>ML977334.1:0-729168 GCA_010015825.1 Lophiotrema nucula
TAAACTAAAATAGTATTTATTAAATTAAAATTATTATTAAAGCTAGTAATTAGTAATAAATATACTTAACTTTAAAAAATATTATTAAGGTTTACTTTATTAGCTAGTCTTTTATTAATAGTAAATAATTTAAGTTTAATTTTTAGTTATTTAATACTATATAGTACTACTAGCTAGCTTATAGCTAGCTTGTTATAGTAACTCTATAATAGACTTAGGATATAATAGGATATATACTAAACTCTATTAATTTTGTATTTAACTCTAGTTAGTATTAGATACTATAGGTAGACTAAGAGCTTAAAGTAGAAAATACTATCTAAAAGATCTAGCCTAAAAGTAGTTAGTACTAGGTTAATAGGTATAATTATAAGCCTTATCTAGGGGGTAGGTACTTATAATAAGTAGTTAAAGCGTAAAGATAGGTATTAAAGGTTTTATTAGAGTAAATATATATATAGATTCTCGAATATTCTATACGTGTCGTTATAGGCGATAGGTTTAATTTTTAGTTATAAAGTTTTAAAAAGTTATTAAAATTTTTTATTAAAGTTTTTAAAGTTACTAAAAAAAACTTTACTAAGTGTATATAAATAAGTTATTATAAAATATAAATTTATTTAATACTTAATATTATTTATATCTACTAGAAGATTAAAGCTATATAAAAAGTTAATATAGTAAATTACTATTAAATATTATATCGTATACTCTAAGGGGTTATTATAGGTAGATAATATATATAAGGTAGAATACTAATAAACTAGATAGTATAAGTAGGTAAGTAGAATACTAAAGTTCTTTTAGCTAGTATTATAAGTACTAATACTAATACTAATTTTCTAATAGCCCTATACTTTAGGGAGTACTTTATAGAAATATTCTTTTAGTAATATTACTAATTTTAATTACTTTATTAGTACTACTATAATATAATTATACTTAATATTAATAATACTTATTACGCTTTCTATAGTATACTACTTTATATTAGTTACTATAAACAACGCTTAAAGATATACTTTATATTCTTTAATAATATAGACTATATATATATAAACTAGTTTTTTAAACTTTTTAAGATCTTTTCTTATATAAACTAATATTTACTATAGATAATATAATTAATACTTAGCTAGATTATTAAGCTACTAGTCTTAAAAAAGATACTTTTATTTTTTAATCTACCTTTTTAGTTTACGCGCTAATCCTTAATAAAAATATTCCTAAATAATATACTAGTAATAGATTATAAATAAACTAACTTATTTAAACTAAATATAAATATTTAGGTAATACTAAACGTTCTTTTAGCTATTAAAAACCTTATTTAAGAGCTACTTTATTAATAAGTAAAGGTTCTTAATATATAGTAATAAGGTTATAGTATTATAATCTAAAATAGTCTTTTTCTTCTTTTTTAACTACGCCGAGTATTAGGGGCCTAGAATAATATATATAATATTTATTTAATAGCTTTAGGGAGTGCACCTTCGTCTTGTATATCTACTACCTATCTAGAGGGGCTATCTCTTAGATATAGAGGCTTTACTTAATAGAGTTTAATAATATAGGGTTAAGCTTATATAATAATATTAACACCTTTTTTTCTTATTAACTTACTAGTTTTCTATTTAATAAATAGTATTTAATAATTTATTTTTTAGAGGTGTAATAGCCTCTAGGTCTGTCTAATAATAGTATCTACTTTTAATATTACTATCCTATACCCGAAGCTACTAATAATACTTAGTTTTAGTATTACTATTCTTTTCCTAGTTAATCCTTAAATAAGTACTATTACTATAACTATTCTTTCTTTACTCTATTACTTACTTTCTCTATTTTTTTATCTTAAGGATATCCTTTTAACTATAATAAGCTTATTTAATAGTATTATATACCTACTACTACTATACTAAGTAGTAAGAATTTACTTAATTTCTAATATTATAAGTTTTTAATAGTATTTTTATTTACTAAGATAATAGTTCTCTTAACTTAATTTAATAATAGATAATATATAGCTACTTTTTTTAATTCTACTTATAGCTTAGCTTTAGTTATATTTATAGCCTATAGCTCTAAAGATTATTAGTAATAAGTAAAGTATAAACCTTTATTAAGTTATCTACCTAAAGTAGAGCCCTTATAGTAACTATTTTTTAAAAATAATAAAAAAAATTTACTTTCTTTATAAATCTAATCTAATAATATAGATTTTACTTAACTATCTACTTAACCTAGTAACTATTTAAGTATATATATATATATACTAGGTCTAGTAGCTAGACTACTCTCTAGTTATTAAGCTACTTTATAATAATTTAAACTATATTAATAGTAAAAAAAAATTTAATAAGTTTAATAAAGTTTTTAATAAAAGAGGTAGTTTTAATAGTAGTTTTAATAAAAAGTTTAAAATATTTAATAAAAGAAGTAAGGAAAAAAAAGTTTACTAGTAAGTAAAAAATATAAATTTTACTTAATAGCTACTTAAGTACGTATTTAATACTTTTAAAGAACTTTTATATTACTTTTAAAATACTATTAAGATAGTATTCTATTAACTTATAAATATTAATAAACTTTAAACTCTATCTATAATAGAGGTAACTACTATTAATAGTATTTATATCTACTATCTATACCTATCGTCTATAATAATATATATAGGATATTTAAGAATCTATATATATATTTACTTTAATAAAACCTTTAATACTTATCTTTATACTTTAACTACTTATTATAAGTACCTACCTTTTAAATAAGGCTTATAATTATACTTATTAACTTAGTATTAACTACTTTTAAGCTAAATCTTTTAGATAGTATTTTTTACCTTAAGCTCTTAGTCTACTTATAGTATCTAATACTAACTAGAGTTAAATATAGAATTAATAAAGTTTAGTATACGTTCTATTATACCCTAAGTCTATTATAGAGTTACTATAATAAGCTAGCTATAAGCTAGCTAGTAGCACTATATAGTATTAAATTTAATAGCTTTAGATAACCTTATAGGATAACTTAGCTATAGCGTATATAATATAAATAGTAGACTTAGTCTTTATATAAAAGACAATATAAATAGTAAACTTAGTCTTTATATAATAGGCAACGTAAATAATCTCTATATAATAGATAAGTACTAAAAAAGTACTTACTAATAGGATATAAATAATAAGAATAATCTCTATATAATAGGAGATATAAATAATCTCTATATAATAGGTAGGTACTAGAAAAGTACTTACTAATAGGATATAAGTAATAGGAGTAATCTCTATATAATAAGTAATATAATAGGTAGCTACACGTAAAATAGTTTTAATAATTACTTATTAAATAAAATAAAAGTAATAAAAATAAAGAAATAAACTAATAGTTTAAAAGTAAATTTTATATATAGCTTATAGCTAGTATACTTTATAACCTACTACTACCTACCTAAGCGTATCTTTAATAATTTCTATAAGCTACTAAGGAACTTTTACTAAGTACTATAATAGTTACTATTTAGATACTTAGTAGTATAAGCTATAGTATATACTATAGTACTTAGTAAACTAGCTATAAGGCTTAGTAGTCTTACTCTACTCTAAATATACTACAATCTTAACTTTAACGCGTATTAGATACTAGTTAATCCTAAATACTATATCTACTTTATTAATTACTTTATTAATCTATTATTATATATAGCTTAGTAATAAAGCTACTACTAAAAACCCTTTAAAATAAATATTACTAAAAAGCTAGCTTAATCTAGCTATACCTAAACTTAAAAAAAAAAAAAATATAGTAAATATAATTTAGTAAAAAATAATAAGCTTATATATATATTATAAAAGTAAATATAAGTATAATAAATTTATAGTTAAATTTAGATTAGAGTAAAAAAGCTTATAAATTATATATTAAAAATACTTAAAAAATATACTTACTTATTAGTTACTATTATAATAATATATAATAGGTTTTCTAAGAGGACTATAAAATTAATATAAATTTAAAATTTAGATAAAAAAGTATATAGTTATTACCTCTCTATACTAGAGACGTTACTCTCTAGCAACGAATACTAACCTTATTACTATATAATAGTATATATTACTATTATTCCTATTATCTTATTATTTTATATAAATGAATTATACTTACTATATAGTACCTATTACTATTAATAAAGCTATTTAATATACTTTAAGGCAGCTAGTAAATCTACTTTATATAATTAATAATAGAGTTAGTTTTCTAAAGCTATCTATCTATAATATTAGTAATAATATAGTAGTAATACTTAAAAAAAGTAGTTAACCGCGATTCCTATTCAAAAGAGTAAATCTCTTCTATCACCACAGATGGTGCAGGCCATCCAGCAGTACCCTGATCTCAGGAGTCCTATGAGCTTGCCGAGGAGGGACAGGGGGCTGTCACTGGTGGCTGTCCTGCTCGCTAAAGACCAATTGAATTTACTAGGTGGTGGATGCTGAGGTTGGAGATCTCTAGATGTGTATGAGTCTCACACAATACCGGTTCACTAGGGGCTAGTCATTAGCAGTAATGACGCGGTTGCATCCCGCTATACCCTCACTTCATTATGTCGTATGAGCACTTCAGTGAGCGAGAGCAGCTCCTTTGAGAGCTTACTCAAGACACGTAAGTACTACCGAGTGAGTAATGTAGAGATCATTGAGACCTTCTGCATACGATTGATGCCGAGCCGCCAAAGCCCGTTCCCGCTAGGTATTTGTCGCCACCCGTCGCCACCTGGGCAGGCATAGTCCACATGGGCAGCTGCATCCACACACTATCGCTGTAAAGGTCCATTACACCCATGGAGTGATCTCCAGAGATCATGAATCCTATCATATAAGCTTTCAAAGTATGTCGCAAGCGCAAACCCGAGTCCTCTCGACCCCAGAGCTTCTCGAAGCAATCCTGGCTCATCTCCCGCCAAGCTCACTCCTCCAAGCTCAGCGCATCTCCTGCACATTCCAATCCGTCATCCAAACATCACCCACGCTCCAACAAGCTCTGTACCTCCGCCCCGCGCGACCAAAGCCTTCAGGTGATTGGACCATCAATCCTTTGCTGCGGGACTGCTTTCTACCATGGCTCGTCATTGCAGAGGACCGATGGGAAATGCCATCTTACGAAGCCTTGGAGATGCTAGACTGGGTTAAAAATGAGAAGCGCAGAGAAGCCATGTTACACGCAGACGCGTCTTGGCGCAAAATGTTCCTTATCCAGCCACCGCCGAAGACATTGACGATCCTCCGATTCTGCCATAGCAGAGGCGGAGATTATATCAGTAATGGCGAAGTATCATTCGCAGACGAAGAGCAGGCTGCTGTTACCATGGGTGCGTTATACGATATCCCGCACTCGTTCTTGCGCTGCGAGGAATTCAGTTCTTTCAGCATACGGGTCTATAATGAAGAGAACGCTGTACCGAAGATGGTATTGCATCTAATTTATACAGCACAGTGCTATCCAGAACCTCCTTTACGGAGTAAGGATCTGAGCTCGAATGCGAAGAAGACATGGGACTTTCACCGCATCGAGATTAAGAGGCAGCAGGACACCGCCGCCCCTCTTGGACGGGTCATGTTTACCGGGAATGGTTTATTGAGCGATTTGACAACTGAAAGGGGTGGTGTACCGTCCTACGAGTTCCAGAAGTGGTTGAGAGAGCGGGCACCGGTGTCTTCACTACTTTCAGATGTTCGATGAGACACGGGTGATGAGTGCATCTGATACACAGATTGTGGGTATCTCGTTTGATTGATCATTCTCTCTATGTTTAGTCTCCTGAGTCGATACGCGTACGTATGAAAGTAGCATGAGGACTTGTCTCCCACGATCTATTGACCCTCAACCACATTTTAACACTTATGACCTCGTCTTTCAAGTGGGCACTACTGCTCTCGTTATCGCGAACGCTGATTCTTGCCTTCAAATCGGCACCCGCTTCCAGGAGAGACTGGACTAGATTCCAGTTACGCATTTTGCAAGCTTGCGCAAGCGGCGTACGGTTGCCACGCTGATGATGACAAGTTCTTTTTGCGTTTGGGTCCGCACTGCCGTTGAGAAGCGTTTCGACGAGAATCTCTTGAGAGAGATCGTTCTTGCCTCTTTCAATCGCACAGAAAAGCGGCGTCTTATCCTCTTCGCCTCGAGCCTCAATGTCCACGCCCAGTTCAAGGAGTGTGACCGCCATCTGAGCCTCAGTGTGGAGCACGCCATTTGTATTGCAGATGTAGTTCAATGGTGTCTGCATCCGGCAGTTCCTCGTTTCTAGAGAGGCACCATGGGCATGGAGCAGCCGGACCAAGTTTGTGTGCCCTGTGCAGATGGCTATCCAGACTGCTGTAGCGGCATAGGTTGTATTGTCACTGCTTGGGAATAATGTCGGTAAGACGTCCGAGAAGGGGGATGGGAATATGTTGAGTCGCCCGGTTTGGAATCCATGACTCGCGTTCGCGCCATGGTCAAGGAGCAGTTGTACAATATCGCCATATCCGTTCATACAGGCCATCAGGAGCGCATCGTTGACGGCGTCATAGCGATCATTCTGAAATGAAGAAAGACGACTCGACGTCCTTGCTGCAGCTCTTTTTACGCCTACTTTGAGGTATAGCGAGACGTCATTGGTGTCTCCATCCCATACAGTCATCTCAAAGTTGTCTAGGTACTTGTCTGGGGCGTGCTTTGCTATTGCTGCCAACTGAAGGGACCGTGGGCGAGGACCCCAGAAGCTGTGTTGACCGCTTTCAAAACCGATTGGAGAGTAATTGGGTCGGATCCTTTGAAAAGCTTGGGCAATGAAGCTCCTATTTCTCCCATCCCCTGAAGATTCGACGCGGGGAACTGTGGGCTCAATTGATGACGGCACGTGTCGGGGCGGCGCAGGAGTGGTGAGAGTGGGTCTTTGATGACCAGATGGGGATGGAGTTGCATAGACAACTGAGATTTTGTCTAAATCCTCCTCGGACACATAAGTGGCTGCGTCTTCCTCAGCTTCATGTAACACGTTTTCGATATCCGGCCGATTGAGGACATGTTCCGTGGTTGCATTCAAATTGCTAGATTACGTTAGCATTTGACTATAAATGTCAAGTAAAGGCTTTTATACAATACTCACATTTGGACGGCATTTAGAACGCAATTTAGAGCAGTGATCTGCCTCCCCAACTGTTCTTCGATCTTGGTTATAGCCGCTTCGCTCCAAACATGCCTCGTCCTACCACTGAAGTTGACGGCCTGACCAGCTGGACGGACCGCATCGACGTGCGCTTGGATTCTCTTCATCAAGCTCGCGCAGGCTCGCAGACAAGTCCGAATCGCATTCGCCGTGTTGCCATGATTGAACATAGAGGGTGAATTTTGCAGCCGATGTTCGATAAGACCCGCCGCGGCTTGGATACTTTGTAGTTGTGAAAGGAGCAGATCAATGCTCTCGGCGGCATCGCGATAACGAGAACGAAGGTCTTCGAGTCCGGTGATAAGGCTGATTGCGAACTTCGCGACACCAACGCAGGCGGGGATCAGAGTAAGAGGATCCATAACAAAAGAACTTTTAGAACCTATTCCGCTAAGAGGATACAGATATCGGGAGCACTTCGATCTTTAATCACCACGAAGCTGGAACCGTGCTCGATTTGTGGAAGCCTCCAGCAAGAGCTAATCATACCTCGCTGAAGATGTCGTTCCGCACCTAGATTCCACCATGTAACGCAACTCGATACAGTTGGCCTCCAGCAGATTAGCACGTCGGTGAGGCCCGGGGGTCTATTATTTGGGCGGAGTCAAGTTTGTTCCATTGTGAAGCACAGCGATGAAAGTCTGAAAGGCAGCTGTTGAGTGACTGCGGCTGAGGATGTCGAGGTTTGGTGGCGTTCGGAGACGACGCGGCAGGTGCGATCCAGACACACGCCGTCAAACCAATCACGAAGCACTATGGAGAACAGCAGAGTCCTCCACTGTCCATGGCGATTGAGTATCAAGTCCCTCAGTAACCCACTTCCAGTGCATCTTCCGCTGTTACTGGGCAGTTTAATTAAATCATGCAGATTGCAGATGGGAAGAGGTGCTAGATGGGATCATGCTCGGACGATCCAAGCACTTCAAGAATCCTACTACGATATCTGTACCCACAGTCTAGGTGTCAAAACACGTGATGTAGAGGATTGCGCTTACACCACCGTGGGACCTTGTTTTGTATTGTAATGTGATGCGAATTGATGTACATGCTAGTAGAACAGCATGGTGCTTTGAAGAACGCCGTGGAGGAAAATGCAGGTATCAAGAAGCCGCCAAACACCAGTCAAGGACTTCCATGCTTTTGGAGTGTGTACAAGATGAGTCCCCTAGGAGCTCGAGCTCATTTGCCCTTCGGGTTCTGGTATTGCGCCTCGTAGAACTTCTTCGGCCATACGCCCTGCTACAAAGAAGTCAGTCTCCAGTCCAACTGTGCAAGATATGCGGGGGGTACGCACCTCAGTGTACTGGTCGTTCTGCGTGTCCTTGAACTCCTTGCTCGTCGGTCCACTCGGCGTACTCTGCCGCGTCGAATGGTCGTTTGAATCGCCTCCTCAATCAAAACAGTCAGCACAGGCTCGGTTGTTATTATTCCCCTTCAGTTGTACACACCCATCTTTGTGCCCGAGGCTGGCGTATGTGTCGGCGAGCCGCCCGCCGCTGAGAACCGGTCCTCGATGTTCTGCGTGCCTTGCGTCTTGTACGGATTCGGGAACCAGTGCTGGCGCATGACGAGGTAGTAGCCGAAGCCTACGGCGCCGCCGGCGAGGAAGATCTTGGGGATTGAGGTGGGAGGCATCGTTGTGGTGGTTGAATTGGACGTTCGATGGATGGATCGAGGATTCGTGGGATGGTGTGACGAGGATTCGTGGGATGATGTGAGGAGGCTTCCTGCTACAGCAAACCTGACAAGAGCAAAAACCTCGGGCCAGACGCTGACGCAATAATCAAAGTCAAAGTACGGCTTGTGATCAGTGCACAGGACCCTTTCTCTCCAGAGTCTTCCCCCAATTACGAATGGCGGGTTCCTCTGCTTTGTCTCGATGGTCGCGTCATGGTGATGATCTTACAGGAAAAGCGCCGGCGGTTTTTCGCGCTCTTGGCAGGGACTGGGATCAGATGCTTTCAGGGTATCCAAGCCGGTGGGTCCATCGTGCGGCTGAGAATCGCCGTTTCTCGGGACGCGTTATGTCAGCTGTGGCTGATCTTTTGAGGGAGCGGCTTGGGAGGGAAAGTGGACACCTGCCGTCTTGCCTCTGGCCCCCTTGCGACGACACAGTTTGAAGAGAAGGAAGGGCGATTTATTCTTAACTACAGTCGCTCTTTCCGCACGCACAATCGATTCATGAGGGAGCAAGAGGAAGATTGCTGGAGAGAACGCGAACGAACAGATAGGGGATTCCGCACACAAGCAAGAGATGGATGGTGATCCGGCAATAGAGCCACAGCTCGATGGCTTCAGTCGGGTGCTGCCGCTGCCGTATCGAGTCGCGCTCATCATCATCATGGGTAGGCTTCCTTTCTGCTGCTCTCCACAGACCTTCAAGGCTAACTGGCGCATAGGCATTTGGGCTTGGGGGCTCAACCTCCACTACCTCTCCGTGATCAAAATCGACGTACCGAGTCTCATACGATATCCCGGCCGCTCCTCTCCTCATCATCCGCCGCACCACCTCTCGACGTACCGCATTGCGGCCTTCCTTACCATACCCCTCGCGCTATCGCTCTTCCTCTTTTGGGCACTCACGAACGGCAGCCCGAAGGACATTGCGGCTTGGGAGATTTTGCCAAATTTATACCTACTGATACTGGTAGTGGGCTTCATTGCTCCCATACCATTCGTGAGCCGGAATGGACGATCGCGAACGCTCGCGACACTGAAACGCATATCAATTGGAGGAATCGCAGAGGCACAAGACGGGAAATTTGGAGACATTCTACTCGCTGATGCGCTCACGAGTTACGCAAAAGTTCTTGGCGACCTGTTCATCTCGCTGTGCATGTTCTTTTCGTCCAAACACTCTTCGACCGGTCCGCCGAATCGCAACTGTGGAGGTGGCTTCTGGGTGCCTTTCATCATCGCTATACCGTCCCTCATTCGATTACGACAGTGCATCACTGAATACTTTAGAGTGCAGAATGCGAACAAGAGAAGTGGACAGATCAGCCCCACGACAGGCTGGGGCGGCGTGCACCTCGCCAACGCCCTGAAGTACTCGTCTGCCTTCCCAGTCATCATCCTCTCGGCCCTCCAACGTTACCCTGAACCCTCGAGGCTCGGCATGTCAGAGGTGACTCTCTTTCGCCTCTGGCTGTTTTTCGTATTTGTCAACTCGGCATACAGCTTCTACTGGGACGTCGCGCGCGATTGGGACCTCACGCTGTTCTCCTCCAAGAAGGAGCGCGAAAACCCAGAATATCCGTATGGACTCAGAAGCCACAGATGGTTTCATGCCAAGGAATTCTACTACGCGGCGATTGTCATGGATGCTATGTTGAGGTGCACCTGGAGCTTTAAGCTCAGTCCGCATCTGGACCACTTCAACGACCTGGAGGGTGGCATATTCTTGATGGAGGCACTTGAAGTGTTCAGGAGATGGGTATGGATTTTCTTTCGTGTGGAGACTGAGTGGGGTGAGTACCATCGGATGGAAGAATGAGGAAAATGTATACTGATGTTATTGTAGTGCGTAATCATCGTGGTCCGGCTCCTGATGATATTCTGCTTGGTGATATGACGAACAAGTACGATGAAGACGATTAAATTCATAGAGGTATTTTGATACTTAGCGCTTGGCATGAGCATTTCGAGGCGTCGGTTAGCGGTTCCTTCCCTATTCAGCAACTTCTATTTCTTATAATCCACATTTTCCTTCTCGGACATCTGTCCTGAACTGCATCAAGGGACCAATGTTACAAAAGGTCCTGGCCCCCCAACACTTTTCGCCGGTATCCTCAGCAAGACTGAGACCAGATAGTCGGGATCAACAATG
This sequence comes from Lophiotrema nucula, assembly GCA_010015825.1. Lineage (NCBI taxonomy): Eukaryota > Fungi > Ascomycota > Dothideomycetes > Pleosporales > Lophiotremataceae > Lophiotrema > Lophiotrema nucula. Next base: position 11,043 of record ML977334.1, read on the forward strand.
GGAGCACTTCTAAGGCCATTAACAGCTCATTGGGAACGCGCAATCGGAACCAGGTCACAACCTACCCACAGCTACTCTATATCTCGCCCAAGCGCTATCCACGAACTCCTCTAGTGGTGAAGCCTGGTGACCTCGACGCGTACAAATTAGCGCCGTGGAACAACTGTGCAAGGAAGCTGCAACGACTCCGCCACCTGGTGTGACTGGGCTACTTGATGTCTGTCTCTTGCGACATTGTTGGGACAACCTGTAGGTCTGACAAATTAACTGCTGTAGTCCCTAGCCATCTGCAACTGCCAGTAGCGGGCGGCTTCCGAGAAAGTGTATCTTTTTATAGGAAGTCGCGCCCAGCGCTCTTTCCTCGGTCCAAGCTTACTGACGCCATGGAAGGACCTCGAAAGAGACACTCTCCTTTGGAGGATGTCGAATACATACATTTGGACTCTATCGCAGCTGAGTAAGTACTTCGCTGCCTCTAGTTGTAGGTGGGACAAGCTGACAATTAGTGCAGGAGTGAAGCAGACAAGCCATGCCTGGAATCATCTGCAGACCTGGATCAGACGAATATAAACAGCTCTTCGGAGTCCAAGCGGCCGCGGAACCTTTTCTACAGTGTTCTTCGTTCGCTGAAGCTGCAATTGTTCTTCCAGCTGACCCGATGGCGAGCCTCGACCGAACGGCCGAAAGTCGCCCTCTACAGAAATCGGTTCGTTGCGGCGCTTCATTGCCTGCTGCATGTCCCTCCATTAGTTGGCGCAATCACACTTATCGTGTTCAACATTTCTGGTTTCATGATCGGTTATACCCCAAAGGCAACTCCCATGCTTCAGTTTGCAGCCAAATTGCACGAGGTCCTAATGCAGGCTTCTGCAACTAGCGTACTGGTCAGTTACATACGCGCTAGGGTATATGCTGACCACGTTCCTTTCGGAATACTTTTTGCGCCTTTACATGCATCGAGCTTATCCTACCTATGGTCGATGGACTACTGGTCTTCGGTTGTTGGACCGGTTTGGAAGCAGCCTGCTCAAACTGTCTCACTGCTCCTCATATTTGCTGCCGTATTGATCACAGCATTATCGGGACCCTCTAGCGCAATCGCAATGATTCCACGGCCCGTTATTTCCCGTACACAGTACTCTGCGCGGACGGAATTCCAGTTTCCTACTAGTGAGGCATCGGTATACCGACCGACTTCTCCTCTCGGATTGTTTCCTACTAAAGTGGGTTCGAATTGGAACTATGACATGTAAGTATCCCCTTCGGCATGCTATAAACGTTGTCTACAAAAAGGCTTACAACAAGTATCAAGTTATGGTGATTACTTGAGTGCACTGAAGTCGGGTCTTCTACCTCCACCGTCTGACAAGCTGGAATGGAACTTTTTCCTCGTATCCCCGTTTTCTCAACGCCAGCTGACCGTATCTATCGAAGACGAGTCGAAAATGTATCCTGTAGCGGTGGCAGTGATACCGAGTGTAATCATGGAGAACACTCTAGTGTATCACTATAACTGGGACATCCTAGAGCCAAATAAGTGGCACAACTTCACTTATGCGGGTGCTATCAGATTATCGGCAAAAGCATATAGTCCGCATGTCAGTGTCCGATGTGCGTACCATTCGTTTTCAGACCCTCCCAATAATTCAACTTTAATCAATATACCTCAAAACAACGGCATGGGAACCATTAATCTCTTTTCTTTCGGAGAATGGGCCTCTTCTGCGACGTCCTACTGGATCGGAGAATCGCCTAAGCAATTACACTCCCTAATTGCGGTTATCCCGATTCATATACCGGAGGACAGGCCGCCGAGCCTGTATCAATTATCCGACCGTACCTGGGCAGATGGTAACCTTACAGATCTTAAGGTGGCTGCTTGCAGTATCGATGCTCAATGGATGCCAGCACAGCACGAGTTTGGATTTGCATCTGGCGTATCGGTCCTGAAATCACAGCCAATATATGCGACAGAAGGAGCATCACACATCAAAATCGATCCATATTGGGCCAAAGGGCTGGAAGACTCTGTCATGTATCTGGGCGGTTGGGAATGGTTTAATTGGATGATTTATTTACCGCTAAACAGTACCATCATAGAGTATCTGAAATCTGGCATTGCACCCGTGCCTCTAGAATTCGCACTGGCTGCAATCTTCGCTCATGGACTTTCGAATGCCACATATCTCGGAGACCCTATCGAATGCAACAGCACAGTGGATACGAGTACGGGCCCGGGTTCATTGTACAACACGACGGACGAAGCAGATAAATGTAGGGAATTCCAACTTGACAAGCATTATGTCCCACATGAAATATGTCCAATCGACTTCAAGGTCACACAAAATGACTGTGACAGCATCCACACGGTCATTCGAGAAGCAGGTTTCGGATACGACATCACCGGCACGCCTGTCATCCTTGCTCTGACCGTTCTCGGCCTGTATTGCGTCTTTGTCTTGGGACATTTGATCGATGTCCTGCTGCGTGGCAGGACCTCGAACGCACTGGACTCGCCGGCAGAGCTAGTCACCCTCGCATTACAATCGAGATACCCAGAGCACCTTGGTCACACATCCGTCGGCATCGAGACCATGGCAACGCTAAGGGAACCAGTTGGCATTCGTGTCAATGAGGAAGAACGTCTGGAGCTGGTGTTCAAGAATGATGCTGGACAGGAGGGTCGAGAGCTGAGGAAGGTTGAGCCCAATAAGGCATATTAGAACGGCTCAACTCTTGCTCAAAGGCAACAGATGGATCATACTACGGTGCAAGGTTACGCAGTATTATGACAGCGACATGTATTCAGTCATGGAAAGTGCTGCACTGTAAACGACAACAAGTAGTCCTTGCCTAGCTCGATTGATTGGGACTGTATTCCATTGTTGTGTTTCACAGTTGCAGTATCGCTGGTTTGGAATATTTCTTTTCGTATCAAGACATCAACATCAACGGAGTCTAAGGGCAGCGAGTAACTAGGACCGGAATACTCCGGGTCCATGAATTTTACGAGTGTAATGAATCTCGCAATTACAGCTAAAGATGAATCGTTACATGTTAGCTGTTAAAGTTTGCGTAATGCACCTGTAGCACCGAGCAGCGTGCCATCACCAGCAAGACGATAACACGGCAATACCACTAGACGAAATACATCCTTCATTCTAGCCGAAGGGGCTAATGCGTTAGTAGATATTGTGGGAAACGTTCAGTTAAAGCTTGCGCGACATCGTTCTAAATACTACTAACTTTGCCCCCTTCTCTAGCTCTAAGGATTCACCTTAACATCGCTAGTTGCTTACAGGTAGGGAAGACATAGACAAAGACACAGACATAGACAGTATCTCGATATCAATACCAAAGAACGTGCAATTCCTCCGGCTCTCGACGAGTACAGAGCTGTCTGACCAAAACAAACAAATTGGTTCAAGAAAATCCTCAGAACCAAAGACACACATTAATAGTGTGGCGCAGTCATCTCCAGACAACACTCCGTTCTCTCGACCATTCTTAGATTCCAATGGGGACCACTTCACCGAACATAAGTACACAGTTGGGGTCTCCCTAATGTCTTTTCTGCTTTGTATTAGTTGGACTAGCCGTGCTTCTTTCTACTTGATTCTGCAATAGACAGAGCCTGGCGTAAGATATTACAAGACCGGATCGATGGAATAGGATCGCAAGGTCAGTACTAGCATAACTACAGCGAGTATTAGCCAATCAACCCCGGCAAATTACATTGCTTAGTAGCACTGATGCCTAGAACAGCAGTGAGCTAGTATACCTTTCAGGGCTATAGTAACTGTGTTAGGCCTATAGCCTTCGCGTATGACTCGACCTGACTAGTATTGAGGTTAAATAATACTCTATCGCTTGTACTAGAGAAATCTTCCCGAGTAAGTCGTAGTGGTAAGCTAAATAGCTAAATGGCATAATTTTTCTAAGTAAATCGTATAAAACTAATGTAGGGTTTTTGGTCGGTATAGAAGACTAATGTACGCGAGGACAAACCTACCCTACTCTAGACAACCTATTATTTCAGCCATTCGAGAATCGGCCGAGGTATAACAGGCCTGATCTAATTTCTTGGTCGCCTCTTCGGAAGATCGTGGAGAGAAATGTCCACCTTCTCGGTCAATCGGCACTCACAAGCCCGTGAAGCCCATACCAACCGACCAACGATTTCGGTATCTTTCACAAGGATCCCCAAACTCTCATTTGAGCGACCTTGATGCAGTACTCCAGCAAGCCGATAAGCCATCGAGCCGTATACTTCAGATGGTGGACGCAAAAAGGCCGCTCGATAGACGAAAGTCTCATGGCATCCAAGGCACCTTGCAGCGATGAGATTGCCAGCATTTGCGCCGTGTAGAGTGCCACCGTGTTCACCCATCCAGTCCATTGCGCTAACTAGACGATGCGACCTTGTCCGGATGCGGTCCAAGCCAATTAATCCAGCCAGCGTTTGGCCTGACGGGAAGCGCTCCTCGTCATTGTGACTTGTCCCAGTTTTGTTGTACCACTGGTATAATATCTCATGGATTCTTGCCCATGCGTCCTTGTCGGATAAAACCTCTTCGACGTCCTCGTTGCAAAGATTGTATAGCCTTGATCCTATGGTCCTGACGAATTGGTCGACATTGGGGCCGGTGAAGTTCAGCACCGTTCTAGCGATTATTAAGAACAGCCAAGGCTGGAAAAGTCGCGTGGTGTCTGTCATTGCAAATGTTACTTTACCGATTATTTCAAGTTTGAGTCGCAGACCCGGTCGGAATTCTGACTCCGCGTGGTGGGTGGGAAATCCTTCCAGTGGACCCAACGCATATGTCATTACGTCGAGATAGCCGCATCTCTCCAGCAGGTGCGCTGCACCATTGCGGTGAGCTGATGTGGAGTAGAAGGTGTGATTATCTCCTCCGTTGTACGACCGTGACATCATGAGAAGGGGACTATAGTCACCCATCTCTAGGCAGCTTACGGCGATCTGCCGCATTGCTTGGGCTGGGTCGCTGCTCAGCTTCCCCTCCACTCTCCTAGGTCTTACAATGCCTAGTAGAGCCTCGAAGAAATCAGAATCTGATGCACAACCTCTTCTTGAGAGCAATGTAAATGCAGTACCGAAGTCTACTACCTTGGCGATGTGACTGATGCGTAATGGTCCGAGGTTCCACGGGACAATATTCTTGCCCATCTGAGCCAAGCTCTCAAGTTCGTGTACATTGCCCGAGGCAACAAGCTCGCTGTTCCACACATCGTTCACTTCATCAAGAAAGACATCCCTTACTCTTTCGACGATGCGGTAGTGGCTATTCATGACCCTGGGATTCTGGCTACGTATCAATTCCATAACTGTCCATACTCTTGAAAACCACTTTGCATTACAGATACCAGTAACGCCTCTGATTCGATCCTCTTGTGTTCCTCCATGACGAAGCAGTTTGATGGTATTATCATCTATATCACTTAGATGGACAAGCGTGAAGTGAGCGTTGTAGAACACTCTTGTGATTGCTGAGATGATACGTTCTTTGAGTGGCTTCTCCCACTGAGGCACGCTGATGTAGTCGTACCAGATTTCCATTTCTTCGTCGATGTGATCAGCTAGTCCGGTGCATATTTGCTCTAGGGCATCAAGAATGTGGTCGCGCGCCTTGACTTTCAAACTTGTCGTTGGCCCTTCCAAATGCGCAGCGGCAACCGTGCGATCCCAGACATGCGAGACGGCGACGTATCGAAGGCGGTCCTGACACCCTTCATGCCTATCGGCCAAAATAATGTGCAAACTGGCTGTTCTGATTTTCTTGGCGTATCTGGGATCCGAAAGCGCTGAGCTGGGCCGTGCAACGCGAAAGGTTCTGATGATGGCCTCGTCACCGAATATCTCTTCGCACTCGCAACAGCGAACACCCTCGGACCTGGGCTCGCTCCATATTTCTTCAAGGGTAGAAAGTCTTTGATCTTCTTCCATTTTCTGGCTAATCAATAATGAAGAAGCGCAAGTTAAGGAGCTTCGTCAGAACATGTACTCGCACGAGATTCCGAATGCTGTCAGGTTTCTCTCTCGGCTCCCACTACCCCTCGTTGAAGGATCGCATATATCTCCGATTGGTCCAAGCTTGAAAAAAAGCATTGAATATCCAGAGCACGACATATCGAGAAGGAAGTGAAAGGAAGGCTGAGGAGGGGAAATGGAATGAACGTCAAGGACTCGAAGGTTATCACGATGATCGAATAACAAAACCAAGGCGATCGGCAGCATACAAACTAGATCTAGTCAAAACAGACGCACCATTGCAGCATAGGGGAATTTTCATGGACTGTTGTGTGCTTTCTCCCAGTTGCGGCTGGCCTTACGTCTATTGATACGTGGGTGGAGTTTCTGGACCCGCACGAATGGGTGGGTGTAATCCGTGCCGTAGGAAATTGGCAGGCCCGGCTGGGTGCAACAGCTTTAGGTGTAGCGTTAGGGCGCGATACTGTAGTCATACGGAACCACATATGCTGGAGTTGCACAGAGGACGTTTTGGGGCATTTTGAGGGAGACCCAGAGGAAAAGTCTCCCATCATCGCCATATAGAAAAGGTATGTCGGCGAAACGTGGCAAGCCCCCAGAGCCTTTTTCGGGATCAAATGGGGATAGCTCAAGATACTCAATGCTGGCACACAAGGTCAACAAACGGAATGACGCTGTGTGTTTCCATGATGATGAAGGAAGACGATATACGTTCCTAACTGTCATATATCAAAGAAGTTGAGACAGACCAAGAAGTTATCACACCACAATATAGGGTTCAAAGTCATTGCCATCAAATGAAGTATGCCAACACAGATAGCGCTCGCAACTCGCTAAATTGCACTCACAACGCGCTATCAAATCTAAAACTCGCCGGTACCGCAAAAAGCCCCCCGCAAAGGGCCCTTGCCTCTGCACAAACGCCTCAACACGCCGTAAACACCATGCTCATACATGGAGGTATATCCATTCCCCAGAGCCCCATCCATACCCATTCCGGAAGAAAAAGACCAGGAACGCTGGATGGAAGAAAAGACGTCCTCTTATTGTGTTGAAGAAGTCATTAAAAAGTATATACAAGAGCAAGGCTTGCCTGCCTGCCTCACTGGTTGCGCGAAACCTGCGCTTGTTGCATGCCCGGACTGTGCTGGAGCTGGGGATTTTGTGGTGTTGCGCTCCTGCTCGCTTGTCTCGCGTTATTCAAACTCGGAGAGCCAGCTTGTTGCCGTTGCTGGCTCATCATCCGTTGCTGCTGGACGAGCTGCGCCTGATAGTTCTGGACTGCATTAGGAGAAGGCGAATTCGTTCCCATGCCACCATTCTGCATGTAGATATTGTTCCCGATCTGCGGTGAGCCATTCATGCCTGCGGCACCAGTCGCAGAATTCATGGCTTGTTGCCGTCGCTGCAGCATCACCCTAAGTTGCTCTGTAGCTTGCTTCTGGAGAATTTCCGGCGACCAATCGGGATGCTGCATCTTTAGATTTTGCTGTAACTGAAGAAGTTGAGGCATGTGGCCGTTCGTTAAGCGTTGGGCCTGGTTCTGTATTGCTGGATTTTGTTGCGCTGCACGTGGAGAGCCGGAGTTACCAGACATTCCATTCATTGATCCGTTCATCGGTACGTTCATGTTGCTGTTCATGTTGCCGTTGATATTACCATTGATATTGCCGTTCATGTTCTGTCCGGCCATTTGAGCGATCATGTTTGCATTTGGCATTCCGTTGCCCATGCCTATGCTGGCTGCTAGGTTGCTCGCCATGTTGATCTGCTGCTGCTGAAGTTGAAATGCGTGCTGGTTCGTCGATGGGAACTGGCCCTTCTGCATTGCCAAGCGTACTTGATCTGGGGGTGCCATGCGTTGCGCATTCTGCATTGTTGCCTGCATCTGTGCTTGCGGGACACCAGTCGAACCCATGCCCATCGCCGCCATGTTGCCGTTGGGAAAGTTGCCTTGCTGCAAATTTTGTTGCGCCTGCATTTGTCTGGCGGCCATATTGCCGTTGGGAGTTGGTTGGCCTTGTTGCGAGTTAGAATTAGCCATCTGTGTAGCAACGTTCGCGTTGGTGCTGGTGGGTGTCGCTGTGCGCTGGGGTTGATTGACTCCATTTGGCATCCCTGCTTGGCCCTGCATGCTCCCTTGGCGTTGTGCCATAGCTGCAGCCATTTGCGCTTGCTAGAACGGATATCAGCATGCGATTCAGTAATATGCGTAAATGAACTCACCCTCACGCTCAGGTCATGCTGAATTTGACGCTGCCGCATCTTCTCTTCACGCTCCCACTTGAGGCGACTAAATTCTTGAGGCGTGTGCACGTTGCTCTTCGGCGGCGCTGGCTCATGCGCTTTACGAAGGGCGGCTGCTTTCTGAGCTACACTGCATGTTAGCAAGACTGGAGTTGAGGGACATTGATTATGCTTACCTTCGGCCTGCTTATGCGCCGCGGACTCTCGCTTGCGGGCCAACTTTCGCATCCCATCAATGATCGCAAGGTGGCGGTTGTCTCTCCTCCTTTCCACACGGATTGGCTGAGTCGTCCGTCTCCGAGGCTGTCCAGCGATGTTCTGGCCTTGCTGAGCTTGTTGTTGAAGCAGCTGCTGTTGAGCTTGGTGTTGTGCCATGACAGTCCTCTGTGCTTGTTCAAGACGGTTCTGATAAGTCCGGAAGTACTGCGTCTTGGACATTTCGGCAGGAAGCCCCTCCAATTGCACCCAGCGCTCAAAGCATTCCCAGGGTGTTCTTCGACCAGAGCCAGACACAAACTTGGAGGGTAAAGTGAGTTCCTGGGCAACCAGCGACCAGTTGAAGGTGTATTCCTTGACCAAGCTTCGCAGCTTTTGGTCTTCGTCCCATAACCATTGCGAAGAGTTCCTATTCTCGAAGAAGGGCACGGACGGCATGGGAAATTCTGACGGCGGCCTGAATTGATGAGCAACTTGAAGTCGATCTCGAACATGCTTGTTCTCGGCGTTAAACAAGGCAACATCCGACATTTCCGGGGGAAGGTCGTTGCGATGGAATAGTCTACGGCCTGGAGTGGAGGGCATGGAATGCTCCGCCGATGTGCCTGATCTGCTAGGTGGACTAGATGGCTCGTCTTCCGAATCATAGTCATAGCGGCTGCGCTTATTGGGAGGTCCCCTAACTTTCGAGACGAGTTTACCAGTGACGAATTTGGAGACGGGGAGGATGGGTGGGTCACAGAACGATAGAGGCGTCGTGTCGTTGTAGGATGGTTCGTACGAAGGTAGTTCTCGAAGCATAGCTTCGCTAGTAGGCGTCCGGTCGATCTTCATTACAATATCGTTGAAACCGAGGGAGAAGAGACCAGCAGGGGTGTTGGAACCAAATGCAGGAAGGAGTTCATCATCATCTGCGAAGGACTCACTTTCCGTTTCGTTGGCACCCGAATGGATTAACTCCGGGGTGGGCGCATCCTTCATGTCCTCCTCGTCGTTCGATGCGGGCCTGGGTATCCGCGCCCGTATACGTAAAGAAGCTCGAACGTCTAAGCTGCTATTGACAAACTCGGCGCACCACTCGGCAAAGGTCGCAGCCAGCGCCTTCTTCCACTTTCTTTCCTCTTTGAAGTCTGTTTGCATCCACTTCATTTCTGCAAGCATGTGATCTAAATGAGTCTCGGGACGAGATGGTTCGGCCGACTTTTGCAGCTGTCGCAACGACCAGCGATTAGCATTTTGTAATTGATAGACTCTCTTCAATATCTTGTAGTCCTGCGCTTCCCGAATCGTCGCCAATGCGCCTGCAGTTGATACGGTCTTCCTGGCAGAAGCGATAAGCTCTTGAAGTGGAACAGACCTTGGAGGGTGGTGTGCCTGATACTGAAATAGCCCTAGAAGGTAGTCCCGACTCGAATCCTGAGATGCTCCTTGCAAGGACGCATAGTCTTCGTTATAAAGCTGTAAGGTCTTCGAAGGGCGGTTTGCATCCTGCTTGGCAAAAATGACGGTCGATACTGGACTGGCTTTCTGCTCGCGGGAACGGGGTCGTGGTGGAGTAGCGGGAGTTGCGGTAATGCTCGATCGCGGAGTCAAAGTCGGTTTGGGCGCAGCCTTTTCTCCGATGATTTCTGATACAGACTTTTGTCGAATAGCTCCAGACGAAACACGAGTGGTCATGCGCTGGGGTCGTTCGTCTTGAGGCTGGGGTGCTGGTTGCTTCTGTTCCTTGACTGGTAGTGGGGTGTCCTCCATGTCAACATCAGTATCTGCTGGCGGCGTCGGATGGTCGTGCAGGGCCGGAATTGGTTCCTGGACTTTGGTGGGAACGTTGTCTGAAGCTTCAGAATCCAGGGAGGACGGTTCCGGGGCGGTGGTGGTGGGTGTTGGCAGTGAATCGGCAGCGGGCGTCTGTGGTACTTTGTCATCAGTACTTTCACGGGCTTCTGCTTCAGTTTCCTGCGCAACCTCTTCAGCGTGTTCCGTGAGAGACTGAGGTCCAGGTGCCGGCTGAGACTCGCTCAGACGACTCTTTCCGTCTCTTGCAAGCCGAATAGCCTGCTCGTCTTCTAGCTGTCTCTCTATCTCTGGCGTATCCGAACTTCTTTCACGCGCGCACTCCCGTGCCTCTTGCATATGCCGTTGGAGAGCACGTTCATGCTCCTCTTTAGCTTGCTCTGCTGCAGGATCCAGCCCAACATCATTCTGAGTGTCTGAAGGTAAGCCGTCCCGGAAGGATTCCGTTTCGGGACTTGTGTCCGGCGAGTGGTGCGGAGCATGAGGTGTAGCTTGAGAGTAGGGTCCAACAGTAGAAGATGGCGACGAGATCAAGTCCGCGGGTGGGTTTGCGGTCGGCAGCGCGAGCTTCTCATCCTCCTTCCGTTCCTTCTCCGCAACCTTCTCCAGCTTCCCTTCCGTCTCTTGCAAGCGTGCTTCTTGAACTTCTTGAGGCGGTAGATGTACGACCTGCGGTCCTTTATTCCTTCTCCCTCGGGTTACGGGTGCGGAAACTTCAGGCAGCGCTGCAGCATCGTCAGCCGTCGGCGGTATTGCGACCTTGGGATCGACGGAAGGGCCATCGGGTATCGCCTCAGCTCTAGGTCGTTCATCTTGCACAGCGGGCGCCGACGATGGTTGAGCAGGTACAGGCGACTGTGCCTCATCTGGCACGCTGTTGGCCTCTTCCTTGACAGCAGGCACCACGGGGGCTGCCGTAGGCTCTTCTTGGGGTACGGTAGCGGGCGCCTTCGTGACTCGAGAAAGGTTACTCGGTGCCGGTACCTCTGTCGATGGAATGGGCTGGTTTGCGACGGACGGGGAAGCAGATGCAGCACGGAGCTGCTGCTCCAGGCTGAGGGCGGCTGGGACGGCTGGCGACGGCGAGGTCCTGGACAGCGCTGGCAGCGTCGACTTTGCTGGTGTCGGGAGGGATGGCGTCGGCGGCGGGGATATATTTTGGAATGGGGGTGGCAGAGTCGCATCGGTGAAGAAGCGGCCTCTGCAGACGCGGACGGCTGTTAGTGGAATGAAGTAACGAGAACATGGCGGCGACGAGGTCGCATACGTGCAAAACACCAAGAGACGGACAGGGAAGATGGATAGCAAGGAAAAGCTTACTTTGTAATGTCATTTTCGTCGAGAAAGCGACACTCATTCTCGTTTGGCTCGCTGGTGGCCCATTCCCAGTCGCCGAGGGTCGGCTGGTGGGCTGCGTTCAGCAGCGCAGTGCAGTTGTAGAGCTCGCGGAGTTTGCGCTTTCTCGACACCAGCGTATTCCTGCACCGCGATATCAGCACCACCACGCAATAAAAACGGATTCTGAGCGATTTTCTACTGTCGCATCAAGGCATAAAATCGAATGGATCGCGATGCGATAATAAAAATGTCGAGTCACTTACGCGATCTCACTCTTCTTCTCCCGAATGTAGACATCACGAAGGCCGTCGAGGGACATATGAGATCCGACGATCGGTGGACGACATCCGTTATCCACGAGTGTCGCCAATGTGATGGATTTCGGGTGTCGCGGTGGGTGTCGTTGATAGAAAACGCGATGGCAGAGTACGGTCTCTCGCACTCTGGTCTGCGATGGGTGTTGAGAAGGAGACCGCGGGCGGCTGCACGTACCAGCGCGCTCCGATAACAGGGTTGCTCTAGCCTGTTTCGAGCGGCCCACCTTGGCGCACGCGAACTTTTCTCTGCGCTTCTACACCACTACCCAGAATATCAAATCGCCAAAGCAGCCTGCACGCAGCATGGCCAAGCGGAAGAGGGATGTTGCTGATAGCGGGGTGTCACTGAAAGCGGCCAGGACGCAGAAAGAGCAGGTTTTGTCGATACCCAAGCCAGCACGCCGGGGAGAGGTCCTGGCGAGTAAAAGCAAGGATGAAGCAGCGAGGCTGCCGGTAAATGGGAAGGTGAACGGCGCAGCAAAGGAAGCATCGACGTCGATATCTGGAAGCAGCGATATGACGACCGTTCAGGTCATCACTGGATCCTACGAAAGAGTGTTGCACGGCTTCACTGCAGCATTTCCACAGAGCCTCGTCACGAGACAGGAAGCTACCAAGGAGACCGAGGAGCCCAAGGTGTCTTTCGCTGACAACTTCTTGTTCAACGCCCATGCCTCAGCCATCCGCTGTCTGGCTCTCTCGCCGCTTTCAGATGAATCTTCGAAGGTCACTCTCGCGACTGGGGCCACAGACGAGCGCATCAACCTCTACTCCCTATCGACAGCACCATCCAAGCCGTCGAAATCAAAACCCACTCTACCGACTCTTCATGGAAACACCATCTCAGAGAACTCGAGGAACAAGGAGTTGGGCTCTCTGCTCCACCACTCTTCCAGTATCACAGCACTGTACTTCCCGACGAGGAGCAAGCTGTTAAGTTCAGCCGAAGACAGCACCATCGCCATCGTGAGGACGAGAGACTGGACACCCTTGTCAACCATCAAGGCCCCTATACCCACGCCGCAAGGACGGCCAAGTGGCGACACAGCAGCACCTGGTGAAGTCCCGTCAGGCATCAACGACTTCGCAGTACATCCCAGCATGAAGCTGATGGTCAGTGTCAGCAAAGGCGAGAAGTCGATGAGACTATGGAATCTTGTGACTGGCAAGAAAGCCGGCGTGCTGAACTTTGGAAGAGAGATATTGACGGCTGTGGGCGAGGGCAGATTCGGCACAGGCGAAGGTCGAAAAGTCGCATGGGACAAGGAAGGCGAGGAGTTTGCCGTTGCGTTCGAACGTGGCGTAGCAGTCTTCGGCATCGACTGCAAAGCAAAAGGCAAAGTCGAGCCGACACCACGGACAAAGCTGCATCAGATGAAATACCTCTCATCAGACAGCTCGTCGAACATATTAGCGGTCTCAACCGAAGACGGACGATTGTTGTTCTACGACACGAGTTCCACGACACCACTTTCTGAATCCAATAAAGACGACATCCCGCCTTGCGCTCTTGTCGCCCAGCTCGGCGGCCCTGCAGCAGGCATCACCCAACGCATCAAGGATTTTGAAGTCCTCTCTGTCGACATCGGCTTCCTCATTGTTACCGGTAGCAGTGATGGTACTGTTCGACCATGGTTCATCCAGCACACCGACCTCGACTCTCCAAAGAGAACCGCGAATCCCGAGGAAGGCTTCACAGCAAAACAAATTGGGAAGCCCATTGGCACGTATTCTACGAACTCGCGCATCACCTGTCTGAAAGCTTTCATTATGACCGGCAAGGCGGAGGACGCAGAAGAGGAAGAAGAAGTCGTAGTCGAGGACAAAAGTGACGATTCAAGTAGCGGTAGCGATAGTAATAGCGAGTAAAAGCGAAAGGCAATATACCACCATTCCTGCCTCAGGCAGCTCATCTCCACATAACACCCCGCAATTCCTCCATCAAACACGGTACTCGTGCTGCTGGCTCCACCATCCCAAGCCTAGCTACCCTCGAATACATTTTCACATTCACATTCACTCCAGTCTAAACACACATCGCAACCCCACCTAAAAGTAACGACCTTCGCAACGAGTACGACTGTACTATTCAGAAGCACTTCATTCATTCGGTAGAAAGTCGATCCAATTGTTTACGCCTTACTCGCCGACGCGCTGGAACCGACCGGTGTGCTACCCAATAGGTCTGGTCTGGTCTGGATAAATGCATCACCATGACGCACAAAGACCGACCCTTGCAGGACTCGAACCGACCGGTGAAGCTAATGTGGTACCATCCACATCGAACCAGTCCTACAATTTACATTCCGAGGGAACTCCAGACGTGGATACATGTGCGTGTCGCTGCATATTCTTGCGCTCCAATCTTCAAAGGTCTATTGCGTCAAAGTAACGAGGAATGATAGATTTCGATCGTGGTAAAGGAGCGTTAGGAACTAAATGTTTGCGATCAAAGGCAGCCAAAATATCACGGAAGATCCAATGTGGGAAGAGAAGTAGTCACAATGACTCCCAGTCCAAACTATGCCGTAAAGATTTATATGTTCATTCTAAATCGCTAAACACCACGCATCGCTCGCTATGCATGCAACCCACACAAACTCCAGCCGAAGCCCAAATCCTCATCTCCCCTACTCTCGATTTACAAATTCATAGTAACAGTCATACTATTACTATGCACAAGCAACACCGGTGGCAATCCCTGGCACAGAACCTCCAAGTCACTGATATACTTAACGCTCTCTATCTCGCTCTGGCTCGTCCCTTCTACTGGGCTCGGGAGCGTCGTAAAGACCACTGCCGTATCCGCAGAGTGACTTCTGATCAACTCGTTCAAAATGAGATGTTGAGCCCGGCACGGAAGATCGTTGAAGGAGAGTGGAATGGCTTGTTGGAGCGGGAAGCCTGACGCTTGAGACGCTTGATCGGACTTCGCTGAGCCGTAGATGGTCTGAGTGTTTTGAGCTGCTGAAGAGGCGGCTACAGGGTCTTTCTTCCTAGTTGTGGATGGTGAGGGGGAGTCGGCGAACATTATCGAAGGCCCGGCTTGCTCTTCGAGAGGCATCGTAATTCGAGGCTGAGGCTTAGATGTAAACTTCGGCAGAGACTGTTGACGGACTGGTGGTGGCCGGACTGACCTGCCAATTGAAGGGGATGGAGATATAGTACCAGCCTTCAATATTGCAGTGTCGGAGGCAGCAGCTTCAGGATGCGGCCGTAACGGTGTCACGTCATCTGCCACTGAATGGTCCTTGAGCGCTCGTCGTAACAGTCGCTTCGTGAAATCCGGTATGCCGATATTTCCACCCATACTCTTTGCCCTCCTCCTCGGCGTAATTGGTCGCTCCTCTTCATCGGAGGCGGACAGGTCGTACTCATCGATATCGTTCTCGCTTGCTGCAACCTCACTCTCTGTAGCCACCGCATCGTCGTTGCTATCCTCGCTTGAAGAGGAGTCATTCCCATCGATGAGTTCCGCGGGCAGTCGTTGGGTGCGCATCCCAACATTCAGCCCAAGTCCACCCAAGTCCCCAACCGACGTCTTCCGCTTCGTCCGCTTCAGCAGGCGTTTTAGTTCCGCAAATCGCTTCGGTTTGGACTCCCGTCGGCCGTGCTGGAATGATGATGTCGGCCAGTTGGTGACAGCCTCTAGAAGTTCAGCTGTCTGAACAATCTCCTGACTAGCGCTCATCTCGGCCGGTCGGCGCAAACGCTGGATATCTTGCCACCATTCTTCGTCTTCAAGTGCATCATCCACATCTCGTGCAGCTTGGGCACAGTGCTCTGCGGTGCTACCGTTGACGATGACTTCGTACATCTTCAGACTGCCACTCGCTAGCCAGAACACAAGGACTTTCGCTTCGATTCTCAAATTCTTCAGCAACGCCGTAACGCGCCTGTGCTCTTCTTCCACGTCAGTTTCATACTCAACGAAAACTGCGACACGCAACTTGTAGGTCCGCTTCCAAGATGGAACGGTATTTAGGATACACCCAAGCTGAAGGATGAGGGTGTATGTGTCAAAATTGGTAGT
Organism: Lophiotrema nucula; assembly: GCA_010015825.1. Classification (NCBI taxonomy): domain Eukaryota; kingdom Fungi; phylum Ascomycota; class Dothideomycetes; order Pleosporales; family Lophiotremataceae; genus Lophiotrema; species Lophiotrema nucula. The sequence goes on from ML977334.1 coordinate 26,998, forward strand.
CAAAACGTTCTTTTGTGTGGGCTCGTTGCCGGCTGTAGCTATTTCTGCCGACATCTGAATGGGCCATAGGTCGATGTATTTCTTCGTAGTGTCTTCATCTTCTTCCTCTTCGTGCCTTCGAAACCGAAGAAGATCGAGCATCTTCTGCCTTGTTGTAGGCTTCGGGCTTGGAGTATCCAGGTCTTGAAACCCTTTTGCAAGGGCAACATTGATCTGTAATCGCAATACAAGGTCTTCCAAGATAGTAACGTAATTTTGTATACCGATTGCGTTCTCGGGTCGCATAGCATCCGTAGGCAGTATACCTTGCAGTTTGTCTGTCATTCTTCGCTTAGCCGCTGCTTGTACCAGCTTCGGTGTGATTGGGTGTGATCCTGTGCTCGATGGCGGTCTTGAGGGCTGTGGCGACGGGATGTCAATTAGTGGCTTGGTCTGTCGAAGTTCGCCCAGGTTATAGAAGCCCATAACGACGATGTTAGGTCGCATCCCACCAAGACCTGCACCGAGAACGATATTCCTCGCGCCCCACTCTACTGCAGGGGAAATCGCGATGTTGACGAAAGCTTTGATCTTTGAAAAGTCGATGTACTTTGTCCAGGCTTGCTGCTGTCGTCTGGCCTCCGGTACACTAGACCCGAAGTCTTCGGTGACAATGACATGGCCCAAAACGAACAGAGCACCTTTCTTCAGCGAGTTGCAAAACTGGATCAGCTTGAATTGGCGACGTGGGTCGTTTACGAAAAGTAAGATCTGCGGTCTCCAAAACTTGACGTGCTCTTGGCGTAGTCGAAGGAGATACTTGCGCACTTGGTGGTAGATCAAACCCTGGCTGACGTCGCCCCACGGCTTAGGGGGTGTAGTATAATGAATGATCGCGAAGATGACAATGAGCAGACCAACACAGCCCGATGCGTAGAAACCATCCACGAAGAACATTGTCGCGCCGCTAACGATAGCTCCGACGGCTGCCGTTTGCCAGTTGAAGAAGTGAAAGGACGGCCTGAAATTTGGAGCAGATCCGATCTTGAGCAGAAAGCAAGCCAAATTAGTGACCAAGAATGTCATGAGATACGTCATCGTAATGAACGACGCAATCTGATTAATGTCAGATAACATCGTGAGCTGTGCGAGGGCGTATGTAATAATGATTGCGTAGACGGGGTCATCGGATTTCTCAGTGCCTTGACCGAAGACTGACAACCCTGGAATGAGGTGGTCGCGAGCGAGAGCTTGCAGCAGCTTTGCAGAGCCGATGACGCCCATGAGAACAGAGAATGCGGAAGTCGCAAACTCTCCTAGAAGTATAACAACGCCAGATACATTCGTCAGCTGGATGACGTTCGTGTTGTTCCACAGAGACGGACGCGTGATGGTCGCTCCCATGGCGAAGATTACAATGGCATACGACGTAAAGGTCAGGGCAAGACCGTACAGCGTTCCCTTCGGAATGGCTTTGCTTGGGTGCTTCAAATCGCCGGACATACTCGCTCCTGCAAATATGCCTCCAGTGGCCGGGAAGAGGATACCAAACATGTCCTGAAAATTTTCCCTGTGCTTGTGTTGGCTTCCTGCTGCACCTCTTGTGAATTCTGGTTTCAAATTACTGACGAAAGTGCTCCAGCTGAGGCCGGTGTACTGGAGGCGTTCGGCTCGGTTCTCGAAAGGCTTGACATAAAGTGCCGAGAATGGGATGCTGAACGTCGCGATCAACAGAATGACAAGCAAGCCATTACTGCACCTGGCAAACAAGCCGCTTCCAGCCAGGCAGATCGCGGTGCAGATTACCAACACCAACGTTGCATAACCATACTGAGGCCAGAACCCTTGCAGCATCCAATTGGCCCAACTCCCACTGTCAGAACCGAAGTTCTCGATGAAACAGTCTATAAGACCGACAGAATTCATGGACGTGTTGAAGACCATTCCGAGGTAGAAGACGATACCGATGGACCCTCCAAACTCTGGCCCTAAGCTTCGCGAGATCAGGTAGTAAGCGCCTCCACCACGGACCGTGCCGTTGGTTGCAATGGCAGAAATTGACATGGTGGTAAGAAGATTGATGGCATAACAGGCAACAAGCAAACCTACCCTGTGTCAACATTCTACTTCACCATCTGTATGAATCGACTTACCCATCATTCCTAAAACTCCAGTTTGGCCGAGAATGAAGCCGAACCGCAAGAACATGAGAATACTGAGGACATTGAGCGTGGTAGGCACAAACACTCCAGGGAATGTTCCGAGTTTATCAGTTCCTCCTACAGGCCGTGGAAAGGCACCTGGCCTGGGCTTGACATCAATGGACTGACGCTTTCCTTCGTGTTCACCTTGGCCAGCAGACTGGCTCTTTCGACGCAGGGATGTGATTCGATTGGAGAACCACTCTCGCATAGCGTTGATGCCGTGATCCTCCTCTTGATGAGACTGCTCGTTCTCCGGGCCATGGCTCTGGTTGATGCGGGGATGACGATCGAGTAGTGGTGTCTCCTCATTCGGCGAAGGTGAAGGGAATGCAGAACCACGACGAGCTAGCCGTCCAGCATCGTCTCGCGCGGACTGCACTGCAAAATTCGAATGTGTCCTCGGCGGCATCCGCCTGCGCGTCTGCAGCCCATTCTGTTCGCTGGTCATGTTCAGCGGCCTGAGCCACTCTTCGCGTCACGCGGCAACAATGAGTCTATCCGAGTGGTGGCTGTATTGTCCTCGGGACTCGCATGCAGGCCCTCAACCGTGTTCCAGCTGCCAATGCCCTCACAGAAGACATGAAGGAGAGCACCGAAGAGGCCAGTCTAAAGTATCAGCAATTTCGGATGAGGCGAAGGTGACGACAGGTGTAGAGGAATGCAGAGCTTGAACTCTGGCGGCTTGGCGGTGCCTCGAAACCGTGAAATGGCAGGGTCCATCATGTGCAGGTTTCATCCCACGCCCCACGCACGGCGCCCAGCTTGACGGCTGATCCCAGGTAGCTCAGCGAATGACTTCACAGCCTCCGAGGCACAATCTTCACGGCGTGCATCTCTTCTTGATCATCCTCTTTAGAGCTTTTCTAGCCGTCCCATTGACTTCCGCATGGCATCTGGGATCTCGTTGACCTTTCCGACAACCGCTGCCCGGCCCCTGCATTTCCTTTTCTACAGCTTGTCGACGGCCACCGTTGTTACACGCAGGTAGCCGAAAGCCAAGCGGATCGTATAGCAGCGCGCAAGACAGACGTGACGCGGTAGCTCCTTCCTCGCACAAGATGGCAGACGAACGCCGCGAGAGATCCAAAGCCAGGGCAATTCCCTCTCCCTCTCCCTCGAGGGATTCTGGCCGCGACGCGCCAGCTGTCGAGAGCTCGTACAGGGCTCAGTCGATTGCACGCCTTGGATCGCCGGTCCCTTCGCAGCAAGGCGGGTCGCCCGCAGTGCGCCAGATTCCTACACCGGCACAGCTAGGAACAGAGGATGCTTCGGTGGCAGAGACACCTCTACCTGGCCTTGGTGAGCAACGGTCATCATTGCCAGGTCCCAGCGAGTCAGCACTGTCTTCCGCACTGCGAGACTCATTTGGCAAGGACAGCCCTCCGAAATTCGGCACACCACCGTTACGCCCTCTTTCGCCTGTAGGGGCGAGCTCCAGTCGCGATGTCCCATACGGCTCTTTCGACGGACGAGGCCGATCGCCAGCGCCCTTCGAAGACCCCGAGATCATTCGTCGTCACTTAGCAGGCCCACAGAGGCCTTCGATATCGAACCTTTCCGGCGCGTACGGGTCGCCGAGTAGATCACAACGAGGCTTTCCAAGAGAGGAGGAGGTACATCTGGACCACGGAGATTCGTCGGATGAAGACGCAGAGTTTTCAAGCTTGCGGTTACAAGGTGGAGATATTACAAGGCAGATCTACAGATGGACAGAACAGCAAGAGGCAGAAGAACGCGCGAAAGTCAAGCGGAGCCAAAGCTTCCGTGAGGAGAGACCCAAGCCAGATGACCATACTCTGAACATAGACTCTATCAAGCAACCAGGAGGCTTCCGAAGGAACTATCTCCGTAGAAGTGCTGCTAGCCCGTCTCCAGCGCCCGGCCCTTCCAATTACGGCACCCTGGGACAGCATCGTCAACAGCAGCAGCCATTCACCAGCAGCTTCCTAGAATTCTTGACTCTCTATGGCCACTTCGCTGGTGAGTCCTTGGAAGAGGATGATGAAGTTCTGGGACCAGACGAGTATTTCTCCTCGGATGCTCTGGACTCGGGAGAGCACACGGAAGATGACGACCGCGAATATGGAGAGTCTAGTGCGCTGTTGACACCGGGCAAGAAGAGGAGGAGAAGGAAGGACAAAGCAGCAGGGAAAGGCAATCCCACTGGCGCTGCATTGCTGTTACTGAAGTCCTTTGTCGGCACCGGCGTCCTGTTCCTCCCACGAGCGTTCCTCAACGGTGGCATGCTCTTCTCAAATCTGGTGCTCCTCGGTGTCGCTGGCCTATCCTACTACTGCTTCGTCCTTCTCGTCGGCACGCGGCTCGTCGTCAAGCATTCATTCGGCGACATGGGTTTCCACATCTATGGCAACTGGATGCGCAACATGATCAATTTCTCCCTTGTCATATCGCAACTAGGCTTTTCGTCTGCATATATCGTGTTTGTTTCCGAAAATCTGAAGGCATTCGTCCTAGCAGTTACCGATTGCAAGAAGGACATCGACATTAAATACATGATATTGATGCAGATGGTCATTTTCCTCCCGCTATCGCTGTACCGAAACATCAACAACATCCAGAAGCTCGCTCTTGTCGCAGACGTCTTCATCCTCCTTGGTCTCGTATACCTCTATTACTACGATATCCTCACCATCGTCGCCAACCACGGCGTTCACGACATCAAAAACTTCAACGCCAGCTCCTGGACACTCTTCATCGGCACCGCTATTTTCACTTTCGAGGGCATCGGCTTGATCATCCCTATCCAGACTGGTATGAAGGATCCTAGGAAGTTTCCTAGCGTGCTCGCTGGCGTTATGGTGATCATCACCGTCGTCTTCCTCAGCATGGGCGCGCTCTCCTACGCAGCATTCGGTTCCAAGACCAAAACCGTTGTCATATTGAACATGCCTCAAGACAACAAACTCGTCAACGGCGTGCAATTTATATACTCGCTCGCCATCTTGCTTTCTACCCCGCTGCAGATCTACCCTGCGATTGAGATCACGAGCCAGCAACTCTTCAGCAGGACAGGAAAGTACAATCCGTATATCAAGTGGAAGAAGAACTTCTTCCGCTTCTTCATGGTCATGGTTTGTGCAATGTTAGCGTGGGTGGGCGCGAACGATCTAGATAAGTTTGTGTCATTAGTGGGAAGTTTTGCGTGTATTCCGTTGGTGTATATCTATCCGGTAAGTCTCCATTCCCTCTCCATCACTAGTCTTGACTCTGGGTACTGACCCGTGACAGCCTATGCTGCACTACAGAGCCGTCGCTCGCAACTCTTACGCAAAAGGCCTAGATGTCGCGCTTTGCATCCTCGGCTTCGTCGGCATGGCGTACACCACCGTTTTGACCATCTCGAGCTGGATCAATGGCAGTGAGGTGAAAGCGCCGGGGTATTGTGATAGTTGATGAGCCTTCCCCTATTCCATCAATAAACACAGCCTTTTTGGATAGCAAAGAGAGCTACTTTTGCGTGTTTCTTTTGGCGTATCTGAAGCATTTCAGCGGTAGCATTGGATTTCGCGCATAGGGCAAGGACATTGGCATTGGCATTGGCAGCAGTCGGTTGTCAGGCTTTCCTTTGTATAAATTGTATCATACCAGCTGTTCGATGTAGGCGATGTCGTTGCATTTAGAAGAATGGTGTGGTGTTGCTGCGCGCATAAGACGTAGATGTTCGCTCGAGTCGCAGAAGATTTTGCATTACGGGCTCACGCCTACCGACTAGAACTAGAATGAAGAGGTCTTGTTGTATTCTTCTATCGTTTGTGCGAGTATTATTACTGCGCGCCGTAGGAATTGCGAGGTCTCGAGCATTAGATTCCGTGCTAGTATTAGTAGGCGGGAAGCGCTTCAATAGTAATTACAAGTACTCATTGATGCTGAAAATGTGCATTGATCTGCTTCAATAGAATAATAGTGCGATGATTAGTGCAGCACTTGATCCTTTATATCGTTGTCAAGATTCAATCGTTTTACTATCAGGATCTCTAGTAGTGGATCCGGACACTATTGCAATTGCTGGACAAAATGAGCTTCGTAGATATGGAAGCACAGCCATAGAAAAATAGACATCACGGAGTGTAGATACCGCATCCCATTGAGCACGATCGCTGCACTTGAATACTTAGAAGTGGGTCATCAATGGCGATGTTGGGCGTCGCTATTGCGATTTGGTGGGTAAAGGTGAAGATGTCCGAATTGCCGGGTAACTTTGATAGGATGCGTTGCGCGTCGCAATACAGCTGACGACGACGACTTTCGAATTCATCGTTAGAGCGACTCTACAGTAGACGAAGAGAGATGTTTGTTAGTCTTTCTAGATTGCACTAGAACACCCGCCTTGGTTTGTAGCATTATGTATTGCTGAAGAAGAATTGCCGGCATGTGCGGCTGCATATACTTTAGCGATCGGCATTTGAGAATTGAAAGAGGCAATTTGATGTCGCTCGTGGCTCCGAATGATTTTCCCCCCAGCCAGGGGTATCAGAACTGGAATCGTCTATGCGGTGGGACATCAGTAATCGCTTATAGAGGTATCAGTTTCGGAGCTCACGATGCTCGCCACCAGCTAGCTTGCACAGCCTCACTTTAACGGTAACCGCACAGACACCAATAACGGTCGATATCGGCTCGCCCTGCTCCGGGTAGGTAGTGCATCTGGAATCTGGTTGCAGCAGACCTAGGCGGGCGTAGTGCAGTTGCGTCCCACGGTTCGCCCAATACTTTCAAATCGCATAACGGACGCCATTCTGCTGGACCGCAAGCAGCGAAAAGGAAAGAAGCTGGTTCGTCAATGAGGCTGAAGTGCAGCTGAGGACGCATGTGAGCCGCAAACGTGCTCATGAGACCCTGTCTGAAAGAAATGCGCCACGGTTGGTGGGGGTGTGGTTGACGACATGGGTGTTGACGATGCCCCTCAATTGCGGTCAGCTCCCGCGTCTGAAGGTGTACAGGATGCCTGAGCCCAAAGCGGTTCATGAAGCGGTCAAAGTCAACTATCATGGAAGCACATGTGGTGTTTTGAGGCTGCTTATCAGTACCGTTCCCTCGGTGGAGGAGCTGAGTGAGGCGCTTGAAACAGGCGTGCTAAGCATTGTTGAAGCGTGCGGTCTGCAGTAGTCGTACGGCTGGAAGGACAAAGTGTTCAATCCTTCCAATGGAGAGATGCCGCTTGTGCCTTGCAGTCTCAGCCCGACTCACGTTTAGCGTTCGATTTTCGTGATAGGCCGTACACCTGAAGCCATCCAGGATATGGGATGCACTATCGCATCGCTTCTTGTGCAGTAAGCGTACGAACGTCAATTCGACTTCACCGTCTGATAGCGACAGTCCCGAACTTAGCATCTCTAGCCATGACAAAGGCGAGCACCGTTCCGTCCGTGATACATGGACGGGGAGGATGCATGCCAAGCAGTGATGGATGGTGTCCTGCTTTTCGTCGACGAGACACGGCGGGTGCCCTGACAGCGAGTTGACACAACTGTCGATCCTGTTTCTGAATCTGTCCCAACGGCCGGGTACGGTTTATTGATTGGCGGCGAGAGCGAACTGACTCTGGGGCTGCTCCCGGCCTGGCATACCGTGCTAAAACATTTGCTGACGTCTGCCCATGGTGGTTTCGATGTTCGGCGCGGCAGAATTAGAAGCACATCCCATAAGCACATGGAAGGAGCTACCAGCCAGCTACTAGCCACACTATGGCGGCGGCGTCCGGCAATACAAATCATGTGGATAGCAAAACTCGTCGACAAGAGCATTGTGAAGCTCTTCGACCGAGCAGAGATTGAGAGAGTAGGGCCTAGCGGCTCTAATTTTGGAGCGCTGCGCCTCCGCGCATGCCCTGACGATGTAACGGACCGCAAGGTCGATCAGGTACTGCTGCCGGCGTCATTGGCTGGGCGCGCAGTGGTACTGGATCGCGGGCTCGGTCCCGAGCGATGACGAAATAGGAGAAGTGTTTTCTACGCAGTTAGGAATGGATATGCTGACATGCGCTGGGGCGTGTAGCGGACACGAAAAGGAGAATATTGGAGGGTGGCAGCTGGGTTTGAGGATAACGCCACTGTGCCAGGGGAGTGTGTGGACAGACGAGGCTAGCAGCTGGGTTGTCGTTTTTTGTGGAGTAGCTGCGTCGCTGGGGCACTTGGCCTGTGAAGATATAAAGCCCAAACACAACACCGCCCTTTCGCTCTTCTCCCACATCAAAGAAGTCCCACCGCCCATATACCCTTGTTCCACCTCCAATCCAGTCTTACGGACCCACGATCGCTTCTTCTTAACGCATTCTACAATCCTTACACAGTCTCGCCATGTGGTAGGTCCCCTCTGCCCCGCGCTCCGACGCAGCTCCGAGCTTGAGGGAGAGCAAAGCTGACAATTGGCTCGCAGCGGTATCTTTGGCTACATCAACTACCTGGTCGAGAAGGACCGGAAGTACATTCTCAACACTCTGATCGATGGTGAGTTTTCCGTTGCTCTGGCGTACGCCAAGCTTCTGTCATTCCGTGGAGCTACGTGAGCTAACAGGTGTCCGCAACTTGCAGGCCTTGCACGTCTAGAGTACCGTGGCTATGACTCCGCTGGTCTGGCCATTGACGGCGACAAGAAGAACGAGGTCTTCGCCGTCAAGGAAGTGGGCAAGGTCGCCGCCCTCAAGAAGCTCGTAGAGGAGCAGCATTTCGACGAGAACAAGATCTTCGATTCGCACGCCGGCATTGCACACACACGATGGGCCACCCACGGCCCCCCGTCGCGTGTCAACTGCCATCCCCATAGGTAAGCTCGGTCTCTTCATAGCGGACGCCAGCAATTCCATGGGCGCGGCTTTCTACGAAAAAAGCTCCTCCGCTACTCTCTGACTGTCTGGTTTCTTTGTGCGCAAGGCTGACACATATTGTTTCTTAGGTCTGACCCCAACTGGGAATTCGCCGTCGTCCACAATGGTATCATCACAAACTACAAGGAGCTCAAGACGCTCCTGGAGAGCAGGGGCTTCAAATTCGAGACGGAGACCGACACAGAGGCCATTGCCAAGCTGACCAAGTACATCTACGACAAACACCCGGACATCGAGTTCCCAGTGCTCGCAAAGGCGGTTATCAAGGAGCTTCAGGGCGCTTTTGGTCTGCTGATGAAATCTGTCCACTACCCACACGAGGTCATCGCCGCCCGCAAGGGTTCGCCTTTGGTCATTGGCGTGCGGACACAGAAGAAGATGAAGGTCGACTTCGTTGACGTGGAGTACACTGACGAGAACTCTGCCCTCCCAGCCGAACGAGCCTCCCAGAACGTCGCTCTGAAGAAGGGCGGAAACAACCTGCTTGCGCCTCCGGACAAGTCTCTCCTCCACCGTTCGCAGTCCCGCGCTTTCCTCTCCGACGATGGCGTCCCGATGCCAACCGAGTTCTTCCTGTCCTCCGACCCATCCTCCATCGTTGAGCACACCAAGAAGGTGCTGTACTTGGAGGATGACGATATTGCCCACATCCACGAGGGTTCGCTCAACATCCATCGTCTCAAGAAGGACGATGGGGTCTCGAACGTGCGTGCTATCCAGACATTGGAGATTGAGCTCCAGGAGATTATGAAGGGCAAGTTCGACCACTTCATGCAGAAGGAGATTTTCGAGCAGCCCGAGTCCGTTATCAATGCTATGCGTGGTCGTCTGGACGCAAAGAACAAGACCGTCACTCTTGGTGGTCTGCGCCAGTACATCTCCACCATTAGGCGATGCCGACGCATCATCTTCATCGCCTGCGGTACTTCTTACCACTCCTGCATGGCTGTGCGCGGTATCTTCGAGGAGTTGACCGAGATTCCGATCGCTGTTGAATTGGCTTCCGATTTCTTGGATCGCAAGGCACCTGTCTTCCGTGACGATACCTGCGTCTTTGTCTCCCAGTCTGGTGAGACTGCCGATTCGCTCATGGCCCTGCGATACTGCTTGGAGCGTGGCGCCCTTACCGTTGGTATCGTCAACGTTGTTGGTTCTTCAATCTCCCTCCTTACCCACTGCGGTGTACACATCAACGCAGGCCCCGAAATTGGTGTCGCCTCCACGAAAGCTTACACCTCTCAATTCGTCTGCATGGTCATGTTCGCGCTGTCCCTCAGCGAGGACCGCGCCTCCAAGCAGAAGCGACGTGAGGAGATCATGGACGGTCTGACAAAGGTCTCGGAACAATTCAAGGAGGTCCTCAAGCTCGACCAGCCGATCAAGAAGCTTTGTGAGAAGTTCAAGGACCAGAAATCTATGCTGCTTCTCGGACGTGGCTCGCAGCACGCCACTGCCCTTGAGGGTAAGTCTCTCTGTCGAATCTCTAATTGTAATATACTAACGAACCGCAGGAGCGCTCAAGATTAAGGAGATCAGTTACCTTCACTGCGAAGCCGTTATGTCCGGTGAGCTGAAGCACGGTGTGCTCGCTCTGGTCGATGAGAACCTCCCAATTGTTATGCTGTTGACACGGGATGACATCTTCGCCAAGTCACTGAACGCTTACCAGCAGGTCATTGCTAGAAGCGGCCGACCCATCATCATTTGCAACAAGGACGACCCAGAGTTCCCGGCAGACAAGACCGACAAGATCGAGGTTCCCCAGAATGTCGATGCCCTGCAGGGTCTGATCAACGTCGTTCCCCTGCAACTCATGTCGTACTGGTTGGCAGTTGCTGAGGGCGTCAATGTTGACATGCCACGCAACTTGGCCAAGTCTGTCACTGTGGAGTAGGCTGTTGATTGAGACATTGTTTTGGCGTCTTAGAGGTTACACACCCTGGCTGGCTATGTATGGATTTTAGTACCACGTCTCAAGAAGGGGATTGGGACGAAAACATGCGCTACAGCGCAACTCATGTATTGGGTATGACGTGAAACGTGGATAGATGGATCTGACCACGATATAGCTAGTATGTAGCACCAACGCTTGCTTGAATGAAATGTTTAGAATTCAATCTTTCGTCCCGGTCGCTTTCTGGTCGTGCGAAGGTCTTCCAATCTTCAATTAGTAGTCATTTGACATTTAGTTTCACTGAACCAGCGTTCTTTTGATCCCTGTTGTCATGTCTCGATTGATCGGCAAAATCGGAGTCTAAAGGACAGATGGCGTTTCCGTGCCTGAGGCTCAAGGGAGGCTCTTGGCTGATGTCGTGATGCACACTGATCCCTGTCGCCGTTCAGAGCGAAGCGGGGTCCTGCCAGGAACCAAACATTCCAAACGTCCCACTTGTACGACTGCATACCTCCGCTCCGCTACTGAACGTACTAGCTCGTCTCAACGCTCGCTATAGCACCCACCTACTATCCAACACCCTATATCCAACTTCCAACTCTGCAAATCTCTCAAGCATGGCAACGCTCAAAGGCCCGGGAGAGCCGAAATCATACGATGGTAAGCCCCGCAGGATTCGCGCTGGAGCTCCCCTTTACAGTCCAGCTTGACTCTCTCAAGCATTGCTATTGAGAGGTCAACGAGTCTTTACTGACACCTAGATCAGGCTCTGGACTACGAATCGGCATCATCCACGCGCGCTGGAACACCGTAATCATCGACGCCCTCCTCTCCGGCACCAAGAAAGCCCTCGCCGACGCCGGCGTCAAGTCCGAAAACATCGTAATACAGAGCGTGCCAGGCAGCTACGAGCTCCCCTACGCCGTCAAACAGCTCTACTCCGCATCCCAAGTCCAATCCTCGTCGACGGGCGGCATCGTAGGCGCGGCGGCAGACCTGCTAGGCTCCGCGTCCGACCTCACACAGCTCAGCGTCGCGGAGACGCCGGCGAAGAAGGATGCGAGTCTGAACGCGCCGTTTGATGCGATTATTGCGATTGGGGTGCTGATCAAGGGCGAGACGATGCATTTCGAGTATATCGCGGATGCAGTCAGCCATGGGTTGATGAAGCTGCAGCTGGAGGGGAATGTGCCGATCATCTTTGGCTTATTGACGCTGTTGAGCGAGGACCAGGGACTGCATAGGGCGGGGATTGCGGGCACGGAGCAGAATGAGGGTCACAATCATGGGCTGGATTGGGGAAGTGCGGCCGTCGAGTTGGGCGTGAAGAGGAAAGGATGGGTGGATGGGAAATACATCGATTGAGCGAACACGAGGAGCATCATTGCAATTTTGGCAGCTATGAAGGGGGATCCCGTGGCCATTGTGATTTGAAGGGCTGAATATGGATGCAATGTGGGAGAAGCGAGATACAGCTCATGCTAGGGTCGTCGCACAGCGATGAACGCAAGGCGGCTATACTATGGTCGCCAAAAAAGATATACCCACCTCGAAACGTCTCTGCCAGCATTATCATGCCCTCACGTACAAGAGGTCTGGGTTTCTCCAGTCGGGACAACTCCCGTCTATCCACTGTTCGAGGTGTTGGAATGCCACAGGCCCCTCTCTATCCATAACACGAATAATGACTGAACAATTCAACATTCATACGATCATGCGTCGCAATGATGTAGGTCCAGTCCTTTCTTCCTAAAGTTCCTTTCAGGCCCTCAGGCCCTCATGCCATCGCGATCGCCGATGTGGGGCAGACGACACCCAGCTGCCGTCGCGCCGGCGGACAGCACACATCGCAAGGCCGCCATATGGTTCAGAGTAGTAATGCGACACCGATTTCGCGCTGATTAGATACCTATCTGTTAGTTTTGAGAGAGGCCGGGGGAGGCATTCCACCTCTTAGGCTCTTCAGCCCTAGCTATACGCTCACGTGAGAGGCCGCGAAACACCAAATCTCGACGGTATCGCATGTGTGCATGCTCCATTATGTGTCCCCAAGGCGCGCTGCGCTGTGCGACTGGGCGATGCGGGTCTATATATGTGAAGGCAGGGGGCGCGGCGATGCGATGACGATGACGCAAAGAGGCTGGCGAACATGCAGCGAAGCCAGGGACGATGCGAGCGAGCTGAGCTGAGCAGCGGCGAAGTACGCAGTAAGCGCGAGGACTATTATACGGGCGGCGATGGCTTTGCGCTCAGTGTGAGGTGTCGCTGTCGCAGGTGGTGAAGGTCTAGTCGAGGCGCTTGGACAGAAGACTCCTCCTTTTCCAGACTGCTCGCTTGGCACGGCTGGGGGCTTGAACCTCACGCCTCTTTCAACCGCATTCCAGTCTCCCTCTGCCCGCTCCACCACCCATCTCGCCCCCTGTGCTCGTGGGCAGTCGCTTCGTCGCGCTGCCGTCTTTCACCAGAGCCCCCTCTTCTACGTCGCTGCCGCTGGAGGCTGCCAGTGGCCCGCAACACACGTTCGTGCCGGGTTCGCGTTGCTGTTTCCACACCGCGACTCCCCAGGAACTGCTGCACGCAGCGACTTCGAGTCCAGCGCCCCAAGCCCCAACCCCAGCGTAGCCGGCATCGTCGCGCGACGGTATGGTGATGGAGAGCGCGCACATCTGCTAGCACCGGCCCCAGAGTATGTCGCGCACAACCGCGACACTACAATCAAATACCTTGAGTCCGTTGTTGACGCTCCAGCGCCAGGACCGGCCCGGCAGACACGACACCTCACCTCGACGGGCAGGTTCGCATCGCGCGGCCTCGTCCGTCCGAGCCCATTCGCCGTCGTCTGTGCTGCCATCGCTGGCGCCAGGTGCCTCTCGCGCTGCCGGTAACAATAACACGACGCATCCAGCCGAGGAACATGAAAGTGGAGCGGGCGACATTCTGAACGGCACTGGCTCAGACAGCTCTCTCGACAGCTCCACTTCGTCGGTGTTCTCGCCTGCCAACTCAAAAATGTCGTATCCCGGACAAGCGACATCACTACACGCCCTCACACCTTTGACCAGTACGGACTCATCGCCGCCGGGGAAGCTGCCCAGTCCGCGGTCTGTCAGGCCAATGACTGACTCCATGCACGCGACACATACCTCCTCGCTCACCGCGCCCCAGAAAAATGCGAGTGCCACCATGACGCCGGCACACACTCCGCCCGAGACTCGAAGGACTGCTCGTCCCACAGACGGGAAGATGGGCCAGCGCATTGTATTCGACCCACAACTTGACCCGCAGAAACGCAAGGCAAAGCAGGCATACAAGGACATAATTGAGAAGGTACGTGATACACTATACTAGCACCTCTGAGATGTGGTCGCCCTGCGACGCCAAGGCTAACTTGACTTGTGTTGCAGGGTGACCCATCTCCTCCTCCGGACCCCCGTCTTGCCATCGCGGGCTACACCGTTGGGCAGTACAATATTAAGATGCCGAACCCAGCAGTTGCCCCGAAGACGAAGCTTCGAATCGCACCCTATATTGCAAAGCAGTACAAGTTCGATGCGCGCCTTTCTTGCGGCCCGGGCCCCGCTATCCAGGTTGTTGTTACTGGTTTCGATCCCCTAGTTCCTGAGTCGCAAATTCGCGCTTTCTTCAGCACCTATGGCGAAGTGGACGCAGTTCGAAATCAGGTCGATCCTGACAACGGTAGCCCGCTGGGTATTTGCTTGATTAAGTATCGAGACACCTCGGGCCATCGAGGGAATCCAGCGGTGAAAGCTTCGACTTCCGCGAAACGCGCGGAGAAAGAAGGCACGAACCAAAGGATTGGTCTCAAAACGGTGAAAGTCCAGCTCGATCGCGAAGGCCGGAGATGTAGCAAGCTAGTTGAGAGGGCTGTGGACCTGCGCCGGAAGGAGGAGGAGAGGCGCATGGCCAAACTTGCAGCAAAGACAGCGACTCCAGCTACGCCGACCGCAACAGTGCCCTTTGACCTCCCCGCAAACGTGCCCAAAGGGCCCTCAGGCAGAGGAACAGGCATGCGGCCTAGTGTGCCAATGCCACAGCCGATGCCGTCGAGGAGACACCAGATGGCTTTTCTAGTGGAGCAGGAGCCTCTCAAACCGCGAATGAAACGGACGCCGTATATATTTATAGCGAAAACGTACGTTCCGGTCTTGGGCACTACGATCGAACATCTCAAGAAGCGTTTAAAAAGCTACCATTGGAAGGAAGTGCGATGCGACGGCACTGGCTATTTTGTGTGTTTCGAGAATTCGAAGCGCGGCGAAGACGAGACGGTGAGGTGCTATCAGGAATCTCATATGGCTGCTTTGTTCACCTACACGATGAACATGGAATGCTGCCAGTTCGGCGATCCAGACTACGAGCGAAGCCCAAGCCCGGAACGCGTCGTAGCTGACAGGAAACGCAAGGCAGAGGAGGAGAAGATTCAGCAGGAAGAAGAAGACGACCTAGACTTCGAGAAGAAGCAGAGAGCCGAGGAGCTTGACCCGGTGCGCGCGGCACTACAAGAATTGAAGGAGGAGATGCGAGAGAAGCTTGTGCATGATATCAAAATGCGCATTGCAGGCCCGGCACTGGAAAAGCTCATGTCTGCGGAGCGATTATCAGCTAAACGCCGAAAGCTCAATATTCCAGATCCAGAGAAGAAGGAAGAAGTGCGGGGTCCAGCATATTTTGGTCATGGTTTGGACTCTCCAGCAGCCGGCACACCAAATTCTCGCGCTTCAGGCTTCCCCGGCCGGTTTGGACGTAAAGCGCTCGCGCCGTTTGACAGCAATCGTGTTCGCGGAAAGAAGCCTCCAGCAAGAGTTGTCAACGCCTTTGCTGATGAGCGACGCAAATCCATAGCACCCAAGCGCAACGCTGTCCGCGGTCTACACCGTGCCATGCTGGACTTGCTGGATGAAGAAAAGGAATCGGATGACGAAGGTCGAAGTTCTTTCACTCGTGGCACGGAAGAGCTTGAGAGCCGACCAATTAGCCGCGCGACATCAACAGATATAGACGAACTTGACTTCTCGAATCGAGCACACCGCGCCAAACGGCGACGTCTGGAAGCTGGCTGGGGCGAGGACAGCGACGATGACATGATGGACGACTCGCACGCTCGCAGTCTGCTCGCGCACTTGATACACAAAGACCCCGAGAACATGGCAGAAAAGGAACTTGAACAAGTTCTGGCGATTCTGCCACGTTCTTCACCCATCTGGAAGAAGGCAGACAAAGCACTTCGGGGATGGAAAAACCTTCGGAAGATGGAACAAGAGGCCGACGCAATCTTTGGTGTACAAACAAGTGTTGAGGACAAACAAGAGGTGGAAGTCATTGTCACACGCGAACAACCTGAAGATGAGACCACGACCGAACCTGTCAAGACGGCGAAGAGGAAAGCAGGTGTCGCAAGGCCGAAGAAGAAGACCAAGAAAGAACTACAAGAGGAGGCTAAGGGCAAGATTGCTGACGTCGAGATCGTTGAGCTTGACCGAGAAGCTGAGATACTACCTGAAATCGAAGAACTTAAGCCTGTCAAGGAGATCACACCTCCTGAATCGACACCAGAGACGGACGAGCGAGCTTCAGTCGACTGGGGAGTATCATCAGGCGTGCCCAAGAAAACGGTTCAGGACGATCCCAGCGTGGTGATGGACATTGATGGCTGGCAAGACATGCTCAAGGACAACGAAGATCTGGAGTTCCTGAAGGATGCCTTGCAACCACATCCGACCGCTGCGTTTAGTGATCCGCAATCCTGGGCTTGGAAGCAGAAGCAAATCAAGCACCTTAACCGGCCCGGAGAAGCAGGGATTTCCCGCACCGAGACTAAGATTGGAGGTTACTACGTTCCCAACTCAACCGGCTCGGCCAGAACCCAAGGTGTCAACAAGATCCGCGAGTCCGAGAAGTCCAAATATCTTCCTCATCGCATCCGTGTGCAGAAGCAGCGCGAAGAACGTGAGCGCCAAGCCAAGCTTGAAACGAAAACACAGACTGTTGTTGAAGGCTTCAAGTTTAACACGGGCTCCAAGACAACCTCGACTGCCAACTCGCGTGCGAACCGCGCAAACAATCGTCGCTTGGTGAACGACATCAACACCAACAAGAACGTGACCGGTGCAGAAGGTGACGCGATGCGGTTCAATCAGCTTAAGAAGCGAAAGAAACTAGTCAAGTTCGACCGTTCTGCCATCCACAACTGGGGTCTCTATGCAGAGGAGAATATCGCAGCCAACGACATGATTATTGAGTATGTCGGCGAGAAGGTTCGGCAACGCGTTGCGGACTTGCGTGAGCAGAAGTATGACATGCAGGGTGTCGGCTCCAGCTATCTCTTCCGCATCGACGAAGACACGGTTATCGATGCGACTAAGCAGGGTGGTATTGCCCGCTTCATCAACCACAGCTGCACGCCGAACTGTACGGCAAAGATCATCCGCGTGGAAGGCTCGAAGAGGATTGTCATCTACGCATTGCGTGACATCAACAAGGGTAAGTTGCTTCAGAGCACCATATTGAATTGTACTGACAGACATGACAGACGAAGAGCTCACGTACGATTATAAATTCGAGCGCGAACTTGACGCTACGGATCGTATTCCTTGTCTCTGCGGTTCGGTCGGCTGCAAAGGCTTCCTCAACTAGGCCACGTACAGCCGCCACATCCTTCGCCTATCTCTACATTACTTTCAGTAAGCAATCTCCTGGGTACAGAGGCGCTTTTCAACACCATTTGTCAGAAAAGTCCATTCATCTTGGGTTACGGAGCACGTTTTGCCTGCATATACCCGGCGTTCTGACAACCATCTCCCATTCAACACACCTGATCAACATTTCAACTTTCCTTGACATTGCTTTGAGCGCTCATATGGTCCAGACCGGACTGGACTTGTCTACATTCTCAAGACGGCACGCGGTATGGAATGGCTGGTGTTGGGCTGGTTATCCTTTCTTCGCCATTTCGTTGGCGGCCGGTTGCATTGGGATGGGTGTTCTCCATAGCATATTTGTACCATTTTCATTTGCGAGTATCTCTTTATCATCTCAAGGACCTTTGCGTCCGGTCCGATCAGGCACGAGGATAACAGGCAAAGCGCCTGAGGTTTGGCTTAGACAATATCAGACGCGATGGAATGGGGGTGCAGTCGTAGCGTCCTGTGGCTGTTGCGAAGGCCATGTATTCGATAGGCATAGTGAATGTAGACGCGAGATAATTCATCAATCATGCCCTGAAGAGCAGGCACGGATGCTTTGATCCGAATGACCATGCATCTTGTCCTTTAGATCACCACTCGGTTTTGAATAACTACAATCCTCCAAGACTACTCCCTGCTTTGCTACTTCTGGGTTATACGACGAGGCAATCTGAAGTCTTCATTGAATCCTTCGCACAACTACGAAACGCCATGCATCCGAAGGCGTGCACTACGATCGGATGCCCAATCTCAGAAACTTTCCGACCACTAGCGCAGCCGCAATGCACGTCCAGCCTTGCCCACCCCTCCCCCCACAGCATCCTCCACCACCAACTCCACATACTTTCTGCAGCTCCCCAACTTACCAATTCCGGATAGCTCTTAGATTGCTCTCGCGCTCATTACAGCATATAAGACCCTGCAGGAGGTTCGAAATGGCTCGACACGCGAGAAAGTTGTGGCCGTCATTATGGTCGGTTCCCCGCGAGATTGCCGACCTCCGATGCCCTTATAGTCAGCCCTAACAGGACGGGGAATGACACGGATGATCGCTAGGGGCTGAAGAGTTACGGAGATCCGATTTTGAAGGGTATGTAAAAGCTGAAAGCCCATTCCGAGACCTTCGGTTAGGCTTTGGACTTCGCTGTGTGCGAAATATCGACTAAGGAACTACGGATCGATTACTGGACACGCGGTTGCAGTGGGAGACGACATTGATTGAGAGCTTCGACTGAGGATTCAAGACTTCTTCGATTGTCGACTGCGAGTCAACATCAGCATCGACCAACGAAATGGCATCCCAAACCAAGCCAATGAACATCATCATCCTAGGCGGCGGCATCGCTGGCCTCACAACAGCGCTCGCTCTCACCAAATACGCACCCGCAAATCTCGTACCACAGATTACTCTCTACGAAATCAGACCCAAGCCAGCGACGATAGGCGGCGCCGTCAACCTCACACCAAACGCTCTCCGACTACTCAACCATCTCGGTGCCCTTCAAGAGATCCGTGCAGCCCACTATGGAATTGAATGCCCAGCCGTGGAAGTCTTCGATCTCTACTCCGGCATCAAGCTCGCAGAGAGCAGTTTCCGCGGTGCAGATGGAAAAGGTCTCGGGAATCCACCCTTCACAGCGCTCCGTATCACACGCGGCGACGCACTGAAAGGCGTCCTTGCCGCTATCGCCAAACAACCAAACATCAAACTCATCTGCGGAAAGAAGACCGTCGATATCAAAGAAGATCCTACGACAGGCGTCGACATCACCTTCGAAGACGGCCAGACAGCGCACGGAGACATCCTAATAGGCTGCGACGGCATCCACTCGGTCACGCGCCTCAAACACGTCGAGCCCTCCCGCACAGCCGTCTACAGCGGGATATGCAACGCCTTCGGCTTCGCCAAGCGGCGCAAACTCCCCACGGGCGACTTCGAACCCACGCATTTCGAAGCCACGGGCATGAACTTTGGCCGGCGCGGTATCCTGTTAACGTCTTTCCATAATGAGGTCAAGGAGAGCTTGTATGTCGGCGCGCTGATGCAGATCCCGGAGATTGCATCGCGGGATGGGTGGAAGGCGGCGGGGAAGGATGCGCAGAAGGTCAGGGAGACGATGAGGGAGAGGTATGAGGGGGCGGGGATTGAGTTGATTGAGCATTTGATTGAGGATGCTGAGGACCTTTTCCTCTGGCCTGTTTTCACGCTCTCGAAAGGAGGGAAGTGGGCGACGGACAGGGTTATGCTCATTGGAGATTCTGCGCATGCTATGCCGCCGCAAGGCGAGAGCACTGGGATTGTCTTCGAAGACGGCGTACTGTTTGCGAGGATATTGGGTCGATGGATGGAGAAGAATGACGGCACGCCTGTCAAGGACGCTTTTGATGCTTACGAGAATTTAAGAAGGGAGAGGATCGATATCGCCTTCGATGAGAGTCAGAGCGTGGTCAAGACGGTGCAGGAGACAGGCTGGCTGGGACACAAGATCAAGACCAATGTTATTCCGTGGTATTTGTGGTGGACAAGAGGGTACAGGGAGAAGCACTTCATTGAGGATGTCACGAGTAGTGAGCTGAAATACTGAAGCGATAGAGGGGATGGGGATAATGACTTGCATATTAAGGCATATTGGCGTTGCCTCGGGCGTTAAATGTGCCAAAGGGAAGCATAGTCATAGGTGCATGCGAAGGGGTACCAGAACAGACTCCGAATTCCTACCTACAATGACCAGCGAATCAAAAGCACTCCATAATCTTTTCCTCCTACAGTACAGATATGAACAGCATCATGATCGTCGCTCCTCCAAGCCAGCAACCCGAAATTCTCCGTCTCCGCCTAATCTCCATCCATACCCGTCCCCCTTGTAGTTCCCAGGGCGTGCATATGCGCCCACAGCCGATAAGATAGCAAGCGTCGAAAGTTCGACCTCCCGTTAATAGCCGTGGCGACTTTTCAACAACCACACTTCTGCCACTAGCGCCAACCAAAGAGCGTACTTGAGACGTGCCATGAGATAGTTATAGGGTAATCGCAGGGTAGTTATAGGGTAATGTCACCGTATCTATAGGGTAATCGCAACGAGGCCTGCCAGACTTGCTAGCAAGGTTTCCCGTCGGGTAGATTAGGTAGCTGCCTTTGTCTCGGACGGTCTCTGGTGTTGGGAGGAAAGTATAAGAGTAGGGAAGTCCGACGTATTTCGTGGCAAAAGAGAAGAGAGGGAAGATTTATAGATAGAAATTTGGAATTGGGAAAAGTCGAGCAGTATGACGGTCTCTGAGCATTTGATCTCCTCGCGGGAGCAGGCGGCGCCGTGGATTGAGACGCCGTTGAAGGAGTCGTATGCGCTTTCGCAGGCTGCGGGATGGTACGGTCACTCTTCTTTCCCCCCCTTCTCAATCTATTTCTTGTTGCTGTTGTCGCAATTCTTTTTGGCGTGAGTCGGGATGAGTTGTTCTAAATCGTAGAAGCAGAATCTTCCTCAAACTCGAGAACCTCCAGCCCTCCGGCTCGTTCAAGTCTCGGTAAGAAGCCATACTCCGCGATACCAACTACCTAGGTAGTCGTCGGATGTACGGTTGCTAATTGGAAACAGAGGCATTGGGAATTACATCCTCCGCCGCGTCGAAGACCTCGAACTCCCAGCCAACAATAATAGTGTACAACCGCACATCTTCTCCTCCAGCGGCGGCAATGCCGGTCTCGCCGCCGTCCACGCCTCGCGCACCCTCGGCCTCCCCTGCACAGTCGTAGTCCCCATGAGCACCAAACCGCTGATGATCGCGAAGCTCAAAGCCGCGGGCGCGCACGATGTCGTGCAAAAAGGCGCGACGTGGCAGGATGCGGATTCTCATCTGAGGAAGGACGTCATGGTCAAGGTACGCTTCCAATTTCAAAGATCTGCCAAACGGGATATTGGTGGATTCGGTAATGAGGATGGGACTGATGCAGACCCAGGCTGGCAGCGCAGCTATCTACGCACCACCCTTCGACCACCCAGATATCTGGGCCGGGCACAGCACGGTCATGCACGAGATCGCTGCGCAGACTCCCAACGGGCCTCCCGACGCAGTGATCTGCTCCGTTGGCGGCGGGGGTCTGTTCAACGGCGTGTGCCAGGCTCTTGACGACCTAGGTAACACTTCTACCACCGTCCTCGCTGTCGAGACCGAGGGCGCGAGGAGCCTGAATGCTGCTTTGGAAGCGGGAGAGCTAGTCACTTTAGACGACATCACGTCTCAAGCTACGAGTCTGGGAGCAAAGAGGGTCACGCAGCGATCGCTGGAGTATGCGCAAGGATCGAATGTCAAGTCCGTTGTACTGTCCGATGCGGAAGCTGCGATGGGATGCTGGCGTTTGGCAGACGATGAACGCATCATGGTGGAGATGGCGTGTGGTGTCAATGTTGCGCTCTGCTACGATGGGCGACTGGAGCAAGCCCTAGGCCGCAAGCTGAGGAAGGAAGATAAGGTCGTCATAGTGCTTTGTGGAGGAAGCAATGTTACGCTCGACATGCTGGCAAAGTGGCGGGAGGAGTTCGGCTGGGTAGAGAAGGTGATCCGGAAGGATAGTGGGAAGGCGCCGGTTCCAAGTGCTATTACTGCTCCTACCGGACAGCACTAGACCTTTACCTCTAGTCACTACTTTAAGCACATATAGACCATAATAGAAGGAATTTCTTAGTTAGGCTCACGAGGTGTATCATCAATCCATGAATGGTTCTTCCATTGTATAGCAAGGTTTTCCCTACCATAAAGAACGCCAGCCGGGTATCAATGCATGCAATCGCTGTACACACTCGCGCTCGTCTCACGCTGCCACCTCCGGCTGGTCCAGCAGAACTTTCCTGTAGTTCCAGTAATTTGCCCTAATCGGATCGAACTTCGTGGCCAGCAGGTCCAACGCCTTCTTTGCCTCGTCCTTCTTCTGCTCCTCCGCGTAGATATCTGCCAACACGTCGAGCGCATGGCTAGAGAATATATCGTCCGGCTTATTAACGTTCGCGAACTCGAGCGCAAACGTTTTGAGGTCCTCGGTCGATCGTTTTGTCTGTTTGAAGATACCGCGGAGGTAGTTCCATGGGCTCTGATTCTGTGGTGCTTTGCGAATTGCCTCTTGAACATAGCTGTACGGCTGTTAGTATACTAGTTTACGCGCATCTGAACGTTCGACGTACGCAATTTCCCGCTGAACAGTATACTCATCCACCTCCCTCCCATCCCTTGGTACGCCGAAGACCAAGAACCACCGATGATTCCACGCGCTGTTGTTCCTCACATCTTCCTCAATCATGCTCTCCGTCCAATTCAGCTCCTCTTCCGTATATAGCCCAAATCGTTGTACTAGCCACTGCCTGTAACTCCAGACATGGTAATTCTTCGTGTCCTGTTCGAGCATTGTGGATATGAAGTCTGATTCGCCTTCCGGAGAACCGAGCTTCTCGATGATGGTCTGGCGGTGGTGCCATATTTGGTAGTTCTTAAGGTGAGACAGCGCGGTCGGGTTGAGCCAGGCGATTTCTTGCTTGAGGTCGGCATTCAGGGTTTCGAGGGTTTTAGCACGGTATAGCCTGGCAGTTCATGTTAGCAATGATCGTAGATATGATAGTAGAATCATAGCATGTTCCTGTAGAAGTTGTGGAGTGTGGTAGAGTGGAAGCAGCAAAGATGAAGCTCACCAGACAGTGTAATGTGCCGCATTAAGCCCAATTATATGCTCCGTCAACCCCAGCACTCTTTCACTAAACTCATTCTTTGCCATGGCAGCTCTCAAATACCCCATAGCCTCACTATACTCGTCCGTATAAGCTATCGCAGCGAGTGGGTGGGGACCGTCATCCTGCGCAATCGGTTCAATGTCCGCCCACTCGGGGTCGTCGTGGTAGAACTTCTGGGGCATAATGAGTGGCTCTGCGTGAGGGAGAATAACCTGTTGAAGAGCGAGCTGTTGCACTTGCGCAGGTGTTGCGCCGTTGAAGGTTGTGGATTGCGGGAGGGACGGCTTGGTGGGGGTTGCTGATCGGCCCTTCTTGGCGAAGTCGACGCTGCTTTCATTCATGGCGGGGACAATGCTAAGGGCTAGCGACAGAATGCATGTGTCACGGCCGCGTGCCAAAGTATCACAGTGGAGCTGTAAAGTTATGTGATTTCTTCGAGATATGGTAGTGTCCTGCCTCGTTGATAATGTATCTTAGGTTTCTTCGTTCGTTTCCTCAGCTGATGGTTTAGCTCCCGAAGGCGTGCAAGGTATCTCGATCTGGAATGTTCCTGCTTAGCAGCGCTTCTCCAAGCCCAGCCTCTGGAGGAAGCAGTCTACAAGATACTAGAATTGTTCCAGAGTTCGTTTCCAGGTGCGAGGTCAGAAGGCTCGTCCATTTGGTGATCGACAACGTGCATAGGATCAGTCTAGGCCACGCACGGGACGTTACTCGGGCCTAACCTGCCTACAAAACTCCGAAACCCTGTAAGGCTGACATTCTCTTTCGCATATTGAACGCCTGAAGACGAAGATACACAAACACTACACCGCTCACCAGCTTGCCTAAGGGAAGGAGTGCCATTGGCCAAGACTTGACTCAGGCCCGACTTAAAACCGTAGCAAAACCCCCCAACGTGAATCCAGACCACAGTATAGTCGGAGATAGGTGGACTTAGGCCTGGAAGTAGCCCGTGAGTCGTCCATTATCGCATACCATCAAAAGCGATATGGGGGCCGTGGTCGGTAATTCTTCTCAACCAACTACGGCCGTACATTTGATTGGTGCCCATATCATTGGAATGGCATCGCTCAAGCTCATTACGGCTCATGACGCGCTCAAGAAAACTTAAACAGCTATTGTCTATCACTGTAACCGGATAACGCTGTGGCATGATTTCTCCTTAGCTGCTGATCTTAGCAAACTCGTCGATGGTGGCCTTTACCTGATTATGGTGCGAGAAACGAGTGCGAGTATAGTGCGAAAATGCTTCATCAATCGGGACCCCATCGGCAGTAGAGGCATGCAGAGTAAATGAGCTAGTAGCGCAGTACCTTTGTGCGATATGAGAGGTCCAAATGGAATCCTGCGGTTGTTGGCTATGTAGAACAGCGAGTATAAAAGTCGGGGACATACCTCCCAATTGCGTTCAAAACCCAACGTAACTCCCGTATTTTTTCCAAATTCTTGATCCAACATACGACGATGTCTGAAGCAGAATGGCCTACCTCGTCCGCTGTGTTCTTCCCTGGGGAGGACTACATTCACCACGACATCTACCCAGCTATTAATGCTGAGACGAACAAGGATCTTGCGCAGCCAGGCAAGGTCGTCCTCATAACAGGTGCTGGACGAGGTATAGGGCGGGCCATGGCCCTCCAGTACGCCCACGCAGGCGTGGCCAGTATCATCATCTGCTCTCGAACAGCTAGCGAGCTCGACGACGTCGAATCTTCCATCAAGGCGATCAACGGCTCCACCCGTGTTCACAAGCACACCGTCGACGTAACAAAGGAAGAGGCCGTAAAGAAGTGCGCCGACGTCGTCAAATCGGAGGAAGGCCGCCTCGACATCCTTATCAACAATGCGGGGGGTTCGGCAGCCTGGACCCCGTACGTATGATCGGGATACACATACTTCTGAGCCATCTTGCTAACTATGTGCGCCCCCACCGTTAGACTATCAGACAGCGATCCAAAAGATTGGTGGCGTAATCTCGAAACGAATGTACAAGGCCCATATCATTTCCTGCAAGCTTTCCTTCCTCTGCTCGTCGAGACTGCGAAGAAGAACGATGTTGTTGTAGATATCATCAACGTCGCCAGCGTCGGCGCCCTCATTGTCCTTCCTGGATCTAGCGCGTACTCAATCTCTAAACTCGCCTTACTGCGTCTGAATGAGTTCGTAGAGGCCGAGTATGGTAGCCAGGGTGTCAATACTGTCGCTATACAGCCCGGAGGCGTGGTGACCAGGCTGGCGGAGCAGGAGATTGATACACTTCGTCCTTGTATGTATATTCGGCAAGCGTGTCTCCCAGGATATGCTGACGCTCCGATAGATTTGACAGACACTGCCGATCTTGCTGGTGGATGGGCTGTATGGTTCACAAAAGGAGCTAGGACTTGGCTCAATGGAAGGTACGCTTCCGCAAACTGGAATGTGGACCGCCTGGAGCAGATGAAGGACGAGATCGTAAACGAAGACAAGCTGAAGGTCAAGCTGGCCGTGTAAACGTGGGGGGTAGCCTAGACTATATCTTCCTATTCCTTTCCCTCAGGGCTTCGACATAGACAGCTCCAGCCAGACCAGACACAGCAATACTGAGTCCTACGGCGCCCAAGTATGCCGGCTTGAACAAGCCTCTTTCCAGCATCCTCATGTTCGAGAAGTATCGCGTTGTGCCATATGCTATGCTCCCTGACCCCGTGCCTAGAAGCGCCCCAACAAGCAAGTGTTCCTTCGTTTTCTGCTCCGCATCTTTCTCTACTTCTGCTTTCGCTGGTTGTGTATTTGGTCCAGGCGTGTGCTGAGACGGAGGGCCAAGTAATGCGACGAGGTCAAGCTGGTTGAAGCGCTCAATCGCGATACCGAGCGCAATGAAACCAAGACCGGTACGCAGCCACGAGAGGAAGGTTCGCTCGGAGGCTAGATGATCGCGCGCTACCGAACCCGTGTTCTGGTAGACCGGGGTACGTAGACGACGGAGGAACGACATTGCGAGATGTTGTGGAGCTGGAAGCTGGCGATGGCTATGAGATTAGCGGTTCGAAGAGCTAGCGACTATGATAACGTATGACGCAATGCTATTGTGTCTCTACATCTCCCAGTAGAAGATATGGTTGGGCAATAAACAGCAGTCTGGAGGTGCAGGTCAATAATTCGAGCGTGCTTCGTGTTCAAAATTCCCGACAGGAAAGTAAGTTGAGTGCTGAGTTCTTAGTGCTCGACTTCTACGGAAGGTTAGCGCGAGGGCTGATCTGATCGACACCAGCCTAGGCTAACGTCAGTGCACCCTGCAATGCGTATGGAAGCATTTCAGCGTACAAGCCCAAGGGAATCATGCATATTGGATCGTTTCATTGAGCCTACTTCTGGCTATCTATCATGTTAAAGCCCGAGAGATCCACCTAAGCATTCATGACACACAGGTCCAAGAACTGCCCAGGTGGATACCTCGCCGTCACATGGCCTCCTCCCACTTGCGTTTCCGCTTTTTCTCAAAGTCGCAATTATGGTCCATCAGCCATTTCTTGAGCTTCTCTCCGTCCAACCCTCCATAGCGGAGTGCATTCTGGAGCGCCCGTCGTTCTATAAGGATTCGGTGATACCACT
Source organism: Lophiotrema nucula (assembly GCA_010015825.1). Lineage (NCBI taxonomy): Eukaryota > Fungi > Ascomycota > Dothideomycetes > Pleosporales > Lophiotremataceae > Lophiotrema > Lophiotrema nucula. The sequence continues at coordinate 53,928 of ML977334.1, forward strand.
CGGGATCCTTGTAGCCCTCAAGCTTCTGAACAGATTCACCAGACCCTCGATCTTCACTTGTTTCGCCAAACTTCTTTTTGTATGCTTTTGTCTCTGAGTTGATCAACTCTAACCACTCTTCTACCGTGTCATACTTTAATTTCTTCCCCCACCTCGTCGCCGTCTTATCAAGCTCACTCTCCTCCTCCTCCACCTCACCCTCCCCCATGAGAGTCTTTACGCGGTCCTCGATCCATTCCTGACGTTTCTTGTCCAACTTTTGGAGTTCTCGCTTTCTTTCGTCATCCGAAAGCATGGTTTCAAGCCCAAGGAGAAAATTTACAGTCCGGTCTGCGAATTGCATTGTTCCCAACGCGTGGATCTCTGTCTTGTCGACCCTTATGAGCTTTGGGATGTTCTTGAAGGGACTCCAACCCTTAGGCCGGTTCTCAATCGAGTTTTCTTCAAGCCACCTTTCAATCCTTCGGCATTCTAACCAGGAAACTGGATCAATCGTCTTGATTTGGGAAGAAGCCGCGCGTGCGGATGGAGGAGTGATTAAGTTGCCGTCATAAGACACACTTTGAGCGGGGCGACTCTGAAAATCCGAAGAAATTTTCGAAGCTTCGATGGGAGCCATATTTGAAAGCGCCCCATAAGCAGTGTAGGAGTTACTAGAAAGCTCAGGAACACTTTGAGTGGAGCGACTCTGGAAATCGGAAGAGATCGTCGAAGCCCCATAGGTGGTGTAGGAAGTACTAGGAAGCCTAGGAATACTTTGAGCGGGTCGACTCTGGGAACCGGAATAAAACGTCGAAGGCTCGAAGGGAGACGTATTTGGAAGCGCCCCATAAGTGGTGTAGGAAGTACTAGAAAACCCAGGAACACTTGCGCTCATATCGTTAGGAAAAGATATCGAGTTGAAGGACTGCAAGCGTGGCATTCCCATGCTTCCCCGGAAATTCTCTTCATCAAATCCACCAAATCTCGTTGTTTCGTATGGGATAGTTCCAAGTGATGGATCTATCTCGTTCGAGTTTGTGGTTTCAAAAATCGAGGAAGAGACATTAGGGTCGAGAGTCGCAGTACCCAGCGGCTCGTATTGTGCTCCATGGATGCCTCCAGTGGCTTCAAGTGATAGGTGTGTCTCGTTCCAGTTTGCAGTATCTGTGATCGATGAAGGAAAGGTAGGGTCAAGATTCGTAGTACCTAGCGACTCGTACTGTGCTGCCTGGATGTCTCCAGTGGCTTCAAGCGAACGGCCCAGCTCGTCCCAATCTATATCGTCTGTAATTGACGAAAAGAAATTAGGGTCGAGAAACGCAGTACTTGGCAACTCGTATTGCGTTTCTTGGATGTCCTCAGTGGTTCGATTAGACGAAAACATTTTGAATTAGAAGGAGTTTTCGGTAAGTTTTGGATGCTACTTGAATCAGTACAATATAGATAGCTTTACGAAACAATTATTCTAGGATCTATATGTACAGAAGATTTAATATCCTTAGTCATTGCATTTAAGGTATGGCTTTTAAGGTATGACTTGACAGGCGACGGCGCAACTGTCAAATCTAGAGGTGTATGGTACCGAACCAGACTCATGACTATCGTGGTTTGTGAGGGGGAAATTTTTACCTCAAGCCTCTTCTACGAACTGGCTGTATCTGAGCTCAGGATCAGGCTCAGGCGCGCTTTTACTAAGCCCTCCATGTGCGAGATGATGGCAGTGCGTACAGCGCGTGAGTAACGAACTTTGCTGCGACTGGGCAATGAGTCTTGCTATTTCTAAGCAACAGCCAACCTTGTCCAGAAAATGCTTAGGGTACAACGATTCATCCGTTATCATAACATGTTCTGTTCTGCCTTTCTCTTTTCAATCAAGCGGACCGCTCGTTGCCGTCGCTCGTCGCGGAGGGTGATGAAAATCTAGGAAGCGTCAACTGTTAGTAATAATCCTACTACTCTATTCACAGGCATCAAGACTCACCCAAAACCATATCGTGAGCTCAAGAAAGCCCCATGTAAACACGATGGAGTTCTTCAAATCGTTCCCTGTGTAGAAGGTATGATCGTTACTCCTCCGCGCAAACATACCGCCCTCCTTGAACATATACGAGTAGCCGGTGAGAATGAAGAGGAAAGCCAGCCTGACGGGGGTCTGGGTGCCCCAATAGCGCTCAGCGAGTTCGTCATCGAGGGATAGGGAGGTCAGGTCTGATATGCCAAGGAACGCGAAGAGGACCGAAATCAGCGCTGTCGCTGCGGAGGGCTTGTTGAAGTCTCGTGGAGTCGGCTGGAGGTAATTAGCTACGATTCATTGTTGCGATGATATACGGGTAGCGCCTACCAGCTGCATGGACTCGCCCAAGAGGAACACGATATTTTGATCTACTATAAGCTTGGGGTTCCTGAGAAAGAACACGGCGAGCGTAAGGTGGAACAACGCAACCCCCCGAATTAGCGTGAATGCCGATACGATTGCCATGGTCGCGGTCAGTGTTCGTAGCCGCGAGTAAAGAAAAGTTCCGTGAAGGGGCGGTGTTGTCGCGTGCACAGTGGTGTTGCGTGTAGGTAATTATCTCGGAGGCCGGAGGTGCCATCCAAACTCCGCAATCGTGCCTGCCAAGCCGATTTGTAAGGCTCCAATCCCCTGCACGCATCATCGAACGTACCTTTTGCTCTTTACATGTAGTCTTGCGATCCAGAAATTCTTCCATCATGACTGAATCATTGAAACATGAGAAGATTGAAGAGCAATCTGAACCGATATGGTATCCTGATCGTCGACCGCATCGGCGCTTCCCGCACTGTCTCGTCATCGGTGCTCTCCTTGTTGCGGCAGCCTTCCTCACATTGAAGCCCTGGAGTGCTTTCACACTCTGGAAGGCTCCCAAGTGTTCACATAGACTCACTATTGAGCAGAGAGCAAGCAAGATATTGAGCGAAAATCCGCTGATTGGTACGTCAGATAAGCCTTGCTCACTGTGCAGGCTGATCGATTCAAGCAGATGGTCACAATGACCTGCTTGGTACTATCCGATGGAACTACCAAAATCATATTTATGAGAAAGATTTTCGAACCAAATTCGAAAGTGGCGGACTGAAAGGCCATGTCGACCTGCCAAGACTGGACGAGGGCAAGCAGGGCGGTTCCTTCTGGAGTGCATTTGTGCCGTGTCCGTCGGGCAATGGGACGGACTTTTCAGATGCAAAGTACTCGAAGAGTGAGTGCCCAAACCAGCAGACTTGTTCTTATAAAGCTCATTGGCTACAGTTGTAAAGGCAACCTTGGAACAGCTCGACCTCTATCAGCGCCTTTCTCGGCTCTATCCGAAATACTTCACACCATCAGCAAATAGCCATGAAGCATTGAAGGCCTTCGAGAAGGGAAATCTGATTTCACCCATTGCCATTGAAGGACTCCACCAGATTGGCAATTCTATCTCAACGCTTCGTTTGTACCACCAGCTCGGTGTCCGCTATGCAACATTGACATGGAATTGCCACAACAAATTTGCAGATGCCGCCCTTGAGTCAGGTCCAGGCTATGCTCCAAGAGTTGCCACACCCTACTGGCACGGACTCAGCTCCGAAGGTCGTGACCTTGTCAAAGAGATGAATCGCTTAGGGATGCTCGTTGATCTCGCGCATGTGAGCAAAGAGACTATGAAGGATGTGCTTGTAGGTAACGGGGAAGGTGACTGGAACGGTAGCTTGGCCCCTCCCATCTTCAGTCACAGCTCGGCCTACGCTATATGTCCTCATCCTCGCAACGTCCCGGACGACATCCTGGAATTTGTGAAGAAGCGCAAGTCGGTGGTAATGATTAACTTCAGTCCTGGGTTCATATCATGTGTCCCTGGAGGTTCATCTTCGGGGCTTCCGGATGATTACCCGAAAAATGCTACCCTGAACCAAGTTGTGCGCCACATCAAACACGTAGGGGAGCTCATCGGCTACGACTATGTTGGAATCGGTACTGATTACGATGGCATTGACTCAACACCCGCCGGCCTCGAGGATGTTTCCAAGTTCCCTGATCTTGTGGCAGAGCTATTACGACAAGGTGTCAGTGATGAGGACGCTGCGAAGATTGTAGGACGTAATCTACTCAGAGTCTGGAAGGAGGTCGATGAAGTAGCCGCGAAACTACAAGAGGATTCCTTGCCATTGGAGGATGATCTACAGAATGATTGGAGTATTTCGGCTGAGTGGGATGTCGAATTGTAGGTTGGATTACTGCCCGGGTTAGGCTGCTGGTATGGCTCCGGATACTCAATGAATCGCACTGACTGTTCAATTGCCACACGCAGTGAATCTACCGCCACTTCTGTACGATAAACTCTGACATGGGTCACAAATTCGCCTGATATTAGAGTCATAAGCCTCATTTGGTGACACGAGGAACAAAAGCTGCTACAGCCTTTGGAACTCGTCCGCACGGACCATTCCTGCTCTCATTACCATAAAAGACCACGACAATCCCGCCCTTCTAATCGCCTCTTAGCCAGCAACATCTATTCCCATCGTAACCTACGGTACCTATTCGTTGTTCACCCAGTTACGAGCCCAGAGACATCATTCATTCCCCGCGTGCGCTGAAGTGCGGAGGTCGGTCTCGTACGCTGGCTGTTCCTCTACACACGCACTAATACTACCGAAGCCTACTCGCATACCTCCAGCTTCTAAACTCCCCACCTATCCTAGCACCTTCCACAGCACGTAAGTTGTTCCCGCTGACACTAAAGCTTATGAGGTCACACATCTTAACACGATTGAAAGCAGACGCAATGGCTCCAACAACTCGTAGCTCTACCAAGTCAACCCAGCGAGCTCGCAATACTACGTATCGCGAGCCATTCAACCTCCGCGCTCTCCCCGGTAGGTACGATCGATCTGAAGAGCAGTCCGTCGACGATACAGCTTTAGAGATTCGCCCCGAGGAGTCGATCTCGAATCAGCCACCGAACGATCGGTTCGACGAGGACGAGGGTTTTGAGGAAGGACCTGAACTCAAACCTGTTGAGTACTACTACACAGGTGTATGTACGGAGCTACTTCGGTTGGCCGACAACATCAACGAGAAGCTACCAAACGGTACCCGTCTAAAGAACTCGGATCTTGAGGACCTCAAGATTGCAACCTTTAACGTCATCAACGAGTATCAGCGTGACGCCAAGCGCGTTCTTCGAGCCCAACGTGCACGAGCTGAGCAAATTCGTGCCGTCCTTGACGATACCGAGACGGAGTCGTCGGCCGAGATCAAACGCCTGAAGGCCAAGGTCGATGCCTTGGAGACCGACATCGAATATAAAGAATGGGATATTATCGATGGAGCAGCCATCAAGCATGAGTTCAGTAAGCTCTAATCTGGGACAAGACGATGAGCCAATCGATCTTCTTACTGTAGGCTACCTCGTGATGATTCGATAGACCAGCTAATAACAATCAACAGCGTCGACGTCTTCCCTTTACAAGAACTCCAAACTTACATGAAATAAAGCGCCTCTTGCGTCCAGGAATTGCGTCCAGGAACCGCGGTTTGCCGCAAATTCGCGTGCGGCGCTATGATCTCTTTTCAGAACCTCCCGTCCGTGTAACTCTCCGTGTTTGTATGACACAGCAATGTCGCTATGATCGTGATATATTTTCTGGTCTGACAATCACGCCATGCTGAATGCATTAATCTTGGCACTCTTGGGACACTATTCGATGCTTAAATAGAAATGATGAGCTGTGTATACCTAAAGATGATCAACGTCTCGAAACCCAATACATACAACCAACAAACTAAATTGTGCGTTCACATGTTTTGTAAAAGGTGCCAAGCAAAGGGTTCGTGATCGTGCTTGCACCCTGCAGTAACACCAGGCTCCGCCATCCTTTGTGCCACACTTTATCACCAACAACACAATCCAGAAACACCATTCAATCGCTGATATAGAAGGGCCCACATTCATCACTGGAAGACCGAGTTGTGGTACGCATATTGCTCCAAAAGCGCTTCAGGTGCTAACGCTAGAGCCGCAGGCAGCAGCGACAACTTCGAAAGTCTCCAGCGGAAGCTTTCCACACCAAAATGGCAGAGCAGCATCAGAAGCTCAAGACGACTATTGCAGTACTTGGTTGCGGTGACGTTGGCGCCACACTCGCTTACACTCTGGTATGCTCCCAATCGCTTGCGTGTTCGTACCGAAAGCGAATGATCTCAATGGATGCTGATTGAAACATACGTGTAGTTGCTCAAGCCGATATGCAGCGAGGTCATCCTCGTGGACCCCAAAACAGCTCTGCTCGAGGCACAAGTAAGGGATCTTGCTGATGCCACCTATCGCGGGAACACAGGGACCAAGGTGAAAGCGGGCACCCATAAAGGTACGTATGCTGTGATCATGACGCATGCATATTGTTAATTTTATTTAGATGCAGGACAGGCAGATATCATTGTGATCACGGCAGGAGCGAAACAGAAGCCAGGCAAGTTCAATCTTTGCGTTCGAAAGTCTGAGTGACTCTAACTAATTGTAAAAGGCGAATCGCGGCTCTCTCTTCTCTCGCGAAACTTGCATATTCTGGAGTCCATCTTCAGCTCCATGTCGCCAATCAACCCACATGCAGTTCTCCTCTTAGTGGCGAACCCAGTCGACATCCTTACCTACTTTGCACGGGAGCTCTCGGGCCTCCCAGAATCGCAAGTCATCGGCACCGGAACTTCACTTGACTCGGCGCGTCTGCGCGGTAAACTGTCCGAGAAGACCGAAGTAAGCGCTTCAAGCATCGACGCGTACGTATTGGGCGAACACGGCGACAGCCAATTCATCGCCTGGTCCTCCATCGCCATCGGTACTACGCCTTTGCGTCTAGCACTCCCAGAGAGTACCACAGAGGAGTTCAGAAAAGAGGTTGCTGACCATACTCGAGGCGCAGCAGCAGCCATCATTGCTTCCAAAGGCTGTACAGCCTATGGTGTTGCTAACATCGCCGCGAGTATCTGCAAGTATATCATGTATGACCAGCGAACCATTCGACCTCTCTCCTTCTACCAGCCCGAGCTTGGGTGCTGTCTGTCGATGCCAGCAGTTATTGGACGGAAGGGGATTGTCAGACCGATGCCGATTGTGCTCAATAGCCCGGAGCAGGAAGAGCTAGAGAAGTGTGCGGCAGGTCTACGGGCCATCATCGAGGGTGCAGAGCAAGAGTTGGCGGCTGATAAGACGCTCGAGAAGGCGCTGAAGGAGTCGTAGTTCTCATCAGTGTCAGGCACACCAAACCTGGAGGGCGGAGCGTCACCTAGACGCGATCTAAGATTGTATAACATTCCATATCTCTCTTCTCCATACACTCGGTAGTCATAATGGATGTATTCAACTCTCTCATTTTCTACCCACCACGACACCAGTGCCCCGGCAAAAGATGCGGATCCAAGCTCCCAACCGCTTCGCCAAACCGCCTACAATGCATCAACTGCCTCTCCAGATCCTTCTCACCGACCTCTCTCTTGCCCGCCCAGCCAAGTAGTACATCATTTGCGGGCTCCAAGTGTCTCCGAACCCATTTCCCGTCCCAGTACTTGAACCGCCAGCGCAACTCTTCGACCCTAAGTCTCGCGATCTCCCTGAGGTCGAGAAACTGCCATCCCGGAAGCGAGAAGACAACGGACGTTTCGCGATACGCCACCTCGAAGATCGTGGGAGGAGTCGCTGTGGCGGTATTTGGGCTCCGGAAAGAGATTTTAATTATCTTGTCGAGTTCGACTTGCGCTGGTATCTTGAACACACCATTTTCGTCCTGAGATAGATACTCGCGGTACGCTGGTAGCATCGCCTTTCGTCTCAGACAGACCTGCGTCCTCAGGAAGTGCACTATGAGGTTTCTTTGTTTCGGCGGGTAGACTGGCCACTCCCTACTCTTCTTCAATCTCACCACCTCTTCTTGCACCCACTTCTCACTCATCTTACGCATCAACGACTCCTCTCTGAACAAAGCGTCGATCACCTTCTTCCAGTCAAACCATACATGTCTCCCCTCATCATCATTTTTGAGATCCTGGATCTCGGTATCACTAACGATCCAAGCGCCGCCAAACCCTCCATTCAGCGTCTCTTCCCCGACACCTAATCTCAGCACAATTTTCACATTATCTCCGTTCTCGTCAGGGAAATAAGCGCGCCAAAGCGCATCACTCCACCCCTCTCTTGCCTCCCCTCCTAGTTCGCTCCAACCCTCCCGCGCTCTGAACTTCGCGACTGATTTCGCTTTCTTATCCACACTCCACAAGCGATAATCCACCCTCGTAATACCCTTACCGTAGACCGTGATACTCAACTTCGGTAACCAGAAGCGGAGGAAGTGAGCTTCGAGATATGTGCAACGGTACCGTGTTATATGGCGGAGTGTTGTCCATTGGTATACTGGATCGTGGCTGTAGGATCGGAGGTGGTGGGTTAGGATCAGGTCTGTGAGTTCGTGGGGGAGGTACGGCTGTGGTGTTGATTCGGGAGGCTGGGATGTTTGTGATGTTTGGATGGGTTTGGTGCAGAGGATGAGCGTGCGCGGTGGGAGGGAAGAGGATGAAGACATGTCAATTTTAAAAAGAGAGGATGCAGATTGTTTTCGTCTCTGATAGCGTGGGATCGGGAAGTACGGAATTTACACACTTCAAGATGTAGGACATGGGCCAATTGTAAATAGCGAAGTATTTAGTAGCAGTGCTGTGCGTCATACTTCAGGTGTGAGTCGGAGGTTCGTGATCGCTAATCATGTCTGGAACGAATCAAAGTTGCAGGGGTGCAGGAGTGGAAGCCACAAAAATTGACAACATGAAAAGTGATCTTGCTACTTGATATCGGAGGTAGGAAACATACTGGTGCTATCCAAAGAGCCGCTATACCGCTATACCCACAAACGCCGTGCCTCATGCTCTTGTATAAGTTACAGATTGTACACAGATCCAGTTCGTTTACTGCTTCTTTTGCGCTGCTGGACCCATCTCCTTGCTGAATGCGAAGTACGAGACTTCCAAGCTCGTCATGGCAGAGAGCCCAACGTATAGGATGAGGAGGAGCGGAACCATGGCGGAAAGCCCCATGAACAGGCCAGGCGAGAGGAACTGGTACTTCTCGAAAAGTGCGCCCTCACCGCTCGTGGTCGCTCTTCTGTGAAGGCTGGTATCCCGCTTGAGCTCCATCTGCACTGCCTCGCTGAAGGGGTCTTCCATCTGGTATGTGTGTTGATTCTGCGAGCTGACATCGGCCGGTCCGTTTGTTCGCGGAGTTGTTGTGTAGATGACAGTGTAGTCTTCTCCACCACCATAGTCGTCAATGGCCTTATCTAGCCAGCCATCTATGCAGGTCAGCATGTGATGTCTCATTATGGGCTAAGCTGTGTTCTTACCTATGTTGTCCATCGCTTTGGCTCTGTCCTTCGGGGGCGGTGCTCGAGTGTTCACTGATACGATACGTGGAGAGTCTCTACTCAATGGCGGACTATCTTTCCCGGCATATTCTGCTTGTGTCAACGACTTGATTTACTTATTCGTGATATACACTTACCGCCAACGCCAGATCCAAGCATCTTTGCGCCGCACTGGGTCTCGAGGTAGCTTACAATAGAGGTTGGCTCAATCTGGTTCACAACCTCGGGAATCACCAGCACGCTCCTTATGGTCTTGTCCTTCCCACCGAGATGATAGGCCAGCTGCGATGTGGATTGTTCGTCGAGGAAGTCCGCGGATGAGACGCCCTCCTGCTGTACAACGAAATACGTTCGTGACGGACATCCTTTTAGCGACTCGGTAATGTGGGACCTGATCGTGTCGGCTGTAGCAACATCGTATTGGTGGCCCTCGATGAGCAGTCTGGAGAGGTTAGCTGTCGAGCTGCGGCAGGGGCGATGGCGGCATACTCTGAGGTCGAGAAGAAGAAGAACGGCGAGGTATTGCGGAAGGCAAGGGCGGAAGGCAGCGACGCCAATGCCAGAGCACCCAGGAGTGATTTCGCCATGATGGTCTGCGATGGGCTTCGGCGTGGTGTTGCGTATGGAGATAGCCCCAGCACAGCTCCAGCTAACGATACGAAGATGCCTGTCCTGTCGGGCCGGCGTTTCTCCGGCGGGCCTTGTCCATGACGCAGCCGTGCCTTCGGAATGCCGAGAAGCTGCACGACAGTTCGACTCATTCTGACTGCCACATTGATTGGCCTGCTGAGCCACTGCCCTTCCTCGCTGCGGGCCCCAACCGGAGCTAGCGGCTGTGGACCGCTGTCGAGGTGACTGACTGAGTCACCAAAATCCGCATCTTTCCAGGCGGTGCTTGGCTTTAGCGCCTGAGGCAAAGAAGTATATTGCTTGCCACTACAGCTCCACCGCATACCTTCACGCTCACCTTTTCTTTCCAGTTCTGCAAGCCAAACAATTTTGGAGCTTGCCAGGCCTCGTAGTTGGCCTCGCGTACAAACAAAGCAACAATATCTGTTTTTCCCTTCGAATTTACCTTGCATCGTAGTACACTTAGCAAAACAGATCTCAGCATGTCGGCAGAGACTTCCACAGCACAAACCACAGACCAATCGCCGGCCGGCCCATCAAGAGGAGGACACGCTCGACGGCGACCAAGGAACCGAAACCGTGGCGGGAACACACAGTCGACCCACAGCGAAGCAACGCAAACGCCCGCAGCACCCGTGCAGACACAGGCCGAACCTGCAGCGTCAGGTGGTTCTAACACGCAATCGCGGAGAGCAGGACGAGGTAGGGGGAGAGGAGGATTACAGGGGAAGCAGAGGGGAGGTGCGGCAGCTGCGAGGAACCTGCCACGAACTGCAGGAGGACGGCAGTTTGGCGGACAACTGACAGTCGAGGACGATGCTGCCTCGACGATATCAGAATCGCCTCAAGCTGGATCAAGCACTGCGTCTCAGTTACAGGCTGATGCTCCAGCCTTCGAGCCTGGAAAGCCCGTAGCTCCCAGGAAACCACGCCACCCCAAAGAACGAAAACCCCAGGCCCCGAAATCAACAGCTGCAGACATCGCAACGCGAACACATGAGGATATTGATAACAGTCACTACGAATGCGCTATATGCACTGAAGAGGTGCGGAGAAGTTCAAGAGCCTGGTCGTGTCGGACATGTTGGACAGTCTTCCACCTCAGCTGTGTAAAGAGGTGGTCGGCGAATGAGGGCTCAGCAGCTGCTCGACAACAGGCTCCGGAGGGCGAATTACCCCCACCTCGCCAGTGGCGCTGCCCTGGTTGCAACCTGCCAAAAGATGTTCTCCCGAAAACGTTTTCGTGCTGGTGCGAGAAGGAGATCGATCCCAGACCACTTGCTGGTTTGCCACCGTTCTCGTGTGGTCAGACATGTTCACGACAGCGAATGATGCCCAAGAAATGCCCCCACCCTTGCCCTTCGATATGTCATGCAGGACCATGTCCGCCGTGCACGCAACTGGGCCCTACACAGTACTGCTTCTGCGGGAAGAAGTCGGTCACTCGGCGTTGCATTGACACCGACTACGAAAACGGCTGGAGCTGCGGCGAGATTTGTGGAGAATTGATGCCTTGTGGAGAGCACACCTGCGTGCAACCGTGCCACGAGGGCCTGTGTGGTGCATGTGAGGTCCGGGTGCCGGCTAGGTGTTATTGCGGACAAACTCAGAAGGACATACTCTGCTGTGACCGTGGCGACGAGCTTGACAGCAGCCAGTCACACGTCGCAGCTGATGGAACCGAGGCGGTCGAACATTGGACGGGATTATTTGAATGTCCAAATACGTGCGGTCGACCATTCGATTGCGGGAAACACACTTGCGAGAAGCCATGTCACACACAAGATGCCCAAACTCCACATTGCCCACGTTCTCCCGACATCGTCACGCACTGTCCTTGTGGGAAAACACACCTATCCGAAATCTCAGACAAGACACGACGAGTCTGTGAAGACCCGATTCCTAACTGCACGAAACCATGCGGAAAACTCCTCCCGTGTGGGCACGAATGCAAGCAGCTTTGCCACCAAGGAGAGTGCCTGCCATGCCTGCAGACTGTCACTATCGCCTGCAGATGTGGTCGCACAACTTCGTCCACGGTTTGTCATCAGGGGACTGAAGAATCACCCCAGTGTATGCGGGTCTGCCGAGTGTCGTTGAACTGTGGCCGGCACGAATGCGGAGAGCGATGCTGTCCAGGTGAGCGAAAAGCGACTGAACGCCAATCCAGCCGTCGCAAACTTCGGCCTCTTGACTCGGCACCTACACGACACCCAGACGATGCATTCGAGGCAGAGCATATCTGTACGCGGAGTTGTGGACGCCAGTTAAGGTGCGGCAACCCTGATCATCGATGTCAAGAGCTCTGCCACAAGGGCCCCTGTGGGACTTGCCGGGAAGCCATTTTCGAGGAGATCAGCTGCGATTGCGGCCGTACTGTTCTGCAACCGCCTCTACCCTGCGGCACCAAACCGCCACCGTGTCGGTTCCAATGCGAGCGCCCAAAGGGTTGTGGACACCCTCAAGTAGCTCACAACTGCCACCAAGATGACGAAAGTTGCCCAAAATGTCCGTTTCTGACTACCAAGCCATGTCTCTGCGGGAAGAACACACTGAAGAACCAGCCTTGTTGGCGTAACGAAGTCCGTTGTGGCGACATCTGCGGAAGGAGACTGAAGTGCGGTGCACACAAGTGTCAGAAACAGTGCCACCGCCCTGGAGAATGCGAGGAACCCTGCCGACAGTCCTGTGGTAAAGAGCTAAGCGTTTGCGGACATCCATGTCTGGCTGCCTGTCACTCTCCAACACCTTGCAAAGAGGAGAAGCCGTGCCAACACAAGATATTCGTTACATGCGAATGCCAACGGATCAAGCAGGAGGCCAAATGTCTGGCGACAAAGAACAACGATGGAAACACCAAGAAGACATTGAAGTGCGATGACGAATGCTCGCGTCTCGAGCGGAACCGAAAGCTTGCCTTAGCTTTGAACATCGATATTGCTACTCATCAGGACGATCATGTCCCGTACTCCGCTGAGACGATGAATCTATACCTGGCAAACTCCACTTGGGCAGCTGCACAGGAGAAAGAATTCCGTATCTTCGCTGCTGATACCGAGGCCAAGCGCCTACGCTTCAAGCCCATGCCAGCTCAGCAGCGGAAGTTCCTGCATTCAATGTCTGAAGACTTTGGCTTCGATTCTGAAAGCATGGACCCGGAGCCTCATCGACACGTTGCCCTTTTCAAGACTCCCCGCTTCGTCATGGCCCCCATGAAGACTTTGGCGGAATGTGCAAGGATACGACAGGTGCAGCGCATAGCAGCTCCTTCTACCACTACCACTGTTTCGCGCCCGAAGGCGAGTAACACGACTGGCGATCCGTTTAATGCATTCATCATCACCAACCCACGCTTCGCCCTCACGATAGAGGAAGTGAACAGTGCCATCAAGAGCGCCCTCGCAAACGCTCCATTCCAGCTGGAGGTTCACTTCCTGCCAAGTGAGGAGGTTGCTCTACGACCACCCCTTGCCTATCGCGTCAACGTACCAGAGCAGCGCGAACTGCAAGCTCAACTTGAACTCCTCAAGCCCGCCCTCTCCCAAGCTCTCGCTTCCCATAGTATCGGCAAGCTTCAGCTCGCCCGCCTTGACGCATCTCTGAACGTTCTCCGCAAAGACTCAGACATTACAGGCCCAGGTGCAGGATGGAGCCAAGTAGCCGCGAAAGGAGCCCCAGTCCGCCGGCTCGAGAAGACTGCCGCTCTTGGTAACAAGGGAGGTTTTGCGGTTCTCAGTCTACCTAGCGCGAGGAAGAAGAAAGAGAAGGCTTCTGAGGTGGTGGATGACTGGGAAGCTGCGGAGATGGAGGAAGAAGAGAAAGAGCGTAGCGCAGCCGCCAGTGCTATTCAGAGCGAAGACGAGGGCCACGCTTCTGCTGAAGGTTCAAGGCCGCATAGTACCGCATTAGGTCTAGATGGTGCTAGTGATGGAGAGATAGGGGAGCTGCCAAAGCGTTGGGCGGACATTGAGGATGAGGAGTGATGTAATAGCATTGATTCTTGTCTCTCAGGGATTACAGAGAAATCGGTCAACATATGTTTGTCGCCGTAGTCAATATCAGTTCAAGGTCAAACATCTAGGGCAATCACTGAACAACAGTCCGTGACCAATGAGCAAGCTGCATGACCGGATGCGTATATACACACCAATCAACCCTAAAGTAAATCCTTCGAAAAACTATGGATATGCCTCCTCTTTATTTCTACGTTGCCAAGCGCCTCCAAAGCAAGCCCTCAGTGAACTACCTGTTCCAAGTATGCAACTTCACCTTCTCCGCCCTCGCCAAGAACGCGAGCAACCTAAAAAGAATGTTCGAGTACAAGCACCTCCTATCCTCAAACCCACAACCATTAGCACCAGAATTCGAGATCCACTGGCGCGTCTTGAACAACCACGAACTCACTATCGCCGCGTACAGCGACGCCCGTGACGCAATCACCAAACTCATCTCAGACTTCAAGGCAAATAGTGGAGACAAGGCTGGATTGCGAACTCTGGTCGTCGAGAAATTCGTCGAGCTGGAGTCTCTTGCGAAGGAATGCGACGAAAAGGTTGCGGCGGCTGGGACTTGTAGTGCGGGATATACTGGCGTGAGGCTTTGGGAGAGGATGGAGAAGCTGAGGAGGGAACGGCCGGAGTGGATAATGCGGTTGGATGAGGTGGAGAGGAGTTGTATGGCTGATGATGAGAGGTGGATGGAGCGCTTGATGCGTGAGTTTCCTCGGGAGAGGAGGGAGTTGAGGAAGATTGGGAGGGAGCTGGGAATGGTTTAGTTGGGAATGTGGTGCCTTGCTTGGACATGCGTTTTTTGGTTGAATTTGCAATATAGAGGGTGCTTTGGAGGTTGTTTATTTACAAGTGTTTCAATATGCTTGTTCTCAGTTTTGACTACCTTCAAGATTTCGAGAGATTAGCTTTGATTGTCTCTTTACACTGTATCACTGATCGTAGATGTTTCGGGCTACTGAAAGTACTTTCCATGGCCAGGGCCCGCAACTTCAGTTCAAACGTGGGCTCTGGAAGGGCTGCAGGCGGCATTGTCGACCTTTAGTTAGATTTCTTAGTAGTTGTGAGGTATTCTATTCTCTATAAGCTTTCTCGGAATACAAGATTGCTTATAGCTTGACGTTGCAATCGTAAGCCGTCATCGGATACTTCGCAAGGTATTTTATCATGTCACGTGCAGTCTAGTGAGACCTCCACGGCCGCGACGTTATCTTAGCAAACCGGACAACAAATCGTTTGCAGTATTCTGTGATTATGTTCATACAGAATATGCGGGTGTTAGTAGATATCGTCAAGTAGGTAGTAAGTCGAATAAACAGAGCTAGCAACGAGCCTCGGCTCATCTCGGGTACCCCACCTACAAATCACGATTATGAACACACGACAAAGAATGCAACCACCCTTCATCAATTGAAATCTTCTTGATCGATTTTACACTCATCGCGATTTACCATAATGTCCGAATTCGATATCATCGCCATCATCTCGCCAAAAGCCGGGAAAGCTGACCGGGTACGTCGACCACACCATTGTCATCAGCTAAAAGGATTCGCTAACGAAATACAAGGTCCAAGAACTCCTCGAGACCGCCGCAGCAGCAGTGAAAGCCAACGAGCCAGGCACGCTACGGTATCATCTCCAGCGGGAGACGAAGGGCGAGGCACCGGTTTTTGTTATGCTGGAGACGTACGTCACTACTCATCTCTTAATCCAGAATTTGGTTGAAGTGAGTTAAGTGGAGTTGCTGATGAGGTCGGTTGGGGAATAGGTATAAGGACCAGGATTCGCTGAAACAGCATGCGGGAAGTAAGGATTTCAAGGCTATGGGGAATGCGTTTAAGGATGAGGGCTTGTTGAAGGAGCCGATGAAGGTGCTGTTTACGAAGAGTGTTGCAGGGTATGCGTCGAAGTTGTAGGCAGGATGGGGTTGAGGGAAGTTTTCATTCTGACTATCTTTATCGATGGTTGCTTTCTGTGCCACCGCCTAGTAAGGAACCGTTCCTGCATTTTTCGAGACGGAGCCGTTTGCTATACCTCCTGTTCTGTGCACTGATTCGAGCAAAGCTGTAAGATTACTGTTGACACTGCAGGCTAGAGGCATTGCAGATTACTCGGGCCTGCTCTCTTTGACCGTGTCCTGTCGCATGGTTAGTTGGGTACGAATATTGAGGTGCTCAAGTGAGACTTACTAGCAGCATTCACAAACGTCCGTGGGGAGTGAAGTGTTCAGATTTCGTAGGGAGAGACCTGAGTTCGAGCAGTCTCGTCTTCCTGGCGCTCCTGCCACTTCTTGTAGTAAGTCTCGAACTTGGCCTTCGTGATCTCCTTGAGCACACGTTCCTTGGTCATGTTTCCCTCGGCGCACTCCTGGAAGTAGTCTTCAAGACCCTCACGACAGTACTTGGTAAGTGCCGCAACGTGCTCTGGAAGAAGTGGCTTCTTATCCTTTCGAGCGACGATAACGGTGCCAACGTCGTCCTGCCAACCCATAGGAGCAAAGCCAAAGGAGTAGCCGCCGTTCATGAAATCCTCGCGCTTTGGATCGACACCTAGGTGGAGGAAGGTGGCATCTTGGTTGCACCAGGGACTCATCGGACCCATGTAAGCCTTCTTCTTGGCTGGAGTCTGCCATTCCGGTACGCTACCTGGAAGACGCTGGACGACTACGGGGAGCTCGATGCGTTCTGAAAGTGGAGTTGGTGCCTGGGCGAATATCGAGTGTTTAGCTGGGATACTCAGAGCCTCACATTCCGGGCGCCTGTCAACATGAACGTCACCAAGACAGTTAAGTCGCACACATGACACCATATTGTCGCCTTGCATCGAGTCGTGTACCTGACTGGTATAGCGTGGTGTATTCTGTGAGAGCGAAAGGCAGGTTCGCAGCATGGCTATGCTCCTGTCCTGCTCCTCTTTCTCGATGCTCCAGGATATCATGTAAGAGTTGAGCCAATCGACTATGTGACGGAGATCCGAAGGCGTTAGATCCACGCTCGTCTGCGGATCATGGCAGGCTCCGACCGTGTCGTAACCGTAAACAATGAAGGGGCCCGCCCATGCGTGCAAGAATGGCGACGCTGGGCTGGAGACCTTCTTGATGGCTTTGTTCGGCTTGGAACCATCGATGAGGAAAGTCTCGCGAAAATTAGCTTCGATAGTGTAAGGCAGAATACGATCTAGTAGCCTGCTGTAATTGAAATCGTTTCTCTCGGGGGAAGCAAAGTAGCGACCGTCTTGGTTCTCGCCATCCTTGTAGGTAAGAAGGTCATGGATCTCGTGGACGAGATAGCCTCCTCCAAGGCGGCAGTATGTCGTTTTAACCCAGAGAAACCGTGGACTATCTTCGTCGGGTTCGAAGAGAATGCCTCGAGTGAACTTGACATTGCTGTACTCCGAAGTCGGTCGCTCCTGGAAGTCGGCGAAAGTCTTGCAGAGGAGCTTGTGGAGTTTCCAATCTTTCCTCTGACAATACTTGGAGCAATAACGACTCTCTTTGCACCCGCCGCAGCGCAGTTCGCCCAGCTTGTTGCACATCAAGCAGAGCGACATGGTGACAGCCAAAGCCGCGGGTTGTCAACGATGGTGGTGGGAAGGTGAGGAAGTATGAGAGAGGAAAGAGTACGCTCTGTCGTCAAGGAATCATACTCCGGACCGACGTTAATCCGTGCGATGACGCGATGGTGAAGGTGAAAGAGGGTGAATAATAATTTAACAAAGCTCGCGAGACTAAGCCACTGGAGAGCAGAGCAGATTTGCCGGACTACCAATGTCCATTGCTCCAAACGCACTGCAGCCTCTGTATAGACAGCTGCAAAGCTAAGAAATGAGCAACCTGTACCTACCTGGGGAGAGGACATACAGACAATCTAGGCTACTATGAAGGAGCACTTCAGCCTTTTAATCTATAATGTTTTCGAGATCGACGGCTGTGCATTAATCATCTTGCGCTTACTATTTCATTGTTCGCTTTATGAACACTTTTCCATCATCATTATACATTTAAGCATCGCTTATTGGGCGAAGAGAGGAGTATCGTGACTGGACGCGTTGGTGGTGAAGGATACGCATCGTACGAGGAAGTCACGAATGGCACGCCAACTCCAATGTGGCACTAGCGCCCAGAAAGTCGCACCCCTATTTCTCTTCCATCGAGATGCATCTCAACTTTCTTTCCCACCCAAAACGACTACGTTGAATGCCAAATGTAGCACATACCTTGCTATACCTCGCGGCCGGCCTGAGCCAACCGGGACCTGCCGGCTCCCAGAGTAGGATACTTTAGTAAACAGTTTACTATAGCCTTATATAAGGCGCGACTAGGGGTTTCCCACGGCTCATTCCCGCACAGCATCATCAACGCTCCGTGCGGAATACTGCAGCGGTTTCGCTGCCTTCCGTGCTTAGTTTCCAACACTTTGGCCTGGGAGACTTGCCCCCACGTGGATGAGGAACGTGCTGCTTACTTCGTATGTTACGCCTCAGACCCTCGAGCCTACATATGTCTTGGTACTTTGCGTTACTCGCTGGCCCTGCTGATCTTCTAGCTTCAAGTCTTGTCAAGATTGAGAGTAACCGCACCCGTGCGCAGCAATTGTCGAAATCGGGTTTGAATGTACAGACAAACATGTTCTGTTTTGTGAATGTCAATACTAGCATGAGTAAATTCCAACATGAAACTAAGCTGATATGACTCGACTCGGTAAAAATGGAAGAGTCAGATATACGTGGCAATAGCATTGTAGAAATCTGATGTTAGTCGATATGTTAGTCGATTGTTCATGAAGAACTTGTTCGATGTAAATGAGCGACCAATACCCTTGAATCGCTGAGCACGTATCCGCTACCCGAACCATGTCGAAGAAACTGACACCTAGCTGAGCCTTGCATCCTGATCTTAGACTGTCATATCAAAGTATGGTAGCTTCTTTGTAGGGCACAATCCGTACTGGACCTACCAGACCGTATGCCTGGGGAGTCGCAATACCAAACACGGTGGACTGGCTGACACGCAGGCGATTCAAAAGCGTAGTAGCGGCGTCGATTTCGATCGTATTTTCGCCCGTTTTGAGGTAGTCGGTCCCAAGATCGACTTCGAGTGCGAGCTGGTCGGATGGAGGCAAAGTATGTCCGTTGAGCCTAATGCTGAAAGAGCCCACAAATGGCGACAACTGGAGCGTTGCGCCAGTGGAAGACGACGAGGATGGCATGTTGAATGCAGCACTGTAGGTTCCAACGCCAGAGACATCTTGAAGTTGCGTGATATTGGTCCAGACACGAAGCTGACTAAGATTAAGTTCAATGCGCCGGTAAGTGGTTTCAGTCGGAGATGAACCAGGTTCGTAAGATTTGACGGACAGATGCCATTTATCGAGGGTGATGGCAGCGGGAACATCGCGAAATTGCGATCGAACAGTGCGCCCATTGGACAGCTTCGTCTCGAAAGTACCAGAACGATTGGATCGCGCAACGAGCAGGAGTCCCGTGTCGGATCTATGAACCCCCATAGCAGTGGTGCTGATAGCGTGGGGCAGAGGGAGAAGCGGCGGTGCCAGAGTAACAAGAGCAGACTGGCCAGGCTGAAGGCTCATATGCATCTTAATGCGTCCATCCGACTCCTCAGTGTACAGTGCAGCAAGCGAAATGCTACCGGTCCAAGCATCAAGGAGGAAAGGTACCGCATTCTTGTTTGTTCGTGGGAGAACAACATCAACGTCAACGCCGGCGGTCTTGCTGTTAGCAACGAAAAAGTAGTGGTCCATCTGTCCGTCGATGCGGTGATGATGTCTTAGAACTGCTGACGCAGGTACGTAGCTGATGGAAGGCTTCAGCCCCAACTGCGCTACCCCAGAAGCCATGTCATTGCGAGTGGCAACATTCACCACATTCGGTTGAGCTAGGAGTTGTTGTACGTTGGATTTGATCTTGTCGCTATCCGGAAAGTCGGTCAGCCCGTATGCTTCCGCGCCACTCCAGTCGCCAACAACCAACATGGGCAGTCCAGCCTTCGCGAAGGCTAGAAGACTTTCCGATATATCCTTTTCTAGAACGGGAACTGAGCTCGAAAAAGCATCTCCTTCAAAGCTGAGCAACTTGTAATCTGGCCCTTCTGGTGCAAGGTGTCCATTGCGGACCTTGGCTAACGGCAAATCGAGCAGGCTGCGAGTGATGATGTCGTGGCTGAAGCCTGCGTTGGCGCCGTCACTGGTAAAGTAGGATGCACCAAAACCTGAGGCAACGTAGCCCTTCTGGCGATAGAAACCGACGTCAACCTTTGCTGTTCCCTTACGCATCATGTACTGCACGCGGCCATAGTACCCTGCGAGGGCGGGTGCTTGTTCCCATTGTGGCTGGCGAGGGCCCCAAGATTCTCCGTATCCAATCGAGCGTGACGAACCGTATGGACTGAAGGCAGCGAAGCCTGGCCATTCAGCTCCTGGAGCAGCAGCATACGAGAAGCCGTGGAAGACCTGCTGATTGACGCCAGCAGAAACAGTTGGATTGACGATGCGAAGAACATCCTTCCATGTAACGCTGTAAGCACCATTGGCGACACCAGCTGCCTCGTCAGAAATAATATTCTTTCCAGCCAGATGAGCAGCGCCGGCCAGTGAGAGCCAGTCATCAAGGTTCTTGAAGCCTAGAGTCTCGCCTTCCGAGATATCAAGGTATGCAGCGGCTTGCATGGCGTCGGTTTGCAAGCCATAGGGCTGAACGCGCAAGGTCATACCGTATCCATGTGCCCAATCCTCAAGTGTCTTGACATATTGCTGCGTATAAAGATCTCCAAGAACGCTCCAGTAGTCGTTAAGAGCGCCACGTGCAACGTCAGTGTCCTCGAACGTAAAGACTTGTTTCTCGTTCTCTCGAAGAATGACAGGCAGTATCTCCAAGACACTGTAGCCCATGCGCTTCTTGAACTCGGATGGAAATTGACGTGTCCAGAAAGTTGTGGCCTCCATCTCTAGTGAGTCCTCGAAAAAGGATCTAGCAGTTGTACGCAGAAGAGCTTGCATTCGCGAGCCAATAATGTTTCGAGTCCAATAATTGGTAACGACACGCGCTCCCGTATCCGAAAAGTGGTCCACAACGTAGGCTGGTGGAACAGTATGGGGACCAGCTTCTGGTAGCTGTCCGGTCCCACGCACGCGGTATGAAAGAAGTATCCATTGCTGATCATCTGGAGCTAACCAGGAAATGTGAGTATTTGAAACTTGACTTGTTAGATCGACAAGTGAATTTTTGTCTAGAACCACTTGTTTGGCGGAAGCAGAGCTGGCGTTGTTGATACGCCAGGCTTGAACGACGTAAAGATCCTCCTGGGTGACTCCGTCCCCCGCAATTTGAAATGGACCAGGTATGGTTCCGTTGAACTCGGTTCCATTAACAATAGCTCGTCCATGCACCAGTTCCACGGCAGCGCCTGTGTCGTCTGGAGTGATGGACGGCATGGCAGCTGGCCATGATGGACCTACGGCGATGTCTAGCTTCAACCCCCGATGGCTTGCTTGATCCAAAGCTGCGGTCACAGCATCAATCCACGGCTTGGTACCCCAGCCATGTCCTTCGGGGTCGAGAGCCTAAGAATGGTGCACAATTAGCAACATTATACTAATCCCAGCATTTAAGATTACGGTGGAGAACATACTTGCTCGACGCTGTGATGAACGTCCTCTATCTCAGCACCGCCGAATCCAGCATCGGCCATCTGATCGATCTCA
The DNA here is from genome assembly GCA_010015825.1 of Lophiotrema nucula. NCBI lineage: Eukaryota > Fungi > Ascomycota > Dothideomycetes > Pleosporales > Lophiotremataceae > Lophiotrema > Lophiotrema nucula. The sequence continues at coordinate 75,673 of ML977334.1, forward strand.
CGCCGAATCTCGTCCGTGGAGACTAATCCATGAGGCCACCACCATCGGAACATAGGCCGTACCGAGGTGCCAGGGTTTTGGAACGTGCCTGCAAAGACGCTCAGAATGCTCGGAAGAACCGACCACGCGATAGTCTAGCGGTGCATAAGTCATGGGTAGATTGGATGGTCCAGAGGATTACTACTTACCATGGTGGCTGCAGGCTTTAGGTTCAATTCTCAAGGCAATGTATATTGCACTGGCCAGGTACTATATGCTGAGCCTATATGCAGAGGCTGGACGCTCTACTTGTATTTCCAGGACCCTTCCCATCGTTTTTGCGCATGCACTACCGAAGTGTCAACAATAGCATGGAGACCACCTAGTTTGATGTCGTACCACATACCACCCTTTAGTGTAGTGCTAGTAGGCATACAGCCAATACTTCGGTATAATTGACAGCGCAACCGAGCCATGTCTGACTTCAAGTAACTCACGGGGTGTTGAAAAGGTTAGACTGGGCCGAACAAGGGACGGAATCTGGGGTGCAGCTTATGTGGAGTCGAGCCCGAGCGCGGGGTACCTAGCACGGAGATTCAGGAACGACTGAGTACTTAGCTTGTCTAAGGTTTAGGAAGACCTACTTACGACTTGGTGTCACTACTTGTCGGGTATTACTGAGCCGGCGAGCGAAGCGTTCCGAACAAAAAGGCTCGCTTAGGAGGTATACGAGAACGATGACTCGTTCTTCGGTCGCAATGTGCCGAAAAATCTAAATTAGACCTACTAGGTACAGAGGCCCCACACTCTCACACATAGTTCCGCCTATTCTATCGTAGTAGCTCGAGTAAAATGACTTCCAGTGTTATTGATACTCTATGCCCATGTCAGAGAGTAGAAGGTTGTGTTCTGTATCCTACTTTACGACTTGCACCGACGATTAGCTAAGTGAAGCAAATTAGCGAATGGCCAGCCTTCGAGCCCGTCCAATCAACTTTCCAAAGGCAAGCGAAACCTCATCTAGTCTCACGTGAAGCGGAACTACGTACATGACTGCTGTCTGACCGTGCGTACTGGGACAACGCAGAGTCATCTACGAACACTAGGCATATTTGAAAAAATGCAGTAGGGTTATGGCCGCAGACTCTGAGATCATTCATCAAGGAGCGCTGCGAATGCTTCAAAAATTTCCTATCAAAGTATTTATTAGTGTTTGAAGTGCTTCCACAGAGAGTTCCAGTTAGGTATCTGTATTTTACTCCTCATGACTTTCTTATGGTTTCACTGCGACTAATATCTTATTACATTAGCTTAGAAGCTACTCGCCAGGTACTCTCCCGAGTTCAGGAAGATAGCGCGAGTACCTACTGTACATAATCAGAGTCGCTGCTTCTGTCTCCATTCACCATGTCGACCTCGCTAATGTTCTCTGTCTCATTTACTTTTTTGCTATTCCTGCGCCTCTGCCTCCGCCCCATCGTCCGCATACTCCCAGAAATCCATTTCCTCCATGCTAACCTCACAGATTCTATGCAATATGTCCATGACACATTCTGCAGCGATGGGATCTTGAATCCCCTTATCTTGCAGCTTCATGTAGAGGTGATTAGATAGCCTATGCAGCTTGTCCTTCTTGACCGCTGCTTTATCGAAAGACTCTGGATGAAGACTGAGAAGCAAATTTTGCAGGCCTTTTCCAGGAATAACCGTTTCAGCGCTATCACCGTGCCAATCGACGTATGCTCCGTCATTGAAGATGATAAGATCCAAGCGTGACTGGACTTCTTCACGCATTTCTCGGATGGAAGTGTACTGCTGCGGAGTCAGGGCACCTGTAGCGATATGCGCCTCTTCTGGGATCGGGATCGCGGTGTCATCATTCTTTTGAGTATCCGTACGTGCCGAAGAGCTTGTGTCTGGAGCTACTTCTTCCAATTCACTCGCAGAGGCGAGATCGTCTTGGCCATGGAGGGGCGAAAATTTCTTGACTAGCTGTGGGACGGGTTGCTGAGTTGGAGGCATCTTGACGAATCGTGTTGAAGTTGGGTACAATCCTGGTGGTCTTCCTTCTGACTAAGTAGGGGAGAAGATCGAAACTTCATAGGAATTTATAGAAAGCGAGATGTTTGTGAGCAAATTGCTGTTTGACAAACTAAAGACGAATGATCCTACGCTTGCACAATCAAGCCGAGCTGAAAAGCTGCGAGGACTTCACTTCCCGATCGTCAAGCTTTCTTGCCAACCTCCCTCATCGTATCCCTTTGTCTCCTTCCCTTCCCTCATAAAGCTGTCTCCGATTCCAGGCCCCCATTTCAGCTACTAAGAATGACACAACAGCACTAAGACATATTGTCCCAGTTCAGAGCTGCGCGCCCAGAAAGCCGCCTGTACTTCTATCCGCAGCCGCAGCAACTGGCGTACTGATTAGTAGTCCAACTCCGGCGCACGCCTACAGCATTCCCAAGCGCGTTGCATATCTCGCTCTGTCGTTCCCGAGGCGGAACTCACAGATTGGATATTAGCACGGACAGGCTACGGGCAATCGAAGCTTCTTGCAGAACGGATCCTCGCCCATGCAGCTTGCTGCTTTGACATTCCCGTGACAACTGCAAGAGTAGGGCAGTTGGCCGGTCCGGTATCAAATAGCGATAAGGGTGTGTGACCAGAGAAAGAGAGGCTCCCATCACTCATCATGAGCTCAGCACACTTGGGTGCCGTACCGAATACTTTGGGTCCAATGAATAGGATCGGTTGGGTTCCGGTCGATGTCGCCACGCGAGTGGTTTTGGACCTCATTTCATATCAGGACGTAGAACCACGTGGGAAGGTAAAACCCAAACCCCGGAGTAGGGGTACAGATATATAGTTACATTACCCGGGGGAGCGCTTCGTCTACTAAACACTACTTAGGTGCGATCTTGTCTATACAAGTACAGTACTTCAGGAATCGTAATATACTATCTGTCCCCCGGTTCCGGGAGAAGGTCCGATCAGAAGCACAATTCTCTCACATTGCTAATCCTCGACCTACAACTTGGTCTGACATTCTTCCCACCATACAGATATATCTTCCCGTCCACCTCAACGCAGTATATGTTGAAGACTGGTATCTTGGTACTTTGGCGTTATTCAGACATATTCCCCTTTATGCTATCGGGGCGTTCTTGTGATTCTTGCGCATGCATCGACCGGTGTATTGTTACCTGTTTGACGGTAGCTTCTTATACCAGCATTACCTCAGACAAGGTTTGTGGGTCCCAGGGAGGTGCTTTCCAGTTCATACATTGTACTTCAGAGCCGCAAATATAACCTTCATCGTTGAGAATGACGAAGCCGACACGCGCGTAAGCGCCCTGGTCATCATCTGTATCCCGCCTCCGTAATAGTAGGGCAAAATGCTGCGTCATTCCAGCATTGTCAGATAGAATCCAGGTCGAGCGTCCCGTGGCGATTGGTAGAGCAAACATATCATCGTCATCCTGGATATGGTCTTTTCCGTAATCGTCGAGGGAAATACAGTACTCTAAGTAGTGACCATCCCAGACATTCTCCCAAACAGTCTCGAAAGGTCCCAGGTGATATATGTTTCCCCTCAGCTTGATGAAGCCAGTATTGACCTGTCCGAATGGATTATTGTATGATTTAATGGTGCTAGCTTCGATTTTCTGCACGAGTGCCAGCTTGAACTCATCCGGATAGTCAAGTTGCACAGGCCCATCCACAGATGCCCAGGACCAAGAAGGCGCTTCCCAAATTAGATTTGTCGACTAGTACTTGGACTTCACGTGCTTACCTCTGCCTGGAACTCTGTAAGTTCTTCCTAGATTTAAACCATTCTGATCCAGAGCTGCTACCCACATCAATCCAGGGATAAGGTGATTGTTCCATAGTCCTGCAAGGTAATCGTGGCCAATTATACCATGCAGGATCTTTGCAACTCCTGAGATTGCAACAAGCTTGTCGTCCGGTACTGTTAGCGAGCATTTGGAATAGCTTTCAACTGTTTCATGCCAAAGACGTAGTGCCCATCCCGGATCTTCAAGGACGGATAACGTGGGCCAGATCTTGAGAGTCTTATCTTCCCGGTATCCAGGATTTACCTCAGATATTCTCGTCGTTCGGCACTCCCAGGAAGTACTGGAAGCAAAATGAATGGTGCGGGGAGACAAAAGTCGTTCCTGAATGACCCATCCACGTCGGTTGAGGGGAGTGACGCCGGCGATATCCTCCCAAGCATCATAGTAACATGAGTAGATCTGCTCGATCTTCCCAAATCGAACACTTATATTGACTGGATCGCAAATCTCTGCGCTGCGCTGCGAAATAAGACCTTGTGAAGGGGCGTCGGACATCGATGCTGCTATGTTCAGCAAACAGTTGCTGTATACTTCGTGCATTATAGCAGCCTCTGCTTGCCAATCTGTAGTCGAGTTTTGAATGATACAGAGACTATCAATCCAAAGGTAGCGCACGCCCAAACCACGCGTAAATCTAACAGCTTCTCGAAACGTTCGGGGTAGTTCTTCGACACAAATATTGTCCTGAAACACGCGAAGATTCTCTGTTGTCAGGACGGTGATCTGCTCGTTTCCCCATTTGTGACTCAACGTCACATATTGTGGACTGGAACCGGAAAGATCCGCGGAGAGAACAAGCTTGGAGACCCAATGGGATTCTGCGGTGCCAACGTCGATAAGTCTAGTAGGTAAGAAGGTGTTGTTCACGTCTTGATTGCATTTTGGATGTGTGTCAATGCAAGTAGCCAATGTCTCCTTGATCCATTCGTATATCATGTTCTGGGCCACAACAGGCGGTGTGTGACGAGGAACTACAGGCAAATTCGTACATTCTGTGAAGTCCGTCAGCCACTCACGTTGCCGCTGACAGAGGGAAGGAGCTCTCGAAGCACCTACTATCGTGACTATTGGTATCGATAGAGAAGGTCTTTGGGTACCCATCCGGCTCGTTAGTGAATAGAAGCATAAGCAAATCAATTTCAAAGGTCTCGCCGTCAACGTGGAATTGGAAAGACACGTCTGTGGGAAATTTGGAAACGAGTATTTGGTATCTGAGGGCGACAATTAATAGAAGCCGGCACATAGCGCATCGGTTGGCAGCTTCGCGGAGGTCATTCTCATCGACAGGTCGAACTTCTTCGAAGTCTACCAAGACATTGTTAGGGCTTGCTATTCGTGAAATTGCTTCACACTTACACCCGCTTTCGAACTCCCCTTCCTCCCATTCGAACAACGGCTGGCATAACTCGCACAGTGGGTCTGGCTCCATCGTATAAAGTGCTTATGGGATCATTGCCCGACAATACTCCCGGTGAGGACCAGCATTTATGTTCGTGTTTCTCTACGGGAAGACGGCGTTCAGTGTTGCGAATGAGTCGGAAGATGTATCAAAGTGGGGAACCTGGTAAGTGGAGAGGGGTGGCTGTGCAAGCGAGGCTAGCATCTTGCTGGGTAAGTTGTCCAATCGTCTGCGTAGGGCGTCTACACGCCGACCATGCGAAGTGTTCTCATAAAACAAATTCAGAACCTTCGACACAAACCGGCTTGACAGGTGCGTTTCAGTTATAGGAAAACGAACACTGTAGGCGTTTGCGATGACTAACAATCCACCACCAAGCCATCATCGGCGCTCAAAGGGTGGATCATGTAAGACAAGTCACGTCCTATTTAGCGATAGGATTAGCAATAACAGTATTCAATCTAAATCAGGTCAATTATACTAAACGTCAAAGCCGATTACAAAGTACAAAGTTAACTACGAGGAGACAAAGGGACTCGTTACATAGTACATAATTTATATTCCCATTTCGCCTAGCACTGAGCGCCTTAAGTTTACAAGGATCCGAGAGCTCAAGCCGCCTTAACAAATTAACCTAAACAGGCCCTTTAGGCCCTTATATATGTTAAGACTCGCGAAGACTACCATTCTAGGTTAAATTAATATACTAGCGCTTACGTCAGGTGTACTAGGTGGGTATATTTTAACCTTGGCTGAAGGCCTCGTGGGAAAGGGAATGCTAACGGCTGCCTATAAATACGTAGGTGCCGTCCGCTTGACGCCTAAGGGCAATCCAAGGTAGCACACCCTCTCCAGACCAAAGGTACCCCGCCTCTTCGAAAATCGCTACGAATAGTCCTCCTAAAAGAGTAACTAACCGCCGTCCTACTCCGCCGAACGATATAGCGGTATTACCATCACCATCATAAGTACCTCCACCATGACTGATGTCGCTGCGCCCATCCCCGAATGGCCGTACATCTGGGCGTCTTTCTATTCGGCTACGCTCCTCATCATCTCCATAAGCACGTTCACGCCAGCGGTCTATAGCGTGTGCGAACAGGCCGGCTTCCCACAGCCGCGCAACCGGCCGTTGCATGTTTACATCTACTTGTTCGCGGGGTGCCAATTCATGCTTGGGCTGGCAGTGGCTGTGCTGGAGGCCGCGGGCGAGTGGAGGGCGGTCAGTGTGATCATAGCCTGCTCGACTCCAATGGGACTGTTGGGCACGTCGCTTTCGGCAACCAAAGGGGGGATGGGATACGGGAAGGCATTTTGGTCTCATGCTCTGCTTACGACGATGGGGTCATTGGCAGGTTGGAGACTGATACAGGACAATTGGTGAGCGAGAGGTCTCGCACGAGTCGTGGGTCCTATGTTTATCTCCGCGTATGGGCAGGGAAAAAAACTGAGGTTGAGGGTGGAGAGGTTAAGAATGAAATAAAACAAACGCAGTGAGCCTTTTGCTAAGTATGGATCTAAGATTTTTCGACGCTAAGAAATGCTGGCTTGGAGGACTCCATTTTCGAACGTAAAACTGTCTACTCTTGGAGGCACGCAAGCTCATCCAACATCGTTTATGGGAAAAGTAATGCTGGCTAGTAGCTCTGTTAGTTAAAAGGTGCCTATTCGGCACACTCCACCTTTAGTCTGCAGTCGTAATTCAAGAGCACTGAACCTCTGCCGCTGAATCTAGGTTGGAAGGGTGTGTAGTGTGCGTTTTCGTAACCTGAACATAGAGGCAGAAGCACTCTAGGTCTCTTGATATAGTTATAGGTTACTTAATTTTAGACACCGAAGTGCTTTTACAAAGAAAATGTATTCCCCATTTTCCCTGCCCACCCAGATTTACAGTGTCGAGGGAACAAGCCAGCTGTAAGCCAGCTAGTAACACCACACAGTCCACTTAGACGTTTCTACTTTTCAAAATTGAGAACAACAAGCATGTTCCACCAACAAAGCGTAGGATACACCATAGGCTATGATACCACCACCAAGCATACTTCTCTCATCAAAAGTCGCTCCTCTTTGAGACCCTGAAAGTATCCGAAACGGTTAACCGCTACAGTACATCACTGTCTTCTTGTACGCAATACATAAAATCCGCTCAAGTACTACATTAGACGTTTTCCTAAAGCATAACCGGCCGGCGAAACAAGAGAGCACTGCCAGCTCTGATACAGTATCGCGTATTACCAGACGACTATCTAACATTTTCCTTTTCACATGCCAAACATGCTCGCATTGCTCGTAACACAAAGATAACCCTGGACAGAGGTATCCGAAGACCTTAGACCCACCGTCCAACGCCAAGCCCAAAGCACGCAGGTGCCGAAATCCATGCCCAAACCAAACAGACCATGCCTCCAAGTCCCACGCGAGAAGAGAAGCACACGAACACCATGTACCTTACATTGAACCCTGTACACTGAATCTTGAACACCCTGACGCATGAAAAAAGTCAGTGGCCGACATCCACTCTTCAAACAGGTCGCTCAATAGGCTGCGGTCTCATCGCCGGGCCAGCACCGTTCATACCCGGAAACAGCGGATCCTGCCGTTCAGCCATTTGTCGTATTCTCTTGATCAGATGACTGCAGTTTCAATCAGCAAACATCCTCTCAGACCACTTTGATAAGGGAGCACTTACCTAACCGGCAACCTAAGCTTCTCCTCCTCCCTAAGCAAAAGCCCAATCTCCCTCACCCGCCCTTTACTATGATCCTCGGTGTGCTCTTTGATGAGAGAGCGGCCTACATCTGTCGACGCGCCGTACACTTTGTGCGAGCAGCCATCGAAAGTACATATCCAGGAATCGCCGGGCCCATTTGCGGAGAAGGTGGGTAGGGGTGTAGAGATCACTGGTGGCAGTAATGCTAGACTTGAAGATTTAGGAGGAACGCCATTTGATGTTTGGGTTGGGCGCCAACGGAGGGGTAGTGGTTCTGTAGGTGCGGGTTCGTCCTCGTCTGATGAGGTGGGAGGAGGAGACTCGGGTTCGATACTTTGGGATGCAGTTCGTTTACGGGGGTTAGTGGGCTCTAGGAGATCCAGGGCGTGTTTCCGTTTTTTGGGTGAGAGGGCTTGTGTGGGGGTGTCGATTGGTGTCTCGGATTCTACATCCTCATCTTCCTCCTCTTCTTTTGACGACGCGTCTCCAGTACCCTCCTCGCTGGATACCTCTTCGATGGGGGTTTTGCCTTTGCCACGTTTGATGCCCTTTCCTTTACCGGAGTACTTGCTGCTCCTTGGCCTGAGGACAGACAGCTGGCCTTTCTTCGATGCTCTCGGTCCTCGGCGTGGTGTGGCAGCTGATGAAGAGCTCGACTCTGTATCGCTGGCCTCAGCTTTCAGAGTTGCATGATCCTTGCGGGGATGCAGTTCGATCGCTTGAGCGCGTCTGATGTCTGCTGCCGAAAGGTTGTGGCCCCGCTTGAGCTCTTGGTAGATAGGCTCATTTGCGAAGTACTGGATGTTCTTTCTGCGCGGATGGTCCATCATGTACGATAGATTTTCTGCGTGTACCAGAATAACGTCGGTGGAAGTGCGGACCTCATCGATCTGATAACGCTTGACCATTAATTGTGCGACCTTACTTATCGTAACATGTCCCACTTGCATAGCGCGTTGATTGACGGCTTTCTGCATGAATTCAAAGATCGCTGCAGCTTCCCACCAATTATCGTCCTTCCTCGGCGCATCGCCCGATTTCTCGACGGGTTTTCTTGTTCCTCGTCCTCCTTTTGCTGTGGACTGCGACAGTTCTCGTTTCGCGCTCGTTGTCCCTGGTACGGAGTTCTTCCCTTCCACTCGCGCCTTTGCCGTGTCAAACTCCTTGGAATAATGCCTCTTGTAGTGCTGGTATATTGGGGTGTTACTCCAACCTACGCCCTGGGCGCGACTCAAAAGACACATCAACAGGAATGATCTATGCTTATCGAATATCGCGGCCGCCTCGGTAGAGTCGCTACACGCGAATCGCTCGTCTTCGGCGTACTCTTGAAATATTAGCCCGGCACTCGGTCCACCACCTCTCTTCCGCGGCTCCGAGTATATATCCGTGATGAAGTACAGAATCTCGACTGCCTGAACCATGTCCCCATAGATCTCCCTATAATTCCTCGCCGGTCTGATCTCGAACCAGCCTGATTCGCCAAGAGCCCATATCATGATCTCCCCGTCCTCGGTCTGGCCATACGAGTAGCGCGTCACATTCTCGATCGTGATGTCTAGCGGTCGGAAGGGTTTCTTCAGCACTGCATTTATACACAATCAGCCTTCCAATGCCCGAATCGCTATACCAGCCCAGATTCACAACTGAACGTTAATGCGCAACACATACAGAGCTTTCCCTGATGTCTCTCCACCCTCTCGAGCCGTCCCTCTACTCTGAGCGGGCAATCCGCATACGCCGCTAGCAAACTCGCCTCGGCGCCCTTCTTCCCTCCATTCCCACTCCTCGCATACACGACGCGTGCATCGCTCAGCGTGTAGATCTCGTAGTCGTCGGGATTCGATATAGACGGATCGATGGGTTTCAGGGCTTCGGATTCTGGGGTGGGCATGGTGAGAGTGCAGTGTGCATATCGATTGAAGCGGGGAGGGAGCAGTTGAGATGTGCGAGGAGCGTGTGTGAAGGCTGCGGACAGCGAAGAGAGCAGTCGCAAGGCGGGATGCGGGCGCGTCTGTGCCGCTAGCGCGGGAACTGAGGGGAGTTTCCACGTGGTTTGGCGTTGATTGGTGTGCAGTATCCAGTCAAAGAGGCCCTGCGAGCGCGCGTGGAGTCGCGACTGTATGAAGTGCGAGAAATGCAAAATCTGGGAATTTCTATCACCTTGCGAAAAGCAGTAAAAATGCTTGTGAGATATCATTACTTTGTTTTCTGTCTACCTGCCCCAACGCGAAGACTCAACGCCTCCCATGCCGAAGTCTAGATTCCATCCAGTTGCTAAAGTACATGCTAACGACAATGGAGAAGCGGAGAGGAGATATTGCACAGATGGCGCCGAGTATTTTACAGACACGATCCCAAGGGATTCTTACAGGCGGGCGAGGAAGAGCCGAAAAAGGTATGGCAAAGGTCATCTACAGGCGAACCTTCAGGGGCTTTAGCTGAGGAGCTGGGTGATGATACCGGTAGCAACGGTGCGACCACCCTCGCGCATGTTGAATCGCTGACCTTGCTCGATGACGTTCGGCTGGTGAAGTTCGCAGACCATCTCGACGTTGTCACCGGGCATGACCTGCTTGGCGTGCGGGTCTTCGGTACCCTCTGGCCAGCTCAATGCAGCCGACTCATCGGAAGTTCGCAAGAACATCTGTGGCTTGTAGTTCTCGCCGAAGCCGGTGTGGCGACCACCCTCCTCCTTGCTCAAAACGTACATGGAGACCAGGAACTTCTTGCTGGCCTTGACGGATCCTGGAACGGCGACGACCATGCCACGACGGACATCCTCGCGTTTGACGCCACGGAGAAGGAGACCTGAGTTGTCGCCTGCTCTTGATTCGTCGCAGGACTTCTTGAACGTCTCGATGTCGGTAACTTTGGTCTTGATTGGTGCGATGCCCTTGCCGACGAGCTCGACTTCGGAGTCCTTCTTCAAAACACCACGCTCGACACGGCCAGAGCACACGGTACCACGTCCAGCGATGGAGAAAACGTCCTCTACGGCCATCAAGAAGGGCTTGTCGGTCTCGCGCTTCGGGGTCGGGATCCAAGTGTCAACAGCCTCGAGCAGCTCATCAATTTTCTGCTCGCCAATATCTGGCTGCTTGCCCTCGATGGCGCAAAGAGCGGAGCCCATGATGATGGGGGTGTCGTCACCCTCGAAGCCGTACGAAGAGAGTAGCTCCCTCATTTCCATCTCGACAAGCTCCAACATCTCCTTGTCCTCAATGGTGTCGACCTTGTTAACGAACACAACGATCTTCTTCACGCCAACCTGTCGTGCAAGCAGCAAGTGTTCCCTTGTCTGAGGCATCTGACCGTCCGAAGCTGCAACGACAATGATAGCGCCGTCCATATTCGCCGTACCCGTGATCATGTTCTTGATGTAATCGGCGTGGCCCGGGCAGTCAACGTGCGAGTAGTGGCGGTTTCCGGTCGCGTACTCGATGTGCGCGGTGGCGATGGTGATACCACGCTTTCGCTCTTCAGGGGCCTTGTCAATTGATCCATAATCGAGGTACTTTGCGAGGCCTTTCGATGCCTGTCGCTTGGTGATGGCGGCTGTGAGGGTGGTCTGCGCCGGTCAGCTGTGGAGGATAGTAAAGAGAGGGGAGGAGACGACCTTTCCGTGGTCGACGTGACCGATGGTACCTAGCAATGCTATTAGCACAGCCCATGTCATGTCCCAAGAGCTTCAATTGCATACCGATGTTGACGTGGGGCTTGTCACGCTGGTAGACAGCAGCGTAGCTTCTCACGCTGTTGACATATCTGCTTCCACCCTGAACGCCCAGAGCTTGCTGCACAGGATTCGCCTTCTGGTACCGGAGCACATTGCGGCTCGTCTGCCACAGTGTGCGCGAGAATGCCGACATTCTGTATTAAAGAGGGTACCAAGAAAAGAAATGAGAGGAATGGAGATGCGATTGCCGTCCTGGTTGATGGTGAGGGCGAACGGCCATCCGCGACTTCCAATAATTTTTGCGCCAAGACCGTCCGTGCGGCTCTGAGCTCCACCTCCGAGCTGCAGATAGCTTCGAGAAGCGCATCGTTCGGGCGGGAAACCTTTCCCGACTCATCCAAGGCTTGTATCTGGTCTCTATTCTGACCTCACATCGTCTGTACTTGCATTCCACCAGCAATTCACCCTCCTGTGCGTCTGGTCGTCGCGCTCCACCATCGCATCTTTCGTGTCGGATACCCGAGGTTGAGGGCCGGCAGCTTCAGAAGTTGCAGCACGCTCTTTCGCAGTCGCAGCTTCCATGTCTGTCCGAACTGCCATTTCCCGCACATCAGCCCCGCTGAGCTGGAACTCGCGGATAGCCACAATGCCTCTCCGGGCCAAAGTTACACTACCAGCTTGGAGAACGGGCAGCAGGATGGTTAGCAGTGTCGCGACATCTGAATCCGATTGATAGCTAACTGGACGGTAGTTCGCATCAGCGGAAGCAACGCCCACAGAAGACCTTCTGAAGCCACAGAAAGACGACGACCCGGACGATGTCATATTCACGAACAACTACGGCGTGCGCAGCATTGAGCTCAACCGGCCGAAGAAGCTCAACTCACTCAATGGATCCATGGCGCGCAAGATAATACCGAGGTTGCAGGAGTGGTCAAGATCGGAGTTGGCAGGAGTGGTAGTGATCAAAGGCGCAGGACGCGCCTTTTGCGCTGGTGGTGATGTCGCAGCATTGGCGCAATGGAACAAGAGTGGTCCTGAAGGCCAGCAGGCGTCCTGCGATTACTTCGGGCTCGAATACAAACTGGACCACCTCATTGCGACTTACTCGAAGCCGTACGTAGCATTCATGGACGGCATCACGATGGGTGGCGGCGTCGGTCTCAGCATCCATGCACCATTCAGGATCGCGACCGAGAATACACTGTTTGCCATGCCCGAGACCACCATAGGCTTCTTCCCGGATGTCGGAGCGTCATTCTTCCTACCGCGAATGGAGGGCGAGCTGGGGACGTATCTGGCATTGACTAGTGAGCAGCTGAAGGGCGTCGATGTGTTCTACCACAACATTGCAACCCACTACATCCACTCATCCACCCTCTCCCAACTAGAGAATCGCCTTGCAGAGCTCCAATTTCCTGACTACATGGACTTACAGCAGCGACACAAGATCATCAACGCTACCATCGAAGAGTACAGCACCGGTTTGCCCGCCGAAAGACCAGCCATCTCCGGTGAGCTCAGAAAGACCATTGATCGAGTGTTCTCCCGGGACCAGCCAAATATTCACGCAATCCTTGCCTCACTAAAGGAGGTCGAGGAAGGCGATAAATCACCCGAACAGCTGAAGAAGTGGGCAACAAGAACCATCGAGACGTTGGGCACAAGATCACCAATCGCAGTAGCTGTTGCTCTCCGACAGATGCGCGTCGGCCGCTCCTGGTCGATAGCACAGACATTCCAACGCGAGTACGACATCGCATCTGAGTTCATGAAGCACCCTGATTTTGTGGAGGGAGTGACTGCGCGACTTATCGAGCGCAAGAAGGAGCGACCGAACTGGCAGCCAAACACGCTGGACGACGTTCGAGCGCAAGATGTCGACAAGTTCTTCCAACGTCAGTCGGATTTGCCGCTGATCAGCGAGGGTGCCTACAAGGAGTATCCGCATGCGTGGATTGGGTTACCGAAGGAACAGGAAATCGTGACGACGTTCGCAGGGAAGACGCATGATGAGGCCTTGAAGGAGCTGCTGGAGAAGTACGCGGGGAAGCAAGGCGTGAGGGAGAAGGTTGCAGAGGTGCTGGAGAGGTTTAACAGGGTATAGATGTGTACATGGCTCTACTAGATATTGTATAACACTGCATTGCATACATATATGCTCCTCGCTGTCCCCTGGTGACGTCTTCCTCGCATTTCCTCGGCCCAGGCACCATTTCAGAGCTTGAGCTTGGACCTCCCAGAACGAACCTCACTCCCGCCCTCCGCAACACCACGCTCCCCTTCACCTTCCCATGCTACCCCGCCGACGACCATGTCAAAGCCCACGGCCAATTGGGTCAAAGTCGGCGACAAATTCTACCGCAAACAGCAACTCTACACGGCCGTCTTCGACACCGACCTCGAGCTCGAGAACTACACCGTCGTCGGCGCACCCTACTCCGGCGCCGTAGCCATCCACCGCGACGAGTCCGTAATCCAGTCTTACCGCGGCGCGCAGGCGGCCAAGAGCACCATCGATATATACTCCTGCGCTGGGAAACTCATTCGGAGTATCAACTGGGATACTGGGAAGGGGAGTATCAAAGCGCTGGGATGGAGCGAAGATGAGAAGCTGGTTGTTGCGACTGAAGATGGAACTGTGCGTGTATACGCTGATTTAGGAGTCGATTTCGAGCCGTTCAGCTTGGGGCACGGGAGTGAGGATGTTGGGGTGCAGAGCTGCAAGTTCTACGGCTCAGGCTTCGTCGCATTGTTAGGGAATAACCAGCTCGTGAGCGTTGCGAACTACCACGAGCCGCGGCCGAAGTTACTCGCGATACCGCCGTCAGAAGAAGTTGTCAGCTGGGGTATCATACCGCCTGCGTACTCGCTGAGTAGGAGCGTGGAGGTTATACTCGCGATTGGGAAGACGCTGTATACGGTCGATGCTACGGATGCTGATGATCGGAATTTCGATGCTGGACCGTTTCGACATATCAGCGTCTCGCCGCGCGGGGAGTTTCTGGCCTTCTACACGGATGACGGGAAGGTATGGGTTGTGAGCGGGGATATGACGGAGAAGCTGTCAGAGTACAATTCGGGCGTCAAGACAGTACCAAAGGATATGCAATGGTGCGGCAGTAATGCTGTAGCATTGGCTTGGGAGGACGAGGTGCATCTTATTGGACCGAAGAGCGCTGCGACGAAGTTCTATTACGATTCATTCCTGCATTTACTACCGGACATGGATGGGTTGAGAATATTGACGAACGATCTCTGCGAGTACCTGCAGAAGGTGCCGGACGAGACGGTCGATGTCTTCCGATTAGGGTCCGACAAACCAGCCGCGCATCTCTTAGAAGCATCTACACTCCTAGATCAGAAGTCGCCAAAAGCAGACGACCTCATCCAGCTCATCCGACCCTCTCTTGCCGAAGCAGTAGACACTTGTGTCAAAGCTGCTGGCCACGAATACAATATACACTGGCAGAAAGCCCTGCTCAAAGCAGCTAGCTTCGGAAAGTCAGTGCTCGATCTGTACAATTCCGACGATTTCGTCGACATGTGCGAGACACTACGCGTACTGAACGCAGCACGTTTCTACGAGATTGGGTTGCCACTGAGCTACGACCAGTTCAAGCGCCTCACACCTGAGAAGCTGGTAGAAAGACTGACAAATAGAAACGAGTACCTCCTTGCACTGCGCATATCAGGCTACTTGCATCTTCCGACAGACAAGATACACGTGCACTGGGCGCAGCAAAAAGTGCGGATATCAACCGACGACGAGGAATCAATATGCCGACTCATCGTCAAGAAGCTGGCCGGAAAGGCCGGGGTGTCATTCGAAGAGATCGCACGAGCAGCCTACGACGAAGGACGTGTGCGTCTCGCAACCGAGCTACTGAACTACGAACCCAGAGCCGGAAAACAAGTTCCCCTACTCCTAGACATGAAAGAAGACACCATCGCGCTCGACAAAGCTATAGAAAGCGGAGACACGGACCTCATCTTCCACGTCCTTCTCCATCTCCGCAAGAAACTCCCCCTCGCATCCTTCTTCCGCGTCATCAACAGCCGCCCCGTCGCAACCGCGCTCGTAGAGTCCTCCGCCTGGGACCAAGACCGCGACCTCCTCAAAGACCTGTACTACCAGGACGATCGGAGACTAGACGGCTCCAACCTCCTCCTCTCCGAAGCGCTCTCCCAATCCTCCATCGGCCCATCCCTCGATAAATTGAAACTAGCATCCAAATACCTCCAAGACGCAAAAGAACACACGTTCCAGCGCACACAGCTAGACGACACGGCGAAACTCCTCCGGCACCAAGATACTTTCGAGAAAGAGCTTTCCGCTCCTTTCATCGGCTTGAGCGTCAACGAAACGATCTTCAACCTCATAAGAGAAGGCCACAATAAGCGCGCGCAGAAAGTCAGTTCAGAGTTCAAAGTCCCGGAGAAGACGTACACGTGGTTACGTCTCCGTGCCCTCGTTTCCGCGCGCCATTGGACGGAGCTCGAGGGCATCGCTTCCTCGACTAAGAAATCTCCGATCGGGTGGGAACCGTTCTTCAATCTGGTGCTTGAGGCGGGGAACACGAGGGTGGCGAGTGTGTTTATACCAAAGTGTACGAGTCTGACGCCTGCAGAGAGGGTCGAGATGTGGACGAAGTGCGGGCTGCTTGTGAAAGCGGGCGAGGAGGCGTTCAAGGCGAAGGATAGGGCGTTGTTGCAGGATGTACGTGATAAGAGTAGTGGGAGTGCGGCGGTGGAGATTGAGCGGTTGTTGGGCATGTTGGGGTCTGGGAGGCGATAGGGTAGTATTGGTGGAGGTAGCGATGGTTAGATACCCTGGAAATAGATTCTACGTGGATGCATGAGTTCCCTGAACAGCTGAAAAGGAACAAAGAGCATGATCTGGATGGTGGTTATTCGAGTATATACTATATACGGAAGACTAAGCTACGTGTGCAATATCCAAGCCTTTCCTAGGCATTCCAGTCCGTTCCACTCCGTATCCAAATGCCAGGATGAGAAAATAAACGCCGTCGCTCAATGCATCAATCGTCAAGGCCATCCACACCGAGCCCAATCGGCATCCTCCGTTCGTTCCCTAGCATCTACCAAATGTCCAATTAGAAAAGCCAACATCAATTCGCAGCAATCTCCTGCAACGCTTCTCGTGCACCAAAACGCTCATGATCGTCGACGACCTTCTTCCTGAAGAGACCAAGATCTTTCAGGAACTCTTGGGCCTCGGCATGGAGCTCAGCAGCCAGATCATCATGCTCGTCGTCGTAACCAGAGTCGCTGTAGCCATCCGCACTCGATTGATCATCATCTTCATGAACAGGGATATTCTCCTTGGCCTCAGCGTCGGTACCCAGACCACGTTCGCCAGTCTTGATCCATTCGCCCTGCTCGAGCTCTGGCGACGAGATGTCTTGTTTCGGCGGAAGGATGATCGGATTCTTCAACTCGCCCAGTGCGAGAGCAAGGTGGCGACGGAGTGCTACGATCTCGCTTCTAAGAGCAGTGTTGGCCGGACGCAGCTCTTCCACCTCGCATGTTAAAGCCTTGATCTTGGCTTCGGACATTTGACGATTCTCATCCATGAGACGTTGCATTATGGCGACCTGTCGTTGGTACTCCTCGAGCTCGGTGGCTTCTTCGCGCCTGCGTTGTGAGGCAGCGTTGACGCTGACTTGTAGGCTCTTGATCTGCTCAGCCATTTCCCGGAGCTGAGCATCGCGCTGAGCGGATGACATGCAGTCTTGATTCACAGAGGCGCGTGTGCGGATGCGTTTGGCTTGATCAGCGTAACGCAACGTTGACAGTGTCTCCTCGTAGTCAGCTGGCGCAATACATGCCACCATTGCTGTCTTCGAATTTCCGCCTAAGCTGTCTTTGAGGAGCCAAGTGAGTACAGAGTCGCGAAACGGTACAACATCTCGAGATCTACGACCCTTATTGCCGTGGCGTCGTGGGTCAGCTAAAGCTGCAATGACGCGACCAAGTGTTGTCAGGGACTTGTTGATCTGCCCGCCCTCCTTGAGACGCTGGCCAGTCGCTTCTGTGCTCTTGGCGCGCTCAGAACCAGCAAGATCGACGAGACGCATGCGTGCGGTTCGCTCGATGGTAGTGTCCGAGAGGAGGGAGTGCTGGATCTGTTTCAGCTGGATGGTGAAGACGGCGTGCGAACGGGACGAGGTGTCGTTCATTTTCGTGGATGCTGTTGTTCGGCTCTGCGGACTGTTAGCAAAAGCAGCTTGGACGGGCCCGGTTGGAAGCTCACCATATCGCCCACTCTCATGAGTCGCTCAACATCTGCATAGCTCTTGACTTCGGCCTCAGTCAAGTTCTGGACATAGACACCATCGGTCTGCGACTCTCGAATCTTGAGATAGAGGGGAGGATTCGTTCGCGGGACGAGAAGATCCCGAACATGCTCATTGTACACTTCAAAGTAGGAGACGTGGACGTGGTAGTTGGTACTCGGCGAAGGCTCCTGCTGAATCCTCTCGAATAGCTCCTCGCATGTCCGTGGAATCAAGCCTGGATTGTCTGGCGTGCCCATCATCGTATAACTCTTGCCCGATCCCGTCTGACCATAAGCGAAGATGCACGTGTGGTATCCATCGAAGTTGTGGTCCAGAAATTCTTCTCCAAACGACCTGTAGACATCCTCCTGGTGTGCATAGTGCGGGTCTGCCTCATCGTGCGACCAGAAGCTCTTGTCGAAGATAAACTCCTTGTCTTCGTAGACCCTTCGCGTATTTGGGTTCCCGTCGGAGTCGTTCGGGGCGAGAAGGACTGTCTTCTGTGTGGCAGGGTCCATGCGAATGAGGCATTGCGTGCCCTTCTCTGTCTCTGTCCTCTATCAGCTACAGAGATGCTCAATGCAGTAGCGCAATGCTCACCTCGCTTCACGAAAGCCCGACACCGTACTACGACCTTGACATTGCCCGGATCATCAACCATTGGCGGCGGCGCCATCAGCGCAACCGGCTCGCTCGCGCGCAACGAGGGCGCTGAAGCCGAAGACGCGTGCATGCTGGAGTACATGCGCGAATCCATGATGTCGTGCAGCAGCAGGTAAGCGTTGTCGAGTTCGTGCTGCGAGCGTTGGAGGTATAGCAGGTGCATCGAAGTTGAGCTGGAAGCGATGTTTACCGCACGGGCCACAATCGTCAACAATGGGCAGGCGTTACCCTGGTGCCCGCAGCCGATTGGGTTGCGTCACTGCCAAGACGCGCACCGAAAATTGTCGAAGCGACAACTGTCGAATGGTCACCCACGATTTCGCACCACAACTCAAAGCCACAGGAGCGGGTTCTATCGCTTCGGATGGTGAAGACGCGGATGTGAAGAGGTCGAGCGCAGTCACGCGCGACACATTCCTGACCTCGCCGGAGTCATTCCGCTCGCTCTGGTTCGTCTACGGCGTACGTCCTTCAAACTCGGGCTTGGCCTCCAAACGCCGACAACCCGGAAGAAGATACATCGAACATGGACAATGAAGGAGCCCTGACCCGTCTTCGCGACATATTGCAATGCTCGGACGACCCAGAGGTTGATCTTGTGCTCAGCCAACACAATGCTGCCTCGAGAGATGCACTTCTCGAACTCATTTGGAGCCATATCGAGCAGCAAGGCTCGCAAGGAAATGTTGACACAAGAATCCTCCGCCTGTGTCTGAAGTTATTATCGGAACCTCAGCATGTAAGTTGAGCTGTAAGTTTGCGTTCTCTCATCTACAATGGAGCTAGTGCGCCCTTTCAGAACAACGCGCGAGGCAGCTAACCGCATCGCAGAGAATACGCTACTTCCCCAGACTTTGCACCTACGTTCTCGACGGTTTTCCTAAGGAGCTGGGTCACGATAGGCTATACCACATCGTGGAGGCTTGCATGACAAATGCACTCTTTGCTCGAGATCTTTTCGACGAGATTTTCGCGCAAATGAGACTGCTCAACGATGCGCTTACCGCCAAAGCCGAGACTATCGTTGACCAAGACAAAGCATATTCAGTCGAGGTTTATGCTGCAAAAGTCGGCGGTTGCCTGAACCTCCTGAAGACCTCATACTGGCTTCCCCCACAAACGTTGCATTATATCACTCCCGAATCGGTCCAGATTTTAGTCGGGCTTTGTCGATCCGACCTCTCAGATGTTGTACATGACGTACTATCTGCTTTGCTTGCCCTACTTCGGAGAGATGTCAAGATCCTTCATCCTTACGATAGGAGTCAGCCGCCATGCATGATTTCGGATCACCGACTGGTTGCTTCAGGATATCGTCGGACATTGATCGCACAGCAACTATGGGACATGCTCAAAGACCTTCCAGACACCGCGTTTACCACCAACTCTTCTTTGCTTTTTAGAACGTGGTTCCAATGGACAAGCCATATGCGCGAGAGTGATCAAGAACTTAAAGGCGTTTACGATCCGAACTATTGGGACAGGATACGCATTCGTCTCCTCGGAGGGTTTGGTGAGCAGCGAAAGTATTGTCTCGGGATACTTAGCCATTCACTCTCACTTGCGCGACACGATATTGATACACCTTTCATGCAGTTGAGAGTTAATAACAGGCAGGCGTTCGTGAAAGCCTATGGGGAATTCAGCAATTTATTCGAGACCATCGTCCTCGATCGCTATGCCAATCAGGTGCAGGCATGCTTACCGGAACTTACAAGCTTACTAGGCCCAGAATCCCTCATTGCGCCAGTTTGGGTACAGACACTGCTGTCTGCTGCACTAAGTTCTAAGACACAGGACGGTATTCGTAAGATTATGGGACAGTGGTTTATGCGATTCGCAATGGACAGCAGAAGCGCTTCAATAGCGGAGTACGCGACATTCTTCGTCGAGGGATTCTTACCTTGGGCAACTCAAGGAAGTCTGTTCACTAGCACCCTTATTTCGAACCGAGAACACACAGATTGTACCCACGGCGAAAATCTGGCTGGTGTAACTTCAAAAATCGTGAAAGCGATGACAAATGCATCAGGAAAGCGACGATTCCTCAACGATGTTCTACGATCAATCATTGAGCGAGGAGGCAAGATTTTCCAGCACTCAATCGTATACCTGCTTGATGGGTTACTGGAAGGTTTCACGGGTTCCAACTCTCTAGCACACCTCCAATCGTCTGATGTCCAGATCCTTGTTGAGGTTTCTCGGCTGAGGGGCCTCCCCGAAGTCGCGAGCGATCTGTGTACTACGTACTGCACCGAGTTTTGCAGACAGAGTTCAATCGAACCGGAAATATTGAGAGTAGTTCCAGGTTACGGAGTCCTAGAAATGAAGTTGATATTACTCCGAGAATCGCAGGATCCGGATCGAGTCTCATTTGCAACACCATCGCCTTCTCTAAACGACTTTCTGCAGCAGCTGAATGTCACACATCACAAGGCAATTCAGAACAATCTTTTCGTGCCAGCTTGCGATATTGTAACGCAGATCTTGACTGACCACGACCCTGACGCCAGAGAATTGCATCTAGTCCTAGAAGCACTCTGGGACGAGGCTGAAAGACAAGAGTTTCGTCGTCTCGTTGCGCTGAAGGTACCATCACTCTTTCTACACCCGACGTGTCTACGAACTGTTGTCCAAATAAGAGACAGTGAAGAAGAGAAGGACTTGAAGAGGTTGCTTCGAGAGGTCGTAGGACAGCTCGGCAACCTCGCCGTTGCGCGAGTGTATTTACTCTCCAGGCTCTTCGAAACGATCCGTACCGCATGCGTTACGTGTCCTCGGATACTACATATACTCCCTATCCCGGACCTGCTCCTCAAGTTCATCCAAGTGCCGCCTCTGCCCAAAACGGAGTTCTTGTTTGAGGCTGCCGCCGCCAAGAAATTACAGCAGTACCTGCCACATCGAAACTATAGCTTTTACTATGGTAAGCGTGAGTGGCATGCTTACGCGAGTCTGGTCGATCTCCTGGTTCGATTGCCCGACCACGAGCTTGCTGTTGCTAAGCAATTACTTCGCGATCTTGTCGAGCCCTGGAGGACCCAGAAAGCACCCATCCTCGTGGTCAGTAAATGGAAGAACGCATTTCAGCTGCAAATTACGCTTCTGCTCACCGAATTTGCCATCCCCGAAACCGATGCCAAATGGTATCTAGACGCTTTCCAGTACGCGTTGGTAGTAGAACCTTGGCCGCGCTTTAGGTTTCTCCTTGAATGGATCATCTGCCGTATCTACATCCGCTACTCTCAACACACCGAGCGACTTTTGCTGGACCTTTCCAATACGGAAGATGCGGATCCGCGTTACATTGCGTCGCTTATTAAGTTGGCAGTACTGTGCGCTCCTTTCCTCGATTCCGAAGATTTTGCCCTACAGCTGTTGCTGAAGCTGATCCCATTTTCAGCAAGCCAAAAGGTTCACATTCGGCACGAGTCGCAATGGTGCTTCCCGATCGTCTGGCAGCTAGCGGAGCAGAGGAAATGGGCCAGCATCGTAGACAATCCAGCATTCAAGGTGCTGAACGATCATATCCGTCAACTCGACCGATACAGTGCCTACCCATCCACGATTCGAACTCTCCACTTGGATGCCGTGAAAGACTTCACGCTCACCAATATATTTCAGGGTGACTACCTCAGAGTAGAGCCACCGGAACGAGGGATAGTCGCCCGCGAAGACTTTCTTGACCTTTGGAGAGAAGATGTGAGACACGGTCTGCAGGTTCCCACATCTCGCGTCCCGCTCGGTTCTCCGATCTCGATCAGGGTCAATCCCACGCCCACGAAGATAGAGCACTCAAAGAACACCACGGCTTCAGAAGATGGTGGTCCATATCAGACAAAGTCTGGCTTCGACTTCGAATCCCTAATGTCAGCATCAGGCTCTCCGAGCGGTCGGCAAAAGCGACCCTCCCCAGTAATTCTTGTTGCGTCTTTGATCGATAACCCTACCAATCTTGGAGGACTGAGCCGCATCTCAGAATCATTTGGCTTGGAAGCGCTTTATATTGATTCGCTCTCAAAGACTCGTTCGAATGAGTTCCAAGGAACCGCGGTCACATCACATAAACATCTTCCAATCAAAGAACTCAAACCCGCAGCTACGCCAGATTTCTTGGTTTCATTGAAGAGGGAAGGGTACACAGTCGTTGCAGTCGAGCAGACTGATCGATCTGGAATCTTAGGTGATGAAACAGGCACTCACGAGAACGCGAACGCACGTGGAGGGAAACAGTACAATGTAGGCACCCTGCCGAAGAAATGCGTTCTCGTGCTAGGCAGCGAGAAGGGAGGCGTGACGCCTGAAGTGCTAGCTGTAGTGGACAGATGCGTGGAAATTCGAACGGTCGGTTTTACTAGGAGTCTCAATGTGCAGACCGCCGCTGGCATTGTAGTGTATGAGTGGTGGAGAGAGTGGGGTAAGCAAGTCTAGGTCAGTGTTGCTGGGTAAGTCCGCCCTATTCGTCAAGCATCTCGCGCAATTCCGCTTACGCCTGCAGACGAGGCGGAAAACACCGCGCAGTCTACACGGACTTTAGGATGGATTATGTAGCTTAACAAACGATTTGAGTTGTCTCCGATCTTTCCCGAGCTCCTGCAATAGCTCCCGACCTTGGAAGCAGCTTCAAGTATATCGCTTAAGCAGCCGCAACAGGCAAATGGGCGACGAAAAATGCCTGTCCGCCCTACTCATCTCGGAACAAACCTCCAGTATTCGTCGAGAGTCTGAAGGCAAACATACACAGTCGGCCTACTTAACTCCGCTAGCATCCCTTCGGTAGCATATTGTGAACCTATAACATGTTGCTCAGTCATGCCATGTACGTCACTGCAGAACACGGTGGAAAGTGCGTGTATGCGAGAACGCATTTGGCATGCCATGTATTGGTAAGATGCAATACCCTGCGACGTGCAGATGAACTGTATAAAGCCTTGATCTCGCGCGTGCTGCAATTGCTCTCTTAACACACAGCAGAACAGCTTACCCCTTGACTACATCCTCGTGCCTGATCTTCTCTCAAAGCTTTCGCCATCCAATCTTCGTAACAAACTCACTAAACACAAAGCAACCACCCCAGAAACCTCATCGTCAACAGCAACAATGCCAGCCCTTCCCCGTCGCGCCCTCATCGCCGTCACCTCAGCCTCTGCGAACCTCTTCCCAGACGAGAACGACTCCTCCAAAGGCGAGATAACCGGTGTCTTCATCGGCGAAGCCTTGCATCCGTACAACGTGCTCACAGCCGCGGGCTTCGAAGTCGACATCGCGTCCGAGAAAGGCGTGTACACAGCCGATTGGCTGAGCTTACAGCCTGGGTTCTTGAGCGATGAGGAGAGGAAGCAGTATGATGATAAGACGAGCGATTTTAGGAAGAAATTGGATGCTGGATTGGAAGCCGAAAGTCTGGATGGGAATAATGTAAGCTCCAAGCCCCTCTAAATCCAAACCAAACATGAAGAGTTACGCAGCATAGCAACGTCTACTTACATCCACGCAGTACGGCATATTCTTTGCCTCTGCCGGCCACGCCGCTCTCATCGACTACCCGCACGCCACAGCCCTGAAAGCCATCGCGTCTAAGGTCTGGGAGAACGGCGGTATCGTGTCCTCTGTCTGTCACGGCCCGGCAATTTTCCCAGGCATCATCGACTCCAAGACCGGGAAATCGATCATCGAGGGCAAGAAGATTACAGGGTTTACGAGGGAGGGCGAGGAGACGATGAAGTTGATGCCTGCGCTGGAGAGCTGGGGCGAGCCGTTGATTGATACGTGGGCTGAGAGGCTGGGTGCGACTTGTAAGTTCTATCTCTGACTCTTGCATGTGGGAAGCGTGGTGGATGAGGCTAACGAGAATGTAGATTTGAGGGACGACGATATCTGGGGTGATTATAATATCACGGATGGGAGGATTGTGACGGGCCAGAATCCGCAGAGTGCGATGAGTACCGCGAAGGCGGTTGTTGAGGCTTTTGAGAAGCTGTGAGGGGGTTCGTAGTATTGATTTGGTAGAACGGCGTTTTATTTGAGCGTGTTCCCTTGCTGCTTTGTGCCTGCTGCTTGGTTAGTACAATTGTGCTCGAGAGGAGGAGGAGACTGAACATTGTAGGGATAGACCAGGTATCGAACATATCCTCAAGTAAGTTTCGTGTGGAGAATTCTGAGAAAGAGAGCTTAAGATGTTGTGCTGGTCAAGCTTTGCCTGTGCCTTCTCGTGTAGAGAATCCTGAGATGGTTATGTGACGGTCTGTCAAAGCTGAGCGAAAGGTCACGGCTAGCAATTACCAAATTGCTGACCGTGGAGCTCACATTACTTGATCCAGATCATCTACAAGATTTGCTCGGTTCCATTGATTGCGACTGTAATGCGTGACAGACGATTGTGAAGGTGCTGGGAGATGGAATACGAATACCAGGAGCACTTCGTTCTCCAACGACTACCAAGGTAGGACCTCACTTATCGAAAGCGCTCTCACTGACCGAATCTAGAGTATGGTCCTCCGCTGGAAACACAATCGATCGTGACCAATGGCTGTATGACCTCGTCCTTCTTGAAATTGTAGCGCCGATTTGGAGAAAACATGCGGCTCGTGAAGGAGCAATTTCGTTGTTTCTAGCTCCAAACCGCTGGTAATTGCGGCGACCGCGTGAAGTTTGTAGGCTGTCAAACCTGCTCTTTGATGGTATATATGGGCATTTACAGAGGCATCAACAGATCTTCTTGCCCTGTAGATAGGAGCATGCAGGGCAACGCAGAAGCCAGCGAGGCCAGTCCACTCACCATTGCGCACCTGAAAGGCTTCCTCAAGTATCCTTTGTTCGCCCGATTTGAGCATCTCTTGTCCGTTCAGGAGGAAGAAACTCGCGGGTGGGTATACCAGCGGACGTCTGAGAGTCCACTTCGCTAACGCCAGCCAGCTAATCTTGCCACCCTCACTCACTTCAAGCTTCGATACATGCCATTTGAGCCGAGCATATTGACATCGTAGTCGCAAGAGCGATGGGGTTTGAAAACCCTCCCTCTGGAACTCAGAATGCTGAAAATGAGAAGTGGATGGCTCGTGTCATTTGCCACCAAACTCCGACGACAAGTGGCTAATTCAACTTCGGAGAAGTGTTTAAGGGTCTGATTTCTGGATCTTGGAGGCATGACTAATTGGATGCTGTTGAAGGCTTGACGGACCTCACACAGGCGTATCTTGATGCGAATGTTGGCGCGCGATATGAAGACGAGCAGGAGACGTAGTTAACCGAGGATGGAGAAACAATGGCGTGAAAGTGATCGATAAAGAGTGTTGTTTCATTGCTCTCCATCAATCTCAAACTACAGACAATGTTAGAATTTTTCATAATTCACTTGGTGTTTTGGTGGCAGTTCTTCGAGTCCAACCGTGAATTTGGAAAAGAATCGGGGCGTCGCTTCCGGGGTGCATAAACCTGCGGGGAAAGGCTCTTCCGAAACGGTCTGGAAGGGTGAATATCCGGTGGGTGTTGGTGCTGAAGCGATCTCGTCCCAATGAGTCGCCAACATGAGGCGAACAGCAAATATTGCCGGGATTGATCCTGATAATAGGAGGCTAGCTCAGTACTGACAAACGAGCCTAGTCGGACATACCCGACCCACGTGATTGTTTCCACATCAATGAGCGCATAGCGGTTCATGGGGCCGAGTTTCAGTGGAACCTGGGGGAGCTTGCTGTTCCTCTCAGCGAACTTAGGGTGTATGCTGTCGGATTCCAGTTCAACGAGGTTGGGGATGCTATCACGATGGCAGTAATAGCAGGCGAGGACGGCTTCCCATCCGGGCAGACTTCTCAAGTTTTCCAGATAGCTGCTCTCCACGGTCGGAAATGTCTCCCCCACGATCAGCTTCTCCAGGTCTAAGAATAATGGAAGCGGTCGGTAGCGTGTTGCACTACGGTAAATCTGACAGCTTTGCCGAAGGAAGACTCCTCGGCTTCCCGTGTCTCGACGGCTCCACGCCACCACGCTAGGTAGCCACGAGACGGCATGAGCAGCACAAGATATCGCGAGAACTCACATTTGAGATCCAGAGGCGTGGAGGCACCGAAGCGACGATACGGAATGTTGGTGGCTGACCTTAGCGCTGTAGCTGCGCTGTTCCGATGGCCCGAGATCTGGAATTTGTGTCTGGGGAATTCCTGGACCCACTGAATATCATCCACGCCCAGATCGAGCTGCCTCGCAAGCCAACACACCATCGTTTCCTTGCTGTAGCAGACCTCTCCAGCATTTTAAGCTAGCTTCGTCCATTACGAGGCTGTCACTACCCGGCTAATCGTACCGTCATGGACGCCCCCAAGCCAGACAACGGCTCCAGGAACGCCGCCACAACGGGCAGCGAATTTGTCGACATCGCGAGATCTGCTTCGACCCAGCTATGCGCGATTGCTTGTATCCGCAAGTAAATGAACGTAGACACCCTGGTCAGGGGTTCCTTGCATTTTTCCGGCCACGATCGAGTGTTTACCGGGTTTTGACGGCGTCTAATCTTCCACGAGGCCTTCTAGAAAGACCAGATTACCATTCAGCACCTGGATATGTACCTGGGTCGCAATTTTCAACGTTCGAACCAGGTCGATGGGTCTGTCTCTGCCCAACCGACAGACAGGATTGCGTTCCAATAACGGTCGCCGCTCGCGACACTGATAGTTCGAAGGTATTACCCGGCAATGCGCGCCGCGCTCCGGACCATCACATGACTACCAACGACCGCTCTGGTCATGTTCGATTGTAGGCGGCTCGGTAGCCTCGATTGGCATGAGTCTAGTCAACGAGGCTTGTACTCTACCCGTTGCGGCCTTTCTGCCGCTCTCAGCGCATGACCGCCACACGAGTCTCTGCAGATTATCCGGTCCGCTGGACCGTTGCTCTGGATGCTAGGACCACCCAACTTGGCAGCTTCGTCGTACTGGGAGGGATATATGAAGCGACTTCAATCTATCTCAACACCAGCATCTGAAACTTCACTTCCAATCCCTGGTAGTAGAGGCTGACAAGAGCTATATCTTCAGCACTGTTCTTGTTTTGTTTGGACACTCGACCCCTCTTTTCTCGATTTCATCCTTTCTTTGAACATCGTTGAGATCGATCAACATGGTCGCCGTCGCTGCCATTGCCAAGGTTTCGAACAAGAAGAAGGGAGATGTTGAGCTCGCGCAGGCTGAGGCGCCGCATCTTGCACGCGTAAACTGGAAGTCGAATCCAGGTCTACGAAAGTTGTACTTCTGGGCATTCATTATTTGCATTGCTTCAGCAACTACGGGTTACGATGGGTACGGATACCATCATGGAATCCTCGGGTTGACTTTGTACTGATAAGTGCGCAGGTCTATGTTGAACAACCTTCGAATCCTTGACACATGGACGGACTACTTCGGCAACCCAACAGGCTCTCTCCTGGGTCTCTTGACCGCGCTCTACTCGATTGGCTCCATCGCTTCGCTCCCCGTGACCCCATACATTGCCGATCACTTCGGTCGTAAAGTCGCCATCGGTTGCGGTTGTGTTATCATGCTTGTTGGTGCCGGTGTTCAGGCCGGTGCAAAGAACCTCAGCAGTAGGTAACGGCCCTCAATATGAAACGGTCTCAAGCTAATAATTCTAGTGTTCATGGCTGGCCGCTTCTTCATGGGTTTCGGAAACTCCCTTGCTCAGCTCTCTTCTCCTCTCCTTCTCACAGAGATCTGCCATCCTCAACACAGAGCTCGTGTCACGAGTATTTACAACTGTCTCTGGAACTTAGGAGCTATCATCTGCACATGGCTTACCTTCGGCACGAAGCGCATTGATAACGACTGGTCATGGAGGATCCCTGCCCTGACTCAAGCCTTCCCATCCGTCATCCAGCTCATCTTCCTCTTCTGGATTCCAGAATCACCTCGTTGGTTAATCTCCAAAGAGCGCAACGAAGAAGCCCTCCACATGCTGGGCAAGTACCATGCTAATGGCGACATCAATAACCCTACTGTGCAATTCGAATACGCCGAGATCAAAGAGACGCTCCGTCTCGAATTCCAGTACCAGAAGACCAGCAGCTACCTCGACTTCATCAAGACGAAGGGCAACAGGTACAGGTTGCTCCTCCTTGCCTCGCTTGGTCTGTTCTCGCAATGGTCTGGCAACGGTCTCGTATCATACTATGCTACCGACGTGTACAAGAGCATCGGCATCACTGATTCCGACACCCAACTTGGTATCAACGCCGGCCTTACTATGCTCTCGCTCATCGTCTCGGTATCTTGCGCTCTGCTCGTCGACCGAATTGGTCGCCGACCGCTCTTCATCACCGCCACGGCTGCTATGTGCGTGACATTCGTCTTGTGGACTATCTGCTCCTCGCAGCAGGAACTCAAGCACAGCGTCGCAGCTGGCCGCGCGGTCATCGCATTCATCTGGATCTTCTCCGTTGCATATGCTCTGGCTTGGTCTGGTCTGCTCGTTGCGTACACCGTCGAAATCTTGCCCTTCAAGATCCGTGCCAAGGGTCTCATGTTGATGAACTTCTTCATCCAGGTTGCGTTGACCATCAACCAATACGTCAACCCCTTGGGCTTTGATCATCTCAAGCCGACCTGGAAATTCTACACTATCTACTCCGTGAGTACTCTGTCCTGAATATCGATTTTTCAATGCTAATTCGACACAGGTCTGGATCTTCTTCGAACTACTCTTCGTTTCCTTCGTTTACGTCGAGACTCGTGGCCCAACCCTTGAAGAGGTTGCCAAGATCTTCGATGGTGACGAGGCTGAGGTCGCCCACGTCGATATTGAGAAGATGGATGACGTCGCCCACACCACTAGCATCGACAAGAATACCGGTCTTCACGTCGAGCAGGTCAAGAGCTACTAGGCTCGCACTCGAAATTGAGTGTCAAACGGCGCTAAATCGTGGATCTATGGGTCGAAGTCGGTATCATCTTTCGTTTACGAACAGAGGGGAATAGTGATGGATCGGGTATAGTCGTTATCAGAAACATAATGCTTAATCGAAATGTTTGCATTCAAAGTGTCGTGCCCAATGCGTCCCAATTACCGGGGTTACTCTAGTCGCCCCTTTACACAGAATAAGCGAGATCGCATTGATCCTGGTAGCTAACAACGGCTGTCATATATCGGAAACGTGGCGCCCGGCTTGATATGAAGGAGGCATGTCGTTGGGAATTGCGCAATATGTGGCGCGTTGTTGAGGCTGAACGGTTTGATTGGTCCCGGGCAACGCGAGACGCGTTTGCTCGTCTGGTACAGCTGCGTGTCTGCACCAACTTTCATTTTACCTGATGCTATTATCTACTGTATCTAAAGATGTCCTCATAAAGTGTTGTTTTAGATGTTTACATTCATCCGTATCTGTTGGATGTTTACTCCGCAGGGTTCTACAGTATGAGAGCTAAACAACAACCTTCCAGCGGATCGTGAGACCTCCTCACAACATCCTCTACTTTCTTTCAGCAAATCTACGCAACACGATCTTGTGCATTTGCACCAAATTTTCTGTGTCCCATAACTGTTGTTAAATTTGTATATGGCCTAGTTGTATTGACTTGTGCGAAGCTCTGAGAGACCACAGAGTCCGTGCAATCCTACAATTGACCCTACTGGCCCTCTTAGAGAGTATAAAATACACCGAGAAGGCGTTTAGATGGCAACCACGTGATGATTACTTGCCTATACCCTTATAGACTTCTATTCTTTTGTTTGCAAACCCCTTGCCTTACATGATCCTACGTCTAACAAAATTTTCGTGGCAAAAGAAACTGCCTAGTGCGTCTTCGTCCACTCTCTATACCAATCCAAACACTCTGCATTCGCCACACTCGCACTAGTCTTCACATTCAACCCGCACAGAATCTGCTTCACCGCGCCTTCAACCCTGTATCACCGTTAGTGTAAGCTCCATGCAAAATGGGGTGGAGTACTCACTTCTTGCCATTAGTCGTAACAGGGATTTGCGGACACTCATCGATTATACCAGGGACATGTCGCGCAGACAAAGCTTTCCGCGTGGTGCTCTTGATGCGCTCTACCAGGTCCTGTGAGAACGACTTGCCTTCAGCCATCTTCAAAAACAGAACGACCGTCTCATCGGTGTCGTGCTCCCTGCGTCGTCCGATGCACAGCGCATCTGCAACATCCTCGCTAAAATGTTCCAGAACGACGTTGTATATCTCAGCGGACCCAAACCGTACGCCCGCCGGCTTGAGGATACCATCTGAGCGTCCGAGCATCCATATACCGCCTGTTTTAGGATTGAAACGCACGAAATCGCCATGATGCCATACTCGCTCGCCCCTAACACCCTTGAACATCTCAAAATAACTCTTACTGTACTTCTGCTCGCCGTCTTTACCCCAGAAGCTGACAGGCTGGCAAATGAACGGTTTCGTACACACCAAGTCTCCAGGCTCGCCAGTTGATGAGACATCCTGGCCGGTGTAGTCGAATGCAGCGATGGCCATCCCAAGACCTGGGCCCTGAATTTCGCCTTCGTAGACGGGGAGAAGCGGGTTGGGTGCGCCGAAAAGAGAAATGATGTCTGTGCCGCCTGTTATGCTCCCGAGGTTGATGGTCTCGGGAAATGACTTGTAGACGTATGAGAATGTCGATGGGGCTAGTGGCGAGCCTGTCGAATAGATCGCTTCTAGTGTCTTCAGAGAGAGGCCGGCGTCGTGGGGCGAGACGTTCTTTTGCTCCAAGACGGAGAGGTATTTCGCACTGGTCCCAAAGTGCGTGATGCCCACCTCATCAGTTAGGCGGTGCATGGCGAGGTCATCTGGATCAGAGGTTGACTGGTCGGTAGAAGAGAGATATCGGAATGGTGAGCCATCGTACAGCACAAGCGTTGCGCCCGCAGCGAGGCCAGAGACGAGCCAATGCCACATCATCCAGGTGCAAGTCGTGAAGTAGAAGAGGCGCGATTGGGGAGTAATGGAGCAGTGCAATACGTGCTCTTTCTTGTGTTGAAGAAGGGTACCGATAGCGCCGTGGACGATGCACTTTGGCGCGCCAGTTGTGCCGGAGGAGTAGAGGATGTACACAGGGTGGTCGGGTGAGAGATGTTTGAATATAAGGGAAGAAGCAGGCCTGAGAGAAGTAAATGATTGATAACCGTATGCTTTGCCTGACGGAACCCTGATGGATGCCACATCGACTTCAACAGAGGAGACAGTAGGGAACACGATGACGGCCTTTAACGAAGGTAATTCAGATGCGATCTCGCCGACTTTGGGTATGACTGGATGACTTCGCCCATTGTAGAATGCTGCATTGTCTGCAAAGAGTAGCGTTGGCTCGATCTGCCGTAATCGCTCCAGTACAGCATGTACTCCAGTGTCCGGACTGACAGCCGTCCATATTCCTCCCAGCGAAGTTGCTGCCAGCATAGCGACGAGCGCATTGGTGTGATTCGCCACATAACCAGCAACGCGGTCACCTTCCCTCAATCCCAGAGCTATCATGCCAGCTTGACACAATCTCACTCGCTCGCGCAGCTCTTTCCACGTCACCGTCTCCCTGGTCGTCTCGGTCGCAGCGATTATGGCGGGTCTATCAGGGTCGACTTCCTGCATAGGGTACAAGAGGTTCTCGGCGAAGTTGATTGTTGAGTCTTCAAAGAAAGCTGGACGTGGAAACATGGGGGCATCGTCGGCAACAACCTATGATATGATGAGCTTGGATCCTCATCGCAAGGGAGATGCGTACCTTCGATCCCTTGGTCTCTGCCCTGACACCGACAAACTCCCAAAGCGTTCCCCAGAAGTCCGCAATATGCTCAACGCTCCAGCTGTGCAGCTCCTCATAGCTCTTCAACTGCAGCCGGTACTTGTGGTTCACATGCTGGACAAACTTGTTCATCGGCGTCAACTGGGCATTGGGGTGCTTCCAGAGAAGTTTTGCGCCCTCGTGCGTGCCATTGGTACCATTGGCGCCATTCGCAGCATGTCCATTCGCGTCATTCATCGTGGTGGGTGACGTGAGAGTGGGAAGACTGTTTTGTGCAAGCTGACGGCGGATATCGCAGGCATTTTGTTTGTGAATATGGCAGCGTGTCGGATCCCCGCCATCGACGTTGGACCGAGGCGATGGCTCGAACGGGCTTAGCTCCCGAGAAATTGTCGCCTCCACTCGAAAGACTTGGGACAACCATATCGTCTTTCTACGCCTCAATGGCTTTATAGACTCGTCAAAAAGCACTGAGGGAGCATGCCTCTGGTGTAGGTATATACGGAAAGTCCGTTTCTTACACGAGTTACAACCCAGGTAGCCATCGACGTGCCACTTCCCTGCTCGAGCGAACAAGGTAGATGTAACGGGAACAGCTTTTGAAACACTACTGACGACTAGCTACGGCTATACTTCCTTGATGTCTTCTTCTTCGTCATAAGCTTGTTGCATATCAACGTTTCTTCCTCTGAAGTAGGAGCGACGGATGCACCTTCCATGTCTGTGAACGAACCTACGAGACCCTCAAGGAACTTTGACGCCCGAACTCCAACCCATCGCACCTCCTCATAGTCTTTTGCAGCCGTAAAACTTCCGTTTCAATACGACCTCTATATTGAATAGCCCCAACTCAACCACAAGGCTACAGGATTGGGCCGTCTGGTTTCTCTCCGCAAAAAGATGCAACACGATATGCTTCCACGCGTCCTTCTGCCAGGCGCGTGACATCTTAAAAAATGGCTAACATCATCAAGACGTCAGATCACTGAAGCACGACAAGCCTCACAGCTGATTAAGTTGGCCTGCGACGATCTCAACGCACTTCTTCCACACGAACCCCACGGCGGGACCCCCACGAGAGAACAGTGCACTCATCAGCGCACCTAGACTCCTTCCGCATCGTTTGTGGAGTTCTGTCTGCAATTACCGTCGCACCCGAAGCATGCTTTTGGAGAAGCTCCCGTTCAACTGCTCATTGGACGCCTTTGGAACGCCCTAACGCCTCCTCGACGCACCTCGAACAAATGGTTTCCATACAATTGTCTGAGTGGCGCTTGATGTTCCGCACTGAAGCCTCACTCCACATTCCACTGAAGGGTGCCTTGCCAAGACGTCGTGGGGGTATTCGGCCCTTCTTCATGGGGAAGTGTTGTCCGGACTTGCTTGCCTCCTCAAAGTCTCGCGTGCATACTGGCGACATTGTGATCCCTCCACGACTCGGCATATCAGTGCGACGCCGCAGATTGGAGAAGCGGTGAAGAGGAATGCAGTCTAGGCCATCATCTCCCTCATTGTTCCAAACAACCCCCACGAGGAAGTCCGGTCTGCCACATTCGAGTTTCGATCTGTACACAATGGATGCCCTACATGGACAGTCCTAGTCTATCTGCCTCTGTAGCTGTTCCGCTTCCATTACGCTACGTCAGATTCTCTTCTGGGTCGCCAAACCCAGCGCCAGCAGCTAAATCTCCAAATTTTGGTATCTCGCACGCACGAGATTGCAATGCACAAGATCTAGATTTCAACCAATAGCCCCCTCCAAAGACGGAGCCTGAGTATCGGCTGCAAGTCATCGCTACATTCCTCGGTCTAGGAATGCTTGTTCGAAGCACGAGGAATCAGTGCACTGCACTGATGGGCTTGCACCGTGATCCGTATGAGTTCCGCACTTCCGGTGAGCACGCACAGCTGAGCCAAGCGCATGAAGTGGCGCCCGGTGCGGAACGGTCGGTGGAGCTCAAGCGGAGAACAGAGCAGCCAGGCAGTCTTACTTGCAGATCGCGTACCTCGAATGTACCACACTCGTGGGAGAGAACCCGCTTCCCCAGATGCTCAGAGCCGTGGGGGTCCTGTAACCCCACTTCATCACCTTGGACCTGGATTGATCGCACTGAGACTGGCACACTTTGTAGCAGAGCATGGTGAACGACAGTGGTCCGGGGAGCGACGCAGACGCCAAAGTGGCTCTGAACCGTCAGCGGGGCTGATCAGCGCCCTATGGTCCATCTGAACACGGTGGAGAGGTGGAACGCGACACTTGCTCACAATCTTTATTATCCCGCGCATCACAGCATCTTCAGCATGGCTTCTAGACCTGCTTTTCTAGATCGCAACCGCGCACAGTCATCACATTCCCCGAAGACCGTATCCAATGTTGTTCACGAAAAGCTCGAACAGCCCTGGCGTTTGTACGAAAGCCATTGTAACCTCGGTAAGCGACAGATGACAGCGAGTCGCACAGTTGAGGATCAAACAGCCTCAGGGCAGGGTACAGAACAGCGCGAAACTTGTTCGCGGCTTCTCTGCCTGGTCATTGCGCTTCGTGTAACCATGTTAACCTCACGACAACGTGGCTTGCAGGGCGCAGCTAATTCTCGTGGTTATCTGGCATCACCGCAGTAGTGTGTTTTGCTGTATGGCATTGTATTGCCTCTAGCCCACTGATACACCTCTCGTTGGCCGGGCGCGGCATGGTACGACTCCTCCGGCCTGCATCGAAAACTACCCGTACGCTGCAATGCAGCTCTAGAGGTCTCCGATGGAGCTTGTATCCTTTGACCCCACCACCTCGGCTCGTCTTCATCGTTGAGCGTGGGATGTGGAGGGCAAGGCAAGGCAAGAACACGCCCCCAGATTCCATCTCAGTCACGTTACGGCAGAAGCCCATTGGCTCCGCTTCCCATCACTGCCTTTCCCTAGCCTCTTTGGTCGAATTATGCTACACGCCTTGCTAATTTTCCCTGCACACTTGAAGGACGCTCATGACCTCGCCTCTCAGAGACCATCAAGACCGCCCATGCCTAACTCTGCAGTGGCTTCAAACGAAATGCAGGTGTCGAAACGGGCTGCGCTGTATCGAGCATCGAATGACGCTTTGAACGGCGCCTGGCTGCTCCTACTAATATAAATCAGACCTCACGTACCCGCTCAATGTTGCTTTTGATCATAAACTCACAACCCCAGCAATCTGGAAAGCACCTTGATCCAACCCGAGAATCAAGCATGCAGCATTCACAGCTTTCCCCCAATGTCAAGAGCTATGAGAGGTATAAAATCCCCGTGGATTCATGTAGCTGTCTGACGCGATCGTAGTCAATCTCGAATCACCCATAACTCTTCGCCTCAAGCCTCATCTTCGACCCCAGCTTCCGATAGTCACCCCAGACAAGAAGCCCCCATCGATGCTAAGTTGCAACGCTCGCCTGGTACGGCCTCACCCTTTACTTGTACACGCTACTGCTTTACCAGAGTACTTGTCTAACAGAAGCGCTCTCATAGTTAACACCAAACGTCCGCCTTCTGAGACGCTTCCTACATGTCCTTACCATGCACCGCTTTTCGCCTTTGAAAGGCCTTCTCCATTCATGATTGCAGACCCTTTACAGAGGTTTCTTGCTATGTCTGGTGCGATGCAACCAATCTGCTTGACGGAAAATATACGAGCTGGGACGGCGCTATCTTCTGGGTGTACCTGCGGGCGGGCGCTTGGGGGCATGACCAAGCTTTAGTAAAGAGGAGTATGTTACTTTCAGGCTCGACTGGGATATAATGGAGGCGGTGGGTTTGAGGATGCTTTGGGAGATATCTTAACGGGTTTGGTTTGTCTCTTCTGCTCTTGGTCGTATAAAGACCTATGCTTCTAGGCGTTCTTGCGTCGTGACCTATATTCCAAGGCGAGGGTTGGTTGGTTGTTTTGCGAGGGGTATGTCCTAAGGAGGTTTAGGATCAACTAACCTTTTCTATACTCGCTCCACTCAGGAGGGATACGTCACTGCCCCTATCTTACTGCAATCATACACTACCTGCCGTGAGGCTATGTTGCTTGTGCGGGGTTCAATTAGGAAGGCTGTCTATTGTCCAGAGAACTGGCGTTGTGCAATTGGTAACGGCGTACGAGGCATGTTGTAATCTAGGTGGCTCTGTTGACACCTTGATTGTGTGTGTATGTGTGTGTGTGTGTGGTGGTGTTTCGCCGAAGGACTTGGCGACGTGAAGCATTGGGCGTGCCCTGGTTGACAAGGAGAATGTTGTTAGCTGCAAAGAATATAGCAACAAGCGTTGCAGTATACTCAAAATCTAGAGGCATTTCTTTCTATTGTTGAGAGTACAAACAAGGGTGTTGAAATACCTCGGTAGGGTAAGATAGAATATCGCTTTCTGGACTCGATATGTTGATGCTAATACTATGGAAGGTTCTGAGTGACTGGCGAGGTGTTGGTGGTGGATACTGGTCTTGAAGCTTTGGTAAGCTGGATGGTCTGCTTTGTAATCTGTGCGTAATGCTTCATTGTGCAATATCGAAGGCGGGAGTAAATTTTACATCTTAAAGCTTCTTAAAGCATACTTGGATACCGAGGGGGAAGGAAAGTAACAGTTTGACCTGAACCGTGCGTCTGGGTACTCTACTAAGTGATGTAATTCTAGGCTAAGTGATTACTTAAGCGAAGATTTCGTAGTGAATGCGCGACTCACGTGAATTTCCCGTCCCCACGCTAAAACTAACCTTCAACCCCCTCTGCTCGCGATCACTTCTTTGCCTATTAGAATGAATTTCAAGCTCGATCTCGTAATGAAAAAGACTCGAGAAAGTCAGGAACACGTATAAATCATTGTCAAGGGTTAGAAATGCAGGACATTGAATTAGATACCACCCTCTATAATTTAGGGCAACATACTACTACAAAAAACTGTACCAATAAGATTAGCCCTTGTCATTTGGCATCGCAATGTTTTCTCGGCTTTAAAGAGACGCGTTTCCATCTATATTTGACGATACCTAGGGTCTATGCTGTACTATGTGAGCATAAAATATCGATCATAGGGGCCATTTACCTCCAAAGGTGTGCAGTTGCACGAGGGAGTTGGAGATGAAGTTCTGTTCACGTAATATCCTTTCACGGTAGGAGATACCTGTCCCGTATTCTTCTGGAAGTTTCGTGGGTCATCACACGAAGCGACACGTGAAAGCCTTCATCGGCACTGGGCAAACTTAATCCCAGCTCCACTGGTGCACCTGGCAGCTTCCTCGAGCCGATCATTCCACACTTACAATTTCACGACTGTGAGTAAAGAATTATCGTCTGCAAAGATGGCGAACGGTACGTTCATCGGAGCAAAGCATGGAAGCACCTGTCACTAACGATATCCAGCTCGTTCTTTCGACACTCTCCGGCCCCACGTCCTCCAGATTCTCCAAGACGACTTCTCAGATTGGCTTCCATTAGCTGAGGATCGCTCTCGCCTCGCTGGTAAGATATCGCTTTCCGTTGGAGCAACGCTGACACCTTGGAGGCCACCTCGCCTACCTCATCCGCAACCCGAACTTCGGCAAGCAGTCTGGTCTTCCAGACGATGCCCACGAGACCTCCACCTTCGACTTCAACATCGTGATGGTGTACCTTGGCATGGACCCGCTCGACAAGTTCATCCGGAATACGACCGTGGCATTGGTGTGGCGCGACAAGACCTTGGTCAAGGGCGAAAACGGCCAGAACAAACCCTCAGCGGTTCAGAACTTCGTCGAGGATGTCAACAAGCAGGTCGCGGCACTCATCTGAGGGTGATCGGTATAAACCGGTGTAAGACAGGTGCAAGACTTGGTGTTGGTATAACAACATGGCGGTGGGAGAAGAGATAGCAGATACTTAGCTTCACCAGAAGTCCTTGAGTGAGCACGCTAATGGATCTAAAATAAGCTCAAGTCGAGCTAGAGTGTCTAAGAAGTCTTTTCACAAACCGAACATGGCACCAGCAGCAACACCCATTCCCAGCATCCACACCTCTGCTCCCTTCGTCTTCATCGCCATACCAGAACTCGCTGTCCCACTAGCCGCACCTCCACCGCTCCCAGTGGGCGTCGTAGTCGGCCCAGTCGTGATCGTACCACTCGTCGTACCACTCCTACTCGATCCTGCAGATCCTGTCGGCGTACTCATTGACGCCGTCCCATCGAGGACTCTCAGCGTCGCGCTCATAACATTCCACACATCCGTCTCTTCAGGGACCGTGAAATGATGCTCGTACCCATTCGTATGCGTGCCGATCCTCCCCGTATTCGTCATCTCACATGATGCGCTCGTCGGGAAAGCAGATGGGTTGGCAGAGTCCGTGTAGAATGTGCAAGCCGTGTGAGTAGAGAGGAGCGGCATACTGGAATACAGCATATCCCAGGTTGTTGAGGCGATGACCATTGTGTATGTGAAGGTCGGGAGGTTACCCCAGCCGGCGCATGGATCTGTTGCGCAGCCGACGGAGTAGGTTGTGAGATCATTTTGCTATTTTTCGAGTCAGTTTTGAGCTTGAATGTGTTGGTGTAGGTAATTGGGATGCTGACCACGTCCATCACCTGCGCGTGGAAATCTTGCCATGTATCGGTGCTATTTCCTGCATCTCCCCGTTCAACGAAAGGGAACACCTGAAGTCGGGTTAGTTGTTGACTTTTGTTCATACCCCATTCGGGTACGACTCACTAGATCATGATCCGCAAGTGCGAACCCTGCAATTGCTGCAAGAGCAGTGATACCAGAGCCTGTACGCATCCTTTACCAGCTTTAGGGTTTCGAGCGACGTCAACATGCGCAATTATGCAGGCGTCTTGAAAATAAAAGCTCTTCAACATTTGCGGCACGTATATTAAGGAGTTCCACCTGCCTAAATAGCCCGCCACGCCAATTTCGTTTATCTTAGTGGACCGGCGTTCTGCGATCCTTCGCGTGCTGTAGTGTATGGAGGTCCAGGCTATCGTGAGGCTGAATTCGCTAGGTTGGGCCTAGACCAAGGGCGCTACTCGCAAATTGTGCTATGAATAGAGCGAGATGTCCTGTGACTAGATATGACTCCTCTACATACAAGAGGCTCGTTGTTCATCGTGGATCCTCACCTTGTCAAAGCAATACTCCAAAATTTTCACGAAGGGTTTCAAAAGGCCCCTGGCCCGTCTCCATCGGCGTTGGAGGAGCTTCCTGCAATCCTGCCTCTAGCACCTTGATCGACTTTCTCTGTGGAGCTGTGCGTTGTTGGTATGTCTGGGAATCGTTCAGATGACGACGATTCGCGCTTCTTCAGGACAGACTCTTTCTGGTCCACAGTCTTCGCACTTGACTTTCGAAGCCAGGAGATTTTCCTCGACGGTTTTGCTGCGTCAACAGAAATGGGCAATCTTGATTTTGAGGTCGATGGAAGCACCTTCTCGGCCCGGTCACACATCTTGATACTTGCGCCAGGACGAACTAATGCTTCCCATTGTTGTGGTGGGATGGTGAGTCCGTCTTTGACCAGATCGTATTGTCCGCTTTCCACTAGTTGAGTCATCTTGTCGACGCCGGCGCTCACTTGCTCTATGAATTGTTGCATGCCCTAGGACCATCAGCTGGGTGTTGTACTACTTGAGTTACTTTGTCTTACCTGCCACGAATGCCCCACTTTCCACAGGCAGAGAAACCTTCTACCAGCTGCATCTTCGAATTGAATCGGCGGCAAGGCGTCTGCCGCTCTTTCAGCCTCTTGCTTTGCTTTGGCCAATTCTTGAGTTGCCTCTAGGGCTTCTCGAAGTGCCTTTTCATGTGCAGCCTTCGTTTCTTCGGCTTCTCTGACTGCTTTGGTCTCCGCTTCCTCTCGCGCCCGTTTGGCCGCTTCGAGGAGCTTTGCCGCTTGTTCAGCTGCTACTTTTTTTTCTGCAGCCTCTCTGGAATAAGATCATTAGCAAAGGTCCGTACACTAGAGTCATCTGCGAGTACTAGTAAAAGTCCACTTGACTGTAGATGCCCGGAGAAGGGGTACAGATACCAGACCTGGATTAGTCTGGTAGGAGCGCTTTATATCGATAAGTAAGGTCCCACCTTTGTGGTAATTGAAGATTGAAGTGCTCCTAGTGTCTGTATCCCCTCTCTGGGATTCATCTCGCTGAGAACGATGTCTGGTTTGGAAGACCAGAAGTGCTTACTTTTACGAACGTTAGCTGCGCATCTTGTCATAACGGTGCATGAATGTTGGTTACCCTTGCAAGTTTCGCATCACGCTCAGCTTTCTCTGCCCTGGCGGCAGCCTCTATGGCAGCCTCACGCTTCAGCTGTTCTTCTTTTTGTGCGAGGATGAGTTCTTCTAGTTTGGCTAGCTTATCTTCGTCGCCCTTTCTCTTCGCTTCTGCGGCCTTCAAAGCGGCCATCTCTGCTGCTTCCTTTTTTGCCTGTTCTTTCTCTATTCTGGCTGTTTGCTGCGCTATCAACAGATTTTCTAGTCTGCTGAATTTTTCATTCTCTGCTTTCTGACGCGCTATGTCGGCTTCTTGAGCGCGCCGTTTCTCTTCTGTTGATAGCATGGATGCCAACTTTTCGAGTATGGCTTGCTCCGCGGATCCTTGAGGTGGTGGCATTGGAGGCGTGGTAGGTATTGTCTTCGAGTCTTCGCGTGGAAGCTGGTCCCAGCTACTACCGAATGAACGACTTTCATCTAGAGGTGAACGATTCCGAGATTCTTTCCTATGCCAGAGCCAATCTGAATTTGGAAGCTGCCGGCCTTGATCTCCAGGTTGGAAACTACTTTTCGTAACTTCTTCGGTGTATCTTCCATGGTCTTCGAACTCTTCCACTATAACTGAGGAGGACGCAGTCGCCGTAGAGACAGTTGATGGATGCTTAAGCTCATCTATATCATCATCGTCATCGTCCTCGGCCGTGGGCGGAGGAGCTGTCGTCAATCCGCGACTTGCTGCCCCTTGGACATTGCTTTTGACTTCGTCTACTCTTGCATCCAGATAGTCGGCAGCTACCGTAGATGGTTCTGGAGGAGGTGGCTCGCTAGAGCTCGTATCTTTTGTTCGAGACTGAAAGATCGGCTTGCCTATGCCTAGTCGTTCGCTAAGCACTTCCGTCCTTTTAGTTGGGAGCGAGACTTGGTCTATCACGGCCATATTCTGACCGGGAACTGCAGACGGCATAGTAGGCTGCTGAGTGGAAGCAGGCGATGACCAACTCCAAGTAGTTCGTGGCATTGTCTGGCTTAGAACCTCTCTTGCAAGCCTTTCCGTCATCCGGTGAATTTCAAATATCTGAGAACACTCGTGTGACAGCTGAAGTTGGTAATCATCTACATTATCGCGATCGCGGTTGTTCGAGA
This sequence comes from Lophiotrema nucula, assembly GCA_010015825.1. Classification (NCBI taxonomy): domain Eukaryota; kingdom Fungi; phylum Ascomycota; class Dothideomycetes; order Pleosporales; family Lophiotremataceae; genus Lophiotrema; species Lophiotrema nucula. The sequence goes on from ML977334.1 coordinate 117,335, forward strand.
CTTCAATCTGTGTACTTCCGCTCGTTGTTGCCACGATAGCCGCGCGTTCATCTAATTGCGCACCATCGCCCTTAAATCCAAAGTCATGCATTACTAGTGCATCATTGGCCTCAGATCTCACACTCTGTATCTGTAGGCGCTGTGGTAGCTCGACTAGTGACGAACTTGGTGCCTCGTCAGTCTGCGGACTTTGCTTTGCGCTTTCATTCTGGAATAGATCTTGAGTAGCTCTTTCGGCAAACCCGATGTTCGATTCCACCTGAGACTTAAAACTCTCGCTAGATTGGGGTCAGTGGTTTCACAGCAAGTTGGGCCGTAGGTGCTTACGCAATTGATTCTGGAGCATGTCTATGGAGAGCGGTTGCCAGATCCATGGTAGATACCAGGAGTAAAGTCGTGAACTTGAAAGAGTCGATCAGACTTTTGAGGAACGCGACTTTCTCTCCATGAATGAGCCATCTGAAGCGCAGGCTTAGCATCTCCATCGTGAAAAACCTTCTCTTTGATGTGTATGGCAAAGGATCGCCGATACGAATATTCAACTCCTCATTTAAGGCCTGGCAGGCGTTGATCAGAACGACTGTGATGTCGCGCAGTTGGTTCGTTGCGGGATGCGACAGCTCCAAAACTTTACTTAGTTGTGTCAGTGAAGCTGAAAAGATCTGTATATCGGCGGCAAGAACTCTGGCCTCGCATTCTGCTGATCTGATAATGTTGGCTACCTTGAACAAAGTACCCGCGAGCTTGGCGCCAGTCCCCGCGAGAGTAATGAGCGAAGCAGTTAGACCGATGACCTCGGCCATGGAGACTAAAGTTGGAGCTGTCTGGAGAAAACTAGTCCAGCATACCTAGTGAGGCCGTCCTGGGCGATATGTGAGGAATAGAGAATTGGCACCGGTGAACGACCGGTGAAACGTGGCGGAATCTGCAGGGGTTGATTGGGCACGACTCTTGTATGCGCCCACCACGCGTTTACGCCTCATTCAATGGTTGCGTTTGCTCTTCCATCTTGTCGCCGGCTATAGCCTGAGGCACCAGAGTTTGTGAAATCAAGGAGATCCCTCCATCCTGCGAGTCTTGGCCGCGTCAACTGCGTCTTTTTTAATCCTCGCTATATCAGAAACCAGAACAGACTTGGAAGGAACCTGTCCTTTCGATGCATCGAACGCAACTAAAGGTCTATCGTACCTTCACGATGGAGGTTTCACACTCTTGACAGTCGCCGAAGGTCGCATCATGGGGGCAGAATGGCGGTTGAAGATAAAGGGCAGGAGGCCGCGCTTTCCCGAGGTCCTCGTCGCAATAGCTTGTGATCATTCCAAGGTCGCAACTGTGTTTGTTTCAGACCCAGATCGCGGACAGATTCGATCTGTCGCCACTTGAGAAAGGTTGCGTTCACAATGGGTATGCCTCTGCGACCGCGATTAGGCAACAAGGCTGCGGCCGCCCTCAGGTTCCCCGCATCTTCCCGCCACGGCTTGCTCCACCAATCAGGCAACGACCGCGTCACTGACTGGGTATGCCTCTTGCACCAGAGATTCAGCCTCGTTAAAAGAACATGGAGACATCAAATACGCGTCGCGATGGTCCTGACTAGTCGAAACCGTACTTAGAGAAACATATAACCACGGCAACACCTCACCGATAGAGGATGCCCCTCGAGCCATGGTAGCGCCACGCAGATTCTGGGGACGACGGCTGCGGCCTGCGAACGATGAAGGGCGCCCACGATCACCGGAAAGCTCTGCCAGAATAGCGTCAAGAGACATCGAGAGCGTTAAACGTTATGTTAAACCAGAGAATTATCATGCTACGGTTGGGGCCACTCTGATCACGCCCCGAGATGCACGAAACGAGCCAAGAAGCAATGAGATGATGACGGGCGTCACATTGGTCGACGAAGAAAATGTCTTTGCTCATCCATCTGGATCACGAACAGCGCCAAATCCCTCCCGAGCGTCGAGTGTGCAGCCAAGAAGAAGTGAAGACTCTGCTGGTAGCCTACTAGTCGCGTCAGAACTCACGTCAAAGATTCTCGAGATAGACGAAATGCTGCGACGTGTACTAGTCATACTCGACAAGGAAGACAGGGCTAGCAACGTCGAGACGCGTTCGATATCCAGTACTGTACGATCAGAGGAGGACGACGAGCGAGCTAGCGTGGCAAGCCAAGACAGAGATGCAAGATTTTTGCGCAGAGTCGAACGGTTATTTATCGGGCGCTACATTGCAGCTGTCAAGCGTAAATTCAAGAAGAAGACCTCGAACGGCTTCCATCTCTTCAGAAGTAGTCACAAAGACGGTCCGAAAAAAGCAGCTTGCGAAGATGATCCACTACAAAGTCCCACCATATTGCCAATTTGCGATGGTCGATGCGAGTTACCAGCGGACTCTCTCCACCGACCTGTATTTGAGCTCGATGCGAGTTCCCCGAGGCTTTTCGAATTGGATGCCTCCTTTAGGCTTCCTAGCTCTACACCTCCCAGTCCTGCCGAGGGGCCGATCACTTCGGGAGAGAAGCCGCTTAGATCTGCTCCTACACCACCGCGGGCGAGATCGTCTAGTCCTCCATCTTGGGCGACTATAAGTCCATGGATGACAGATCTAGAGTCCCTGCTAGGTAGACATCTTCCCAAAGATCTTGTTACGATCAGCGTCTCGCCTGCATCAATTGAGTTCCAGCCTAATCCAGTCATATTTTCTCATCTTAGAAAACCTCTTCAGCCCAGTTCTTCCAGTCTAGAAGCGGCATCGAGGGATGGGAAATGCGAAGATGGGGTGAGACCTAACAATGGACGCACCTCGATCGACTGGGACGAAGTTTTCTCTTCTTTATCTCCACAGCCCGAGCCGGATATTCTGCCGAGTCACGAAGTTGGAGTTGCTGTATCTGCAGTCCATGCAGCCAACACCGCCATAACGCCGGATAGTCTACCTACTTTCAGTACACAGACGTCAACATCGCCACCAAGTTGCTTGACTGCTCCTGGAGAAGTTCACGACGATAACGAACTAACATGCAAGGATTGTAACATCAGCTTTCGGACAGCTGGCTTAAAGAGGTACGTTTCTCACGCAACAAGTATGGGCAACCCTAATCGATAATGCTCACTATGTGCAGGAAACACACACATCGAAAGCACGTCCGGCGCTTCGGGTGCACCGAAGATAACTGCGAATCGAGCTTTAACCTCAAGGCAGATCTCAAACGCCATGAAAGAACCGTTCACAAACGTGCTCATGCTCTACAAGAGACATGGAGATGTCACAACGCTCACTGTCAAATACCCGAGAAACTGTTCACGAGAAGGGATAACTTTCAGCGACACAAGACAAAATGTGATGCTGAACGGGGTCGTTGCGACGATGGCTGAACTTCTGGTCGACGAACAACAGTCAAGCCTCATCCGCGTTTCAAAGAATCCCAAAATTCTGTCTAGTACCATCTGAGGCTAAGGATTATCCTGACCTGGCAGGCCAAGCATCTATCAATCCCTCCCACACGGTGACATTTCCAAAAGCAACGTCGCCAGCCTCAACGAAGAACGAGATGTTCCTACTATCTGCATACCAGGTCCACACCCAAGTACTGATTCCAAACCTTCCATTTGCGTGCACCTCGACGGTACCTCCGTCTACCACGATCGTCAAGTCCAGAGTCTCAATTTTTGAGCCAGTGCTGGAAGGAAAGTCAAAGAGGTGCAGCTTGCCGGCCTCATTCCTTGTATAGATGCCAGTTGTGGTGCTAGCTGCTGCTGAAGATGCAGATCGATCAACGATGATGGACTCGTTCGAAAACTGGTAGTAAATGTCTGCGTGTTCGTTGGGTCCGGAAAAGATGCGGAAACCTGCTCTCAACTCTGAGTTGCCACGAGCGGTATTGGGGAAACCGATGGTCCCTGAAAAAGACATAATGCTTTGACTGAGGAGACGTAATGAAAGCTGTGGTCGAAGACAAATTTGCTGCGGGTTGAGAGATGTCGTTCGTCGCATTGGCCTTGAACGCTGCCAGAGGTTCGCGAGCGATATGGTGTCCCAAGAAAGCCAGTGTCACGGTCCCGTTGCCCTCCGAATCTACTCGCCGCGACCCTTTCTCCTGAGACAAGTCGTAATCCACAACCTCCAGATGGCGAACAGATAGCTCGCGTGGAAGCAGAAGACTTGACGACCAATTCTGCTGATTCGCCCGGAAAGCCAAAGTCCCATAGTAGTCGCCTGTCAACCACACATACGAGATGAAACGATCTGGGGCCCCGCTTTTTTTACTTGCCAGACTCGTCGCAGTTAGAATCTTCCCAGCAGCAGCGTATGCCGAACGTCCCCAACCCAGCTTTCCGGCCATTGTCGGACTGAACACAACGTCTCCGGTCTCGTTGTTGATGGACTGTTTCCCAGCAACCCAAAGCATCTCCCGCACGTCGCTGATCTGGGGTACGATAGGTGCATGGCTCCATTCTGCTCCCAGGGTCATGAAGATCTCGCCGTCAGGGTTGTATCCATTGGTATCCAAGGAGAAATGATTTTCAACTTCGAAGTTATAACCCCAGCGTCCTGCCCAGCCGGCATCTGTCCAGGTAGTGTTGGCTAGCTCGTGCCGGTACTGGCCCAAGTACTCCCAAGTCTGGAAATCAAGGTCGCTTTCATATTGCCTGTATAGGAAGATGCTGCGTCCGGAACCATGAATACCACCAGAGATGGTGGCGTACCACGTGCCACTATTGCTCTGCAATGCTCGGTCTAGCTGCGGATTTTGGAAGACATACGGGTCACGGAATCCCGTGACATTCGCTGCAAATGGCGGACCTGGAATTACGGATCCTTGCTGGATCTCCGAGCAGTTCACTCCGCCGTTGCGAGCAACAGCCAGCGATTAGGTCTTCCACTCCAGCTCTAATTCCTTGAAAGATTCAACGAGCTCTCTTAGCTCGGCAACTGTATTAGCGCCAAGGGCATCGCTCGTGACCTTGGGCACAGTTGCCTAGTATTGCCCCCGGAGGAGGGGTACAGATACCAAGGATTACGCTAGTAGGAGCGCTTCGTGTATCAAATACCACTTAGTTAGAAGCTCGTTTGAACAACCACAGCACTTCAAGAATTGTGAAGCACTTTCTATACCACCGTGCCAGTCTACGGCACGCCCCTTCATGAAAGTTGGGCTTTGTCTCAGGATTTGCTACATCCAGAATAAGGGCCTCGCGCGCAAATGGGTGGAGGGGAGTCAAAAAACAGGCGGGATCGTTCGGACGATTGCTGAGACTCGCGAGTCAAGATACAGCAAAAAAGGGTAAGTGTTCTGTACTATTTGTAATGAGTGGTAGAAGAATGCTATACGATTCAATCTCGTAAAATATTTCTTTTACAATGAGGTACGTTGCGCAGGTAAGCCGCAAGGCTGAGTCTGTGAGTTACCAATCAGCTTCAGATTGGCGAGCAACATGCAGGTTACCCCTCAACCGAGCTCAGCCTAGCTTGTCCTTGAATTATCCTTCAACAGGCCTTTCAGCTTGGTCAATTCTCGTCTTTCTATTTTCCTCACAGACCTAGTTCGATCGTCCCGAGTTCACGGGGCCTGTGCTTCTGGCTATGAGTGCAGTGGAGAGAGACTATGAGAAAGCGATGAGCCTAGCTCGTTAGCTCCACGTCTTTGTCGTTCATAATTAGGCTGGATCGATCGGTTACATTGCTGGTGCAAGCATAGGAGCTTGGCTTCGAATCAAAGACACACCTGGCGGAAACCTCTGCACGGGCTTAAATTACTCTAAACATATAATGCGATGTAAGTCTTCCATCATCACAATTTCTAACTTGTACAAAGTGATCGGCGACCGATATCAACTTGTCGGAGTTGAAAAGTTCCAGCCTTTGCCTTCGGAGTGCCGCACGCTCGGTACCCGCTAGAGAAAGTCGCATATTGTCGCGTAATCAATCGAGGTTTCTGGGTCTCGTCATTGGCGGTCTAAGCACTGACCATCGTTCTTGCAGATTTTGAAGGACGTAAAATATGCGTGTTTCAGCCTTGCTCTCCGAGAAGGTGACCTGCAATCACTAGACAAGCATTATCCTCGACGTGTGATCATCTCGATGCACTAGCACCTGTCAATGGAGACGAATGAGATAATTTTACGCACCATCTTCACAAGGGTCTCGTCCTATATGCTTCGACTTCGTACACAGCCTGCGTAATACGACGTTTGTGGGGGGCCAGATGCTCCCGACCATAAGGGTCTTCGGGCGTTTCCAATACGGCCCTCATTGCCTTTCTATATCGCCGGGAAGAAATTCTGTCCGCCTTCTCTGATCTGCAAGGATAGAAGCTGTATATATATCCGTCTCCCCGGAGCTAGACTTCTTCAATACATTCCTCCGAAGCACTGTCTCGTGTGGTTTCACTATTTGTATCTAGCCATGTCCGCTCAATTCGCCGCCCTATCACCCACTCAAAAGCATGCATTGCTCGAAGGACCTGCCCTCAAGCCACCGACAGGTGTGGCTCCCAACTTTATCGATCCACCAAATGAGAACGCAATCGGCTACTCAGTCGTTATCATCTGTGCCAGTTTGTCGGCTGCTGTAGTTATCATCAGGCTTTATGCCAAGGTATTCTGTACAAAGAAGGTAGACGGTGAAGATTATCTGGCGGTTGCAGCACTCGTCAGTGATCACTTTTCAACCTCGCAGGAAATCTTTTAACCTTCTCTATAGGTCCTCTATGGCGGATATTCCTATTTCACATACCAAATCGTGAACTCTCCGGGAACGTGCTTCATCAATGGAACGTTCAGTTGAAAGACCTTTCTGGCATACTTTATGTAGGTTGTTGAAACAATGGCATCACTTAGATACTAATATATACAGGACATCAACGCCGGAACCATCATTTATGGCAATGTCATCATGCTTCTTAAAGTTGGTATACTAATTGAGTGGATCCACATCTTCGTTCCTAGAGGCCTTCGTAATGAATTTTTCTGGATATGTCACATTACCATATGGACCAACGTCATGTTTTACGTCGCCTGCACGGTTGTAGAGATTTTCGGCTGCACGCCCCGAGAGAAGATCTGGAAGAAGCTTCTCCCAGGCGGCCGCTGTGTGAACAACTATGCAGTCATCCTTGCATCAAGTGTCATCAACTTCATATCCGGCATCATAGTATTAGCCTTGCCCCAGCGGATTATCTGGATGTGTTCCGTCGGTACCCAAGGCACTGAAAAACACGAAAATGTTCAAAGCGCTGCTGACGATGATTAAGACTTGGACAGGATCTGCTGCTAGCGGCCAGAAGTCGAATTCACGACGCATTCTGCATTCCTGGTATAGACCTTCGAGTCGGAAGAGAAAGCCTCATGATACCGATATCAGCGATATTGACGAGTATGCTCTTGTAAGGGCTTCAATCGATGATAAGTCTTCTCTAGGGCAACTCAACACCCTGAGGAATCATATCGAAAATATGCAGATCTCGATCAACATACCTGAGGGCGTCCACCTGTCCCGTATTACTTCTTGAACAGTCGGTTAGCCCAGAAGGTGTTCTCGTCTTCCCAAAGTCCGAAGCGTTCGTAAGAACGGGCTCCTGCACCAGTCGCGTATATGTGACGGGAGACTATTGAGCGACACCTACAATTAATAGGATTGTTGGTCTTAGCAATTCATGTTGAGAAGTAAATGTCAAAAAGTGTATGAACATCACTTCTTTGGTGGCTGCGTAGGTAAGATCGTCATAGTGCAGTCCTGGAAGTAGCGCCCCAGATCGGGGGTACAGACGTCGTATTATAATTCCTGAAGTACTATAATTATTGAAACAAGGTTCCACCTAAGTAGTGTTTAGTAGCCGAAGCGCTCCCACAGAGTAGCCTACAGTATCCATACCCCTACTTCGGGCGTAGATCCTCATTAAAATATTTCTACCCTCGCAGTTTTTCCATGTGTCATCAAACAACATGTTCCTTACATAGATTCGATAAAGTTTCCCAAATTGTACAGTAGCGCGGCTTCGGTGATCAATGTGTCTGCCTCTCCAGAGAGGTGCCTATTGGCCCCAATCCCACATTTGAGTACATACTGCCTTAGGTCTCACCGTGAGAGCCAATAATAGGCGAATCAATATAGCATGTCAGCTTTTGACACAATGATTGGGACATGAAGCCTACCCTTACAAACCAGTTTAAAGTGGAACGAGCTGCTGATGAATAAGGCAACCAGAAGGTCGCGCAATCGGAGCTTATATCTGCGGTCACAGCGGAGTCATGGAGTTTCAAGACATCTTCACTTTGCTGGAAGGAACGGAGTCGCTGAAGATTGAGTTGCCAACAGTGCGACATAGCGGTTATACTAGATTATCAAGTAAGTCATCTGCAGGAAAGTCAGATAACCATTGGAAGTCCCTGCCGTGCCATACGTACCTACTTATGCCATGGCCGATCAGCCCTGCAACCGCTCGACCACAGGCTGAACCTACTAAGCTGCACCTTGCACGCTTTTCGCTCGGGATACAAACTGAGCTCTAAAGCAAGGGTACCCATGATGCTTCCGAAAAGTTCAACCAGCACGTGTGGACCTGCGTGGCAGGGCAGCCTTCAGCTCGTGAGGAAGAACGAGCCAGCCAATCACAGGTCATTCCGAAATGTCATATATTCGCAAGCCTCCCCCATGGAGAAGGCGTCTCTCGTAGAGCTTACAGAGCCTCAATTCATGACGATGGTACATCAGCCATTTTGATGTTCGACCACACTACCAAGACGAGTGGTGTTCGCCATGATTTGTTGTCATAGCGCTCAGGATGGCATAAGACAAGGCGTTCGGGAGATTAAGATTATCATATCGTCCATCTGACAACTCCCAAATATTCGTGTTGATAATGCGATACACGATAAGTCACGTTGCGTTATCTCTACTCGCTCCTCTGGCGCTTGCGAGTCCCTTCGCACCACGCAATGAGACTTGGCCTATCGTCTACGACTTTTTAGACATCACGCCCACAGTAGGCTTGCGTTGGACATCATGTTACGACAACTTCACATGTGCTCGTCTCGAGGTGCCACTCGACTATACAAATCCGTCTCTCGGAACGACTGCGATTGCATACATCCGCAAGCCCGCAACCTCCAAATCAGTCGATGAAGCTGAAAGCATTCTGTTCAATCCGGGCGGACCAGGAGACTCAGGTGTGGCTGCAATTCTCGACCAAGGTGATCTTCTAGCGTCGTACGTCGGCCCAGACTACAACCTCATCGGCTTCGACCCGCGAGGTGTCAACAACAGTGGTCCTTCGTTAGATTGTTTCCCAGGACAGCCAGATGTCGCAGCAGATTTGCAACACGATTCCAACGACCAATTGACAGCAAGAGTAACGACTCGAAAGCAGATTCCTTCGAGCTCACTGGCGGCTTTGGTGACTGGTGTTCACGCGTCCATGCCAATGATTCCGCGAAGTATGCGAATACACCCGCTGTTGCGCGTGATATGCTCAACTTTGCTGAGCGGAATGCAGAGGCGAGAGGCCAGTCAGTGGCCGATGCTAAGGTCTGGTAAGTTATCATAGGTTACATACTAGAAGTAAAGTGCTAACCAAATCTTCCTGTCATAGGTATTGGGGTATCAGTTATGGCACAATTCTAGGGTCTACGTTTTCTGCTCTATTTCCAGACCGCGTGGGCCGAGTGATCTTGGATAGTGTTGTGGATGGCGAAAATTACTACGATGGCAAATGGACCACTGGGCTTCTGGATGCCGATAAAGCAGCTGAAAGCTTCGGGGATTACTGCCACGCCGCTGGACCCGAACATTGCGCTTTCTACTTCGACAATCCAGAGAAGATCATGAGTCAAATCAAAGCAACATTGGAAAATCTGAGAACACTGCCTGCCATCGTTACAGATCCTAATGTCACTGACAGTCCCCGCTTAGTCACGTACGAGGATCTGGCATCCCTTATCTTCTCATCTCTTTACACGCCGTACGAGTTCTTCCCATACCTTGCTCAGGTGCTGCATGACCTTCAATCGCGGAATGGGTCCTCCCTCTTCCAAGCAATTCAAATTGCTTCTCCGACTGCACTATACTACGGCGGCCTGATACTGTGCCAAGACGCGGCGGGTCGATATAATCTCTCCACGCCAGAGAAGTGGGAGCATCACATCGACATCATCAGGCAGACGAGCCAATGGGGCGTTGATGCATTTGCGAGTGTACCGTTGCTGTGTCGCCAGATGAACATCGTTCCTCCCAACAGCCAACAGTTTCACGGCTACCCTTCCGCAAACAGAACAAACTTCCCGATCTTGTTTATTGGCAACAAAATAGATCCTGTGGCACCAGTTAGAGGGTAAGTTAGACACGGACGAGTCTGCTGTGAGAGTGTCGAAGCTGATGAGTGACAGAGCGCACAAAATGTCAACGAAGTTTCCGAGCTCGGTCGTTTTGACCCAGAATTCGGTCGGTCACGAATCAATCAGCTCGGTGTCAAAGTGTACGGCGAAGGTTATTCAGGAGTACTTTGGTGGAAAGCTGCCAGCTGTAAACACGACATGTGAGGTGGAGACTGTACCCTTTCTCACGCCCAGTCCATTACAACTTTGAACTGCGGTTTAAAGTTATAATTTGATTGCAATTGCGATCTCGCTGAGCATAGCTTGAGACCTGAAGAGGGGGTACAGATAGTAAAGAAGATTACCAACCGGGGAGCACTTTATTCTCTAAATACGGCATAGGTGAGCCCTTGTTTAGAAGATTATAGCACTTCAAAAACCGCAATATGCTATCTTTACTCCTACTTCGTGAGGGATCTTGTGGTCTTGCCCTTTGATCAAATTAGAGTAGAAATATTATCCTCCGCTTCACTGGTAAGCTATGAGCATTTCTTCAGGTTCTTGAACATACCTTAGTACCCAGCAACTTTAGTCACTAGCTCCCACCACCGTTTCCGCCACCCCCTCCACCTCCCGCCCAGAGAGAGCCGCCCCCAAGCACAGGTTTCGTATCCCCAACCCAACCTCCTCCATCGCCAGCTTGAGCAAAGTATGCGCCGGTGCGGTCATAACTTTTCGCATCGCGATTTCGACCCTTGTAGGAGGGGTGGTGTTTTGAGGGTGTACAGCCCATGTTGCTGAACTTTAAATCTGAGGCTGAAGTAGACAAGAGATCTTACGAAAGGTGGTGGAATTATGTTTGCCCCCGTTGTTTCGTGGCTATTACAAGACCAAGTAGATAGATGCGGGAGGTGAAGATGAGAATTTGCGAGCATCATCAAGTACATAAATGGTGGCCATCTTCTTCTTTCATTGAGAAAGCTTCATAATGCTACTGCGCCTTAGGATACTGGATGCCTGAGTGCACATCATGGTGTCGCAGACGTCATGGCTTGATGTCGAATAATTCTTGAATTCAATTGGTTCGGACGTTATCTCACGCTAGCTTACTTTCGGCAGCGGTAGGGAAAATCTCCATGGACGCGTCGCGCTCTTGCGTTCGCCAATGCGCAACGATCAAAACATGTGTTTTAGCCCTTGAATCGTGTCCCTGAATCCCTTCACTTCACTGCGATCTATGCCAAGGTCTTCAGGGCTGATGTGCTCCTCGGTTTCCTCCCACGGATCGCATCGCTCTCCGAACTCGAACTGGAGACCGAGTTCATTTCCAGCGGGACCCCACAGCTTCGTCCACGCATCTGTCGTCGTCTCAACAAACACGCCCTTCTTCCCGGTGATCTCCGACCACTCATCGATCATGGATTGGAACGTCCGCTTCTCAAGCGCGACATTGGCGTACTTCGTGTACGACTTGGGTGCCGAGGCTAGCGCGTGACGGACCCAAATGCCTGGGTTGACAGTCATGTCGCCAGACAGGAGAATCGTTGCATCAGGCTTGGTAGCGAGCGTCTGCACGTACTGTCCGTTTCCAGGGTACTCGATTGGCTTGATAAGTGGGAAGAATGCCATGTTCTGCGGATAGTATCCGAAGTACAAGTACGTCGTCTTAGCCGCCAAGTTGGGCAACTCTTTCTTGATCCGCGCATCTACGTTGGCTTTGTAATCCATGTGTGGAGTCTCGAGGGTGCCGGCGGGCTTGATCATGCGCTTTGCAGAGGGTGTGGTGGACCATATGTAATGTTCGAGGGTGGAGATGGAGGCCGCTGCCCGGGCGATGTTCATGCCTTGTCGCTCTTCGATATCGCCGGCTTCGTGCTGGGATTTGCCGCTGAAGAGGTGCTCCCACCAGTTTGTTACGGCGAAGACAGCGTGGACACCCTGCAGTTGGTGAGCAAACTTGTCTTGCAGGAGTATAGGATGTCATTGCTTACCTCAAAAGCCTTCTTCAGGCTTGCCTCGTCGTCAAAACTAGCCTGGACGACTTCGACACCCTCAGCTGCGAGCTTCTTTGCGGCATCGCTCTGAGGGTTCCTGGTAACTGCGCGCACTTTCCAGCCGGGAGTCTTCTTCATGACGTTCACTACACCACCACCTTGGCTTCCTGTAGCGCCAGTTACGGCGATAATCCTGATCTGCTCCGGAGGGCTCTGCATCGCTCCTGGCAAATTACTCCTCTCGCCATGCATCATCTCGAACCATGGCTCGTACACTTTCTCAGTGCGCTGTGCGAAAGCTCCACTCTTGTATCCTGGATGACCCCACTGGACGTGGGTATCGTGGGCTGTTTCGACCGTCTCTCCGGTGCGTTTGGTCTTATCTTCGATGTAAATATCATAAGCGGCAACGAGATTTGAAGGCAGTGTTAAATGCTCCGGCAAGAACGCGGTACTGAAGCCTGGGAAGGCGGGAGTCTCGACGCCACCAGGCATCACGCAGTTGACGGTGATGTTCTCCTTCTCTAAGAGTATGGGACCAACGGTCTTGACCCATTGGTGGACTGCTGCTTTCGCAGCGCAGTATTCGGGGAAGGTCTGGCATGGATAGATTCCGATCATGCTACCGGTGACGATAATCTTCCCGCCTTTGCCCCCCGGATTGTGTCGCATGAAGTGTGTCGCAAGTGTCGTGTTGTATATTGTGCCTTTGAAATCGATGTCTGTGCAAGTGGTGTCTGGCGCAGCAGGTAGGTCATCCACACCTGCTTCTCTTCTCCCAAGATTATACTTCGAGTCGCGATCAACGCAGCCTGCGTTGGAGACGACTACATCGAGACGACCCCATTTGGCCCAAACAGTCTTGAAAAGATTGGATTGCGACTCATAGGATGAGACATCGCACTGGACGAAAATAGCAGTCTCGTTGGAAGCATCGAGAGAAGTAGCATTTGCTTTACCCTCTTTCTCGCGACGACCACAGAGCGCGACGCGATAGCCGCGCTTGTGCAGATGCTCCGCTACCCAGGAACCGATACCGCTCTGTCGGCGTGCTTGTCAGCTTACATCTCCTGCATCGTTCGGGGCGATGAATGCATTGTGCATCTACGTACCGTGGCGCCGGTCACAATCGCAACTTTTTGGTCATTGACTGCAATAGAACCCATGGTGAAAATGCGTGCTTGAGATCAGGAATGTGACTGTCTATGGCCCTGGTCGATTGCCCGACGGTCGGGCCTTATACTGCAGCTCTTGTTCGAAAGGGATGTGGGCATGACTCGAGGTCCACTAGAGAAGTAGCGGCAGAGTCATTGGGGTAGCCGAGCAACTCTTAAAACTCCTTTTGGGGGCAGCCTTGCAGTACTGTGGCGTTATCTCTGGGTTCTCGACTTTCAGCTTCATCCGCGTTTAGATTCTGCACGGTATTGATACCTGCTCGCGGCCACGACTACAGTCAGCACGAACCGATCGATACTGTCAAGCATCATCGTAGGAAGAAACCCAGTATCTACCCAGTACATGTCAAAGTTTTTCAATTGCAAGGTCCCCGCGGAACTTGAAACGCGAGAAAAGCGATAAAGTGGAGACGGTCGTGGGGGAACAACGGTTCTTTGCCGACCACAAGGGGTCGCATTTGTCTTGCTACGCCCCCTGCCCGTGCTATGTGACTGAAGTGCCTTGATCACGGATCGCCATGTGCTATCACCTCTCCAGCGCTGCGGTCAGATCTTGTGCAACGAGTCAATGTAAGATACATCTAGATGTGCTGGGGTTTGCGCGACTCCAGAAGTCTGGATTCAAAGACTTTCCGAAAGGATGCGAAGGCAACTTTGACGGGAGCAGAACTTGCGCATACCCTGCTATTGTTGCATCCACTTATGCCAGGGACATATCAGTTACAGACCTGAACCCTGAGAGCTAACGTCGAGTCTTTCTGGCGTTCTCCCTTTATTCGCTCTGGACGGTTGCTAGCCAGGGCCGTCCCTAGTGCCCGTCATGCGTTTCTCAAGGTGACAGTTCCCATCACGGCTTAGCGTGGACGCCTGGCAGCTCCACTCTTGCCTAGGCCTATCGCTTAGCGGATGGACTTTTGGGCTCGTGCGGTCTCAAACCACTTCGACAGCAGAGCAATGGATAAAGTGAATAGAAAGGTTTTCAGCGGAGTCACTACACAGTATACTTATAAGATCATAGGTGGGCAGGTTGGGGTGGGGCAATTTAATATGGATCACGGTCACGGAAGTTAAACGCGTTTGGCGGTGAACGTTGAATACGAGCAGCGGCTTCCCGGTTGCGGTTAATGCTCCAATTCGTCTGGTTAATGCTCCAATTCGTCACTCAAGCTCATGATTGTCGTCGTTCTCCACGCGAAGGATTGTGCTAACGATCCCTGTAGCACAATAGGCGAATAGTGACATAGCTAGGCGGCGAATTTCCCCTGGCCTGCTTTCTCGGATACACACTTGGGTGCCCTGGACTAGCCCCAGCTCGGTCCACTTCGGTTCCGGCTCTATTGAAAGAGAAGCGCAAAGACCTTGACCATCGAGCTGGCACGCACTACTGGAATCTGGCGTGCGCTGATATCTGTTAAATCCAAGACGGTATTTATGCGAGTAATAAGATTTCCTCCTCACAATGTCGATGGAAGTTGGCCAATGTGCACTGGACAACCGGATGGCAGTACAGCAACATCTCCCGGAGTGGAGGTACAGATATCAGAAGCACTTCAAGCCTTAATTACTACAAAGATGAGTTTTTGTCGGGTTGTTTGAAGCACTTCCGCGGGACGAATCCAAATATGGTGTTTGTACCCCTACTCCGGGTCGCGAATGAGCACAAATGCATAATGCCGAAGCATTTACCGGTACCTGCCCAAGTCCCTGTAACGCTTGCGCATGAACGCAATTTCTTGCCATTCTTCTAGCTTCAGCTTCAAGCCTGGCGCTCGAGCCCAAGGGAGTAGACCCAGCTATCACAGAACCCGAAACTGCTTCTGGCAGCGATCGACTATAAACCATACCCTGTTCATTCAGCCCTTGCCCTGTTCGATTATCCAGAGCCCAACGGGTTCCTTTTTGAAACGGTTAGGACCCGCAAACAAGTTGGATCCTCCTATCCAGTGGCGCGCCTGGCCCGGTACCGGCTTCCTGTTAGTCAAAAACCCTAGTAACTCGAGGGTGCTTCATCGTTGCTTCTTCGGATTCACTCACTTCTACCTGCATCCTGCAACGATCCTTTCTTTAAGCAGTCGAAGCCGTTTCTCCTCAACCGTTCCCGAACGACTAGTAGGATAGGCCTGTGCCGCTTTAGATGTATTCAAGTACCGCTGTATCGAATCTTTCACTCTTGTTGAGCCTTGTTCCAGAGCAGGCCACTCTTTCAATTCGGCTGTCTAAGTGAGTAGTTGACTCGAAGCGAAACTTTATCTTTCATTATGACAAAGTCGGTCCCCATTGAGAATGGGCTGCAGGTCGGCACTCTCGTGGCTTCTGCTATTTCCATTGCCCTCGTGGTGGTGTCAGTTGGTCTGCGCCTTCTTGCTAAAAGCTTGAGTGCTGGGTTTGACTACAGTGACTACTGTATCGTTGGAGCACTGGTACAGACTCTCATTTCTCGACACTTCTCCAGGCAAAGTTAAGCTGATGACGATAATAGTTGGCAAACACTGCACTTCATACATGCTGCATGGTACTCGTCACCCATGGCGGCTTTGGGTTTCATACAATGGACATCTATGTGCGCTTCGGCCCGGATACTGCAACTTTCTTCTTCAAGGTATTTACCCTTCTACTCTCTCGATAAGCGGCTAATGAGGATGATGGCAGGGCATCATGACGTTCGCGATCCTTTGGAATGTCACCGTCTGTTTCTCCAAACTCTCAGTCTTGCTGATGTACCATTCCCTGATTCCCATGAAATCGCTCCTACGCTGGGCTCAAGGAATTGGCATGTTCGTAATCCTCTGGAACATCTGCAACATCATTGCCGGCTTCCTGATCTGCCGCCCTTTGGCCAGGAACTGGGACTTCGCGATCCCGGGCACATGTGGGAGTCAACCAAACTTCTACTTCTCGATGGGAATTGTGAATATCATCACCGATATATTCATTTTGGGTCTGCCGCTGCCATACTTGTACCGTTTGAAGATGGCCATGAAGAAAAGACTGCTTGCGATGGGCTTGCTGACGATCGGTGTTGGGTAAGTGCACACCCATTAGCATGAAAAGCAATCCTAGCTGACGCGGCTATATAGAACCTGGGTTATCACCATTTACCGCCAAACGATGCTCCCGGGTCTGGATTTTGCTGACATGACCTACTCTGGTGTGCTCGCAACGATCCTCTCCGGACTCGAACCTGCTGTCGCCATCGCACTCGCATGTGTCCCACTCATGCGCCCACTCTTCCCTTCCCATCGCCGCCGTAACAATACCAAGTCAAGTCATTACAACTACAGCTCAGGTGGCGACTCTGGTCTCTATTCCTCGAAGTCCAAGCGCGGGGCTGTTGAACTTGCCAGCGATGGCGACTCAGAGGTTGAGCTTCAGCCTACGCATCAGAAGCCGGTGCAGAATGTCGACGTCAATGTACGCGCATCGACTTGGAACGTGGAAGGCCACAGCGATGAATCACTTGGGGGCGACCAACGTGGGCAGAACATCAAGGTTGAGAGGAGGTGGGAGGTTACTTCTGCGCATTTGAAGTAGATGTTCGAGGTGTTGGAAGATGAAAAACTCTCTGCTGTACTGCACTGTGAGAGAGGATTACGATACACACAACAACTGGCACCTTCGCTGTTCTTGTATATTACGATATTACTCACGTAGACAAGTAAATTAGATGCATTTTCGGGTGGTCCCTCTTCTCAGTGAAGATCCCAAGAAAAATGCGCTTAGTGTAATTGAAACTTTGCTATTCTTAAGAGTAGTCGAATGCACCCGCTGAATAGGTGCCTGGGTATATCTACCCGCTTGCTAAGCCTCCGTCATCCACAAGAAACGAACGCAACACGAACTCAACAGTGTGCACAAACATCAGGCTCCCGCATGCCAATTTCCTGGATCGAGACCGCTACGCAACTGACCCGAAAACCTCTGTTCCACATGCCATGCTTTGTTGTTCTTCTTTCTTCACCCCCATCGTTCCGACAGAACACCCCCAAATGTCGCCTTCTTCAACACCCGACTGCCGTCCTATTTTGGGAATTTTGACCACAAATGCGAAATTGCTCGATACGAGTGCATCTAATTACTCAACGGTAAAAGATGGTGATGGCTTGCGAGGTCGCAATTCAGTGATGTCATCTCACCCGACTTGTCTACCCAGCCCCCGAGCACGGACTTCCCGCAGCCTCGTGTGCGATCGCATTAGGCCGACAACGATCTGACAGTACATTTCCTTTTCCGTACCGAATCTTGCGAGGCTAAGCTTCTTGATGGCGATGGTCCAACTTGAAATGATTTTTCTGGGCACAAGCCTCACGATGTGTCAATTTTCTCGAATCCGCTGCGCATTCGGGCTGAAGATTCCTCGTGCTGATCCCCGTCTTGTAATTCCCTCAAAATATGCTTAAAAGGATGGCTTTTCCTTACCATACTGAAGTCTACCGTCTCCTACCGATTCTCGTATGAAGTATTGATATAATTACATCTCGAGACATGCGTTCCCTTTCATGTTATGCAACCGCTTTGGTGACCTGGCTTGCAACAGCGAGCGCGGTGTCAACTTATGAAGCATGCAACTACTCCTACCTCACTCAAAGCATTGATCACTTTGACAAACATAATGGTACCTTCCAGCAGAGGTACTCGGTCAACATGGAGTTCTTAAAACCTGGTGGACCAATATTGCTTTTCCAGGGCGAAGAGAGTGATAAGCTGGACTGTTCGGTAGGTGCGATCGTCCGATCACTGAGATGGAGGCTAAGTCCTAACTACAGAACAATACCATCCTCTACGAGTGGGCACATGAACTAGGCGGCATGGCTGTGAGCCTCGAACATCGCTACTTTGGTCCCAGCAAGCCATTCGGGAATGCGTCTCTCAGCAACGACAACTTTAAGTTCCTCACGCTTGACAATGTCATGAGGGATGCGGTAGAGTTGATCGATCAGTTGAGGTGCAACATATCTGAAGCGAAGGAGAGCAAAGTCCTCGTCGCGAGCGGTACGGTCCTTTCTAGTCTTATATGCTAGCCAGAATGTTGACATCTCTAGGATCGTACGGAGGATTTTTGGCCGGAGCATTCCGTTTGAACCACCCCGAGACGTTTGATGCTGCGCTCGCTTCTGCCGGCCCTGTGATGGGCTTCGGTGGGATTTCAGACCCAGAATCATACAACTGGTACAACTGGGTGAGCTGCTCGAACACAGGGACGTCACTGAAAGTTTGCTAATATCATATAGCTCAATCGTTTATACCAGGACCACTCGATCGCGGCTTCGGAAAAAATCAGAAATACCACTGCATATCTCGAGCAGAGACTAGCATCAAGTAGGGTTCTTCAAACCCAGTGTACTCTCAATTTACTGACTATACAGATGACACGTCTTTGCTTCAGCAGGAGCTAAAGCTCTGCACCCCTGTTATACCAGGCAATGAGACTCAAAAAGTTGCTCTTACAACAATTCTGTTTAATGTTTTCTCCATAGCTGCCGAACTCAACTACCCGTATGCATCGCCGGGTCGCACGCCTATTGCTACACCATTCTTCGAGATCTTGAACTTCGCAGTCAACACAACAGATCCAATGGAGTTTCTGAACAAGGTCAACTGGATGTGGTTCAAACCTCAAGGTGCTGAGTGTATTGATCACGAACACGAAGTGGACTTCCTCAACACATTTGGTGTCCCGTTGATTAACTCCGATGTGTTCAGCTATATAACTTGTAAGATACCCCTCAAATTTCTTAAAATTCGGCCCATTTCTTAGACTGAAGTTCGAGGGCTAATTCGAGACCGCAGGCACATACTGCCCTATGCGCAGCGCTATCTACAGCGCGCCCGGCACAATCTTCCCCACTCAAAGCACAACCCGAACAGTTCAAGATGGAGCCTGCCTCCAAGCCTACAATGCTACTACCCTCAGTAAATCCGAAATCGAGACACGTTACCACTTCTCACCGGCGGAGGTGCAAAATTCGACGCACATTATCTGGAGCAAGGGAGAGTACGATCCTACTTCAGCCGTAGAGCCTCTAGAACTGCCAATTCGTACGGACAGACATGCTAGTCGGACGTTGTATGCGCCAGATGTTGCGCATAGGGAGGACTTGTTCAGAAGTAATGAGAAGGATCGTGAGAGTACACGGTATCTGAGGAAGTTGGAATTGAATATCATTAGGGGCTGGTTGAGGAGCGATGAATAAGATGAATACGTTCTTCGCGGGCCATGGATGTATCTAAGCTTTCATGTCGACTATAGTATTTTGCATCAAGGCTGATCTATTGAGAGAATGTATGGATGAAAATCTTCGGATCTATTTTATAGAAGCGCCTCAGATGCTTTCACAAGGTCCCATACTAGTGGTGCTTGAGACCTGAACTGCTCCCAGATAATATTTGTACCCTCTCCCAGGAAAAGCACGCGAGAGTATCAACTTCAGCATCACCGTTGAATGAAGCTTCCTCGCTCTTTACATTGCCCGGAAATTGCGATGCAGCTCTGAGCGAGCAGAAACATCAGTCGCAGTAACGTGAACTAGCGGATACGTCGCCTCAACAACCACGCAAAGGAGAGAGCTCTTCGTGAGCACCAAGCCATCCTCGCGATGCAGCTCTACACAGACTTCCCATTGTTGAGGCTGCTCAGTCGTCCTTGCCACATATGGTTAGCCGTGTCCTCCTCACGTAAACATTAAACCCTGCAACGCGTCCACGCATGCACGAGCTTCACTTCGGATGTTGTTCAACGACACTTCTTCTACCACAATCACTACAATGGTAACAGTACCGAGCGACGAAGACATTCTCAAAGCCATACGCGACATCTATGCGTCGACCCCAGACCTCGGCCGCGCCAAGGTCCTCGCCAAGCTGAAGGGCGACAACACATGGCAACTATCTGACAATCGGCTGAAGAAGCTACTTGACTCGAATGATCTGAAGCGCATTCTAGAGCTGCCCAAAGATGGCTCCGAGATACCAGTCATAGCCAACATCACCATTCCGAAGAATGCACTCGCCGCTCAGATCCGCTACAAAGACGAGAGCATCCGATGTTTCAAGCTCTACGGAAAGGGCGAGTACGATTGGGGCGTTACACCAAATTCAGATATGCAAATCATGATCGAGGTAAGAGAAGTCTATTATTGCATTCGACAGTACTGACTTATTTCTAGGTGTGCCATAACAGGCTTTTGGAGTGGGGTGCAGCGGGACCATGGAGCGCAACGCGTATGAGGCAGGTCGCTTCGAGCAGTGAGCTGCGCACGATATGGGAGTACTACTGGTCTGCGGCTCAGAAAGTGGGTTTGACGAAGGATGACATCGGCCGTCAACTCAAGGCAGAGTATGCTTCACACGCTGATCCATGTGTTGCATATCACTAACATACACGGTGAAGATACGGTGCGGATCCAACGAATTATATTCCATCTTTGACCCCAGCACAGGAAGCAAAGCGCAAAGCCGAGTTCAAGAAGAACTCCATGGCCATGAAGCGACAAATGCTGAAGCATCCAGAGGGCCGCAAGGCTATCCGGGTAGACACTCGGGGAGATCCGCTCTGGGATGAAGAGATCAACGGACAGTTCGTTGTCATAGTCACGAGGATCAACAAGGGTGATGGACTGACGGAGTATGGGGATATTAGAGGACCCGTGACGAAACCAACGTCTGGATACTGTCCGCCGGACTCTGATGAAGATGAGTGAAGACTCGTGACTCCAATCGGCTTGGATCGACAGTGAAAGCGGCTACTAGCCCAGTAGACTAGGTCTATTCTCGTCCACTGTTCAAATCTTCGATCTTGGGACTCACAATCAGATGTATCTATATATTGTGCATGTGTCTCACAACGGTCTCTTCAGTCATTACGCTCCGATTAGACAATGGTGAGATATGTTAGCATTGTTCTATGCCTTGAGAATCAACCGAAGGGAGGGCATTATAGCACCATGTCAGTTTACCGAAGTCGAATGAAACAAGGCGTAGTCATCAAGGTAGGAGTTCCTAAAGTTCGAGATTTGTGTAAGGTCTAGCGCAACGTCTACGAAACAATTTGTAATGTCCCCCAATGAGCGTTTCAAAGAGACAGGTTGGTGTTTACCTAAGGAAGAATATTTCATCTAGTCAATGCCGACGATGTCACAGTCAAAGTCATATACTGGACCGGAAGGTGAAGAATCTCTAGGATTTCTTCCAGCTACCAAACTATCAAAAAGCCTTCTATCCACCTATAATTTAGTTATAATACCTACCTGTTTTTTGATATCTTCTCCCTATACCTGCTAGCCAAACTTCTTCCTCATATCGTTTATATAACCCGATTTAGGATACACACATCATATTATAGTTCTTAAAGCTCTTTAGTCTTTTATAAGAAATCCTACCCATCCAGTATCGAGCTATTGAAGTGCTTCTGAATGTTCTTTAAATTTGTTGTCTCTTCCCCCTCTCCGGGTCTTAAGAAATGAGTCTGACCATACGTCAGGACAGTAGAACGACAAGCCGCAGTCGATGGCACGTCTGAAGATAGGTCTAATAATCATAGAACGTATACCTGTTGTTGTTACTAGGAACAATACGTTAAGTGGCACGCGGCGTAGACTTTCAGTTCTCATGTTTTGCTTCGCTGCGTTTCGTCATGTGTCCGGTTCTTTGGTAGACTCGTACATAAATTATGCTTTAGGTGTATCCGTCGATCTGGTCACTAAAACGCTATTCAGTTAAGGCAGAGTCGACGCATAGATGCCTCAAGCTCACGACTTGCGGTAACCGAAGGTTGTGCTCGATTGGCGCCGTGAACCCGCTTCTACAAGTGTTCTTGACCATATTGTTGCGACGTGATCCTTGGAAGTCAAGAAAGATGTGTTGGGCGGTTCCCGGCCGGGATGTTCCTGAATATGCGCGATGCGAGATCGCTCGCGCGAGAGAACTTCCTATGCGAAGTACGACTGTCTGCTAAGATCTATATTTACTATTTACGACAACGCGTTTTCGTAAGGTGACCTAATCATCCTTCGCGCTGTTGGCATTCAGCCTAACACGTCTAGACAATTCAGACGGTCAATTCGCGCGAAGGGAGCAGGAGCATCTTACTGACCTCTTCCTCTTCCTCATTCCCTTTCTCATCAATCTTCACAAAACGGAATGTGTTATTTAGTGATAAGTACCCTCACCTGCGCTTTTCTGAGCTGGTGCATTACACTCTCTTGTACTTAATTTCTCAACAACGTTCGATATGCTACCATCTTTCTTCCTTTCTCTCACCACTTTACTGATGAACGCAGGCATCGGGTATGCGCGAGAGCCTACTGATCCGAAAAAATTGCGAAGAAAACATTCTACGTTGATGACAGCTGTAGATCAAAAGACAAGAAAAGGCTGTTCGATAATGCATGGACACGCGCCCACAAGAACGTAGACGCCGTCCTCGACCGCATGAACTCTGATTCGGATTACGATATGCACGATGTCTTTGGGAGAATTTTCCAGATAGACAAGAAGGACAAAAAAGAGTGGAAAGATACTGTTGACTCGGTTCTGGTACCGTTCGAAGAAATCGATTGGTGGAAGGGCGAGGACGGGACCTATGAGGAGAGGCTTGAGGATGCTGATATTAGAATCTTCTGCGACAACGGAAGGGGTGAGTTTCAAGATGCTTATGCGAAACGGTACAGCAGCGCTTATTAGAGGTAGTCTATGACGAGTCAAAACCGGCTGAACATAAGGACAAGACGTATGCGCGGTTTCATAAGGACACGGATGGCACCTACAAGGATTACCTAAAGTTAGTCAATGCCCCAATCTATCCTGAAAAAAAGACGGTATTTGTACTGAGTGAAGCTCACAGTATGATGACGGCATATTTTGTCACCTGCCAGGGTCGGCATGATGTCGGTACCACCCGCGGCGAAAAATTCTATTGGAAAGATCCAAGTGGTAAATATAAACGATACAATTCGAAACGCCATGTGATCACGGTATGTGAACCGTCAACTTCAGCTCTGCCCCTGCAGTTCCTGTTAACACTCTTTAGCTGTGCAATGCCCTATTCGTACATGTTGGGGGCATTCTCGAGGTGCCTGAAGATCCGGAAACTCAGCTCCAAGGCAAGAACATTGGCGACTTGGACGGCCTCATATGCCATACACTACTTCATGAGATGATACACGCGACAACCTTGAACAGAATCAGTGATCTCCCGGATGGGCCACGTGCGTATGGGTGGGATTGTGTGCTGGAGCAGACAATATATGATTCAATGCTGAATGCAGATAATTACGGTATATACCCTTATTTGAGAGTCAATAGTTGGAATGACGTTGAGCTAAACTGCTACAGCCATTCTCGCGTTATGGGCTATGGTACAACAATGGGGCTACACAATGTCTCGCCCTTACCCAAGGGCTGGCTCAACTAGGGCTGAGAAGGAATGTTTCATAGCTAAAGCCGAGAAACGAATACTAAAGGGCAAATTAATGTATTATGGCCACGGTCAAAACGGAGTCACCTCCAGAGCTCTTCACGGCCTCGATTCACCGCTGAACGAGAAGGTTCAAACAGAAGTGAGTAAACGAGTAAGGAGATTTCTGGAACACGATAGGCGGTATGGACTGAAGGGACCTGTATATTCACCCTAGATTGTGAGAGGAATTAGTACATATGAACAATCCAAATCAATGCATCTCTTTCGAACATATCATATAAATACTGAGAATGATCTTCACTATCCTAAAACCATAATATGGTGCCGGCAGGGTGTCGTTCCATTGTCGCGCGAGCCCTCATAAGTCTTTCTATATATATGACGGCAATGCTCGCAGCAACTCCATGTCCTTGATTTTTTATGTTATTTCAATTTCAGTTTAGATCTTTCGATATCTTACTAGAAAGACATAGAGTCTCGCCTAATCATGTAGGTTTTCTGATCCGTTCCTGTATAAGGCTGGCTATGACAATCACGTGACCATTCAGTGCCCTTGTGATCGATCATCCCCGGAGAGGGGTACAGATATCAAACAGAATTACGGTCTAGGAGCACTTTAATCCCTAAATACTTTAAAGGTAGTATAGTATCTAAAGGATCGTAGTACTTCAGAGATTATGATATAGTTTATATACCCTTATTCTAGTATTATATTATTATAACTTTACGTATCGTAGATGCAGCTTAGTCTTGAGTTCCTTAGTGTATAGAAAGGAATCGAAGCCTAGCCCCTTCTATCCGCTTCAGCGCATTATTCGTTTCAACCCACTTTTCAGTTCCAAAAATATATTCCTTTACAGCATTACCAACTCTGCTTGAACTCGACAGTGCAGGCAAGCATGCAACAGAACACTTTCGATGAAGTGTTTCAAGATGTATGGACTCCATAACATCATGGGATCAACCATTCCCTTCTGTGATGTAGCATTCGTTCTTCTTCGACATGTATCATCTACCTGCTGAAGGACCACTCGACGCCCAGGAACTGCAAGTGCAACACGGCCAAGTCAACAGGCTTTCTCTTTCCTTTGGCTTGTTACACGCGAAATGATTAGAACCGTATTTGAGTGAATTCAGCATAGTCGTGACAAAATATGCCTAAGCCTACCTGAGTCTATTTAGCAGAAAGGGAGCTGGGATAGAGACAGAGCTATGTGTGACAACGGAGTTTTCGTGCGCATAAAGGGGTGGGAATATTCTCACTAGACTGCAGGATTCCGTCATCGAAGGCAGACCACCACAGTGCGCTGCAGGGGTTATCTTCACCGGTCTCGCACGGACGTGGGGTCCAACAACATGACTTATTACAAGAGTCCTATCACTCGTAATGTTTCGGAGTAGGGGGACACCTCGCAATAGAGTATTCTGCTGTTGCGTTGTAATTCATCGTCAGGATTACTACAACAAGCCAGCTGTAAGCGATCTAGCACAACCCCATAATGCCTATTTTCACGTCTGCGGGATGAAGAGACCATGGTGCAGTATAAACATAAATTCCATCTAACCTTGAGAAGAACGGTAAGAATTGGTATAACCTTAATACAGAACAGAGTAGCCGAAGCGCCTAGACAATGCCAGACCAGTCTTGATTTGCGTCGGCCGCATTGGCGGTACCAACGGCACTCGCAACATCACCCTTTCCACTATTGACACCAATCTCGAAGCCATCATACCCACAGCTGCTGGGTGCTCCTGATTCCGTCTGATCTTTACCTGGAACGACTTGCCAGTAGAGCTGCGACGTGTTAACTCAATACCTATTCAATAAGCATACTCGATGCGTGACTCACCCAAGGAATACCAGCGTCATTGAAGACTTTGACCTGCGTATCGAAGTTGTCCTGATTATCTGTACTGACACCCCACTCCTCCACCATGACCAGTTTACCAGCCTCGTTTGCCTGGTCAAGGACCGACGCATCACCGCTGATGAAGTACTCCCAATCCGAGGCTTTGCTCATGTAGCCGTGAACACTCATGATGTCGATAGCATCGCACTTGAGGGCCTTGTCGAGCAAGTTGAACTCGTGGTCGCAACAGTACTGAGACCCTCCAACACCTCCAGTTGCGGTCTTGATAAGGGAGTCCCCGAGGACTTTGCGCATCGCACTTGCGCGTCCGCAGAGCCAGTCATCGGGATCATTAGCTTGAAGCTTGTCGACATTTGTGATCATTGGCTCATTTTCCAGATCGAAGGCTAATATGACATCGCTTAACTCCTTCCAAGCTTTGCCGAAGTTAGGCGACTGGAAGTTCAGGATCGTTGCGATACGTTTGTCGTAATCTGCCTTGGCATCGTCTGAAGAGTAGAATGTAGACGAGTCACCATACTTCGAACAGTATGCGTCACAGCCTGCGCTGCCGCCTAGACCATTGGCGTTGTGTGGCGATATGATGGCCTTGATCTTATTGTCCGATAGAAGCTTTAGGGTGTCATCGAGAGCTTTGAGGACAGTAGTATCGTAAGTGCCAACGGTATCCTCAAGGGCAGGAACACTTTGTACGTCGGTGCTCCCTTTGAGGCAGCCTGCGGATACATTGGTGACTTTCCCTTTGTTAGCAACTGTCGATGTTGCATTCAATTCCTTCTGATGAACACGTTGCTTACCCCATAGTCGAAGTACCTTGACTCCCCAACCAGCCAATGTCTCTACGTAAGTCTTCTGGTCCGCTGCAGGGAGAGCATGCAAGAAGTATTCGTTGCTCCCAGCAAATGACTTCGATGCGGCTCTTTGTTCGAAGGGGAATGCATTGGTCAGTCCCAGCACCAGTACCCATCCCAGTCCTTTTGTGATATTTGACGTACGCATCTTTGATGATTCGGGGAGTTGATTTAATAGAAGGAAGATCAACGAAGACAACTGGGTTTCTCAGATACAGGATGCCACTACTAGTTGACTGAGGATGTACTTATATCCAAGAGCCTTATTGACAGCCTTGCCGTTGGCGTCACGATAGTCTTGAAAGCTATTCATAGCTATAAGGCTGAGCCCGGGGCCGGAATCGCATTAACGACAAGATTGCAGGCGACAAGTGTTTAGTTTCACCTCAAGCTAAGTCTTCGCACATTAGTCTCGTATTACAAGACAAAGATCTGTTGTCGGGTGTCCGTAATAGGTTTCTGCCGGCGACCAAATGATAGGTGGCTGTCTCTACTCTGCACGATGACGATCGAATCCCAAGCCATCCAGCCTTCAAGGCAAGTGGAACCGTTGGCACGGATCCTTGTCGGCGAGAACTTCACGAGAGGGGTCCTGCGTGCAGATTTCATGTCGCAGGAACCAGCACGGTCAATTCAGAGATAAGCTAATCCAAGCTTTCGTCCCGTCCTCGCAGAGCTCGAGAACAAGCGAGCCTGTCAGACCGCTGCCCGGATATTTGCGTGAATTGCCCAAGCGGATTAGGGTTAGTCTCGCAACATCGAGCCCCATAAACGGCGTGTCACATTTCAGCCCCGCAAACACCACGTCGAAAATCGCCGGAAATGGTAAGGAGCTGCGGTAATAAGTTTGCCGCTTCTATCAGCGACCGGAATTGATGTGTCACCCTAAGGTATCATGCCACAACGGAAATCCAATAGAATTATTTTGGTGTGCCCCAGGCAAACCGATGCCTTCATTCGTATTTGTTGGGGCGGTTGCAGGGTTGTAAAGGAGTTGCAGCGGTGGACATGGGAGAATGCGAGCAACTCGCTCAGCTTAGGCTGACAGTCTGGACAGAAGAGGGGGTCCCAGGAAGGCAGGAGTAAAAGTATGGTAGTCCCGCGCGCATGGGCGGACATTCTATTTCTTGCAGTCAGGCTCCTCGCTGAACGTTGCAAAACGATACAGATCGTGTCCGTACGGATTTTCTGTCGCTTCCTCTTACCACCTTCGGTTCCGATCATGGCTGTGTCGCTATTGTCATTGTTTGTCATTGTTTCAATTCCTCTATTGACTTGGGCATCCGGTCCAACGAGCATATTCATCAACAATGTTCCGGAGTACAGCCTTCTTGAATCATGCGCCGAGATCCAAGTCTCAACCATTGTGCGCGACATGGTGTATGCATGTGGTGACGATTCAAAATTGACATCATACGCATGCTTTTGCTATCAGAGCTCTGCGAGAGTCTCGAGCATGATTGGGAAACATGTCTCATCCGCATGCAACCCCCAGTTCCCAGCACAGAACACTTCTGCGATCGAAGTATTCTCGTCGTATTGCGAACTTGGCGCGGTAGCTCCGACCCCGACAGGTACGAGAAGAGCATTCATCTCATTGAAACTTGCTTAATTTTCGTAGGCTCAACAACATCATCGTCGGCTTCACAAATTTCATCAGCCTCGCCCGCTTCTGGCCCAGCGAGCAATCTAGCAACAGCAACCGGGAGCTCCACGCCCACTCCTCCTCCACAGAAGAAGAAGACGAACACGGTCGCCATTGCTTGTGGCGTAGCGATACCTGTTGGCGTCATTGCAATTGCCGCCGCAAGCTTCCTTCTGTGGCGACACCGCAGGAAGACAACAAACTCAGGACCAGTAGAGTTGGGAGGCGGTGAAGAGCAACAGACGCAAGAGTTTGAGGCAGGGGCAGGGCCCGAAGTGTATGAGCTGAAGAACCACCGATGGTCAAATCCCCCGGTGGAAATGGATACCAACGTTGTGACACCAGAGATGGGAAATAATGAGAAAAGAGACGAGAAGAAGGAACCCATATGATTGGCTTCGAATCGAAAAGGTATTGGATACAAAGGTTGGATTTAATAGGAAGTGGAGGCTACCTAGAAGCGGGTGGTTGTAGAGACAGGGTCTTAGAGACCGACTTGCGGGAAAAGTCATGCATACTGTCGTAATTGCTTGAGAACAGGATGTGTTCCTAGAACTAAGCATCCGGACATCCGAGTCGCCTTAGCATTTGTTCTCATGGTTCCATGTCCAGTTGATCTGATTCCTCACTAGCGCAGCAGGTATCCGATGGTTTGAGACTGAAGACGACAAAGTAGCCAAAGAAGGCTAAACTTCAAATTTCAAAATTCGGCTGAAGCCGATCAAGCAGACACTGCGAAGACATCCTTGTAGCATGCCATATCAATCGATGGGCATCCTCCAACACTGCAAGACCCAAGATTTGACACTCTGTGTCACCATCAGATCTAACTCTCAATCCTCGTCACTTTCGCCCCCATCACCGTCCCCAAACTCATCATCTTCACCCTCGTTGTCGAAGGGATCCACCTCTTCACCGTCATTGAGCGCATAGTTGACCTTCGCACCACGTGCTTGTCGAGGTTCGCGCGGTGTCATGGCCCCCCCTCCGGTTTTCCCATCGTCCTCCCAGTCTTCGACGTGCTTCGACTTACGTGATTTCTTGGCGCCTCGCGTGGATCGCCGTTTCTTCTTGAACTCACCATCCTCATCGTCGATATCGCTCAAGTCCACTGTGAGCGCCTCACCGTCATCCTCCCACTCCTGCCTCAGGGAACGGGTGACGCGCTTCGTAGATGTAAGCTTCGATGCATTCTTCGGAGAGCGACCACGTCGCTTTCGAGGTTCATCGTAAGACCCCTCTCCATCTGCAGTGTCTGCGAGCTTTCGTTTGCTGCGGCGAAGCTTCTCTTCTTCATCATCTAACTCCGCATAGCCTATTGGTGAGACGCGCTTCGCGATAGTGCTAACTCGCAATGAGCGCCGAACTAGGGGCTTTCCATCGTCGTCTGGCAGTGGGAGTCCTTCGAGGCGGTTAAGATTTTGCGTAAGGCTAGTTCGCGGTTGAGATGTGTGCTTGGGAGAAATGCCGTCATCTTGGTCGTCGAACTCGGCATCCGAAGAATTTTCCCCGTTGAAAGGATCGTCTTTCCGCTCGGCTTGAATCTCCTCAGCCATTAGTTGCCCTTCAGATGTCTCAAGGAATGGCACTGCAAATCCCAGCTGGTCATACATTTTCCCCACACGTGCCCGTTTCTTCTTCTCTGGGTTCCAGTCCTCGGGAACACCGATTTCGTACACGATGGGATTATCCGTGAGATGGAAACGCTTGAGTTGGTTCGCGCAACCCATTGCCTCCCCCTCTTGCAGAATATCGAGTGCCTCTTTAGCCATGCTGTGGGCTTTCGGATACACGAAGAATTGGGCGACCCGCATCGGTCGCTCGCCCTTGTCGAACTTAGATCGCGTGTACTGGAGTGCATCTTGGATACTCTCAATAAGCTCCTCCGAGTTATCATCCTTGCTGCCAGGTAGGAACCTGGGGGCGCCGCGTAAGTTGGTTGGTCGGAAGCTTTGCCAGGGCTGGGAAAGGGAATCTTCGGCGCGCCTAAGAGCTTCGAGACGGTTGTAGACAGGACGGCTGTGGACTAATGCCCTGTCGGGAAACTTCAGCTTTTGCCGGTATCGATCCGCATGGTCGAGATGGTACGGATTAGCAGATGAGGTGAGCGTCTCGTTGGGGGCTGGCATGTAGACTCTTAGATCCCGTGAAGCGTCGCGTTCTATTGCATTGAACCGATACCCAGCTGGGATACAGTCATGTGGAGAGCTTGGAGGAGTGAAGGTGATCGGCGGATCGAGAGAAGCGAACGGCTGCATAGACGGTACAGAAGGAGGAGGCTCAGCGATTAGAGGACGGCGTTGGAACTGTGTTGGCAAGCTGCCCGGGTAAGGGTAAGACATGGCGGCGGTGCCTACGTTTGCTCGAATGAGAGGTACTGAAAGTTTGCAACGACGTCTTTGTAAGGAAAGAGCTGGTGCGGGTAATTGGCGGGTGGGTCGCCTTTCCTGTTGTTGTGTGAAGCAAGCTCAGACGTGGGGTAGCTTTCAAGGCTATCGGGCGAATGTGAACTTGCGGAGGCGAAAGAGTATATGCTGGCAAGGTTGCAGCGTGAG
The DNA here is from genome assembly GCA_010015825.1 of Lophiotrema nucula. Taxonomy (NCBI): domain Eukaryota; kingdom Fungi; phylum Ascomycota; class Dothideomycetes; order Pleosporales; family Lophiotremataceae; genus Lophiotrema; species Lophiotrema nucula. Next base: position 148,150 of record ML977334.1, read on the forward strand.
TGAAACCGAAGGCTCCGGCTTAGTTATTGTGTAAGGACAGTAGCGCACAGGCAACAGTCACATAGGTTTTACATCGCTTACCACTCGACTCGAGTAGGGAACATGACGACCTTTTGCAGAAAGGAGAATCTCTGCAGCCATGTGAAACCACGGAGTGCAGCAGTAGTGAAGAGTTGACGCCAAGACGGTTTCGCCAGGTGCCTCGTATGAGATGCTCCAATTTATTTCGACTGACAGTATAGAGAAAGGGTATTTGTGGCATTTGGATTGTTAGTGTAGGAGCGCCCCAGGGGGTTGAGCCATATTCCAGCTTTGTGGTGAAGATCAAAATCGAAGTGCTCCTAATATCTGAATTCCCGCTCCGAGAGGATTCCACAGACTTGGATTCACCGATGAAGTCGTAATGATGCGCACAAAAGCTCAAAGCTCGAATTGAGCACCAATATCGGGTATCGGTAGACCGCGCTCTCTACGTAAGCGGACGGTCTCCTTCAACCACTCATACTGCTGGCCTTCTCTTAGTCCATCATCTCGCAGCAATTGGGCCTTGATGCTCAAACAGCCTTTAAGATTCGCGTCTGTGTGTTGTTCTCCATACACGCGGATATGCAGTTCGCCGATCCTCTGGAAAAGCATTGTCGAAAACTGGCCGACGCCAAACAACAAAGACCTCAAGCTCGTATGAATGTAGTCAGCTAGCGCTTCCGGTCGCATGATATACATCTTTCCAGATTCGATGACTGGCTTAGGTAGGCCTTGGAGGGCCCAGTATTGGTCGCCCGACTGGATAAATCGCGACCACATCTCACGATAGACGGGGAGCCCCTTAGGCGCTAGTTCGAAGCCTTTGGGAAAAGATAATGGGACGGCACAGTTGAGCGTCAGATTCTTGACGCAGGTTCCATCATCTTGCGATCGCTCAGACGATGGATGTGTCGGTCCTACTTTCAGGAAGCGCATGATAATTTCGACGATGCCAGTCCAAATTGGTGCCTTCCCGCCAAATCCAGATTCGCCATTCGGCGAGGGCAGACCAAGACAGAGATCGATATCGACTTTGTCCATGTCCAGGACGGTACGAACGGGGATGCTAGTGAAAGTAGGCCAAAGCTTTGTTTCGTGAACCAAGTCGACCTGAAGCGTGCATTCGACGGGGAGCTTCATCAGCCGTTCATTCGTCTCCTCGTGCAGTTGGCGGTTGGCAAGTAGCAGACCCAGGGCATTCGGGCGATAAGCTGTCTCTTCAGAAGGATACAGTACATTATCATGGATCGCATTGTAGAGTGCATATCCTATTGTTCCCGGGCGATGTTGCTCTACATCCTTGCCGTTTACAGCTGTAGATCGTGATAGTATCCGGCTCTTCGCTGCGTCCGAATCGTGCTGCTGTACAACTCGAGTTGTAGTTCTAATCACGAGGTCGGTGATTGCGTCTCGTATCTCACGAGGCAGCGCCATTAGTCTCGCCATGTTGAAGTCGGCCAGGAAGTGCAGTGGTGGGGATTTAGGTAGAAGTGAGGTATCCACTGAAGGATGCGCGGGGTAGTTGGCTTCAGGCAACATGACCTAGTCCCACAGAAATCTGGAATACGAGCTTACTGGCATTGCTTTCATAAGATCCCATCTCTTGCTTCGACTACACGGAGACCAGCCTGCTTCCTCTTCTCAGCGATCCTCTGGTACCATTCGCTGTCTTTTCGCAGGATGTTGCAGCGACACAGCATTGTGAATTTCGAGGGACTTGTGCCATGGTTGTGAAGCTCCAACAAGGCAGCGACATCAAGGCCATCTCCGTTCTTGATCCCGTCGAACCCGAAATGGATCCTCCCAAATTTTTCGAAAACACGTGGTGCATCCCGGAATGATCTCCCACTGCCGTACTTGCCCCTAAGAAATATCTCAAATCCTCGCTGGACGTCTTCACAGACAGTCTGGGCGTTTTGAGTACCATCGGAAGGATAACGATGCAGGTCTTGCTGTGGGAAAGATGCTGATTGGGTGCGGAAGTCTAATTCGAGTGTCCTGACTGAGTAATTGGATTTTAAAGGATCCTTTCTGGGTGGTGGGAGTCCCAGGCTGATGATGCAGTCCAGTACGCTGCTCAACAGAAAAGGCATACTTCTAAACCACGTTGCACCCCAGTCATCCTCGCGGGCATCAGTTCTTTCGTACACCTCTATATGCACGACCACAGTATCAATGACGGGTGGTGGTAAGCTGGGGATGCAATTCCAAGTGGGCCGTACAAACCCTACGTTGTCGATATCGACATGGAAGACGTAGCGTGGCTGCAGAGCTTGGAGTCGTTGCATGGTCTCAGCATGCATCTGACGGTTTGTGAGCGAGAGACCATGGGCATTCGGCAGGTATGGGAATGGAAGTAAAGAACCTGGGTCATCTCCAGGATGTCCCCACCATCTCAAGCGACGTGGTCCGTCGTCGCCTGGTGCTCTCCACTCTTTTCCCAGTCGCTCAAGTGCGGGGCTGTAGTAGGTCAAGATGACGAGGTCCACAATCTCGTCGCGTAGCTCCTGCGGGAGAGATAGAAGTGGAGACATGTCCATGTAGTAGGATTAAATATAAGTTTCCTGCGCGTCTATCAAAGGGTTCAGATGGAAGAGATGGGATGAATTGAAGCTTAAGATGGTGTTACATGTTGGCGTGTTGCTCTAAAACCTCGATGAGGGCTAGCTCTGTATAGTCTTGGCGGCAATTGCGGTCGCGATCAAACTTCTCTACCCGAAGAGGCGATATCAGGAGACAAAATATCCTTCCGGTTCGACTCGATTCGATTCGCGATCGAACACTATCTCCTCAACGGACAACAAGGGACACAGACAGCACACTGAAAACTACCTATTGTGTCATCCTCAAAAAATGAGTTTCTAACCCTATCATCCCATCCACGCTATGAATACCTACCTAGTCATCACAGCAAAGCAAACCCTCAGATAAACAGAAAGAAACTCCAAAGCAATGCCAAAGCCCCCCAATCCACCGAAACCAGGTATATACATCACCGTCCCTTCCTCGCCATATCCCCCAACAATCCTAGCAAAAACGTCTTATCCACAGGACTCTTCGTCTCGCCAGTCTTCCCTCCCCTGTTCCCATTCTCACCAGCGTTAACAAAACCCGCACCTGCAAGTTCAGCGCCGTTCTTCAACGGTGCAGGATGGCTTGTCGGAATCTGCTTCGCCCCACCCCCAGGAATCTGACTTTGCATTTCCTCACCAATACTCGAGATCCTACTGCGACTCGCCAAATGCGCAGGGCTGCCTGCCGCACTATTCTTATCTGCGGGCAGTGGGCTGACGGGGCTGATGATGCCTGAGACGATAGATTTTGGTGTCGGTGGTTGTGGATGTGGGCTCCTAGCTGGGGGTATCGGGCTCCGTGGTAACGGGGACTTGGAGGGGAGGCTTGGGATTCCTGGTGGGGGGTTGTATAGAGGCTGTGGCGGGATTGGGGATGCGGACGTTGGGAGTGGAGATGTAGAGATTTGGGACGGCTTGCCGAATAGAGAGAGTAATGTGGACTTTTGGTCTGGCGCTTGCGCTTCTCTTCTGTCGAAGGCTGTTTGAACTGTGGGAGCTGCTGAGAAGTGGGCATGTGGTGTGGGCTTTGCAGGAGCGGCCGTCGACGGTTGCAAGGTAGGCGAAGGAATAGGCGCCTGTGTTTGCTGAGGGCGACGTAGTATAGTTGGCTTGAAATTTGTCGCGAGCGGGGTCGTCTCATTCGAGGCTATCTTAGGAGTCCTGGCTCTGGGACTTCGGCTTCGCGTGACCTCCTGACTCTGAGAAGGTTCGATAGTAGCAATTGAGGGCGGGCCGTTCCTTTTCAATATCTGCATTGGAGGAAAAGGCATCTGCTCTGTACTCCTTCCGCCCGCTGGCGAAGGTCCCCGCGAGTGGCCATGCCCATTCGCATCATGTATATGCGAATGCTTCTTTACTGTGTCGAAGTCTGGCACGTTGACAGGCCCACTCACTGTTGCTGAAGTTATCTCTGGCTTCTTGGGATGCTGACCAAAAGGGTCGGGAAGATCGGGCTTGATAGTAAGATCAGGTCTCGGAGGGCCGGTAGCGCGAACTGCAGATGGGAGTCTTGAGTGTCCCGGAGTGGTTGGTTGCGCAGACAGCTCAACAGGCCCTACTCCTAACATTTGGGGTGGGGGGGTAGCGGCCGAAACGGAGGGCGACCGGAAGAGATTGAGCAGAGAGTCTTGATGAGCGTTCCTGGGCTTCGGCTGAGCTGTTTGTAGATTCACGCTCGGAGGCGATTGGAACGGTGGCGGGCTTGGCGCATATGGGTTTGCGCTCGGAAGTGTAGATGGAGAAATATAAGAATCGAAGGCACTCTGCAATGCTGGTGGCTGCGTTTTCGGCGTTGCCTTCGTGCCATGTTGGGGCTGTGGAGCGTTCTGCTGGGGTGTGGGGGTAGGTTTCTCCTGGCTCTTGAAAGCGTTCAGCAAGCCCAGCGCATGCTCCGTTAGCTTCGGGGGAGGTAATCTTGATGCAGGCGGTATAGCAGGCCCATGCAGACCAGGGAACTGAGGCGCTTGAGCGAATTGCGGGTCGCCCGTGCGCTGATATGGTCGCGCTGCTTGCTGGCTGAAAGCTTCCTGAATGCTTGGACCATGTGAATGAAAGACAGGATTCTGTTGGGGTGGAGGTGGAATGAAGTTTCGTGGAATGGACAGTGGGCGGCCGTTTAGATGCTGCGGTTGCATGTGCGGCGGCTGCGGACTCCTGAAAGATGGAGGGTGTTGCGGTTGGAACCCGTACTGTGGCGGAGGCGGCATGTTTTCGAGATGGGGTGGGCGAGGATGATGTTGGCCGTGCGGACTCTGAGGCAGGGGAGGTGGAGGCATGATCTGGTCATATGGTGTCCTCGGCGGTTGGGATTGAGTTGGTTTGCTGCCCTGGAAGAAAGAGAGAAGCTGGTTTGCCTGGGGCTGCTGGGCGGCTGCAGGGGCTTCAACCGGAGCAGCTTGGGATGGCAAGCCAGCGTCCACGCTAAGAAGTCGCTTGAGCTCCGCGGCTGGGTCAAAAACTTCTGCTGTTTGCGGCTGCATAGACACTTCGGGCAGGGCATCGCTCGTCCGGTGACTTCTCCCTAGTCTTGCTACAAGGTCTGCAAAGCTTCCATCGGCGGCCTGCTCATTTCCAGGCAAGATTTCTGCAGCCAGACCTTCATCCGCAGTGGTCTCGCCTTGTATGTCCTCTTCAGCCAGCTCCAAGTCGTCCACGTTCGGCGGGACGAGATATTGGCCGGATGATGTTTTATTCTGCCTGTCGAGTCGTCGCTGCTGCTTGATCCAGTGTTTCAGCGGGGCAAGAAACGGGGCGACCATGTAGAAGCTGTTGTCCTTTATCAGGTCGTTGCCGGTCCCTTGTTGTACTTGATGCTTCTTCCTGATGGTGGGGAGGTCTGTGAGCTTGTACCAGTCGATTTTCTGCCAGGATTAGCCAGGTCCACTCGCAAGAGTTGATGTCCTCTTACTGAAATCTCCTTCCGCGTCCGCGGCTCAAAATGAGTATCCATTGGCACGCCTCTGAACACGTACAGCTGCATATTCTGTTCGCGCATTGACACGGCAATCTTCTTCATGTCCTCCTCCGGCTTCACCAGGCCTGCCCCTTTGAGGTCGTAGCCAGTCTCTTCGTAGACTTCTCGCACCGCACAGTCCAGGTCTGGCTCATCCTTGTTTATCTTTCCCCTCGGGAAGCTCCATTTGGCGCCTTTCTTCCAGCCCTTGACCAGCACGGCCTGCGACATGTCCTCGTTCAGCATGATAGCCCCGCGGACGGGCACCCTCGTCTTGTACGCCAGGAAGTCTTCGTATGCCTGGGTGTGGTGCAGCTCGGAGTAGTTCGAGGACAGCGGGCAGTGCTGGAACATCAGCAGCGAGAAGCGGCGCAGGTTCATGGACGGCAGGCTGGGGTCCAGCGGGCGGATGAAGTCTTCGTAGAACCATTGCGCCTCTTCTATCTGGAAACAAATTCGTTCGACGGAGAGAAGCTCTTCGTGGGGTAAGTTAATGATGAAGCGGACGCAGAGGTCGTCCAGCCAGTCAACTAGCTGCATCTTGGGGTCGCTCATGTTGGCCGGTGTCTCGCAGCATGCCGTGGGCACGGGAGAGCTTGCGGAGGGCGGAGGGTCGATGACAGCGGGCGCGTCGCGTCGGGCGGGGGAGCGAAGGGAGTCGAAGGGTCTAGACGGTGCCGATCAGCGGGGAGCATGCACTGCCGCGTAGAGAATGCGAAAGAATGGGCCCGCGAGTGTGAGGTGATAATGCGCGGAGCTGCGACGAGGTGTCGTGGTTGGCGCAACGTTCGGCAGGAGCGAGCGAGCACATCTGTGGCGCAGGTGTGGCGCGTGGCTGTGCACTCCCAGAGCAGAAAGCGCGGCCAGAACCGCATGACGTCTCAGTTGTCGCGGTAAATCAGGGAAGCCCGGCTTGATTCACCGCCAGCACACAGTCGCTGCGTCAATATTAAAGCGGCCGTCGCTCAGTCTGCTTCTTGTCGCTCTTTCGCTCACTCGCCTTCACTAGGATTTCGTCTTCCACATTGTCGTACTCGCCCGCTATTCATAGGCGGCGACGCGCCCGTTTCAGAATTTCTGGAGTGAAGACGCGGCAACCAACCACACAGCGAGCAGCCCGTTCTGGAAACGCACGACAAAGCGCACGACAAAGCATTATCGTCTGCGACAAAGAAGTATAAAGGCTTCGGAGTCCTTCAATTGCCTCCAGAAATCATAGTCAAGTCCCTGTTTCAACCGCCATCGTCACATTCCAAGCACTCCATCAACAACCACCACCATGAGCAACGTCGTCGCAAAGTACGCTGCGAAGTACGCCTTCAAGAAGGTTCTGAATAAGGATCAGGACAAGTACAAGGACAAGAAAGTAGAGTCGCAATATGTAAGTAAATCCACTTCTACCGCTCAGCTGTTGCACCCTCGGATCCAGTACGCATCACCATGACGGAGAGCTTGACTAACACCTGCCTCCAGGACCCCTACTACGAGATGATCCCACACCCCCGCAAGCCCGGCAAGATGAAGAAGGTCAAGAAGGAAGTGCCGGCCTACATCCCGCCCGCCGAAGCTGACACCCTCGCTCGCGCCCGCAAGACTGCCTACCGCCTCGACTTCTCCCTCTTCAACTTCCTCGGCTTCCGCTTCGGATGGTCCTCAGTCATCGGCCTCGTGCCATTCGTCGGTGACGCGGCTGACGCTGGCCTCGCCCTGAACCTCATGCGCAAGATGAACAACGTCGAGGGTGGTCTGCCAAACAGTGTCAGGATACGCATGGTCATCAACCTGATTGTTGACTTTCTCGTCGGCCTCATCCCGTTTGTTGGCGATCTTGCCGATGCCGCCATCAAATGCAATTCCAAGAATGTGCGCCTGTTCGAGGAGCACCTCGACAACAAGTACAAGCCGAAGGAGCTGATCGAAGAAGAACGGAGGTTGCCAAAGGAGCGCCGACCCAGACCTGCTACAGTCTATGAAGATTTCTCCGACGAGGAAATTGATAGGCTCAACACCTTTGTCGACCAGCACGACGATGTCCGACAGCCAACGCCCGCCTACTCGGGACGGCGCGATCGCGTTCCCGACGAGGAGATGGGTCTGCCTCGGTCGGGAACGCAGAAGGTCACCAAGGAGAAGCCTAGCCGCTATGGATCGAAGAATAGCCGACGATAATTCTGTTTCTTGCAATTTCCTTATTTTGTTCGCAGCCCCTTCGGCTGCAGGCGTCCTGGCTAGGCTATCTGCTTCTGTTGTTCTGTTCATCAGTCGGAGTTCTCACATTCCTATATCGATACCTTACTCGTCTTTGCACCAACGCCTACGCAGTGCAATGTCTCTGGTCAAACCTTGTAATCACATCCGACTTCCTGGTGTTGGCATTGTGGAGGAGATTAACTACTCCGAGTACCAGCATAGCCATATGTAGTAATACCAATTGATACCCCTCGATATGGAGTCTTTGTCACAAGTGAAGCACGAATTAAAGCGATTACTCAATCAGTCATTGCATCAGAGCTAAAGCAGTAACGTTGTCAGGCATCCAACACCGCGTGTTCACGTGCTCCGCTATGTAAGCACAGCCTCGGCTCCCATATCTGTCGAAGATTTGTACATAGCTTTGAGAATGTTTGATATATGGAGTGGCTTTACTATATCCGGAAAGGGGGGGCTATGTTTGTTAGTCTGCATAGCTAGGTAACTACTTAGGAGTATTTTGATTTTCATGCACCTTTTTCGTAGGATGAGTCTGGCTTGAGTACTTCGGGATTTAGATCGATCATCGTAGTGTCTATAACCAGTTTTCGTGAGTATGTAGATGTGGACATTCAACTACAAACGCTCCTACTCTACAACCACTGGCCACCCCATCGCAAAATCAAGATAATTAATCCCAAACTGATAGTCCGCATACTCCTCCCCGGCGTCTTCATCCACGTAGTGATAATATAAAGCGATCTTGTTATCGTCTGGATCGACAACCACACCCTGTCCACCCGGCGCATACACATTCCCACCATGCGACCCCAAAACCAGCGTCCCGCCGCTCTCCGTCAAACAACTCCGTCCCTCTTGATCCACAAACGGTCCCGCAGCCGCCGTAGCCCTGCACACCATGATCTTATACTCATCCCCGGCTTCCGGCCTATGGGACGGGAAATCGCAGCACTGCCCCGACGAGAAGAAGAGGTAGTAGTACTTCACACTGCTATCTGCTGCAGACGGCCACCAGAAGAGGAACGAGCCTTCGACGATGGCGCGGAAGTCCTGGCCTGGCGGGAACGTCGAGTTGAATAGCAACTGCCGCGGCCCATCTGTACTCGACCAGGACAGGAAGTCTGAGGTAAGCGACGTTTGGTACACGTCGTTCCACGCGCTGCCGAAGTTGAAGACCGGCTCGCAAGTCGCGCACTCGCGGAACAGGTTCCCGTCGATGATGTTGTAGGCCGAAGAGTGCGGGATCTGGATCGAGCCGTGGTCGGTCCAGGACCCGGGTTCCAGCGTCGTCGAGGTCGCGACCCCGATCGACGAGTTCTGGAATCCGGACCGAGACACGCTGTAGTACGCAAAGTAGGTCCCGTCGACGCCGAACACGTCGGGCGCCCAGAGTTCCTGCTGGGGATGGATGTTAATCATCGTGGCGCCTTGGGGAAGCATGGCGCCGAGGTACGTCCATGGCCCCGTCAGAGAGGGCGCCGAGGCGATGGCAATGTTTCCGAGGGTGGAGAAGCGGAACCAGGTCCCGTCTGCGCGGCGGATAAGGGATGGGTCGTGGATGTATGTGTTGTTTCCTGAGAGGGGGATGGGGTCTGGCCAAGAGGCAGATTGTCTTGATTGGATAGGGTTTGCGAGGGCGGGTGTGAGAAGGGTGAGGAGAGATGTGTAGATAAGTTTTAACATTATGATTAGAAAGAATTGGTGTTGCGAGTCGGACGGGCAGGAAAATGGAGGAAGAGACAGACAGACACACAGCTGACTAGAAGCGAAGAGAGCATCTTTCAATGACATGATAACCTACCGCGTACCCACCGTCCACAGCCCTGTAGTAAGGCCTCCAGCTAGCTCCTCAAGAGGTCGATCAGCGGGTGCAACCCCGGATTTACCACAGGCCAGGACGCCAGTAACCTCTACAAGACGCTGGGTCCGGGACTTTCATGACGCAAATCCTTCGAAAAACAAGGCCATGTGCGAATTCTGCATTCGTTTTGCCGTTTTGGGGGAAGGTGGTGGAGTGACGTGGAAATAAGCAACCCGGGTCATTTCGTTGAAACGCTCGGGAGAGGCTGTGCTACTACATAGCGGAGCACGTGAGGACGCGGTGTTGGGCAACCTGAGTTCGTTACTATACTAAACTTAGCAGTCCGCCTTGAATGAATACTTCGTTATTGCTTTACTCTTTCCTAACAGCCTATGGCTTTTGACAGCAGATAGTGGTTGCCGGCAGCACATAGGAGTAAAGTTTTGCGAGCGGACGAATCTCGAAGATGGACGGAGAGACGGCTAAGCCTAAGGGAGTTTAGTTGGGCATAAGCAGATCGCATGACGCTAACGATCCCCGTCTCGTATACATCTTCTCTCCCGATATCTAGCTTTGAATAAACCTCATAGCCCTATGAACCTCACCCTTTCGATTCCCACTTCATCTCTCTCGTAGATTACAAGTCGGTATCCGCTTTTCCGTTCCACACTTCAGTAAAGAACCTTACCAAGCAAGTCTATCCTCGACAGTACATCAGAAGAGTAAGTAGCGGTAGCGGTCTTGCAAGATATGGCAAATACACAACCGCTCTCGATCCTACTAAAATGCAAAGCTGAGCTCAAGGATGCGCGAGAAGAGCAGGATGACTGGACGGGGAAGAGTGATGCGAAGGAGAGGCGGAAGCTGCAGAATAGGCTGCATCAGAGGGCTTGGAGGAGAAAGAAGGCTGGAAGAAGAACAGAGGTCCCATTAGCGATTAGGGAAGGAGAGTCGATGGAGAACGCGTTTGCAAGGGCTGTTGCTGCCTTTACTGCTGGAGCTGAAGAGACTGAGACGACATCGGCGAGAGACAGAGCTGGATCTTCGAGCACATCCTCTACCTCGTCAACGATCACCTTAACCCCAAACTACCGCCCGGCCCTCATAACCTTCGTTCCCAAAACTAACCCTCTCATCCCACCCGTCATCACCTACATCTCCCCCTCAACACCACCCTCCTCAGCTCCAGCATTCGTCTTCCCGCTGTCGCCAGACCACTACCTCCTCACCTTGGTTCAATACAATGTCCTCCGCGCCGTGATAACGAATCTCCAACTCTGCAGCCTCCTTTCCCACCTCCCTAGCGAATGCCGCGCCGCCCTCAATATCCCAACACCTCCACCTCCATCAACAATCCCGCCCTCCTTCGCCCCAACCCACACACAAAGTTCCGTTCCACACCCGTCCTGGATCGATACCGTACCGTGTCCCCAACTGCGAGACAACCTGATTCTCACCCAAGGGCGCTGGGACGAAGACGAGCTGTGTGGGGATATGTGTGGGGGCTTGTACGAGGGGTATGATGACGTTGTGCAAAGAGGGTTGTTGGTCTGGGATGAGCCGTGGAGGGTGGGGAGTTGGGAGGTGAGCACCGGGTTTGTGGAGAAGTGGGGGTGGTTGTTGAAAGGATGTACGGAGATGGAGAGGAGTACTAATCTGTGGCGGGAGGGTAGGGGCGAGGACAAATTGAATTTTGAGGTGGAGTGGTCAGAATGATATGACAGTAGAGGATCAGAGGAGGGAGAGATGAGACTAAGACGAGTTGATCCCAGCCAATCGCCCTGGCGGTGTAATTGGACATTGCGCATGATCTAGCGATAAAGCTACCATTGTTGCTCCCAAGATGGGAAAGCCCAGCATCCCTACTTCCGATGATTAGGTTTACGAATCATGGACTAGGCTTATGGAATTGTGTTCAGACCGGTCAGTAAGCCTCATTCTGCGAGGCAGCCCCTCGGCTGTTCAGTCAATTATAAATCAGTGTAGCAGCCCACCTCCCACAACCTTAAAATTATATGCCAAGTTCACTGGCATCATACTGAATTCGCCGAAAACCATGCCTCTTATACCTCGGGATATGTGGTCTTGTTGCCGATGTCGTGCTTCAAATTTGAGGGCCAATGGAGGAGAAAAATGCCCCATTTGTTCTCATGGATACGGCTCAAATTGTTGCAAGGGTCCTGGCTACAGACATCCGGATGACTGGGTTATCTACTCCTCTTCCGATATGAATATGGATAGCCAAGCAGTTACCACTGATGACACGGAGGACTTCGAAGTCAGACCCCGAAAGAATAACCAGATTCCGCACTATTTCTATAAACATGACTCGGAACTACCCTTCCGACCTGAGCGTTCTTTGGGCCAAGGGGGTTTCACACGAGTCGATCAAATTCGAATGTTTAGGGGAAAGCCGATGGTCTATGCACGGAAGAGCTTTGTCATATCGAGAGCTGGAAATCCAAGGTATTCCATAAGCGATATGCTCAACGAGACAGATATCATGGGAAGGCTTCCGCATGTGCACACGATGCCCGTGGCATTTACCTACGAAATCATCGAGAAGCTCAATCAAACCTTCGGCATCGTCATGCCTATAGTGGCAGACATGAATCTTGAGCAATACTTCGACCATCACGAATTCGAATGTACAACAAGCGCGAAAATGCACAACATCTGCAAAACTCAATTGTACCGGTGGAGCGGGTGTCTCATACGAGCGCTGGAATTCATTCATCGGTACCGCGTTCGACACAAAGACATAAAACCGCAAAACATCCTCATCAAAGGTGATAATGTTATAATATCCGACTTTGGCTTATCGAAATTCTTCGCTGGCGACATTACGACCCAGACTTTCTCAGACCCACTTCCTAGAGGAACGCCTAGATATTGGGCACCCGAGGTGGGCAAAGAATACCCGGACCGAGAACCACGCAATCGTGCATCAGACGTCTGGTCTATGGGCTGTGTCTGCCTGGAGATGTTGACGTTCATTGAGGAGGGTAATTTACTCTCGCTGAAAGACATCAAGCATTATAGCAACGACCCCGACGCCCTTCTCGGCTCAATATTCAAGAATAAATGGGCTATTGAGAACACTACTGTGGCATTCCTCTGCTGGATGATGTTAAATCCTCAGACTGATTTAAGGCTCAAAGCGAATGAGCTTCTCCTGCTGGTACGCGATTGTGGGCCTTCACCATGCGGTCGCCAAGCCTGTCAGGACACAGAAGGCCATCCAAGAGGCGCCTTTTGCTCCGCTATTCAAGATTACAAAACCATCTTCGACCGAAAAATCCTTGACGGTGATGAAGAGCTTTCAAGGTGGGAAGACGTTAACACGCTCGTCCGAAAGAATTCAATCATCCGAGCATACCTTGACTCCAATCGATTTGTTGCCACCGAAGAGAAAACCCATCGACAGCTGGAGGCTGGCATACCAAAGCTATCGGACATTTTGCGGCCCAGTTTCTACATAGGAGAGTCCGGATATCCAGTAGTTTCCCCGAAAACACGTTTTCCAAAAAAGAAGCAAGTTCAACAGGCTCGAGCGGAACAGGATGTTAACGCAGAGCAACGGGAACATTCAGATCGAACAGGCGTCCAAGTTCGGAATATATTGTGGGCGTGTAAGACATTTGCGATTGCAGCTTTCGTGGCAATGCGCAATTTCCTTCTACTGTTTTCCAACTTGAACAATATAGTCGCGACCTTCATCTGTGCCTGTGGAATTGGATTGGCCATCAAGGAAACCTCGCCGCTGTGGGCGGTCAGTAGCTTTTCTATAGCGCTGTGGATCTTCAGAAAACCAATTACAACCCGAGAAGAGCTGGGGGAACAACCTACAACTGCCTCAAAAGTTGGTTAAAAGGCAAACGAATCTAAGTACGCTCTGTAGTGAAGTGGAATTGATAGATCATGACACTACAAGAAACAGCAAGAAAGTGAGATTTTGGATTATGCCATGTTGAGCTGTCACACTCTGATTTAACTCGTAGAGGTTCTTCCTAGTCACTGTCCTCAAATACTCAGCTCATGCTTTCGGGTCTCCGTTCAGCACAGATCGCCTAAACCAGCTTCCTTCTCTCCGTCAATGAAAACTCTCGCCCTTCCTACTCTCACCCCGTTCGGAAACTGGAGAATATAACCAGCTTCCATGTCGTCGATCTTCGTGACGCCCCTGTTGATACCGCTCAGGATGAACCAGGCCACGGCCTTCCTGAGCGTTCCAGGCTGCTGCCCCAACAACCGCCAGCGTACCTCTACCCTCTTTAGGATGGACATGAAGCTCTTACGGCAGCGCAGAAGATGTATATTATCATACGCAGTCAGATCTGCAGATTCGTTGCGCGCAACGAACGGCGCGGTTCCATTATTGAAGATGCCTTCTGGTGCTGAGACGTTGATCTTGAGAAACGGTAGTTGCAGGTGTGGCGGAGGATTGAAAGGGATGAAAGTCGGTCGCGTATCAGAAGGAGAGGTTGTGAATGTATTGCGCTCATTACTCGGGCTACTGATGCACATATCCAAGACGCGCTTTATCAAATCAAGCACAGTCGAGTGATCACTGGGCACGTGACCATCATGCTGGATGCCAAAATGACAGAATAAATGATCGGAAAACTGCTCTTGACTATCTCCAAGTCGGAAGGTGACCTCTAGCGTTTTGCAAGCTCGTGATGGGATGGAGACCCACGTTGGCCACAAGTCTCGTCGATTGACGACCATGACGTCGATCTCTGCTGGCAAATCTAGCGATTTGATACGGTCCTGGGTCTCGGCGTTCAACTGCCGGCACGAGAGAAGTAGTCCATAGCCGCTGTAAACTTCGTATGGTGCTAAAGCAGGGTACATAAGGTTCGGGTTTGTCGAGCTAGGCCGACGTGGGTTATCGTCTGTAAACGCATCTTTGGGTGGCTCCGTTCGTGTGCATATCACGAGATCAATAATCTGATCTCGCAGTTCTGCAGGTAGCGTAAGTAGCGAAGGCATTCTCTGGGTAGGTTGTGAAGTGGTGCTAGAAGTCGAAGGTGCGTAGGCACCGAGGTTGTGCGACACAGCCCTAGTCTTTCGCGCCAAAGCGGATTAGTGCCGAATTCTACGACTCGGGAATCGAAGGGTATCGCTACCACAGCAACCACAATATCACAGGCAAGTCCAACCAATAAACGTCGATCTACATATCTAAAGCTAGGAGATGTTTGCTGAAGATCTTATCAGCGCAGGTTCCGTCAACTCACGCCAAATTCTAGCAACGAACAGCAAGAGATAAGATGTCAATGGTGAAACTCTTTGCATGCCGAAAGATATTTCAACATTAAAATCCGCTAGTGTTCTACGGGCTAAGAAGTTTGGCTTCACCTAAATCAAACCCTTTGACGTACGACTACAACCGCACTGCCGAGAAGTTACTTCGCCCGTACATACTCTCCCTCGCACGCGCCAAATGGAACTCCGACTCCTTAATCTCCTCAAGCACAAAGTCGGTACACGCTTTCCACTTCAAGGTATCTATAATCAGCATATTAGCACCGCTCTTTTGCTCTTCTCACTCTACTTCACAAAATAAATGCTCATAGGAAGTACTCACCTATGATCCTAACCGCATTCTTCTTCCTGTTAATCTTATTGATCCTCCCTTTCTACTCATTCCATTCCTCCAAGTGCACTAGGCCGTAGCTTTTAGCAGGGACATCGTATAAGCTCGAAAGTCTGGACTTAGCCAATCTGCCGGTTCTCAAGGGTGGTTTAAGGTCGTAGTATCGCTTCTGTGTGGGCTGGGTCAGTGAGCGAATCTATGTGGGTGGTGGGCGGAGGATGTTTGCCCGCCTGGGAAATTGAAAGTACCTGCCTTGGGGTCGCAGTACCAGAAAGGTTTATAGTTGTAGTAGGTTTGGGTTGGTATTTTGGGATGTTTAGATGATCTAATACGGGAAATGAGGTGGTTGTACTAAGGAGGGTCTGTTTTGTGTATAACAAAGTAACCCGGAAGAACAAAGTGCTACGGATACATATATACTTGCAGATACTATATTAATTTACTCTGTATAAGCGCTTCGTAGATTAAGTGCTACTTAGCTATAGTCTTGTTTGTCTAATCGTAGTCCTTTAAGAATAGCAACACGCCACCTATACCCCTATTCTGGGAGAACACGCTAGGTGCTCTATATACGCAATACTGGCTGGAGCAGATGGGAAGTACCATCTACACACAACGGTTTCGTGTAACATGCTCGTACGTCACGATTGGCAGGAGAGCGGGTGCTAAGTAGACAAGCTAGATTACGCACACTACATGCTTGACACACCAGATTATTTATTTGTGAAGAGATGATCCCCGGTCGTAAGTCGAATCATTGCTATAGCGCAGTGTATTCTTGTCCCAGACTTCTGCAAATTCACTCGAGCTCACTCATCCCTGCCAAACCGCATGCTCGACAGAAGGACGGACATGAAAAGACTGAGTGCCCCAAGCGTCAGGCTAAGTAGTATAGACGCTCCTTGCAAGTCTGCACGGTGGTTCCACCCAAACAGCCACATAAAGAAGAACCACAATGCCGGCATGAGTAGACAAACTAAGACGTATGCAACAACCCCTATGAGACTGATTCGTTGCCTTGCGTACGGAGTCCAGAAGGTCTCTCGTTCTTCGTTGGATTCATCGAGTTGAGAAACCTTCTTTGGTATGTACTTCAGCAACTCGTCGGAGTGAGGTAATGAGGGGCGTTTCCCGAATAGTCGGTTTGATATGTGATGTAGTAAGGTAGGCTTTGAGCCTGCACAAGACCGGAATCGACACCTGAACTCATGTTCGCTGACTGGAGGCACGATTTCTGGAGGACAAGGATCGTACACGTAGTCTTTGTTGCGCGGATCAGGATATTCATTCTTCTTATGAGGAGCATAGGAAAACGCGTCCCATTTAACGAACTAGGATTTTATAAGTAGACCTTGCGATCGCGGATCGGATGCGCACTTACGCTGTAGAAGTCACGATGCGAAAAGCGCCAGACGCTAAGATGGGTACGCCAGTATCCTCGTAACTTAAAATAGTCGGACCGCAGATTTCGAAAGAAATCAATGGTTCGCTTTCCATGAACAGGAATTTGAGTCAGCTCGAGGCTGTCTCCCGATTCGACAACGAACAGAATCCTGCCTGTGATCACAACTGCGGTCTGCCCGTTCGAAGCACTTGGGTCTGAGGTGTTGGCAGTGAGAGACGCCAGAGAAATGGTGCCTGGAAGCTGTCGATGTTGCGCTTGCATTTGTGGTGCGCTCTGAGTCTCTGGCATAGTCTGAACCACACTACTAGAGACATCTCCATCATTACTTGAATTACTAGCCGCTTGTACGAGCTCATATAGACGGTCTCCGAACGGCCTAGGGACATCCATCCAGCGCTGGTCACCACAGTGCTGCTAATAGTGTTAGTTGGCATTTGTACGTTCCAAAGACATATGACCTACACATGTCCATGTCACCCTTCTTTGTTCGCTCCCTATTGGATGCCATGGCGTAGTCAACGGAGACCAATCCCAATTTTCTCCAGTCCAGGACTCCATTTTTGCTTTGATTTTGTCTATCCAGGAATGGTCCTCTTGACTATGATTCAGAACATGAATGGTGGCGCTTGGTAAATCAGAAAGGTCACTTATCAAATGTCGAAGCACTGCGACCCATGTCGTAAAATTCAAGGTAGTGGCTGACCTTTCGTACCTTTGAACCAAAAGAAGCAGACTTTGCTGAAGTGTTGGATGAGCAATGAGGGCTAATTTAGCTTTCAAGACAGTCAACGCAGGGCTTTTCTGAATCCATACTTTTGCTTGCCTAGAGACCTTGATAACACCTAGGTTGGTTTCTTGTTCTATCCAAGAAGTCTTCTCCTATTACGGTTAGCATCTTTGCCTGGCTAAAATGGTCAGAACAAGAAGTGTCAAAGAGAAACGTACCTTGTTAAAATTTCCGCCAGGTAGTTGGTTTTCTACAGTCTTTAGTCCTCTGCTGCACAGTGTAGATGAAACCCTCCTAGCAATAGCTATCGTTGACTCCGATCTCGGATTAAGCAAAGGGCGACCTTCCAAACTTTTTATCCAGAATTCTTCGATTAAAAGATGCAGATCCGATTCAAACTCGGTGATATCGACTAGCTTGTTATGTACAGCATCCGCAAAGACGGTGGCGAATCTTAGCTTGTTCCATAATATGTCGGCCAGTTGCATCGGATCCAAATCATCAAGGACCTTCCATTTCAGTCCCGCCCCAGCAACAGCATTCTTTCCCGCTCGGATAGTCTCACTGGACACTGGATTTGCTTCGTACAAAGCTTGAACATCTTGGTCATGCCTAACACCGCTTGAGTTTGCTGACGAAGTTGTTGGGCCGAATTGGGAAACGACCGGAGCGCTATCGTGGCGGGTTCTTAAATCCGTTGTTGGTTCTGGATTTGTTGTTGGCTCGATGTTTGTTGCACCCTGCTGATGACGTTGAGTCTGAACTTGCCTCGATGGACGGGCCTTCAATGCTTTAATACCTCTTTCAGTAGATTTTTGCGTGAGAGACGTTTCTCGTGAGACTGACGGTCCATCGGAACGGGATCTAACTTGATTTTTCTGCAGTAGTTCTGAGGGAAGGTGAGGTTTCGATGTGTTGGAGCTATAGGATTGTTCCATGTGTTTGGTAGAGTCTCCAGGATCCAGCCTAGTATGAGTCGCACGGCTCCTAAAGAACGTAAATGTATGTTTTATGAAGTCACCATGAGTAGTTACCAGATATAGTCATACGATCCATCAGCTACACGACATCAGCCTTGTTTGTAGCACATATGCCGGTGGACCCTTACATCTCAACACCTTGTAATGGTCCCCATGCTCTGCGCTCCATATCCACTGATTATCCGACATGATAGCTGTGTTGTGTTGTACTCTTGCGCGAAAGTGAAGCATAGATGTGAGCCCAACGAAAGCCCAGGTGATATCACCAGTCTTGGTGACCGCTAGAACAACCAATAGCAAGGAAACCGCGGTGCGTGAGCCCTCATTGGTTCAGCCTCGTACTTTTTAATGGGTAGGAACATGCCATTGGAGTCGATTGAGAAATTTGTTGAGTAGACGAAAGCCGAATTCAACCCAAGACAGGAGGAAAGCAGACTAGTAAGTTCCTTTATCGAGACTGCAAAAATATGAAGCAGTTCCACTTGAACAAGGGAACGATATCAAAGTAGACTATCATTAAGAAGGAATTCAAGCTTTAATAACTCCCCAGTGTGATCCGCTCGCGTAGATAATAACAAAGCTTCTATGTTCGTGATGCATTTCTTGGCCCTCGCTCTAGGCATCCTTTACCAAAACCTTGACTTCCTTGCCCTGCTGTGAGCGGGCAACATGACGAATTCAGAAGGTTGTTTGGTGAGAAAATGTCGAGATACCTTTGCTTTTAGAATAGCAGCGAAGGCTGATCCAAGCCAGATAAGCGCAAAAACTCGTGATTTAAGAACGCATACGAACCATAAGCTTGATAGAGTGCAAACCTATTGTTCTATTTCTAACATGTGGATGGTATGAGATAATTCTGAACAAAACGTAGGAACCGAAGAGACTTTAGAGGATGTATTTAGTCTTGAAAGAATCTTGGCCATTTTCGTTGCTAATCCTATGCACGGTAAAGCGAGCATTCGGTTAACACCAGGACTTATGTAGACTTGCGACTGAGAAGTATAGTGGTTTCACTGCTTCAAATTCCTATCTTAGGATATGTACAAGCTAGGAATCACCAAGCATCCTAATCTCTTGGCCCAGAACTCTAGTTGCAAATGAGTGACAATAGCTCAAAATAGCCTAGTAATATGCATCTTCCATCCTGCACCGCATCTTACCCCCTACGTACGGCAACCCGTCAGCTCTCAATCACCCAGACCCACGAGCACAGAAATTCGAGCCAGTTCTCTCATACCCAATCGAGACATCTCTTCCACGCCGCCTCCTAATATTCCAGCCCGAAGTATAAGAAGTACAGATCCCCGCAATTCTGTTCACGGAGTAATCGATATCATTCCGGTTACACGTCGTCGGCGTAGCGTTGAGGTTGCAAAGATACACCACAGTCCCGCCGATCCAGGAGTAAAAGTTGAGATTGCCGCGGATGACGCCGGTGTCGCATTGGCGCTTGAGCCCTTCGATGGCGTCCTTGGTGTCTTGCTGTGGAAGAGCGTAGCTTGCGCAATGGACTTCTTCAGATTGGCGAGCGAGGAGGGGGGAGCCTCCGTAGGAGGCGGCGCGAATGGCTTTGGAATCGAGTGAGGTGGACTCGGTGTGGTTGATTGGTCCGTGGAGGAAGGTGTGAATTGCGTTCCCGTTGGCATCGTAGCTGACTTGGTAAACGCCCTCTGGTTGGCCGTCCGGAATGGTGAAGCCGCGCGAAGTGGCCGTGGCAATGAGGATAGGAAGGTATTGGAAGACGCGCATGGTGATCTGTCGCTACAGGAAAAGTGAGAATTTTAATCGAGTGTAGAAGAGTTCGTTGGAACGCAGCAAGGTGTTAATGATTGGCATCAAGCTCTTATTCATTTCTTAGGTGCCACTATCCCCTATAATACTCATTCAATGATTTGCGTCGATTTCCTTTTTGAAGGACTACACAATAAGCTCCTATCGAGATAGTAACAACTCCCGCCAGATTGATTCGCCTAGTACAACCCTCAAAGCTCAGAAAGAATGGACAAGCAAATCAAATGAGTGTTTCAGAAGCACCAGCTGGAAGGATGTGACGTTCCACGCGGGTCCATACCGATTTGCCTGCACGGTCATCCTAGAAAGTCTCTTAATACTATATATGTAGGTTCTTATTAGAAAGATTAAAGCGCTTTAATAATCGTTATCTCAGATCTAAACCCCACAGGATAGTTTTCAGACGTACAGAACGATAACGCGATACGAAGAGAGACACGTCGGTGTATTCGCCTTCCACAAATGTGCAAAGGAACCCTGGTATCATATTGCATACATCTTATACCTCAACCGGACGCCTTCTCATTCCCTTTCTTCCCCTCCAACTTCCTTCTCTGCTCCTCCCTCTCCTTCATTCCGGTATTGATATTAAAATGCGCATTCCTGATCTGCTCGTACAACACGCCTGCAGACATATCCGTGACCGGATGCTCCCACTTCCCCGTGACTTCCGTCTCCAGATCCGCGCTGTTCACAATAACGGGTTCATGTGCGCGAAGCACGAAGACGATGCTGAATCTATACTTCTTCTCCTGCCCATCTACCTCCGACGGTCTGCCGTAAGACACAACGCGATGCCCACCGGCAGGATACCGAAAATTACTGAAACGCTGCAGTTGTCTACCCGCGAGAAGCGTGCCGGCAGGTTGTGTATATGTCTTCTCGATTGGGATGAATTGCTGACCATTCCATACCTCCAGTCCAGGAACATCGCCGACGACGAACGATAGGAGTCCGAGATCAGCGTGCGGTTCTGCCACCACCTTCTCTTCCCAGCCTTCGTATCTGAAGAGCCTTAACATCGTCGCTGTTTTGCCTGCATCGGTGTCTTGCAGCGTTCCGCACGGACCTACGAATCTGCTCAATGCCTCCGTGCCCATGCCTAGGCTCCCTTCGATACGCCCCAAAGAGGAGGTCAAGTGCGCACCTATAAGCTTCCAGTACTTCGCAGCAGGTTCCTTCAGCACATCGGGCGTGTACTCGAGGGTCCGGAGAGTGATGAATTCCTTCTCGCCTGGGATCTTGGACCAGCCTTCTTCGGAACCGAGTTTTGTCTTCCAGCGCTGTTTTTCCGAGTCTGGGAGGTCGAAAAACGCTGCGCTGGCTTTGAAGAGGTCTTCGTATGCTTGTTGGAGAGGGTGGGTGTCTGGAGTTGGGGTTGCATGGTCGCTAGTATGAGGTGAGGTTGGTGATGACAATCCGTTTGGGAAAGGTGCGGGTTGTGGGAATGTCACGGTTGTCCAACCCAGATTTACGAGCGTGGATTGGTGTTGGGGCAGAACGAGTGGCAATGGCGAGGATCTGAGGGGTTGTCTTGTATCTTTTGGAGCCTCCTCTTTCCTCTTCCTTCTTGCTTTGAGTTTTGCGATTAGACCGGAGACTGAGAAATGCTCGCGCGGTGAGTCCATCTTGGTAGGTGCGGTCGTGGCCATTTTCCCCAAGGGTGCGTGGATATGTGCGTTGTTCTTGCGTTGTTCTTCGTAGGCTGTGAATGATGTTTATATGGGCGTGAATAGAAGCGTTTGTTCAGCTTGGCGCGGTCTTGGAAAAGAATGGAAGCTGGGTGTTAAAGGGCAGTGGAAGTTCTAGGCGGAGATGACGTCACGTGCGCCGAGCCACAATGCACAGCCCTAAAAGGAATGCTGCCAGGTTGATTCTCTCGAAGTCGCTCTTAACATTCAAATTTACAACTAAAAAGTATGTCATGATATAGGCGAAGGACTGTTCAGAGCAGTTGCCCTCTCTGACCGTACACCAGTCCTCCCCTTGCTGTTATCCCATAGCGCCTTTTCCCTCTCCCTGAACCACCGAGGGATGAGTGCTTTAATTCGAACGGGTTGCGCATCACTGCCATCCGACCTCTGTAGTCCGAATTGCACGCCTGGTCTCCAGCTGCCTCCTTCGGCACTGACCCGCATGCTTGTCATCATTTCCAGACGACATAATGCTAGACCAACGTTGCCAATGTTGCCGATGAGCTTGCCTGCCGCTCTTCCCTTTTTGATGGTGCCCTCGCGGTCGAGTTGCTTGATGTCTGAGCCTGGTGCCACTAGCTGATCGAAGGCTGGCTCGAACGTTGGTTCTTCATCATTCTGAGGCACTGGATCGTCGTCGTGATATAGCTGGACGGGCAGTACTCTCTTGCGCACAACTCCCGTATGCTTCGTCCGTATCGTAAGCTCCTGCCCCACATAACACCCCTTCCTAAAATCGATGCCGTCGCTCAAATCCACATTACATTCCATCGGCAAGGCGCTCTCCCTCGGTATCTCGCTCTGCCCCTCCGGTATACCAAACAAATACCTCCTAAGCGTATACTGCAGTGGATCCAGCGTCGGAAACGGTGGCTTCACCGCCCCGGACAAGTCGCCATTCCCTCTAAACAAACACCGTATCCCAAATCCTGGCGCGCGCGGATCTTCTAGACTCGCAATAAGCGATTGGTCCTGCAATTCTTCCTGTGAAAAGCCCCACGCAGAGTATACACCAATCCCATTCTCATCCACAGTCTTAATCGCGATCTTGGACCGTAATTTGTGCTTCTTTAGATGCTTTCCGAGCGCTTCGACCTCTGCGGCATCGACTTCGATATAGCATGCCCATTCCTTCGCGCTCAGCTCGGGGTATGTCCAGATGAAGACGTCCCAGAGTACGCGACCGCGCGCATCGAGAAAGGCGGAAAAGAACGGGGATTGACGATTCGAATCGACGTTGTTCGTGACGAGGCCTTGTAGGAACTTTGCAGCGTCGGGGCCTGAGAGGGATATCAGACGGCGATTGGGGAGGGGTGCGAGGCCCCTTGTTGCGGGTCGGAGCGAGGAGGATGGTGTCAAGTCGGTGGCGAAGCTTCGACGGAGAGCGGTGGACTGGGAGGTATGTGGCACAGGCCGCGAAGTGAGAAACGACCTGACATTGCGCCGTGAAGCCGCTGGGTTCGTCCGTGGTGGTGCTGTGGAGGATGCTGCAGTTGAGGAGACGAGAGAAGCCGGAAGCCGTGGCCTACGCGCCTGTCCTAATGTTCTGAGACATGACGCGCAGATGAAGGACGAGACTCTTGAAGTTGAGCTCATGTGTACAGACATCCAAGTATCGAACGGTGTGGATGAAGTTTGCTCGGTTGTGGTGGTGGTTGATGGCAGCTCTGACGAAATGTTTAAGCGTCCAAGCTTGCGCCTCGGCTTTTGCGGCGTTTAGATATTCACATTCTCGTCGACTACATTTGGTCTAGACAGAGGATGCAGACGAATGAACACCAGGTATAGAATTGCTAGATATAGTTCGTAGACTATAGACGAAAGAAATAGGTGTAACGCCGTAAATGCTCAAGGCTTATCATAGAGATATCTGCAGTGCCCATACCGTACAGTACAATGGTCATCCCAACAACGCCGTATGCCATCCTGGCACGAACCCATCTGTCCCTTACAAGAAAAACCAACTCTTGATCGAAACCAATGACAACTAATCATTCTTTCGTGTCAGTCGTGACCTCTCGTTATCGTCCGCCGGGCTTGCTGGCTCCATATCCTCATCATCGCTCCATTTGTCGTCTTCGCCGACTGCAAAGATGGTATCGCCGTCCAAGCTTTCTCGTGGAGGTATGACAGGTTTCTGCGGTTTAGGCGCCGGAAGAGGCGAGACATCACGGTTGAAGCCACCTGCGCTCGACGTATTGTGTGCTCGCGGGGCAGGGTCATAGGCCGGTGGTCGATCTGATGCACCCTCTTCTTCATCGAGGGAGTCTCGCATAGAGGCAATTTCGAATCCTTCATCATCTTGAGCAATCTGCAGCCCATGTCAGTAGTAGTCCATTCGTAGATGCCAAGGTCACGTACCTCATCACTCATAGCGAATCGCCTGTTGTTGACTGTTGGTCGCCACATGTAGGCCACAAAGCACACATCGGCCAGGTAGACGATGTTTAGCCACCCATCCAGTACAAACCAGCGTGTCTGCCAGTGGGTTGGCGCAAAGTCTGGACTCCCGGCTCCGGCAAAAGTGAAGCTGTTGAGAAAGAAGAACCCAAAGATGACCAATATACTACCAAGAATACACCACCACAGCTTCTTGTACATGGCGGCCTTGACGTGCTGCTTGCGATCCACCAGGTCTTTCATCGTGAGATTCAGGGAGTTCAAGGTCCAAATGTAGAAGGCCGTCAGGGTAGCGGAGAGCGGGAGAATGACGAGAAGAACGAGAGGGCCAGCATCGTCGGGTCGAATGGTCAGCGAAGCGACCGCATAGATGACGCCAAAAACGAAGTGTGCGACGGCCAGCCAACGAACTATTGTCATGGTCTTGCCCAAGCTTGGCTTTACCACACCGTAGCCCATGCATACAATCAATAGCAGGAAGAACGAGAACGAATTCCGGAAGGCGTTGAGAATGGCGACTATAATCATCAGAACCTTGGCGCCTACATTATTACCGTGTCGATTCTGGTAGTCGTAAAAGCCCCAAGTCATCAACATCTCCAAAACGAGGAAGCCAATAATGGCCGTGATGTAGTTCTGAACCGCGAGGATATCATGTCGGTTCTGGACGTACAGGAAGCCCCAGAAGATGCCAATCACAGCATACACGATTGTGATACCGCCGTAGAAGGGAAGCTTGGCAATCTGGGCGGCCGGGAGCTCGCCGTATGCGTTCTGGAATGTCACAATAGCTGTATATTCGACGTCCTTCGAGTATGCTGCCGTTGCGACGCAGTAGTATCCAGTCTTCAGGGCGACCTTCTGTTGTCCTGCGGATGCGACGGGGTAGTTGATAGCCTCGAGCGACTTTAAGTGGACAGCGGCGGTGCGAATGTACGTCTTCGAGGCAGTGTCGGCGTTGTCGGCGAGGATCCATTCGCCTTTGTGGGTAGCATTGCAGAGATTCGCGTCCATGGACTCCTCGTTACAGATGTACTGGCGCTGTGGTACGGTCAGCATAGCCTGGCGCAAAGTGGGAGTGCTCTACCTACTTCGTCAACGGGTAGATCCGTGGGCTTTCCGAGTAAATTAGAGTCTTTCCACTCCCAGACCACGACGCCCACTGTGGGATCCTCGATTGCTTCATTCTTGTCTTTGTTGATGAGCTTGACGAGGATATGGGGCTCCAGCTTGCCGCCCCACGACTTCTTGCTGTACATGCCCGAGCATTTCTGCGCATCGTCTTGCGTCTAAGGAGCATTAGCTTGGACACCGAGGCGGAAGCTGTAGAAAGCATACCAAAACGACATCGACAGCTGTCACTGCGACAATACTTGACAGCAGCAACAGCGCGACTGTCCGCAGCCACGGCTTCATCGTGTTCCTAAGGCCAGCTGGCCGAGCAGGCAGCCGAGGATCGTAGGAGCTTCAGCGCAGACGAGGGACGTCACAAGTCGCTCGATATAGCAGTGAAGTCCGCAGGAACGGAACGATGAGAGAATGATTTCGTGAATGTCGCGTTGCTGGAGCTGTCATCGGTGGACGCGGCGTCGTCAGTCTCCCAAAAGTTCCGCCCGGGGATGGCCCGTCGCACTTGCCTGCGCCGTGCTTCGTGGCTGTGCGCTCCGAGAACACCTTCCCAAACCGGCCCCCACGCTCTTCCCTCAACACCATCCATCATGCCTGGCAAACACCTCTCTGGCGATAGTGGTCAGCAATGCAGACGGTGCAAAGAAAATGTTTCTGTTCTAGTCGTGCGCTCGGAGCCTCTATGCCGGTCAGTGTAGCATGACAATTTTCGGTACTATGACAACTTCAAGTTCGTCGACTAATTTTGCCTCCAGTGACTGTTTCATCAAATATGTCCACACCAAAGTAATCAAGCGCATGGAGTCCTTTCGAGTGCGAAATACGGCGCCTGATCAACAGCGCAAGATACTGTTAGCAGTGTCCTTTGGTGTCTCTTCTGTCTCGCTTCTTAATATTCTCGACCATCATCTTCAGACACAGAAGGCCAAGACAGGGCGTACTGGCTTTTCGCTCAACATAATATTTGTCAATACCTCGAGCGTTGATAGCTCTGCCGTTCCTCTGGATCTTCGTCAACGGCTTCAGGAACGGTTTTCAGAGTACCACTTTACGTCTGTGGGTCTCCAGGATGTATTCAACGATCCTCAACGCGATGCTCTACACGACATAGCACCCGGACTGGAAGTTGCCGGTGACTCCTCTCCATTACAGCAGCTCGAAACATTGTTCAAGTCGCTCAAAACAGCCGCAGGACGTGCAGACGTTGTCTCGACTCTTCGAACCCGGCTCATTGTCCAACACGCCAAAGCTCTGGGCTGTGAAGGCGTTTCATGGGGCGATAGTACGACGAAGCTTGCCGAGAAGACACTATCTGAGACTGCGAAGGGCAGGGGATTTTCCTTGCCCTGGCAGACCGCGGACGGAGAATCCCCTCTAGGGATCACCTTCAATTATCCCATGCGAGACGTCCTAAAGAAGGAGCTGGTAAACTATGCAGAGATGACGGACCCGCCACTTTCTTCACTGATAGATTACTCCACCCTGAGCGCTCCAACAACTGTCAACTCTAAGACCACGACAATCGACGATCTGATGCAGCACTACTTTGAGTCGGTGGAGGAGAACTTTCCCAGCATCGTATCAAACGTAGTACGGACAACAGGGAAACTCGAGGCTCCTAGTACATCTGAGTCACAGGTGCGCTGTGCGCTGTGCAGTATGCCTGTAGAGGACGGGCGATTCGGGATTCATGGCTGGGGCGGAGACCAGCAAGATGGTGTAGCCTATGCTCCTGGCGAGTCAGGCCCCCTCTGCTATGGCTGTACTAGATCTGCCCCGAGAAATCCATGATGAGCTTTAGTCTATCAACATAAGTTGAACAGGATATTTTGATACGTTCTATGTTTACAAGTGACATATGCCGCGCTCGTGCCGAGGGTACATATATGACACGACATTCATGGTACCAGACCCAATGACGTGAGCTATATGCTAAATACTCATGAATAAGAGGTTGTCATATGCCTCTGAATCAATCAATTTTGACTGGATCTAAGATGCGTCACTGGATGACTCTTAGAGCAGTGTATAAACCCTCAATCATGAAGCTCACTCTTCTACAGAACATCAACTTATTAACACTCTCAGTACGACATTAAACAATATTTAATTTCGATCATAATCATACCCACGCAGCGTCCCAGAACACAATATTGCTCTTGACCAATATGGAGTATTTGTTTCCAGTTGTGCGTGTATTCATGGACATGGGGCCGGAGCTTTTGGAATTTCAACTACCAAATACGTACAGAAATCCATCCTATGTTGAAGGATATGGCGTGAGCACTTCAGCACCGATCTAACACCTGGAAGCCATCTTACTGACGTCGAGCTTAGATTCGCAAATTGGACGGTGAACAGTTCAAGGACCACAGCGATTTTTACAAATACCTCACCGAAACGGAGTTTGAGAGCAAAGTCCTAGATAAAGATGGCGTCACCCCCTTAAAGTTTAAAATATACAAAGATAATATGGGTTGGTCCTGGTTCAACAACTATAACACAGACAATGCTAAATTTCTAATCAAGTCTCGGGAGCCGCATCTCGCGGTCAAGTTCGACGGTAAGTCTCATCTTTCTTCGATTATTACCCTAAAGACGAGATGTTAACGTGGTTCAGAGCTGGCGAGGGGCGTGCTTGGGGTGAAAACGGGACACTCATGGGTCATGGCACTCAAAGACACAGACGAAGCCCAATTCAAGTATAAAGCAATACCGTTGGTCGAAGGAGGCACGACGATTGCTAAATAATAGTGAATGGGTGGCATCTGAACGCCAGGCGAGAAATGACTTGAGATGGTATGTAGTTTGGATCGACACTTATCTATTAGATGGATACCGAGGCTAGACTTTCTCGGGTAGATTTCTTTTCTTTCTTTCATCCACTACTATGGTTTAAGATTCTATTTTATGCAGTATATCTGTTCAAACTTCATCCTTTAATTCGTAAGGTGTGTGGCTGCATTTCCATATTCTGTCAACTTGAGTGTCTGTATATGGGCAATGCGAGGGTTCGGTGGTGCATGAGCTAGTGGCAGCTACCGCTACAGAAGCATTCGAGATCCGAGCATCTTTCGATGCTTTATGTAGCTCATTCACTCACCTGATAAACACTTTAAATGAATCCTCAAGGGTCTTTCAAACTTAAACTACCGCGAACTCAAATCCTCACTTAGATAGTTACGGTACTCCTACTAGAGCCATCATATTTCGATCCCCTCGATCCCTCACTGGTAAATCAGCCACGACAATTCTCCAATCGTAGGGACAATATGCATCAGACATAAAGACCTGTATTTACATGGACAACGTTCGATTAAACTCTGTTTCTCCCGGGAAATACACGAGTGTTTGGAATATGACAGCATACATGATGTGAGAAACAGACATATATGAGAAAGAGAAATCTTGCATGAAAGTACTCCAGCATACAGACGACGCACACATAATCTACACTTACAACTAGAGCTCTCCTGGTGCACGGCTTTGTAGCATCTTCGATTCTGCTCCTCTCAAGCAAAAGCAATTCTCGGTTTCCCCCGGAATCACATTTTGATCAAGCTTTGCCAGATTGAAACCATGGCGGCTCCGATATCGACCTCTCCATTCTACGTCCCAGTAGATATCCGACACATCGCGCTCCTGATCTCAGACGTGCAAACTCAAATCCTCGCCCGCTTCCCCAAAGAAACACAAGACGCCTATCTAGCCCAAATCCAGAGATCCCTGGACTTCTTCCGCTATGAGATCGCGAAAGCTCGATCTTCCGAAACCGGCGGAAACGGTTTGTACGAAGGCGTCCCTCTGATCGTGCACCACACACTACCCTTCAACCTAAACGCCAACGCATTCGTCTCGCCGTACAATAAACTCGCAAAATGGGTCAAGCAACTCGAAGAGAAAGGTCTCTTTGCCACAATATCTGCGGATCCGCATCATCCCAACTTCGCAATCCCATCACAAGTCATACCGCCCAGAGGTTGGGAGTCAAAAGATGAGATCGTTCTCGGGAAGCTTTCGCCCTCATTTGCGCATCATCAGACCTGTTGAAGTACTTCAATGCGCGAGGTATCAAGCACGTCGTGCTTATGGGCCTGACAACTATGGGTAGTATTCTGGGTAGCGCGAGACAGGGCGCTGATATGGATTTCCATATCATATGTCCAAGGGAGATGATTATTGATGATGAGCCGGAGATGGATGAGTTTATTATGACGAGAATATTGCCGAAGTTTGTTGATGTTGTTGGGGTTGGGGATGTGGTTGCGCTTGGTGAGAAGGGGAATTGAGGGAAAAAGTCCATCGTTACTCCTCTGTCAACTATATCACAGCGGTTATACCATCTCTCTCATCATCCCGATCTTCGCCTCCTCCACTAGGCCTTCATCAACGAGTTTCCGCACAACTCTAACCGACCAATGCTGACAATTCTCCGTCCTCTCGCCCCACGTCCGCGCCCTTGGCGGCTCCTCCTTCTCCGCAATCCCCTGCGCCTTCTTCAACCCATCCCAATCGAACCTAACAAGAGCGTATGTCGAATGAACGCAGTCTAGCAGCTCAACAGGCTTACTCAAACTCTCGGGCTCATAATTCATATTCTCATCTCCGCGGACTTGGAACACATACGAACAGTACACGACATGGTTCTCGAAACTCGACACACGTGGTCCACGAGAGACTGGGAAGCCGTCTGTAGGCGAGATGACGAGGGACCAATGGAGCGGCTCGTCGGGGTACTGGTTTTGACGCAGGAGATAAAGCGTGAAGAAATCTTTGCGCGTTATGTCTGGAGCTGTGGAGGAGGGCTCGGAAGATGTGGCTTGAGAGCCTGGTGGTGAGTCTTCAATTGGGAGCCAGGGCTGAGTGCCGCGGCGCCGCTTGTAGGTCTTGTCGTTGAGTGTTGTAAATTCTGTGAAGCCTACGAGTTTTATGTTGGTCGGTGCGGGCATTCTGGATGAT
This sequence comes from Lophiotrema nucula, assembly GCA_010015825.1. Taxonomy (NCBI): domain Eukaryota; kingdom Fungi; phylum Ascomycota; class Dothideomycetes; order Pleosporales; family Lophiotremataceae; genus Lophiotrema; species Lophiotrema nucula. Next base: position 178,398 of record ML977334.1, read on the forward strand.
TGCGTGAGTAGGAAGAAAGAGTAGAGAAAGTCTATTTAGGCAGGAGTAAATATTCCGAAAGTTTTTGATTACAATTTGGTGGGGTGGTAATGTGCTCGGTACAACAAGTTCCTGCTGCCTATTTAGGCGTACAGCGCATGCTAGGTAAAGTTTAGATGCTGCGCTAGTCCACTTGCGCTACTCTGGATCTGTACCGCGATCTAGAGGCAAGAGAAGCAATCTGCAAAGAACATTATAAAGACTGGAAAAAGACGATGGATGTCCACAGTATACGGAAGACCCTCAGATACCCTTAGCTCACTCCATCTTTGTCGGCCTTCCATCGCCGAATGGGCACCATCTGCATCACACCTCTCTCCTTCGGGGACTACCTGACCGGTCTTGAAGTAAGAACGCATCCAGCGAGCTGTACATTTTGAGTTGGCTCTCCAAGTCCCATAGCCAACGCTGTTCTGTATGAGAACACCAGACCCGCCGAATCGTGGTGCCACCTCCAGGGCGATACCCCCGGGCAGTCAAAGGATCCAGTAAGCTCGTCAAGAAGAGAATCGGGTTACTAGTGGTGTTTGCCGCAGGCGTGCCATTGAAAATTTGGGATGGCGGTGCTTGGAACTCATAGTTTGAACACCAGTCGGGATCAACCAAATTGATATATCGGTAATGTGGGTTCTCTGCACTGAAGGTGTTGTTATACCATGCCAGTGTGTCGTCCACCACCGTTTCCTGGCGGCCGTTACGGTCGGTACAAAGGATATGGTTGAATGAGCCGTCAAATGAGCCCATACTGCGCTTTGAGAGTGCATGATGGCCGTTTTCTATTTCCATAAGGTGAACGATGCCGTCGGCAATCTCGCCAAACACTTTGCCCCTTCGAGAAAATTGCTCTGCAAAGAGCGCTTGAATCGACAGCAACATGTACTGGTTGGGATCCGCTAGGTATTTGTGCAGCGAGCGCTCGTAAAACTTCCAGAATTCGGTCAACACGATTTCGTCCTTCTCTGAGTGACTATTCTGATTAGCGAGCCAGTCGAAGTAGCTCTCCATCAGTCCTCCCGAGTCTTCCCAATCTCGTCGGTAATATCCATTTATGTAATAGCTTCTCCCTTCGGTGACACCATCTAGAATCATTCGTCCGACGCGATCGGGGAACAGGGCTGCAAACTTCTGTCCGAGGATGGTGCCGTAGCTATAGCCGACAAACCAAATCTGTCATGTCATGTCAGCGATCTCTTCCTAATACTGTATATGTACGCCAACACAATCAGTGAAGATGACCCCACACCGGGGTTACTCTGGCTGCATGTTATACGGACAATGAACATACCTTGGCATCGTATACCGGTTTTCTCTTTTCCGCTGCCGCAACTTCAATGTAGTGTCTCATGTCGTAGACCGTTGCAACAGTATTTGCGTACTTCATGTCTGGGTTATCGGGCGGGTCATTCGGGCCTAGATGTGAGATTGCGGTCAGAACGAGTATGGTGAAAGGTGGCTGTGGAGCGGAACGTACATTCTTCAGGCTCTTCCAAGGCCTCCTAACAGTTGATGTAAGGTCTAATTTGACCCACACCGCGAGGGTTAAAAGCAACGATGTTGTATTCGTCTCTAAAGATCTCCTGAAACCGGTCGATTTCATGGAAATCACGCCTAAATAGGACACCGATGCCTGGTTCGCCGGCTCCTCCTGGATTAAACAGAACATCTTCAGCGGTGCCCGGGTTGCGAGCTGGATATTTGATGAAAGCTATTTCAGTTATACCGGCGCTATTGTTGAAGTAATCGAGAGGCACCTCGAGTAGTGCGCATTTCTAGGGACTATTGAAGCAGTCATGCCATTCGAGGCTCGTAGTTGCGTTCAGCTATGTTGTGGTTAGCATGGGATATTGAAGCGCACACCTAGATGCTCTGCGTCAAAGACGAAAGCAGGTCTGTAAAGAACCGAACATATATGGAATGTTGAGACGACCTACTGAATACCATGGATTCCTGTCTTTAAAAGAGGGAATTGGGACTGATCGAACAGAGACCGGAGCGGATCTGGCGCAGATCGCAAATCCCGCAAGGACTGCGCTGGCGAAGAGCATATTGATGAGACGATGAATAGTATTCGTAAAGCAGACAAAGCTGTGCATATGAAGTGATAGACTATTATTGCGGGCTAGACGAGAGGTATCTACTAGGAGAGGAGGAATCTGAGATGCTTTTATATCTTGAGGGATACTTTAAATCAGATAACAAGGTTTGGAATTTGGCTAAGTACGATTACCGCAATGTCCGCAAGCAAGTATAGCTGAGCTGTTCGACGAGCTTTTTGCGTGGGAGCGAACGACCGGACCGTCGCTAAGAACTGCCAAATTTCGCGGTCTGAGAATGCGGCATGGCTCTCGGTAGCAGCACCGCGAAGACTGAAATAATTATCTACTTGGAGAAGGAATAGAAGCGCTTTAACCTTCAAATAACATATAGCTGGGGGCTTATTGGAACGACTAGAGCGCTTTAGCGATCGTGGTACGGTAGCTGTACCCCCCCTTCCGGCCCAGATAAGCGTTGCAGCAGCACATTTGACTTGTCTGAGGTGTCTTCTTCATCGCTCGTTAGGTCGATGTAATTAATATCTCGTGCTTCTTGCAGCCGAGCTGGAGCTTGCTTCCTTGTTTCAATCACGCCAGAGCTTTCGAAGTGGCGTAGCCGTCGCGCACGTGGGTCTGCCATGTCACTTGGGTCGTCCACGATCGTGTCAGACCGAAGAGGCGTTACGTGTTGTGATAAACTCATTCGTATCGCTGCTGCGAGATCTTCGTCCTCATCTTCACTGGGGTCTGCAGAATCAGAACCCAAATCGATGACTTTAGATGTAGCCGAACGTACTGAGGGCATGTGAGTAGGAGGATCTGCTAGAGCCGTGCTTCGTGTTGCGGAAGAGGTAGAAACATGTTTGAGAGACGGTAAATGTAGCTCCTCCAGCAATTCATCCTCATCGGAGAGGTCGACCATGTCAAGTGTACGCATCGTACGTGATGCGCCAGAAACGGAGACAGATGGGTGTCTAACGCCAGATGTCTTCATAGGGGACCGTATCGACTTCCTTGGTGTGGCAGGGGATATCCTCGATGGTCGAGGCTTGCGCGCTCTTTTGGTGACTGGGGTGCTTGACCCGTCCGCTATCTCATCTTGCCGTTTCCTCTTGTCCTTCTGTGTCTTTGGCGACAAACTGAGTACATCTGGAGGTAAAGCCAGCTCAAGCACAAACGTAGGTAGGGTCTCTTCGACCCTGTATGTAGGGTCAAATGGCTTGTCTCGTGCGCCTTCCCAGTAGCCTTGCCGATCACCTCCTTCAAAATCACTTCTTACTAGAGTGGTCAGACTGAATGGCGAGAATGTCAGCTTTCGTTCCAGGGGTCTCGGGACAGTGCCGTCTTCGGATCGCTTGAATCGCTGATTGACGAGCTTGATCTGATGCGTGTCGTCGCCGCGCAAGGAGCCGTTCATTGTCGTTGCTGACTTCGTGAAAAGCACTGGAGCTACCCATCGCAGATAGGAACGGCCCCAGAAATCGAATCTGGTACCCGTAAACTCGAGGAGCTTGAGTTCGTCAATCGGCTGATCCCAGCCATTCCTTAGACCACGCAGTTGCAGCAGTTGTTCGTCGCTCGATACATTTGGCTTATTGTACTTGTTCAGTATCTTGATATCTGGGTAGTCAAAAGGGACGTGACCATGATATGAGCGTTGTGTCTGAAGCCATGAGACGAGCTCCTCGCGCCAAGCAAGACAGTCTCTTTTGGTAACACATCGACACAAGCTTTGTCCGAGGCCTTGCTTGACAGCTTGCAAAGCCAACACTGGGCCACATCTCTCCAGTCCTGTCGTGTCGTAGTCACCCCCTGCGAGCATCGCAAACAGGACTAGTCCATCTCGATCAAAGCCATGAGCTTGTTGGATATCGGTAGCACGGACCACTCGTACTGTTTTCGCGCTCTTTTGCGTGTTCTCCTTTGACCGGTCGTCGTTGCCTTTCTGCTTTGCAACGCGGTCATCCCGGATCAAGAGATCACACCCAAACATCAAAGTGTCAGAGTCCTGAGAGAAAACCGCGTCGACAATACCTAGCTGTTGCATTCTGGCACATTCTGCCTCAGCTTCGCCGGGAGCTTCATGGCAAGGTATTTGGAAGTAGCGTAGCATCTCTTTCAGGGGTCTTTGCTTCTCGTAATCAATCTTGTTTCCACCACGCTTATTTCTTTTCCATGGACGGCTCGGCCCGTCGAAGACGAAGAACGGCTGAATGTTCATCGAGAGCCATCGACATATCCGATAGAACATGGTCTTCTCAATACCCTGGTATGGCTTGTCGCTTTCTAGTGGCAGGAGTAAGCATGTTGATCCCCTATCGAATAGCAAGACGGAACGCACTTTCTCGGATGATGAAAACTTGCTGTTGTGTGAGGTTGTTGAAACGCCAATCTGCCTCGTCCACAGCAACCCGGAGAGGCCGTCCATGCTTTCTGTAATGTTCTTCTGCGAGCTGTACAAGCGGTACGCTTCGATCCTGTTCCTTGATGACGTCCCATAGCCTACGAAGTATCACTCATCAGACCAGGCCTTCGAAGAGATAGGTAGCGCGATACTTACGCCGGTATACCCATGGTGGGAGATGTGGGGGCGTAAGCGAGGAGGAGCGAGCAACGACGCGACACGACGCGTCGCCAAGCAGGTTGGGCGGACTCAACCGAGGCTGGTTGGCTCCAGAGCGCCCAGGTCAATCAGAAGCTTTCATGGGACACCACCTTGGAGCATTAGCCAAAGTGTGTTCCAAAGGTGAGTAGTGGTCCGTTGCTGGTGTGCAGCTTCCAACGTTGTCGGGTTGGCATTAACTCCCGGAGCTAACGCCTTATTCGGCCGCTCTTCGGAAGCAATCGCGCCTTCCATCTGAGCTGTGACACCATCAATGAGCTTTCTCGCACCTCAATTTCTTTTCTTTCGCCAGACCACCATCCAGGACAATGGACTGCAACGATGGAATTCACCTCGCTGATCACGCCGCGCTGTGTGCAGTGTAGAAGAGAAAGACAGTAAACCGATTGTTTTGTCTACGCTTTAGGACGCCTCAAACACACTCGACACCGAACGCCCCGCTCATCTCTTCGAAGCCCTCCCACAGTTCCGCTTCAAGGAACGAGCTCATGTCGCTCAGCTTCTCTTCGGAATTCTTCCGTCTCTGCTTCAAGGCATCCCCTAGGATCTTGGCTGCGGAAAGCGCCATGTCAGATTTTCGCCCCAGATACCACAACGCTTGCACGCATGCATCGGCCCGCCGGAACGCATCTTCCTGATGACACTCGACGTCTAAAGCTGATTGAGACTTCTCTGCAGCTTCTAGGAGGACCACGCCCGCCGTTGCAAATGCGCGGATCAGCACTGCAGTCCAGGGCTCCGTCAGGATGGCGCCTTGACTGACCGCGAAATGGAACTCGCCGGACTTGGAAAAGGTCGCGTCATCCCTCGGACATGCACATTGTGCGAGGTCTGAGAGCGCGAAACAATTCCTTCGTCGAAACTTGGCTATGAAATCCGTCGATATGCGCTCTTCGCGTTGTGCAGGAATGCTCAACTCAGAGACGTCAATGATCTCAACGAGGTCTGCCAGTAACAAGGTGGCAAGATGCCAGTGACCAGTCAAGCAAATGTACCACGATTGCAGCCGAGAAGAGAGTTTGTCGTGGTTGTCGATGCAGTCTTGCACGAAAGGCGCATAAAGTTGTTCCCAGTGGTCGTACACGTCCAAGGCAGCCTTGACTGCTTTCTCGAGCTTCTGACCTTTCACACCACGCGACAACAGAGTTTGCATTCGCGTAACCTTCCGGAAGAGGAGTACCTTGACCGGAGCAGCATCGCATAGAAGGGATGAGGCTTGGTCGTTACTACAAGGCCAGCGGACTGGAGTGTCCTCTAGCCGCCTGCGCTGGCGTGCGAAGAGGTACTCGTCCCAGAGACCGTCGCTATCGCTATCTTCTGACTGAGATTTTTGGGTTTCCATACGGTTGCGAGTGGTTGTCTCGGGGGGTGACCTGGGCTTATCAGCGTATATATCGCTGTCCTCATCCGACACAACTAAGGGACGTTTGTGCATAGCGGACGACAGTGTGTCGAACATGACACCGAGCCAGAACAACAAATCCACTGTAGCGCGATCTCCAGCATTTAAATCTTCTGACGAGCTTTTTACGTGTTTCCGACACCTTGGCTGCGACTTCATGCTGTGGCAGCTTGTCACGGTTTTAGCGGGCATTGCCATGCGTGAGCGCAGGGAGTGGATCAAGCGCAAGCCCTGCTCAAGGTGTACTGGGGGCCCATCTTGATCAATTGCCACATTCAGTCTAGAAAGCAGGTCGCCGCACTCGTCCACGCCATCATCTTCTACTAGGTCTGAATGGGTTTTTGGAATGTGTTCCGGTGTTGTCATGCGCTCGTTGGATGGTGCATCGTTCTCTGTACCGAGACCCTGCGTATGATCAATCTCGTCGTGCAGTTCTGTCGGTCTCTGGGTCAAGGAGAACACGATCTGGGCAAGAACAACCCTAAATGATTCGATTTCGGCCGCCTTCTGTAGCGCATTATGAGCTTCACGCCATGCCGATATCTGAAGAGCTCGATCGAAGCCGCTGGAGCCATTGAAGACGCGACAATCGTCCTGTTTACGATCGCTGTGGAATGGGTACTTCGCTTTACTTCGGTCGCTCGACTGGGCCCATTGTGTGGCGAATGAGAAGATCGCAAGGTTTATCGCTTTTGAGGCTGCCTTGTCCTCAACAAACGTTAGGTTTCTCCCCCGGATAGACGATGCTAGCCGGTCCAGACGAAACACCCTGTGGTATATCCTGTTCCAGTCTGGCCCTGCGTCATTGGCAAGAGATAGCTCTGAGCCTTTACTATAAGGACATGTTCGTTCCGTCAACCAACACGATAGCGCATTCTCGAACGTGTCATGGTATATGGCCAACAAGCTCTCTGCCAGGACCGCGTTGTTGCTCGATGAGAGGTATCGGTGTGCGAGAGGCGAGGTTGCACCTAGAAGGGACCTGTCTAGACTCAAGCAAGAGGTCTTGCGTCGCCGTTTGCGCGACGATCTCACTATCTGGCTATGCTTCTTATCAGCATGTCTTGGTGTTCGTCTGATGTCGGAGGTCTGGCTATCTGGACTGGTGCCATCTAAGCTGTCTGCGGTACTCTCCGATAGTGTTCCGATGGAGGATCCCTTCCCGGAATCGTGATCCAACGCGATCTCCTCGTTCTCCAGATTGTCCTCCAGCTGATCGGGTGATTCGTTTGGATCGAAGTCGTTGGATACATCTTCGGCCGACTTAAAGAATGCAGGCGGCGAAAGATTCATGTCAAACGCTGGAATACCTCCAGGAAAGTCGGCAAATGTCAATCCAAACTCCTCGACTCCATTGCGCTCTGTCGCAAGAGCCGTGCGCCCCATATCCGACAGTTTGGTAGGTTGCGGGGCCGCCTCGGCCAGCACTTCCTGTGCAGTATCATGACGATTCTGTGGCGACTTCGAAGAGCTGCTCTTTCGACGCCTCTTCGCCGGTGGTGCTGCACTTGGTTGCGGCGCAGCTTGCAACACGCGCTGTGATCGCAGCCAGTCGAAAGTACATGTCTTCTTCGTTTTCTCACAATTCCCGCAAGGTGCTAATGGGCCAAACACGTCTACATCATCAGCGACTACAGCGCCATAACACGTCATGCGCACTCACCGCTGTAATGGAATATCGTTGGGTTGCTTCCAGACGAGCCATTGTTGTCCAGCAGAGTGTCCTCCAGAATCGCGGCGTCGCAAGCCCTTTTACCCTTCCTACACTGATCGCAACATCGGTTCTGCTTCCGGCTCGTTTTCGAAGGTTTGGCAATGCTGCCAGGAGCAGGAGATGGGGTGGTCCAGGCATAATCAAGGAAAGACTTCGGTTGCACATCAACGAAATTCATTTTCGCAAAGCTGGATTCAAAGGCAAGATTGGGAAAGAAGAAGACGCGCCCGTGAGGGGAATTCGAGGGGAGTGCTAAAGGCGCCGGCCGATGTACCCATGCATGCTCACCCCGCACGTGGATCATTAGCTCCACATCCAAGAGTAAATGCGGGGAAGGCTAATGCCTAGCACGTAAGTCCATTCGAATAACTTGCCCGGAACATCCTTAAAGTCTTGCGCCGTTATTCGGGCGACCGAAGTGGGAGCCTTTTTAGAACTAGCAACTGTTTAATCACTTCGACGACTTACGGATCATAGGTGCTCTCGCAGCTTGCAAAGATGGTAGGATGTTGCAGGTATTGTGGTTACTGAAGTCCCTTAGGAGCCTTGCGAGAAACATTTCACGTTTCGCACGAGGTGCACGTTGGGCAATATTCTCATAGCCTCTTGGGTTTGCGCACAGCAGCCCGGTCCAAGATCTGGCATAAACCGGTCGCTCCCAGTGCGACCCAGACGTGGACTATGATTCGTTTCTCGAAACTTCTTCACAACGAAGTCCGAAACAGGAATCGGGCCGCCGTTCTGTTTTAGCCCCCAAGGATCCATTCCGGCTCGTCTCGTTGGGTTGAGACGCCACAGGATGCTCAGCCTTCCTTAGGATCAGAACATGAGGCTCATGCGTAGTACAAGCGGGATCGTCCAAATGTGGAAATACTTGAGCATCTTGATGCCTACTCGGGAAAATCTTTGCGAGGAACCGATACCGATACGATACTGTTTAGAGCTGAATCACTTTCTTCCCGCCGGTTCCATCTGGATCGTGGAGCGCTGATGATACGAGGGATCAGGTGCAGTGATTCCTCCACTCTATGTGTGCAGCCCTCGTCAAGCTAGTCCACGGTTTCTCCTCGAGAGTCTTGAGCGTAGACCCATTATAGCGATATCGAGACCCTTAATCTTGATGGCTGGAAAGACTCCATGATTGACTTGGAATGAGGAGAACGCTCATCAGCATGCCAAGATATGGCTTCGATGAATCGAATCAGCACTCCCGGTGATCATGAGGGAGGTAAGCATGTTTAGGCCCTAGCAACATTCGCTTGCCTTGTGGGAAGACGGAAGATTCCTATTCCTCAGGGCCGACCTCGTCTGATACTACTAAACAATGACCCCATACGAACTGTCAATCACGTAGACATTGAACGATGCAGTATAAAAGGGCAGAGAATCTCCCGTCTCAAGCAATTACCAGCAGCCCACCTCACTTCGATCTCATCACATCTCTCTCGCCTGATAGCCTTTTCTTTCCATCAACAATTTTTTCTCATTCCCTTATTCCCAAGCCTACCCATACCTAGCTCCCGGATTTCGACTCGACGTCCTCAACATGAGTTTCATTACAGGACAGTCCCTTCTCTTGTCTGCACTTGTGCTAGGCACTAGCGTTCGCGCTGCTCCACAGTCATACAGTCAATGGGTTGACCAAACTCTCGTTGATCCCGTCCAGTCCGCGCCACCAGTTTCGTACAGCGAGCAGCCTGTGCCTTCTCAGGAACAAGCGCCTGTGTACACAACCCCCGTCTACTCCGCACCACCGGTATATAGCGATTCTGTCTACGTTGAGCCGGCTCCCGAGCCTGTATCATCGGTGGCACCGGCGCCAATCTCTTCTCCCGTGCCTGAGCCGATATCTTCAGTTGCGCCACCTGTTGATGTCTCTCAAGTTCCTGACATCTCCTCAGCCGCCCCTGTTCCCACGTTCGCATTCGGTAGGCGCCAAGCTTGGGTCAACGATACCTACAATGAATACAGCAAGCGTCAAGCCGTTGGTACGGGCACTGCAGTAGCAGAAGCCTACTGGAAGCGTCAATCTGTGGGCACTGGCACGGCTGTCCCTGACGCTTACCGGAAGCGACAAGCCGTGGGTACTGGTACAGCAGCCCTTTATCCATATGGGAAGCGCCAAGCTACTCAAACGGACGGATTCGCACAGCCTCATGCATACACAGAAGCAGCTCAGACAGTGGTACCTACGCCTATTTACACTCCCTCCGTTGAAGGTACATCGGTCCCTTCGGCGACCACTGGGGTATGGAAGCGTGTAGCTTGCGCGCTCGGATTTAAATCCATCTGCTCCGGCGTGTGAACATCTGGGAGAGAGAAAGTTGGTTTGAGCAACTGAGATGACATGAAAAACAGAGCAGCCAACGATGGGCCAGGCAATATACTGGCGATGGCAATGGCGATTACGGAAAGTCTTTTCCTTTGTATGCATTCTTGGCGTCGGTTGGACATAGGGAAAATGATAATAGACAATCATGGGCAAGGTAATGCTGTATCTTGAAGAGTCGTAGATCGATTTCTTCCTTCTTCCTTTATAGGCATGCACGGCGTTCGTCAAGCTTTATAATTTCAGATAGTATCACACAATCAATCAAACAGCATCATTCTCCACTCTCTGACTCAATGTCCTATCAACGATACAGCGAAATATCTTGAAAACGGTTCGAGTCGACACGAAAATCCATATCCTGCCTAGTCATCGCTGCCCTGCATTAGCTAGTCAGTAGCCGGCCCTCAGCCGGTCGAAGAGCGGATCCGCTAACAGTGCGGGGGTGTGTCAGCCGGATGGACCGGGTTTGGACGCTTTCGGGTATTGTGAAAACTTGGTTGGAGACTTGCCTCGGACATTCGGCGCACCAACAATTCCGTTCGAGACGATATCGTTGATAGAGACGCTGTTTTGTGTTCAGTTGGTCAGTCTAACCTCTTGTTGTTGACTGATTGGTGTCGTGTTACGCCAGATTTCGCAAGCTGTCGCTTCTTGCCTTCGTCTTCTACACAGAACAATGGACGCACCACACTTAAACATACGATTCGAACGCATTTGGATTTGATGGGGATGGAACAGCAAAGATTGAGAGATGTGATAAGATATCATGCAGTATGTCTTATGTCCGACACTAACTGGTACTGACTGCATATTGACTACCAACTGAAGACCTAATGGAGCGATAATATGAAAAAGCAAGCGCTCTAGTCGTGTCAAACAAAACTCTCGATCCGTACCACGATTGGCTCTCACACAAAAGATGAGCAGACTCATCGCTTGTAGGGCTGTCTGGTTGTCAGCAGCTACGGGATCCGGCTCCTTAGCGTCAGGTTCAAGCTAAGGCGACCATCACATCCTCGAACTTGAAGAAGCATCCTTATCTTCTTCATCTCAGAACCTCATAGCTCTGTACACACTGACTGATACCCGCATAAGAACAACCAGCTCGTCACACCGCGATGTCACAGAAGCAAACAATACAGCAACTTCCGATACCGGAGCGAACCGGACACAACGCGATATTACATTCGAGCTACCTCGAGGACGTTGTAGCAGCACTTAGCGAATGGAAGTGTCACCGCGTTGTCCTCGTTCACAGCAAAGCGCTTGATGCAAACTCGTCTGTGATCAACGACCTCAAATACAAGCTAGGCGACGTCCTCGTCGGAACAAAGTCCGGTGTTGGAGCACACTCGCCATATTCAGACGTCATCGCCATCACGAACCTTCTGCATGAGAAAAATGCGGACTGCCTCATCAGCATCGGAAGCAGCTCGTACTCAGACGCCTGCAAAGTCGCGCGTCTCCTTCATTCCTCTCTCAGTCCGGGCCTCACAGCCGAACACATCGAAGCCACCATAAACCAAGAGAAAGGCCTCGCAGATAAACTCAAAGACCCGAAAGTCAAACTCATCGTCGTTCCTACTAGTCTCAGCGCCAGCGAATGGAACCACGTCTCCTCTGCCACAAGTCCGGAGAAGAAGAAACAACACTTTGCAAGCGCAAAAGCAGCGCCGGATCTGATTCTTCTCGATCCAGAAGTCGCGGCTACAAGTCCGAGAATATTATGGTTGAGCTCTGGAATGCGCGCTGTGGATCATTGTGTCGAGACGATATGTAACCCCAAATGCACGCCCGAAGCAGCGGCGCATATGGAGGAGGCACTCAGCACGCTGCTCAAAGGGTTACAAGAGTACAAAGAAGGCGAAGTTGATAGGAATCGTGAAGAGCTTCTTCGAGGTATCGCAGAGTGTCAGCTTGGTAGTCGACAGGCTATGATGGGTTTGCTGATCAATAAGATCCCTATGGGCCCTTCACACGCGATTGGTCATCAGCTGGGTAGTGTTGGAGGCGTGATGCATGGTGTTACTTCTTGTATTATGCTCGGTCCTGTCCTGCGGTATACGATGGCTAAGCTGGAACCGCAAACTGAGCCGCAGAATAAAGTGCTGCAGATTTTCAACAACACGCTGGGTTGGGACGAGAAGAGCGCTGCGGATGCCGTGGAGAGGTTCGTTCGGTTTTTAGAGTTGCCCAATACGTTGGTGAAGGTTGGTGTCACGAGACAGGACGATCTGGATACAATTGCTGAGAAGACCATGACAGATGTTTGGGGTGGCGGGGAGAAGCAGATAAGTACAAAGGAGGAGGTCATAGAGGTTTTGAAGATGGCGAAGGGGGGGTGAGACCGGGACGAAGCTGTAGTACTTGATAGCAAATAAGCCGGTCTTCTCCCGGAAGGGAGGTACAGACAGCATATTGCTATTTCTGGAGTGCTAATATCAGATAAAAGAGATCCTACCTAAGACATCAAATCCCTTTCGCCGCCTCAAGCCATTCAGAACAGATCTTTCCAATACTTCCCTTGCCTTTTTCGACCACGCCCTTATGAATGCTTTTGCCATCCCGCCATTCGTGGAAGAGCTAGCCTCTAGGTAAGTCTGCTGGAAGATGGCCCATAGTTCCTTATCCCGCGCATTCGAGGAATTCGGTCGAGGGTAGTAAGGGATGTATAGGCTACGTAAAGAAGAGGTTATCGGGGTTATCGAATCGTTGGTTCGGATCTCGTCTCGGCGACTCATGATGGTGAGATAATTATCAGCTCCCGAGACGGGGGTATAGATAGCGTATTAAGGGTCTTGAAGTGCTGTAATTGGGTAAATAAGATCCTACTTAAGTAGAATTTGATAGTTGAAGCGCTCCTACAGGATAGTGTGACTATCGTATCTGTAGCTCTACTCTGGCGATAGATGTGAGTAGAGAATTTTCTGTTGAGAAATGACTTTTGGAAATATGTCGTAGTGGGAAAAATTTTGGTCATAGTTTAAACCTACGCCAAGCTGTCATGTCGGAAGCGAAGACCAAACGCAGATAGGGCCCATCCCGACGCGAACTTCCACATTCCCAATTCATATCATCAAATCAACTTCGTTTCAGGAGATGGAAACGATCAGGTCCGCACTTGGTTGTTTGACAGTGTTGGAACATTGCGGCATTGCGATACGACGTGTAGCTCGGTGGCAGGTCCAAGCTCATGTCTGATTCGTGTTAACATCCATCAGTACGAATCTATGAATCTATAATACACTCATTCTCACGCAGTATACACCGTCACTCGCGTTTAACTCATGACTGCCTAGTATCGTTACTTTCACGACTGGTGCCCCGCCTCAGCCACGGATTGATCGGGATAAAGCTAGGCCTCAGCCTCAAATGACGAAATGTAAACGTAAAAGGGCGGGGAGGGTTTCAGTTTCCTTCATATAAAGCCCCATGCTACCCGCACGTACGCGCTGGTAGACAACTTCGAGTGAACCGCGCCACTCCAATTGGTACCGAGTATCTTCGAGCAGTGCACAAACCTTCCAAGGAAATCGAGTCCTCAACTTCCTCAAATATGGCAAAGACAGCCAAGAAGACCAATACTGCGAAGCGCAGGCGCATTGATGACTCTGACGATGAATATGTTCCGCCCATCTCCGCCAAGAAGTCCAAGAAGGACCAGATGGTCAAGCGCGATTCAACTCGACCCAAGAGAGGACAAGGCATTGGAACAAGCCGTCCAGCATACGATCCGGCGGACCTTGACGCAAATGGAGCTCACAAGCAACAACAGTCGCCGTTCTTCGCGAAGCTGCCATCGGAAATCCGGCTGACAATCTACCGCGAGTTAATGAGTGGGCCATACACAACTATCAAATGGGGACCACATCGCTTTCCCGATATCATTGCCGCGGTTTACGAGGCAGAAGATGACGACTTTTGGGCCGATAATGTCGATGAGGAAGGCCACCTGCAGTGGCGGAACGCGTTAGACCCCTCCTGTCTGAGATTGTGCAAGCGCATGTGGAACGAATGGCGCGAAGAATTCTACAACACACAAACCTTCAGCTATGTGCTGAACTTCGCGTCTCTGTTCGACGATCATGACGGTGTCGAAGCCGAGACGCTCTTTTTAGAGTCGCTCGAGGGTACAAAGGATTTCGTTTGGCCGGACTTGAGAGTCTTGCTCCACCACCTGCCTCCGCGAGATGCCGAGGAGAATGGAAAAGATGGGAAGAGGTTTCATTTCCGATACCAGCTGAAGTTCGACGAGGAGGTGTACTTCTCAGCGCTCGAGAGATCCCTTCAAGGAAACACAACGATACAGCGCCTGGTCATCCGGCTGGATGTTCGAGTCGTAGAGGAAGAGTTTTTCCGCCGCTGGGAGGATCACTACTACGTTTCTGTAGATGCAGACGTGGGATTCAGGAAGCTTGACGGTGTTTTGAAAAGCCTACAAGGTCTACGAGTGTTGGAGATCTGTAGTCCGGACTTCGATGGTATTAACACTGATGATAATCGGCTAGGGGACACTGCTTCAATGAGATTCAAGGAGGGGTTCAAGACACTGGCAACCCGAGTTCTCGGGCCCTGTGATGTCTCTGAGGAGGATTGTGACATCTTTGGACGTAATTGGAGTTATTCGCACGAAGGCTATCGATGTATCTTCAAGAAGAGAGATTGAAGTCGACACAGCAATTGGCAAATCGAGTTGCATCTCAGAAACTTGGCAGATTCGGAGAATCGGAATCGATACACACGGATCCCTTTGCTACTTATGCTGGCCTTCATAGAAATGAAGAGCTCAAAAGATGTCCAAGCAGTCCCGTAATTGCTCTTGATTGTGTACACACCAAGCGTTATGGATCTTTGATGGCTCGAATGTGAGGGATATGGCAGAAAACGCCGAATCATTAAAACGCCATGGACGACGACCCTCTGAAAGGAATCCAGCTTGCTAGCCACGTAGCTATGGACTGGTTGGATCGGATTCGTTCATCGGCTACCGTTGCTGTTTGTGCAATCGGCTCTGAGCCACTCGCAGACTCAGTCCTATCAGGCAAAATGCGTTGTTCGAATAGTTCGCATAACTCTTCTGATTCTTCTGTGGAGAAAGCTGTGCGAAAGATGTCGGGTGCCGGAAGTGCTTTGCCCCTTTCGACCTCCACTAGTACCCTTGGGTTAGCACCGGCCTGGATAAGGAGCCTTGCCAGATCAAAAGAAACTCTTGAGTTGAAGGAGTTCGTCACATGTCTTTGATGGAATGTGTGGAAGAGAAACATCTGCCAAGGCGTCGTGAGAGTCACTTGATGCGCTCTTGATGAGTAGCCAGCTGGTGGAATCTGAGTCTGGAGAACGTCCGATACGGAGTTTGGAGACCAAAGTTTGGACATGTCGCTGTTGATACCCCTATCTTCCGTGTATTTCCCCTGTATCAATCGTCGTACGACATCCCGGACTTCGTGCTTTCCTTGAATGATGGTCTGTTCACTAAAGAACAACCTGCACAAAACGATGGAACGAACGAAGTCCGAGAGGCAGTCGGGGTCTGTCATAAACTTCTGAGCGGGATAGTGGATCAATCCGACTAGAGTCGCCTCCTCCAGAAAGGCATACTGCGGCGATCTGATTGTACCCCAGAACATGGCGTCCTCGTCCGCTATGGCAAGACATTCCGACAACGTATCGCGGAAATCTTCGATCAACGTGATAGGTGCTGTTCTGGTGCGCGCTTCGATCTGGCGCACGTGGTACAAGAAATTGCCTACAATCTCTCTACACTCTCGTTTGTCAAATGAAGGGCCAATATTAGAGATCTTGACGCTTGACTTGGTATCTCTAGCGGTATGTCTTGAGCCTGGATGATCAACTTCAGGCATACACTTCAGCTCGGCGAAAAAGGTAAGACAGAGATCATGATCGATGTCTGCTTCTGGTGGGAGATCTATGCTCAGTGTCCTCTGCATATCTTCTAGGCAGAGAAAATCCTGTACAGTTCGATGGAAGAAATCAACTCGCGCATTGGTGTCCGCCTGGCCATATACTTCGAGCAGGCCCTGCGTACGGGCGTTAATCCTCTTCCTCGCTCGTTGGAGGCGGACTAGATAGGAAGAATCACCCCATTCCCGTCCTCTGAGATATATTCTGATGATGTTCTCGGCATCGCCCGCTCCGTGGAGATCATAGGTTAACAGTCGATACGCGCGGCGCGCTTTCATAGCAATCTGGAAGTATCTTGCGGCTTCAAGTCTATAGAACGGCTCTATGGACTCATACATGTGGCGAAAGAAAGGGCCCAATTCTCGAGGGAATTCATGTAGGCGTCTTTCTAAGTCGTCGAATGTGTCGGCATTGGTGAAGCCTCTCACCAAAGATCTTGTGACTAGAACGACCCATAAGAAGACCCCTTGGGCTCGGTCTACAATCTCGCGGATGAAGTCAGAGCATCTGGGCTCTATCGATTTGAGATCCGAAAATGCCGTGCTTTGTTCCATGGTATTGGTGACGTAGTTAAGGATGTCATTCCGCGTGTAGTTTTCTAGAAGCATATGTGGCCCAGCTTGCTGTCCAAAGGCCTCTTGAAAGACGTTCCAAGGTCGACTGGACAAACAAAGTTTCATACAGCTGGAGCTGAAAGCGTCCTTGAGCACTTGTACCAGTTCATGGTGGTCCCCATCGTACTCATCGAGGCCATCGATGACGAAGCAGAACCGATAGCGATGTGTCGAGACATCTGCTAATCTTCGAAAAGCAGTCATCAGATGGTGAAGGGTCCAGCTTTGTGGTACATAGCCGACAGCAGAGTCGGGCATGATTTCTTGTATAAGCTCGGGACAAATACGGAGCACATCGAAAAGCAAAGAACGGATAAGGCCATTCTGTGATTTCTGCAGTGCGCTTCCCGAGTTCCAGAAGAAGTAGCTTCCTATGAAGAGTTTGTCTGGATTAGCCCAGCGACGAAGAAGATCCAGAGTCTTGGGATCTCGCACTATATGGTTGAGGAGCGTCGACTTCCCCGACCCTGCCTTGCCCGCAACCCAGTAAACACCTTCTCCGTCTTGGAACCAGCTCGCAAGCGAGCTCTGCGTGTCGGAACCACTGTCCTGGTAAAGCCAGTCAAACGTGAGATGGTGAGCGCTCCTTATGTCAGACTGTCGAAGCTGCATCTCTGGGAAATAGAGCGTGCCTAGCATACGCTGGGCATGTGATACCTTCATACCATCAGATGCTAAAGTGGAGAGTCCACTGGCCACTGCTTCCAAGCCCAGTTGATTAGATGTCAACAAGGATAGCTTCTTCTCCATGGGAGGTGGCTTCGGCGGAGGAGCATTTCGTTCCAAGCTTATGGGCTCGAAGTCAAAGGATCGTGCTCGCTGCGTACGTATCTCCTGTAGGATATCGTCCTTCATTTTTCGCAAGTCGAGTTGCCACTCGACGTCCATTCTTGCTTCTTCGTTGGCAAGGTCCTGAAGTGCTGCGAAGACTTTCGAGCTCGAATCTCTATGAATCTTGCATTAGCACTTGAAGCTTCAGAAAGGAGTTTTGTTTTAAACCCACTGTAAGAGAGCAAGAAGATAACTGTTCAGCGAGTCTTGAAGCGTTTTCATGCGGTTGATAAGCCTTTCAATTTCACCTCTCTTCCGCGCTCCTCGAATACCTTGGCGTATGCTGCTCCACATCTTCCTTGACTTATCAACTTTGAGATCCTCAACTAAATTGGTCAACTCCTGGGCTGCTAGACGACATGAGTATAGCAGAGAAGTGAACCTCTTGCTATCCGTAACGGCGCTCGCTTCAGCCTCGTCAGCGGGCGACAGCTGTTCAGCTAGGCTCTGAAGCCTGTCGGCCATTTCCAGTAGTTCAGTCTGATCCGAGGCGAGGCCAGATGCCGAGTTATATAGCTCGTAGATGCTGGCTGACAATCGGGTCCCAAAATCAACGAATTGTACGATGTTGCACGCAAGGCTGAGAGCCGAGAAGGGGTCGAGAACCATTGTGCACTAGGATTCGACGCCTTCCTGGGGCGTCGCAGATATTACAAAAAGCCCGTAAGGAAGTGTCGCTGGCCTTCTATGGTGTTGTGAGAATCAGGCGAGGGCAGGCTGCCTGACGCGTTGGGATGGCTGTGCAGCCACATGCCCCAGGTGACGCGCTGCATGGGCACAAGCGAGTGCCCTGAGCGACCAATGACAAGGCCACTACTTAGGTGCTATTGAAAAGACATGAGGCTGCACATGAGGTGAAAGTTGGCCAAAATAATTTGCGATATAGGAGAGCATATGTGATTGAGCGTCGGAAGTCGCGATTAGACATCGACAAGAACAACGCGTGTGCATGCGGACGTGATCATGTGACCGTATCAAACTTCTTGGCCTCCAGACACCCGCCCAGAGCTTGTACCATCTCGTTGGAATAGACTCTCGATGACAATGCATACTTGCTGAGAGAAGAGTTAATAGATGATCAGGGGTGCCAAAATGGTATGAATTCCAAGGTTGTCCCCATTGACGCTCTAGCTAAAGAACGCTACTTTACAACCGTGCTTATTAGCACAAGTGATCTTCGACTCTCCTATCCATTCTTTCTCATCTCGCGCCTCAAGTTTCTCAAACTTTCCTGCTAACTTTGCTAGCACGTATGCACCCTCAACCAAGCTTTTTTCCTTCCCTAGACACGAGCGGGGACCGCCCCCAAAGCCCATGAACTCCCACTGCGTGGGCTTGATCGAGTTCCAGCGGTCTGGTTCAAAGCTCTCAACATCGGGTCCGAATACAGCGGGGTCGCGGTGTAGAACGTAGAAGGAGGGGAGAAATTCTGATCCCGCAGGAACGAATATTGGAGATGTCCCGGAGGGACCACCCCCTGTCGGAATTATAGTGTCAACGTAAGCTTGTCGTTGCAGAGCTGGAAACAGAGGTCGGAGACGTAGTGCTGTTATCATATCAGATGACATTCTTAGTATGTATCATAGGGTTGCCTACATTCGAACAGCATGTTCTGTATGACGGTGTTGTTACGCAGAGCGTCCCATTCAAACATGCTATCGCCTTGTCTTAGAGCCTCTTCGCGAAGGAATTTCCAATGTGCAGGACTTCGAGCAAGAAAGTAGACGGTGTTGCTAAGGAGAATTGATGTCGTATCTTGCGCTCCGATGATTCCTTGCACGAGATGATTTCGAATCCAAAGCTTGTCGCGGCCTAGAGAAAGAAACGTCTTGGCCATGTTCTTTGATCCGTTGTCTGTATCAATTGATGCACGTTCGACACAAAACGCTACAAAGTCGTGCACTTGTCCGCAAACACGCTTGTAAGCACCTGTCGGCAGCAAGGAGCGAAACCCTCCTAGCATGAGTCGCAATCCGGTGCCTTCGATAGCTTTGCCCCAACTATCGAGGAACTGATCACGAGATGAAGGAATGCCTTCAGGGGGGTTATTGACGTCATAACCAAGGATGAAGTACAGAGCGTTGTCGACGAACTATTCCACGTCAGTTTTCACGCCAATCTACAGACCTTGCTGTACCTACGGATTTGATGAACATGGGTTGCATATCAATCTGTTGCCCATCTGCCGGGATCTGTTCGATCAAACCATCAATGACATGGCTGAAGTATGAAAGGTCGGAAAGATTGTTCTTCGCGAAACTCGGCTTTACCGCTTTGCGCGCGTCATTCCACTCCGCGCCGTCCTCTGTCAATAAACCGATTCCTGTGAAGGGTGAAAAGGGCTCTCGGCGCCAAAAGTTGCCCCAGTCTTTGCTCTGGAAGACGTGTTTGATATTCTCCACGTCGGCTGTAACAATTGATCTCGGCCCGATCCAAGGATTCACGCTGAAGGTTTTTCCATATCGAGCATGGTTTATAAACATGTTGTGAACATCCGTGAACAAATTGTACGTGTAGTCTATAGCTGTAATGGGCTCCTTGTTGTTGAATCTTGGTGGCGGGGCGCAGCCATTCTTCGTTTCCAATGCCCTGCGTTGTCGCGTATTGAAGAAGACAGCCAGGCACACAGACACCGCGAAGATCGAGAACGCGACACCAGTGGGACTTTTAACGACGTCCATATTGAGATCTGAGATGTACCAATGAGTTCGGAGTAGGTAAGAGTGCGCACGAAAGTATATGAGCGTCCAGACCGTTTTGACCCGCGTCAGATGAGCCCCGTGCGCGCTTCTAACGCCAAAGTTTGTCCTCGGCCGTTTCATCTGCCCCTTACCGGATCTGTAACAGCCGCTTCTGATTGACTTGACGCTAAAAGGATCACCAACATCTCTCACGTCAGACGCGTTGTTGGCTGTCTCTTTCGATCGCTTTTGGCATTTGGTGGTCAAAATGCGAGGTCCTTCGTGTTCGCTTCTTCCACCAATCATTGACAAGGGGTGCTCGCAAATGTACCTCAAAAAGGATGTCATTGTGGCTCTTGACAGTTTACGATCTTAGTTCTCAATACATGCGCTGAGCAATTGTCCGGATTTTCAAGGAAGTCTCTATAGTAATCGAACCTTGGCGAATGCTAAACAGATTCGATGATTCAAACCAAAAACACGTGCGTCGGTCCAAGCCAATTCTTTCGGCCATAGCCAAGATAGCTTCTCCAGTCTGAATCGCGTGTTTGGGCAACACTAAGCTGCCCTTGAGAGAATCTTCATAGTTGAAAACAAGGCCTAAAACTAGGACCGCAAAGACATTCAAGTTTTTCTGCTTTGAATATTGTTCCGAGAAAATAAATCTTTGCAGATGGAATTAAAGCCTTCCATAAGGATTCGATACGCAGCCTGTTTGTTGAAGCATCTCGTGATTTACCTGTCAGTATCTATCTTGTCACGTGAGAGCGTATAGATCCTCTAACATGATTGCAGGCTGAAGCACCCCTGTATTCTAAGTTGAAATTTCAAAGTGGGCCGCGAGTCTTAGAAGCCAGCCAAACAAGCACGCCGCTCCAGGTAGACGACAATTTTTCTATGATGCTCGATCAGTCAAGTCTTCCTGGGGCCTAATTCAGGCCCTTAGTCTGCTTGAAGCGCTATTCTTTACTGCTTTTCTTTACCCTTCGGGAAATACCTCGTCCTCAGCCTTCCTGTTGGAAGCCTTTCGTACGCCAGAACATTTTGCACTATTCCGTCTATAAGCTCTTCTGGTAACCTCTGCTGCACACAGGCATGAATTTTTTTCTTGACCCAGTATAACTCTAGGCTCTCCTCGAGCATCTTCCTTGTCCGATTGAAGTAGACAGCCTCCATCCACGCGCCATTGTCGGAAAGATTCTCGTTGCAGCAGCTCTTGTAACGTGCCATATCTGCCCAGTCGGCCTTCGCCCAACTGGGTATGAGCTCAGTGGCCCTCGAGAGCGCTCTTGCTAATGGTCTTATAGCTTGGTTCCATGGGAGAGCAGCTCGATCCTCGTTCTCCCATTCATCCAAACAGACTCTGAGCAGAGCTTCGTCGATCATGTGGTAGATCCTAGCTCTCTGGCTATTCAGAAGTTGTTCGAAAAGACCCCCTCTTTCCTCCCTTAGAACACTAATCGTGAAATCGACAAGTAGCGATCCAGCGTATAGTCTATCGACTTCTAACCTGGCGAGTCGCTCAATCCTTGCAATATACTCATTGGTGAATGTTATCAAGGCAAGGTACTGCTCGAACACGGTTGCGGCCCCTACAAAAGCCGCCAAAATTGCCGCATTGCTAAGCAAGTCTCTCGTCTTGAACATCGAATAACTTTTGGTCCTCAGCTCTTGCATCTCGTTCCAGGACCAAGGACATGGTCGCGTTTTCGGATAACGAGGCCAGTATTGCTGGTGTCTAGGCTGGATGCGCAGGACGCCTTGCGGGGTCAAGGTTCTCTCATCTGATCTTCGCGTTAAGTAGGGTACCGGACCAATATGAAAGGCATAGCGACGGTAAATCAGCTGATCGTCAGGATTGTAGAGGAAGTAGTCGTAGAACATTTGCTATGGTAGATTCATCGTTCGTGGGTGATCCGGTGGGGCGGTGAGTTATGATCAGGCAGATGTTTCGAGGTTGCCCAGAGGCTGAACTCGGCTGCACCTCAGCTGCATGTATGAGGTCATCGTATCATGAAACTTCTCTAGGCATTTAACATATAGAGACGAACAACATAATATTCAGTGGCAAAGTTTCTCCCATCGACTCACATCATGTAAGCAAAGCTATTCGTTGATGATCGTGAAATGGTATTTGGTCACGTGATGCCAGAAGAATTGACGGGACAGCTACAAATGAGAGATACATCGTAAAGAAGCTATGGTCATAATCTTAATTCAGTCAATATTTAGACAAACTTCAAGTCGTTATATTTCGATTTCGCGCTCGCTTGCTCAAAGGGTAGCAATTGGGTACCTATTTGACAAATTCTTTAAAAGATCAATCATTACATTGACATTATCGTGAATTGAAGAATAACAATACAGCCCTAGTACCCAGCACCATAAGTAGGTCGCAACCCATAAGGCCCATAATTAACATGATCTGGCCCGCCATTCGTCTTATTAATCTGATCAAGCTTCTTCTGCAACCTCTCCCCGATCTCCTTCTCCACCTTCGCGAACATCTTGACAGTCTCTTCCTGCACCTTCGGCAAAGCCTTGCCGATATTAGCTGCCAAGTTGTCGATCAAGATCTGGTCTTCTTTCTCGTCGATCATGAGTTTCCAGAGCATGCGTCCTTGCTCGAAGTCCTCGTCTGTGACTTCGGAGGTGTAGTTTTGCACGCGGCCGGTCCATTCGTAATGCGCAACGTCGGAGGAGCGGTCGAGTGGTGTGGCTTTGCTGAATTGGGATCGGACTAGAGTGGCGGTGTCAGATGGTGATAGGGGGGGTTCAGTGAGACCACTTACCATAGTTCGGGTCACCACCGTAGTTGCCATTGATGGTAGCTGGACCATCGCGTTCGAATGGAGCGTAGACGTATTGCGCTCTGTTGCATGGCAGTTGCTGATAGTTGGGCCCAACACGATACCTGGCCGCATCTGGATAGCTGAACATACGAGCCTGCAACATGACGTCGGCTGAGTAGTCAATGCCTGGTGGCATATTTGAAGGTGAAAAAGCAGCCTGCTCGATGTCGGCAAAGTAGTTGTCCGGATTCTTGTTCAGCGTCAGCTTGCCGACGGGCTGCAGCGGATAATCTTTGTGTGGCCAGATCTTCGTTGCATCGAAGACGTTCCACCTGTAAGTCTCTGCCTCCTTGGGATCCATGACCTGGAGATACATAGTCCAAGAAGGGTAGTCGCCTTTCTCGATCGCGTTGTAGAGGTCCTTGATGTGGTAGTCCGGTTCTTCGCCTGCGAGACGTGACGCCTTTGCCTCGTCCATCGTTTTGATCCCGGCGTCGGGCTTGAATGTGATCTTGACGTACTTGAATTCACCCGTCTCAGGCTTGCCGTACTTGAATGTGTGAACTCCGTACCCATTAATATGACGGACGGACTCGGGGACGCCGCGATTGCCGAAAAGCTGCATGAGTGCATGGACACCTTCCTGGTTATTGTTGTGAAAGTCCCAGAACATGGAAGCATCCGGAACATTGGTCTGGGGATGTTTCTTGTGGGAGCGGTTCAAAGAAGGGAATTTGATAGGATCGCGGACGAAGAAAACAGGCAAGTCGTTTCCTACGATGTCGTAGTTTCCTTCCTCAGTGAAGAACTTCATGGCCCATCCTCGAACGTCTCGGACAGTGTCTGGCGACCCTTTCTCTGGGCCCACAGTGGAAACACGCATGAGGACTTTAGTCTTCTTCCCAACTTTGTTGAACAGGGCGGCTGACGTGATGTCTGTGATATCGTGGGTGACCTCGAACTCCCCCCATGCTCCGGCAGCCTTAGCGTGGACAACTCTTTCTGGAATCCTTTCCCTAGGAAAGTGTGCTAGAGTCTCGATTAAAGGGGTATCTAGCAGCAGTGCTAGTCCACCGCCAGTGAGTGGCTTGCCCCGAAGTACCTGCTGGACTGTGGGATCCGCAATGGGTCGTCCCTCAGCGAGGGTATAGTGTTGCTTTGGGTCTGTCATCTTTTCGTTGTATTGTAAGACCTAGTGAAGCTGTTGCTTCGAATTTCAAAGCCGATTCAGCGCATCTTTATGCTTTCCCTCGAACCCCTCTCGGGCAATGCCGTCATAGCTGTATATTGACAGCTCGCTCCCAATCCCGTGAGTAAGTAGCTGCATAATCTGCATCCCACTCCAATCATCGTTGCACGAACGATGCTGGAACCATGTTGTATAACGCACGATATGCTAATCGGAAGCAGACGGAATGCTGCTAGCCTTGTCTGGCCACTGCATCACGAAAGTTTGACGAGGAGACATCAAGTCGCCAATGGGAGGGGAGAATGCAGCGGAGGCCATATGTGTACATGTAAAAAGCTCCTTGCGGTATGATGGAGCAAGTGGAGCCAACAGGAGACTTTCCGTTGCTTACGCAGCCTCGTCGTCATGATTAGCGTGATGCTGATTCGCGGAGAAGTATCGGAGATGCTCGTTCGCGATTCGGCCGACTTGAGGATCTTAATCGGCCTGATCAAAGAACTAAACAGGCGCAAAAGGTCATCGTGATTATATAAAGCGTAGGATAGGAGAATGTTAAAGAGGCCGTCGTTTAAGTTTCCGAGTGAGAGAATTTAGTCGTCGCACCGGCCCTTCACCGAAAAGCCAAACCCGATTTAGCCCCGATTCCCGTCTCGGGACGCGAGTGTCTGTCTATCATCAGCCGAGAATAAACTCCTTCCAGCGCTTCCCCTCCGGCTTGCATGAATTCGCGAATGCGTGCTTGTACACTTTACCCAATCCGACTCGGTAAGCAATGTCTGACCGATATTCGATCAGCAACACATAATACAGATCCCATGTTGACTCTCTCCGTTCCATAGGGATATAGCTGGTCCAGTCGTCAAATTCTTCTTGCGCAAATTGCTTCGCGTCCGAGATAGCGACGAATTCCATCGGGTTATCCAGGTCAATATCTTTTTTGATCACCCAAACGTTGTCGAGCATGATGGTACCGCACCAGTCGTCCTTGTAATCTTCGATGCTGTAGCGTCGGAAATTTTGGCTCGATCCGTATCGGAAACGTTTGTCCTCGCGTATACGGAAGAACGCTGACCAGGAGTAGAATTGAAGAAAAGGCATGTCGCGCTCGGTACTGTACGCCGAAAGAGCCTCAACCTCTTCGACAATCTCTACGTCGAAAGGACACTCGTCGAGAATGAGGCTGAAGTCTTTGTTGCGCTTTAGCTTGCGTTCGTGTGGTTTGATAAATCGGCCGTAATCGTCGTAGTCTTCCCCCGTGCGAAATTGATGCCGATCATAACCTCGCCATGTAGCTTCCACCTGATCCGATGCAGCTTCACCAGTCTTTCCGTTCCACACCAGCCTAATGTTACCGTTACCATCGCGAATGTACCATGTAATCCAGGTATGGTTCATCAGCCAGTCATGTAAGTTCTCTTCTATTCCAGCCAACATCGTCTCCTTATATTGGAAGTCCATTTGTTCGTTCTTCCACCCACACCAGGACCAGCTAGGGAACTGTTCATGATGTTCCTGAGTGCGGCGAGCAGCAGCATCGCGGAACTCCCATAACAGAGCCCAGTCAAAGTGGGAAGAGGGGAGACCGAAAATGAGGCTGCCCCCTAAAGCGTCGCAGACAAGGTTGCCAATTCCCGTGAAGGCAGCTAGAATGTCTTTTTGAAAGGTAAGCTTTCGCTTCATGTAAAGCTCAAGCGCTTTCTTGTAGACAAGTAATGGTTGATGCGGGAGCTTCTCCAGCATGAGAGACGGGGAATGACTGAACTCAACAGACCATCCAGCGGACTCGTCTTCTGTGATAATGTCTGCAGACCGTGCCGTGCATCTACATTGGAAGAACATGCGGCCGTCGGCGAAGATGAGGCATCTCGGTGACAGTAAACGCTCTTGAAATGTCCATCCACGAGTATTCCACCATGACTCGCGAATGTAATGTTCTGCCGGTCTTACACACTTCAAGCGAACCTCCGGACTGTAGAACGCAATGTTCTCCTCAGTCAATGGCGAGCTCGGCACCCGAAGAGCCTTCAGACCAGCGCCAGCATCAGCTCCGTCTGCAGCACATATTGTAAAGTATGCATTCCCGTAAACAACGTTCATGACCCGTGAGTTGAGCGCCCACGATCGGTCGCTATTCTGAATAATGCATAGCGCATCGACCCACAAGTAGCGCTCGCCGAGATCAGTAACGAGGCGGATGGCGTCCCGTATGGTTCTCGGGAGCTTGTCGTACTCTTCGTTCAGACCATTTGGCAGCATAAGATACTTGATGTTCTCTCGGGTTGTCGTGAATGACCAGCTGTCCCGAGTTCCCCAGGTGTAGCTGAGAGCTACGTATCGCTGACCCTTCCGAAGCTTTGTCAAGCACATGTCTTTCACATCCACAACCCCGAAGAACGGTTTGGAGACTGGTATCTCCGGCGTGAAAGGTCTGCATGAGTCGCCATGTGATTCGTCACAGAATCGTAGCCAACGTTGCACTAGGGCAGCATCCGTTCGGAAGTTCTTGGTTGATCGAGCAAGGAACAAGCTCTGGGTTGTGCTCTTTTTCTCCATCAGTACCGCGAAAGAATCTGGCCAGCGCTCGGCGCCAGCCCATCTCAGTCGAAGCCGACGGGTGCACGCACGAGAGCCCTTGATCTTGTCGTCCTTATCGCGGAGTAGCATTCTGCCATCTATCTGCCAGCTGACTAGGCACGCCACATCCTGGTCATAGAACTTCAACTCGGTATTGCCTGGCGTGCCGCGTAGAAATTTGTTCAGCTGATCGACGAGTGAGTCCACAAGGAGTCGACAGAAAGCGCAAGAGTCTCGACGGCCGTAAATATCCTTCAGCAAGCCCAGTCTGAATTCCTTTGGCCCAAACTCAAGTCCTTCAGGTCCAAGGGATTCATGATCTGGGTGGGCTGGTGCATTCCCCTTGGATCGCTCCGTTCGACGATGTCTTACGAACTCATGAATGAGGAATCGGCTCTCGGTGAGTTTCATGGAGGCGCATCGCTCACAGGGGGCACCAGCGATATTGTAACCACGAGCAGCGATTCTTCGGGGCTGGAATAGTTAGTGGCCTTTCTACCTATATGAACTGAATGCCATTTTCCCGGAGTAGGGGTACAGATACTGTAGGATCCGCCGTAGGAGCGCTTCATCTACTAAAAACTACTCAAGTAGGACCTCGTTCGAATAATTATAGTACTTCAAGAATTGTGATACGCTGCTCTCTGTACCCCTATTCCGGTTTAATAGTAAACTTACCAATGTAACAATTGAAAGCCTCTTCAAAATTTTCATCCAATTCTGGCGGACAGCAGGAGACTGTAGTAGTTTAGCACGATACGCTTCTACAAGCTGGATTGCGAGCACACCATATCTCTTAGGTCACGTCTGGCGCGCAATGGCGATTGCAATACTGGTGTCGATGGTTCTATCGTAGAGCCGTTACTTGGATTGACGAGGTGCTGCGAAATGTAGTCTTCGTTTGCACCTGTAGACGCATCCCCATGGGAGACAGAATTCTGGTCAGGATCTCGGTGTTCATAGCTTGTGTCAAATTGTATTGAAGGAGGTTGTCGAACGTTTTCGGGTGAAGTATCATTAGATGCAGACATGGCGATGATTATGACTTCAGAAACAGCTGCAATTGAGAGTTAGGAGACGTAGGGATCGGAGGGTCAGGGTAGGGAGACATAGAAGCAGGCAAGGGGCACAAACGTAACCATTTAAATAGTGTTCAGCTTCTTGAGACGCAATGCTGACCCATCCATAGCCTCGGAACAGTGTCCCCATGCGCGTCCGGGCACGAGATGAGCTGCATCTAAAAGGAGTTTCACACCGAATTTAGACGTGTGGCGTCATGCCATCCATAGCCTTGTTGAATTCGGCTTGAACAGATTGTGAGAAGGGAAGGTAGTCGCAAGGCTGAAGAAGAAATTCTGGAGATATCAGAGCAAGGTGGGTCGTACAGCGCGCTGATTCGTCAGCCTTGCGATTTATGGCGCGAACACAGAGCAGGGATCGCAGACGATACTGACACAATCAGCGTGATCGGTCGCGATTGATTGGTGATGGTGCTTCAGCTGACGCTGGAATGTATGTTGAACAATAGCATTGACGGCTGAGTCTGTTTTCACCTGCAGCACGTCTTACAGAACTGCTGTTCGCGCTAGGTCGAGGTCGCGGTCCCAGTCCCAGATCAGCCCAACTCGCGCTTTCCTTCACGACACGGGTCGATTCTTCTCGAGATACTCGCTCCAGGCTTTGCCAACATCGGATGGCCACAGTGGCGCAAAGAAGTCCTTCAACCAGCCCTTTTGCCGGTGCGCGCTCAAGCCCATCTGGTCGAGTAGCGTATCCACGTACGGGATCTGGTCGAAAGCCATGTAGATGCCCAATTCTCCGTTCGAAAGGTATCGACGTCTGTTCCAGGCCAACCAAGTCGCAATCTCCTTCTCTCTTTCCTCAATCGCAGGCATGCTGATGTTGCCGGCCATGTGGGCAACGGCCCACATCGCTTGAACCTCAGCAACGAGCATGTTGTTAGCGCCAAGGACATGGCCCAAGAAGACAATAGAATCATCATGTAGCGGTGCAATGCCCTGGTAGAGCTTGTAAGGGGTGCTCTTCGGGGAAATGTGTGGATGGGGCGGAGGGTCGCGCAAGATTGGAAACCTGCGAACGATCTTCTCATCAGCTGCCTCGATCAACTGTTTCCACTTGCTGTCTTTATACTCCAGGTCTTTTCGAAAGGGCAGGCCTAATTCCATCGATAGGTCATCGCTAAACATGACAAGACCGCTCTTCCAGCCGGTACCGCAAAGGACCGCATCACATGAGAAGTGGGTCCCTTCCTTGTCGTCAAGATATAATTCTGTGGGTGTGAGCTTCTTGACCTTTGCACGATAGACGTTGACGTGCTCGGCGACTAATTCGAAGAAATCGTCATGGTGAAGCACACCACCTGTCCCGTTCAGCCAGAAGATCTCGTTCTCGGGTTGCAGTTTCTCAAAGCCTTTGGTGCTTGGTCGCGTCTTGTATGCAGCGCGCTTCTGCATCTGAGCTTCTGCCTGGCCAAAAACCCACTTCACAAGCTTGACGCCAATGCTGGTTCCATGAAGAAATCTCGTCCACCACGAGTCCCGCAGGAGGTAGCATGGTTGTAGGCTAGACATGACTCGCGTTTGCGCAGCGATTCCAGCACTCCCATAGCCGGTAGGTATATCGATCGGCATGAAGAAGCCAGGACCAGTGCTATCGGGACCGGTTTCGCGGATGACCTTTCATAGATAAGTAGCACTCTACATTCATCGAGGCGTGATCCCTTACCCAAGACACGGTTTTGCCTGCTTTAACCGCTTCATAGACCATGTCACCAGAGGTTTTCCCACCACCAAGTACCATGATATGCTGAATCTTGCTGTTGGTGAGGACGTCGCATTGGCCGAAGTCAATTGAATGGATGATCGAGCCAGTAAAAGTATCCCTGCCCAGAAAATCAGGTACTCTCGGCTGAGAGAATTGGCCATTAGCAACCATGACTCTGTGGGCTGATACAATCAAGTCACCCTCAGAAGTCGTGCATGCAATGCGCCAGCGACCGTCGACCTTTGTGACGGACTGAACGCTGGTGCTGAACCTCATACGGTCGCGCAAAGTGGAGCCAGCGATGCGTATGTGGTCGACGTAGTCTTCGAGATACTTTGTAGTATGGATTGAGCGAAATACTGAGTGGTGGTAGTCATCATCTGGAGGTTTGGACATCTTCATGTCCGCATATTCAGCGACACTGAAAGCCCATTGCGTCCAGAAGCCAGGATAGTTCCGGCGCTGACTCCAAACGCCTCCAAGACATGTGTCTTGTTCAAGAACAACAAGACGAGCGTTCGGATGAGCCTGAAGATAGTGTGCTGCAGCGGCAATGCCAGCGATGCCTGTATCTGTTAACGTGTGCTAGAGCTGGCATTTGCGGTGCATACCTGCGCCGATCACAACAACATCGAAGTTCTCCATGGTGAAGGATTAGGCTTGATCGTATCAACGTTGTGGGTGTTGCTTCAGCACCTCTTATGTATGTTGCGGCACAGCCTGCTTGGACTTCAGCCATCGTCCCTATCTGGACAATGGGCCATCTGGACAATGGGCCCTGGTCCGAGATTGCACACAAGCTAATTGTCATTCGGTCCTCGAACGGCGGAAATGGCCAGTTTCCACTTATTATCTCCGTACTCTGTTGACGAAGACTGTGCTGTGCGCTTAGAGAGTAGGCTTCAGAGGCAGGGCCATAGCTGAAGCGGTTTTAAGACCAGAACCAGGCTGAATTTGGTGGTGGCTTCGCAGACACTGCTAAGTCATCCGCCCCGCTCAGTGTGTCGCTGGTCCTCGGTCCAACTTTGACGGATGTTGCATCTCTCTTTCAAACGCTTAACGCCTTGTCGCGCGATAGAAGGGATGGAAGCAGCGATGAGATAAGCCGGAGGGTGCGCTTGGCGAACCGTGCGGCACTTGAAAGTCTTTTCGTGATCTCACTTAGTAAGCACATCTGTTCCATCAAGTTTATTCGCTGCACCTGGCACCCATCAGGCAGTGGAATACCTTAGGGCTACTCGCTGTCAAGCATTCATCCTATACATGGGACAAGTAAGACTGCATGGGCTTTCCATTCGCTGATCTTCAAACGTCCCTGTGGCGAAGGCTCATCCACACAAGAACCGCGCGTGTCATCTCCCGCTTTCTACAAAAGCATATGGACCTGTCCACCGCAACGGCAGAAGCTGAATGTCGAGTTCGTATGTCAGAGGACTTGTTATGGACGGCTCTCGCTGATCAAGATTATAGAGGGGCTCTGTGCACCATGACACGCATGCGACGCCGCCAATGTTCATTCAGAAAGAGCATTGGCGGTACCAGACCATGAAGAAAGCCGAACTTGAGGCTGACCCTGGGGTTGTGGACTTGCGACTATATGACCAGTTATCTAAAGAGCAGCGACAGATTTGGAAGGCCACAGGAGTAATTCCAGCGTCGCGCATCCAGAGTGCATGCGAGGCGTACAACGAACATCAATCGCTTCCCTCACTGGTAGAGGATGCACCATACTATGAGCATCGTGACTTTCCGGGTCTGCAAGTCATTCCAGGCCTCCTCCCTCCCGAGACCCAGATTCTGTTTACCTCATGTCTCATGCACCGAGACTTAGCCAACCCAGGCCACAAGATCAACCTACAAGCCGACTTCAACATTCCGTACCCAGTGCAAAACTTGGCAGACCGAGGGAACCATCGATTCAACAGCACATTTTTCAGCCGTGAGCGAGCTTCTACAGAAGATGTTCTCATACCGAAAGTGCCGGAAAAGCAAAAACCCCTCAATAACGAGCAATTTCTCTTTAGCAAGCTTCGATGGCTTACATTGGGTGAACAATACGACTGGCCGACTCGCAGTTATGCGAAGCATGCTACATCCTTCCCAACAGATCTGTCGAAGCTAGTCACGGGGCTATTTCCACACATTCGACCTGAGTCAGGAGTAGTTCTTATATATTCGGCAAAAGATTTCATGCCTGTACATCGCGATGTCAGCGAGCAATGCCAGCGAGCCCTTGCCAGCTTCAGTGTTGGTTGCGATGGTATTTTCATTCTCGCTCGTGGCGAGGACGACGGCGAAGGAGAATCGGCACCAAGAACAGTAGCCATACGTGTCAGAAGCGGCGACTGCATTCACCTCGACGGCGAAGCTCGATGGGCATGGCATGCAATGGCTCGTACAATTCCAGGAACTTGTCCCACGTATCTGACACATTGGCCGCTTGGTACTCCAGGTGCGACAGCAAAGGAGGAGAGGCAGTATAAGAGGTGGAAGGGTTACATGGCAACAAAGCGAATCAATGTCAGCTGCCGTCAAGTCTGGGATTAATGTCTTGATTTTCATGAGAGCGCCACAGATCAATTGCGATAGCAAGGCCCAGCAGCCCAAGGCGGTCTGGTCGCAACTACTGTAGAACAACTTGGATACAGCATGTCTAGCCGGACCTACGCACCGTGACAAGTCGCCTTCAGCCCAGATTTCTACATTTCCGTGACATGAGTCAAGACATCGCTTGCGCTCAACTCCGGTCTGTTCTATCGAACCAACTTCATGGGCCATAAAGTCTCACACGAAGCCTTTCCCGCAGAGCGTCGCGTGGTCGTGCTGTGTTGAAGGATTCGAAACGCGACTAGCGCGGCGCCATCTCGAGCCCAGCTTCCACCTCTGACATCACACCTTCTACGACTTCCAGCAACCCTCGCTATCACGCATTGCTGCCACAAGTTGCCTGGTTTACGCGACGTGCGTTGGCATTTTGTCACATCTCTACGCCCCGCATATCCAATGTCTCTATGCAGCCTCCAGCAGGTGGCGAGCTTGGGGTATCTGGCAAATCCCCACCGTCCAAGTTCACACCAAGCGCTGTTAGCGGGCTCGCGAGTCATTCTGCCATCCCACGGAATTGCGCGCTGCAAAACCATCAGCAAAGGTTTGGTTTCGAGTGGTCAACTTCGCGCAATTCCGTGAAGGACCCTGGAAGCACGTTGCCATCTTTGGCGACGATCAACCCCAAGAAAAGATAGGGCACAGCGGGCCAACTGCCGTCACGCCGCTACCCCTGCCACCAACCCCTCATAAACGCTCTACTACAGGTCGCTCCTCCGCATCAAGTCAACATTTCTCGAATGTCGTCCTCCATCTGATCACAGCATTGCTGGTGCTTAGTTGTCTCATCTGAGACTCTGCAAGATGGTCCTGAAGCTTTTCGGGGGCGAACTGCGCTACCACAGTCCATGGGTGCAGAACATGATCAGTGGCATATGCGTCGGCGCTTCAGCAGGTATCTATGTTGCGCTCAACTTACTGGGAGCAGGAGGTGGCCGCCCAGATGCCGCACAGGTCGTGCAGGTAGTCAACTCAACCCTTTGCGCTGTCTGGTTCTTCTCGTCCTCCTTCGGTGGCTCCATTCTTAACAAGCTCGGACCTGGTATAACGATGTGTATCGGCGTCCAAACGTACGTCGTGTACGTTGGCTCATTGTGGTACTACGACGAGACGGGCAAGAAGGGCTATCCGTATGCTGCTGGGCCTATTATAGGTATTGGCGCTGGAATGGTGTTCATCACAGCCGGTTACGTTGTCACTGGGTACCCCGAGGAAAGAGAAAAGGGATCATATGCTACGATGTTGATGAATCTCCAAGGCCTTGGATCAGTTATAGGTGGCATCATTCCAGTCATTATCAACCGCAACACAGACACGGCAGCAGGCGTGCCTCGACCAGTATACATCTCCTTTATCGTCATCATGATCATCGGCGGTCTGATAGGTTTACTGCTCCTTCGGCCACAGAAGCTGCGACGAGATGATGGTTCAATTGTCGCGGTGCATCCTCCCAGAGGAGCTTGGGAAGAGCTGAAATCGAACTTGTTGATCTTCTCCGACCCAATCCTACTGATGATGTTTCCTGCCTTCTTCCCTGCCGAGTGTTTCTTGGTTTACAGCGGATCGGTCAACGGTAGGCAAAGATTCCTGGTACCCATTCGAGAAGTATGCTGATTTCACGTAGCCTACCTCAACAACCTACGGGCGCGTTCTCTGCTCTCGTTTATAGCTGTTTGTCTCCAAATTCCTGCTGGATGGGGCTTACAATGGATTCTCGATCGCCCTTACTGGGGTCGACGCAAGCGAGGTCTTACCGGCCTCACTGTCATCGCAGTCCCAATGCTGGCAGCTTGGGTCTGGGAGATGATCCGTACACGCAACTACAATCGCAACCGCTTGCCTACGAATCCAACGGATTGGGACGAACCGAAATTTGGCTGGATCTTTGTGCTCTTTATGATGACCTGGGTGTTCTGTCAACTATGGCACAATATTGTCTACTACTGGATTGGCGCCATCACGAACTCTCCACAGAAGCTTACGCATTATGTTGGTGTCTTTCGTGGTGTTCTCGGTGCCGGAGAAGCTGTTTGCTTTGGACTTGACTCGATCAAAATCCCCTTCATTGCTGAAGCCGGGGGTGTGCTACTCTTTTACACGATTGGCGTTGCGAGCTTTTACTACCTCGGTATCTATCACATCAAGGATACGAACTACGATCACGAAGAGGAGGGTGCAGTTATTCCCAACCATATCCTAGAGGGCACAGGTCTTACGGAAGGCCAACATGTGGAAGAGATCAAGAGAGCGGCTAGTGTGGGCAGAGACCACAGGCCAAGCGTTGGTGAGAAGGCTCCAGTTGAGGAAGTCAAAGGTGAACAAAGCGCCTAGATTTGACACTCGATAGACATAGAACGAGTCCTGCATTGGATTGTTAGTCAGCGAGAAGGTATTGCATCTATCTATCCTCTCGCAGTTTGAGACGGTAGAATTTATAGAAATCATTCACGCCGAGTTTCAGCATTGCTTCATTACATCCGTCTACAATTTCTCCCTCGGTCATTTGTTCAATGGCTGATTGGCTTTCAGATTGGGGACGGCTACGCGGCCATTCTAGCTGTAACTGAGGCTCTCGTATTCTAAACATTAAGAATGCATTTCAGCTGTACGCTCGTGTATATCAAAGGTGGGTCGTTAGCAACCAAAGTCAAGAACTAACTAAATTCCCGCCATCAAATCCCCTATGATAACGCTAATAATAATAGGGTACTCGGGTAATCGTGGATTGTAGACCTGACAATGCATCAGCACGGTCCCTCGAACCGGTGAAGGCAGGGAAGTGCTTACCCACTGGCACTGAGCATTATAGTCTCCTGTCGATGCGATATCGATCGACAACTCATCCCCAGGCACACCAAGCTTCGCCAGAGCTCCCGCCTTAGGCTTCACTTTACGCCATCCAGGACCGGCCGACGGATCCTTAATCTACTTCACAAACCAATCATTCATCGAATCAGCCAACGCCTGCTCCGCATCCGTAACACCCTCCAGCGAATCGAAACACTCGTTCCCACCCAAGAAGAAAGGTATCCCAGTACCATGCGTCGGCGCGCTAACAAATGAACCAACAACATTGGTATAATTGCCGAAGAAACGGTATGCCCAGGTATCCTGCTCCGCACTCCGAATATCGAGCAGATAGTCAACGGGGCAGAAGAACCGCGCATCGCCATACTGTGCACCACTCATGGCAGATACGGAAGCGTAGTCTGCGAGGCCATAAGCTACTTCGAGTACAGCGTCGGGGATGTAAGCTACGTCGGCGTCGAAAATATTAATCTACTGCGAAAAATTAGCATTTTCGCTTCCGTATACGATAGCAAAAACCGCGCCCTCGCCATCGGAGTTTCTAGTTAACAGAGGAATATATAATGCGTATTTTCCTACTACAAAGCGAGACGCGTAGTCCGAGAAATACATTATCTTATTAATAGTAGGCGTAAACTAGGTGTTGTACGTAGAGTTAAAGTTTGCTGTCTCTATACTAAAGATATAGACTTTACGGAGACAGTCGAGCTGGCCTTTTCTAGTTCCGCAGCCGACTTCTGCTGTAACAATATTAAGTACTTAGTTAACTAGCACGACGGTAGGACTGGACTCGGCGTTTACGCTTATCTAGACATCGCCTTTAATCCAAGTGTTAGGGTTGTTCTAAAGGTAGTAGTCGACTTAGACAGAGCCAGAAGAGTGGCCGCCGAAGACGATGTAATTAGGATCGCTTCCAAATACTAGGCATCGATATCATAAGCCAGTATCTTAATAGCGCTTTAAATCTACACTTACCAGCCATGTTATCATAGATCCAATCCAGAGCAACTTCGACATCCAAGATGCCAAAAACCTGCGACTTCTTCTTCGACTCCAACTCCGCCGAATTCGGACACGCCCATATGCTTTCCCGCGTATTGAAGCTGACAAACACATCTCCCTTGCGCGCGAACTTGTTGCCCTGGTACTGTGGATTGCTGCTGGACCCAGTGACCATGTTACATGGGGTTAGCTGGCTACTACAACGATTGGAGAATATCATGGAAATGTGTACCGGCAACTTCTTGTCTGAGGCAGGAGCCCAAACGTTCAGGTTCAAGCAATCCTCATCTTGCTGACTGTAAAGCGTGCTGGATATTGCTTGCGGGCAGGTTGGTCCGTAGGATGTTGCGTTGATTACATCGTTTTTCTTCAACTTCCTCAGCTTCGAAAGTAATTTCTATCTGCGAAGGCTAAATTAGTCGCAGCGTCATACTAATTCCACGACAGAAATACCGATTATCGCCCGTAACTACCTTCTACTAAACGGGCTTGTAAAACTACTTTTAATACAGTTTACTTACTACGTCGCGAAGAACAGCAAACGCTTTTCATATCCAACCTCGCCGAAGTTTTGCTATGACGTCATCGTCCCAACCTCGGCCTCTAATCTTATCTGCCCACGCCGTCTTTGGCTCAAACTCTTCAACTCCTATCGGAACTGTCGTCAATCACACGATCTACAGATCAGAGCGTTCTCGAACGATCCATGTCGTTTTTACCTCACAACATCATCCGCGAATGTTGGGGCGATCCCCGCATATGCGCCAAGACGGCATGGCTTCTGCCTGCTCATTCGTGCGAGAGCTTCACAGCAACCTCCATTCTCGTGGAGATCATTAAAGAAGACAACAAGATAACACATCGATGAGATTATCAATCTAGATTGCTCCTCAAGGGCTATTCCTTGTGCCTGAGTTAAAAGTCAAGACCAATTTTGGTGCCATCACCGTACCTAAAACACATCCACACCAGTGTCTCTTCAGCCGGTAATGTGCGTACGGATTCGCGATTTCGGGCCGCATCATGGCTTCTCCCTCCGATGCTAGGTTTGCTGGCATGCGACTTCTTGACTTCATCTCAAAAGGCCTCAAAATCGGCTGGTCTGGAATGAGCGACATCCCACGATCAGCTATACCGAAACTTCTCAACCACGAACTTGCTCTAATCGATCATTGTTTTGCCAATCGATACAGTTCAGAGGACTTCGGCTCTTACTACCTTACAGCTGTGCGGCTTGCCATTGACGATCAGAGCTGGGAGATTGTGGGGGTCCTGCTGGGTTATGATGAGAGCCATATGTTGCTGGAACACGATGAAGATCTCGTTTACAGAGTCTTGAAAAGAGCATGTGGGACTGGGTTTCATGACCGACCTTACGGAGAGTCCCATTGTATTCCCAATCTTGTTCAGCTACTCGTCGAGCATGGCGCGCCTGTCACCTTTGCCGACAAAGAGAGGAAGACCGCACTGTACATTGCGTGCGAATGGGGCTTTTCAAAGGTCTTCAATATCCTTGTCAAAGCAGGCGCCGCCTACGATACTCCCCATGATCCCATAGTAATGGACGATGGCCGAGTCATCAATATCTTCGCGCAAGAGCCATACTCTCCGGATCATCATCTGTTGCGTTGCACACTGAATCACTACATGAAGAGCGAAGATCATGGTAAGGGAGGGCTCAAGAACAGGTGGGGACCTATCATTCTCTTCTTACTCAAGCATGGCCAACAAGTTTCGATCGATGACCGAGCGCTCACGAAGGTCTTTCACGACGCTTGTTATCAAGCGTACGTACCTCTAATCGAATACCTAGTTGCTCTCGGTGTCGACATCAACATGGCAACTAAAGGTGGCGGCTTCTACGACCACGATTATTCTGGGTCCGCCCTTCATGCTGCAGCGATGGCCGGCGAGAAAGAGATTGTGAAACTGCTCATCAGCATGGGCGCCGACGTAACAGCTAAGAGAATGCAAAGTAGAATCCGAGGAGCACATGAGACGACCGCAGCTGCAACACTTCTACATTGGAAGTTGGGCAACCCCAAACCACTTCACGAGACCTGCGAGTTACTCATCGAGGCTGGCGTGAGTGAGGATGATGGAAACATGCTGCTAGATCACTGCACGAGGGAAGATGATGTTGGGATTGTGCAGCGTTTGTTGATTCTCGGCTTTCGCATACCGCAAATATCTTTCGAAAAGATACGCCGTTACGGTCAGCATGATGTCAACATTTGCGTCGGGGTTGTTCGGCTCCTTGTTGAGCATGGGTTCGGCACGAACAATCCAGCTGCTTTACAGACGCACGCTGCTGGTCGCGGCAATATTTCTTTGTTAGAATATCTTATCGACGCCTTCGGAAAGAACATTGATCCCGCTGACTTCTGTTTGATTACATACACCATCTCTCATAGCAAAGCCGCAGACCGAGTTCACATGCTTCGCTATCTGGTTGAAGACTGTGGGTTCAACGTCAATGCTTCATTTAGAGGCCTTTCGAACTACGGTAGCCCCAGGAACAGGGACGCAAATTTTCTTCTCATCGCATGTCACGAGCTCAATTCTCATGCCGTGCGCGTGCTTCTGGAATTGGGTGCTGATGTCGACTGTCCTGGGCTAGAATTGACTGTGTGGGCCTTAATGCGGGACAAGGTGCGTTCTCAGCAGGAAGGTTATCACCTTGTGTTACCGATCCTCCGGCTGTTAGCGGTTGCCATTGCAACGAAAAGGTCTTGTACTACGTTGAAGTATTACGCAGACCTGAACGATACTGAAAACATCCGAAGCATAGTAGCGGCTCATTTACCATCGAACATGGCCTCTGGGGAAGATACGATTGCCCATAAGTCTGGCCTAGACAAGCAGAAGGGTATTGACGTTGTACTCCAACCCGTTCCACCACAAGCTACAACAACTTTCGACGCCGGCATATATCGATCATTGATTGGATGGAAACCAATACGCCTTTTGCACATCGAGCCTTCGGCAACCAATAACCTACCTCTTGAGGTTACATTTGTTCACACTACATTGGGCGAAAGTCCAGAATTTGAAGTGCTGAGCTATGTTGCATCAAACACTGGACAGACAGCAGGGTTGGTCATCGATGGCAATATCCAGTTCATTACCAATGAGCTGTTCAATATTCTTTACCGGTTTCGAAAGCACAATAGTTCAAGGCTTCTGTGGCTTGATCAACTTTGCATCAACTCTCACGACTTGGTGGAAAAGAGTCATCAAATCAGCCTGCTCAAAGAAATATGCGGCGCCGCAACTCAAATCATCGCCTACCTGGGTCCAGAGGCCGATAACTCGCATCTGCTGTACGAAAGAATAGCTGATTGGAAACCGTTAGCAGAAGCTCTCGAAGCCGGCGAAAAAGATACCGGCATATTCGAAGAACACGATGACTCGCGCTGGCATGACAAAGACATTGAGGACCAAGTTGAAGAAGCATATTGCAAGCTGCTGCAGCGCCCTTGGTTCTTCGACCCTTGGACATTATTGCATCTGGTCCACTGCAAAGAAGCGACTGCGATCTGCGGCGATGATGAACAGGATCTTTTCATATTGTTAAACATAATGCAAAATAGACCCAGGCCACCCAGGTTCAATCCTACGGATCACCCTTGCTACCAAGGAATTGGCGGTGAGGCGGCAGACCGCCTATACAGCATCGAAAGTCTGATGGACAGTTTCAACATGACGCACAAGACCGTCCTTGAATGTAGTAAAAAGGTTGTTGCAAGCGATCTGCGTGACATGATCTTCGGCGCCGTGAGTCTTTTCAAACGACCTATCATGGAGATTGACTATGGTCTCTCGATCCAGGAGGTGTATCAGGGCTTTACCGAGTCAATGATATCGATGAAATCTAACCTCGTGGTTACAAACAGCTTCTGTGGCGTCTCGAAAATTATTTCAAACCTCCCTTCGTGGGTACCTGATTGGAGCAAACTCGGCTCGCTACTAGAATACAGCAGCGACATGCTTGACAGCCCAGGGTATCCACCACTGCATCTCTTCGATCCCTCCTTACGCTTCGAGGGCCGTACGATGATAACGAAGGGTCTGCATCTAGACCGAATTCACAGCATCACCGCTGCCGCGCCTCCATTGACCCTTCCATACGATACAGCTTTCCAGAACACACTACAGGGATGGGAGCACCTAGCCACGACGCTCAGCACTCGCAAATCCTTCCCTCCCACAATCGCAGAAGCGTTTTGCTCCCTTCTAACCAGGCCAACTTCCCGCTCAACAGAGACACGGACAGGTGTCATCGAGCGGTACGCAGCTGAATTCAACGTCTGGTACAAACTCCACGGAACCGGTCCATTGGAGGCACTCGAACCGAGTTTCTTCGCAGAATTGGAGGCGATTAGGAAGTGGCTCGGGCCGTTGACAGCAGAGGAGAAGAGATATAAGCAGAGCGATGAGAAGAAAGCTGAGAGCGCTTTTAAGGTCGGAGTGGAGAGATTGTGTGAGGGAGAGAGGATGTTTACTACGGACAGGGGGATGTTGGGCATTGCTAAGGGTGGAGATGTGAGAGTCGGTGATGACATTGTTTGGCTTGCGGGTGGTTACCAGTCCTTTGTACTGAGGCGAAAGGGTGATGAGGAGTGGGAAGTTGTGGGAGACTGCTCACTCTATGCGTTGGATATCGTGAAAGTGTGGGAAGAGATGAAGGAGCAAGTCATCAGGTTCAGAGTTACTTGATAATAGGTAAACAGGATCAGGCCCAGAGTAGGGGTGCAGATACCATTACTAGACTTCCTTGTGGGAGAGCTTCAACGGTCAAATATTACTTAGGTAGAGTCTTGTTCGAGTTATTACAGCACTTTAGGAGTCGTAGTATGATATCTATACCCCCCTTCCAGGTTTATCAATCCTTCACCTCGCCCAAGATCTTGATCTTGATCCCCTCACTACCCAAATCTGACATTCCAATAAAGCAATCATGACTCGTCATGACATCCTTCTCCTCAATCGTGTCCACGACCTCCATCTCTAACTCTCTAAACAGATAAGCGAGCGCAAAATAGAGCTCACTCACTGCCAGGTTCATGCCCAAGCAATTCCTACTACCACCTCCAAAGCTGACTAACCGCTTCCTGACTTCTGGTGTTTCGATGAAGCGCTCAGGTCGAAACTTGAAGGGCTCTGGCCAAGTCTTCTCGTCGGTATTCAGCAGATAGAGGGATTCGGCTACAGGAGTGCCGCGTGGGATGGTGTATTGCTGATATTGGAGGTCTTCTTCGGTAGCGATACGGAAGTGGCGCGACGTCACACCATGGGCTACGCGTAAGCCTTCGTTGATCGTTGCTGTGAGGTACGGCAAAGCTTCAAGCTGGGGCAACGTGACCTTGGTATCTTTCGAAGGTAACACAGTCCGGAGTTCCGCTCGAAGCTTGTCCCCGCAGCGCTTTTGCGTGAGGAGGTAGTAGATGGTAACGGAGAGCGTTCTTGCAGTTGTCTCTGTACCGGCACCCAGAAACACAGAGGCGTCGCCCATCATTCGAAATGGCAGCTTTTCTTCTTCCCGTAGCACAGTACTTTCAAACATCTCGTGAAAGATCGTTCGATGACCATACTCTGATTTTTCTTCTACGCCAGCATCCAAGTTCTCCTTTATCTTGGAGATCTTGTTTATGAGGCTCTCGTTGAAGCTGTTCATCATCGCCACTGCTGGATTCATCTTCGCCACAGTTTTTGGCGGCAGGTCCAGCAAGAAGTTCATAATTGTCGGAAATTGTCGTGCTATAGGTCGAATCTGGACTCCTTGATGTAAAATATCGAGCCATTGCTTGCCGTATTCAGACTTGGACAGTGCATTCATGGACTCGCCGAAGCAGTATGCTGATCTAATAGTGGGAGCGCACATGGTTAGAGATTATCTCAGATGGTAGGTGTACTCTGATCATACATACATGACATCCATAGTCATGCCAGCCATGGCGTTGTTGCAGTTCACTACCCTGCCATTCGCACCGTCTTCCTTCAAGCGCTCGACTAGTCGTTTCGCTTTATCTATGACAAGGGGTTCGAGAGCTTGCACACTACGTTTCGAGAAGAAGTTTGATACAGCTGAGCGACGCATCTTGTGCAGATCGTGATCAATCGCTTCTAGCATCGCTCCCGCCCAGGACTTTGGGCTCGAGTGGCTGAACCATGGATCTCGGTTACGCTTATGATTGCCGGCTGCGTAGATCTTGTCGAAGAAATTTACGTCATTGACGTGGATGTGGTATGGCGAGATGCGGATGATTGGACCATATTGCTCATGCAATGCCTTTATCTTCCAGAGATACTGGTAGCTATGCGGATATATCTCGTAGTAGAACTCGTACCAGAAAGTCAAGGCAGCCAGCTACGATTTTTCAATTAGTTGAGAGCTTTGTTGATTGAGCATTGCATACCTTTGGACCGGGAAACTTCGCCAAGGGCGAGAAGTACACACGATATATCCCAACTGTAACCCAGTATGTACACCATGCGGACAGTATCGCCACGAAGGCATCCCTAGCTCCCCAATTCTGGACACGGAATAATTCCTCCGCAGCTTTGTTGAAAGCCATACTGTTGTCGTCGTTTCCTGAGAGCAGAAAGCTCGCGGACCCGTATAGGACATCATTTATGTATAGAAGCCGGAGACAATTGGTATCTTCGGCGACTTTTTGATCTATTATAGAGCGCCTGTAAGATGTAAAAGCCCAATGGGCGAGGCTTGCTCTATTGTGGTGAGCGGGTTAGTATGGGGCCTAACATGTCAGCACTTGCCAGAGTCGCATTGGTGCGCACAAATGACTTAGCTCTCGCGCGAGGCCCCCTATCATTAGGCCGTTCATGCGAGCAGATCCGTACGATACCATCATTCAGCTCATTTGTGGGTATCACAGCATCCACTATTATCGCGTCGACGCGTTGATGAAGGACGGAGAGAACGCGTGATGTCATAGCGTGGTCGTTTCAGGTGTCGGACCTGTTCTGACCGTTTGTCAAGATTGCGTCTGGAGGTTTCGCGCGAGCGTCTAGGATCCTTACCCTTACGAGGCAGACATGGAATGAAATATGAACGTCTACCTATCTATCCTTAGTGGATCTGAATCCCGTGACGTCCATTTTGAGCTTAGACGGACTAGCTGAGGCCAAGCGCTTACCCCTCCCAGTCTACCTTCCTTGTGACACCGTTCAGCCCTATCAACACTTCCCC
This sequence comes from Lophiotrema nucula, assembly GCA_010015825.1. NCBI lineage: Eukaryota > Fungi > Ascomycota > Dothideomycetes > Pleosporales > Lophiotremataceae > Lophiotrema > Lophiotrema nucula. The sequence goes on from ML977334.1 coordinate 221,555, forward strand.
TTATCCTACATTCCCAATGTCTTCCCTGGTTTCCGGTCTCTCGAAGTTACGCCTGCGGAAGACGGCAGACGACGACGACGATGTTGGCGAAGAAGTGGACGCAAATACCGTAGCTGGGGGTGGCCACGCTGCACGTGAAAGCGCTGTCACGAAGGACCAACTGCGCGTTAGCCATGCACTCAAGATGTTTCTTATCGATGAAGGGGTTTTGTCCGAAGATGAGGTAGGCTTGGAGACGGATCATCCTACGCTGGCGCTGCAAGGGCTGCTCAACAAGAACCATATCAACGTTCCTGCCGAGGTGTTGGATCGTAACCACCCCTTGCCGGATTATTTCATCAGCTCCAGTCATAACACATACTTGCTAGCTCATCAGCTGTACGGCACCAGCTCAGCGACTGCGTACGAGACAGCGCTGAACACAGGATCACGATGCGTTGAGATCGATGCTTGGGATGGAGATGACAACAAAGACGAGCCTAAAGTCACGCATGGCTATACACTAGTATCCAACATTCCCTTCCGTCAAGTGTGTGAGACTTTACGAGACGTTGTCGACCTTGAGGTGCAATCAGAGCACAGGCCTTCACCCGTCATCATAAGCTTAGAAAATCATTGCGATGCCCATGGTCAACTTCGTCTCGCCCAGATCATGAGAGAGGTGCTTGGGGATCGCCTTCTCAGCAAAGCCATTCGGGACAAGGGAACGGAAGAGCAAGAGGGAGGAGAGCATGTTGCATTGTCGGAGCTTGGCTCCAAGCTTGTTGTCATCGTAGAATATCATCTACCGAACGAGCAGGAAAACAGTGACAGTAGCTCATCCTCATCCGAGGACGAGGAAGAAAAGCAAGCACACCAACAATACAAACAGCAGAAGAAGGCTGCCCCAACTACCGGCACCATCGTCCCAGAGCTTGCGGAACTAGGCGTCTACGCGCAATCGGTCAAGCCAGTCAATAACTCGTGGTTCGAGAGTGTGCTTGAAAACGCCCCGCATCATCACTTGATCAATGTTTCTGAAGTTGGTCTCAAAGCTCATCTACCTGCCAATAGTGCAGCAATTGCTCGCCACAACTCGAAGGCGCTCATGCGTGTGTTTCCAAAGGGCACACGTATATCATCCAAGAATCTCCTTCCTGCTCCATTCTGGGGTATTGGTGCCCAGATTTGTGCACTCAACTGGCAGACCTTCGGTGCGTCTTCACAGCTTAACGAAGCGCTTTTCGCTGGATCTGGGGGCTACGTCCTAAAGCCCGCTGCTCTACGTGGCGGTGGTAGCGGCGAGCTTAACACAGGCCATACGAAGAAGCTTCGCCTCCATATAGCTGGCGCGACGGATGTCCCCGTTCCAGCATCAAGAGATTCGGATTCCGATATCAAACCCTACTTGACCTGCACGCTCGTGCACCCATCCGATCTCTCTACCGCGCCGCCAAAACGCAAGACGGCACCATACAAGCCTCACAAGCTCAACCTCTTGAAGCGCGAGAATCCTCCGCCGACGGATCCAGTTTGGAAAGATGTTCTCGAGTGGGAGTATGAGGACAACGAGCTAGCTTTCTTGCGATTGCTAGTTAAGAGTGACGACAGCTTCGCAAGTAACCCGACCTTTGCAGTAGGAGCTCTGAGGTTGTCGTACGTGGTGAGGAACGAGTGGGTCTTCGTCAGGTTGTTGGATCTAAAGGGTCACGAGACTAGGTGCTCTGTACTCGTGAAGTTTGAGATTGAAGACGTGTAAGAAACATCTTCATCGGGGTCATGTACTACTCAAACTAGTCTGTGCTCAAGCGTAGCATCTAATTCGGCCCGCGGTCCGCAAGGCTATCACGTGCGCAAGTTCCAGCGTTGGATGTATCTCAAGCTGGCATCCATGAAATCCTGAAGCTAGTAGTTATTATGAAGAATGAAAATGCGTTTATAGATAGCATCCCTCCAGTTCGCCTGTCGCTTTGAATTCCAATCTTGAGATCGTCTTCTCGAATGCCTTAAATCAGCCTAATCATTCGCACAACCTGTATGATTTGCGACTCCGCACGCTAAACGCAAAGGACGACCAAAGAGTTTTGTTAGATCTTGATATATCTATATACCTAAGTATGCAGAAGATATAGAAGTCGTACGAGATCCGTGATGAGATTTTGTCGATAGCAACGAGGCTCTGTTTATGTACGCACCGGTTGGATTCATATTCGCGCGGTTGCTATTTGTTGGAGAAAGAGACGCCCTTTGGTCGACGTTGTGGGTCGGCGATTTGTGATGGTTGGGCGAGCTGAATTGTCCGTCCCACTTGAACCTACTGCCTCTTCGTAACAACGTGACGGCGTGACTTGAAAACCATAGAGATGCTACAAGTATTACAGTGTCCAGGTATGGTAACTTCTATTTCGCCTATCTCTCAGGTCATGGCCATACCCTTTCGAGTAAGAGTGCCTTACAGCAATGCCTTTCCGACCTGTGCTTCACCCACTAATATGCCCAAACTCTTTGTGTCCCATTAGCATCCAGTGTTTGTCGCGAGTTCATCCTCCCGTACCATAGCCTCAACCCAGCGGCGATAGCAGCCACCAAGAAGCTGAAACTAGCGCAGACAAAGTTGCCGGTCGGATACCCATCCTGTGCCTCGTTCGCCTTCCAGATCCATTGCGCGATGATTTGACCCAGACCAGCGCAGGAGTTGTTGATTGCGATGGCTAACGGCAGAGTGCGGAAACTCGGAGAGTTGCAAGTCACCCAGTTGGTAAGAGATGGAGCGGCGGGGAAGGCACCAGCTGCCGCGAGACAGAGACATCCGTAGCGCTTCACATAAGCAGTTGCTGGCAGGAGGCCTGCTGTAAGCCAACCGCAACCGCCCAAGACAGATACGAAGACAACGTGCCAGCCTCGTGCGTTGAAGTGATCTGCAGAGTAGGAGATCGTGATGGCAACGAAGAAGCCAACGACCCACGGAGGGACTGTCAGTAGCTGGGCGTGGATCGAGGTGTATCCCAGTCCGGTAACGATCGTAGGTGTGAAGAATGTAAACGAGCCCTGTGGGACGACGTCTGCCATGTATGCAAGGTAATGGAGCATCATTCTGGGATTGAAGCAGGTCTCCAGAACTTCACGACGACTGGCATGCTCTTGATTGTAGCCACCGCCACGCTCTTGGAGTCTCTCTTGCGCAAACTGCTTTTCATCTGCACTGAGCCATCGAGCGCGAGCGGGATAGTCAGGGAGGAAGAACCAAAGAAGGAAGGCGCTTAGCAGCGTGATGATGCCTTCAATGATGAAGAGCCACCTGAAGCCTTGGAGACCTCCTGCACCATTGATGTGACCGATACCAAAGGCGATGGCGCCGCCAAAAGCTCCCGCGAGGTTACAAAAAGCGATAACCAAAGCAATTCGTACGGCGCGCTGGTCGAAGGGATACCAGATCGTGATGAGGTAGACAATGCCTGATCGATCATCAGACAAAGTCGCATTTCAAGGAAGGTGGGACGTACCTGGGAAGAAGCCAGCTTCGAACACTCCGATCAGAAATCTGAGGACAACGACGGTGGCATAGTTCTGTACGCCGGCAAAGCCAATCGTAACGCAACCCCATGCAAACAATAAGAAGCCAAGCCACATAGACGGTCGAACGTAATGCTTCATCACCCAGTTGCTGGGTATTTCGAAAAGAGTATAGGCAATCGAGAAGAGCGTAACGGTCAGAGCGTATCCGCTTGGCTGCATTCCCGTCTGCTGCAACAGGTCATCCCCAGTCTCTGCGTTCAGAACTTTGGCGTTGCCGATGTTGCCTCTGTCGAGAAAGTTCAAGAGGTATACCCAGCAACACAAGGGGAGGACGCGCATGTCGAGACGGCGGTTCAGCTTCTTGTTGCGCTCTTTGTCGAGCGCGTCGTCGTAGCCGGTCTCCTTAAGCTCAACATCTTGGAAATCCGTTCCTCCTGTCCTCTGGTGCTCGAGCTGCTCCACTGTCTCGGGTTTGCTTGCCATCTTTTCTAGCTTCTAGCCGCAGAGACCGTAGCGTTGTCTATGGGGAACGAGAAAGTCTGAGAAGAGAGATCCGCAGAGAGAAACACCCTACACAGGCTCTTTCTAGAGAATCGCACTTGCCGGTAACTGATGGTCGGCCTCGGGAAAGCTCAAGGTTTGCGGGGTAGATACTCCCGACGTCATGACGGGACGATGAAGACGTGGGGAAGATCGTCGCGATACCTGAACAGCATTCTCCCCGCGTCGTGATGCAAGGGGCGGATCCGCTGTTGGCACGCTAGCACGCTTGATATGCTGGCGCACTCCGGAAATTCCGCAGGGCTCCAATATAGCGAGACTGGCAATGGATCCAAGCTATGTGCCGGTCAACAGGTTGGATGAAGCGACTTCTTAGCTGTTGTTGTCGTATGTCTAGCTATGTATCAGTTCGTGGCACACACCGTTGAAGAAGACGCGCTAACGGAACCGTTCCGCAGCTTAACTTGCCGCTACTCCCAATGCAAAGTAGCGGGCTCAAGGGTATAATTGCCCTCCACATTAAGACGTTCGATCCACCACACCACTTCTTCAGTAGCAGGACTCTCTTATTTGTTTACCTGTCTTTGATCTCAAATGATTCTAGAAGTCCCGGGATCTTGAGTCTTGTTCCAACTTCCCCGTGCATCTGGCATCTCCTTTTGGGGGTCTGATCTACTTGCGGTGATTCCAGTGAAGGACTTCGCGTAGGAATTTTGTTCGATGCAACGATCTAAATTATTCATGCTTCTCTTAGGTTTCAATGGTCTGTAGAAGCAGACCGATTTCTCCCGTTCTTATCTCTTTGCACTATCAGGATATTCAACATATGCTCGTTGTCTACGGTGTTGTAATTTTCTAGTAATATTCTGTAACCGAACCTTCAGATGACGGAGCCCAACTCCATTGAGTATAGTTGAGTGGGACACTGGTAAAGAGTGGGAGGGTCGGGGGGGGGTTGACAGGCACGATAGACCGGGACCACGATGGAATACGGGAGACCGGAGAGTCGATGTTTTGGGCCTGTATAGAGAGAAAGGTATACCAACTTAGTCTTGGAGGATTTCCGCTCGGACGTTCCATTCTGCCATATACGCATAGCAGACAAGAATTGTCGCTGACCTGTTTCCTCTGCCTGTTCTGTCGGCTCCGCTTAATGTCCAAGTGCTCTGTACCAAGGGCTTTCGATTTTGCTGGAACTGTATGACTGAACGGGAAGATTCACACAAGATCCGGAATCGACGGTTGAGTGCAATCATGATCGAACTCGTGCAACTTTCTATATTGCGCTAAGACTCGATCAGTACATTAGGATCTCGCAATGTTGAGCGCTCTTGATATGTTAGTCACCTCAGAAAGGTGGAAATACTCGACAACAACACCATAAAGAGTCAGTCGAGGGGTGCACTTGGAGCAGGACGCAAACAATGCATTGCGTACGAGGATCGCGGTAATCGAGACTCGTCGGCGAAGCAAGCTACGAATGGCACTCCTCAAGGTACCCAAGGCTGACGGTAGCCTACTAAGAAAGGAAGAAAGCAGAGCTTTTTTTTTTTTTTTGCAGGAGTACACGAGAAGCGCTATGGGACCTTTGGCGCCCCACCGTTGGCACACGTTTGGCGCAAGCTAAAGCAGTGAGTGACTGCAGTCGACTTGTGAGAGGAATAAGAGGACAATTATGATGCCATTTAAATCACCGCTGCAACGAAACGCTTTGTCTCTCTAAATTTTCAACGTCATCGCTAACTCTGACAAACTCTACCACTCCACACGCGACTAAGACTCCAAACCTACCACACTTCTGGTTTGTTGCAAACCCAAGACCTTCTAATAGCAAGTTCGACAATGTCCGAAAATACTCCTCGCAAGCGGCAGAAACTTGACACAAACTTGACAGGCGCGGAGGGCAGCAGTCATACGGACGCAACCAGCGCGGGCCTTAGTAAGTCATATCCCGAAAGCGAACTGCGGTCACGTTAGTCCAAGCGGTTGCTACACATCATCATACCTTAAATTTTCTTGGAACTATCCTTGTCTGCTTGTTTTGCATGTCGAAACTTTTGGATACTGCTAATCAAGCAGCAGCACCGCACGTATACAGTGCTCCCCCAAAGATATCGGACAAAGCTCCTATTGATTTTGGTAATTACGATCGCGTTGCCAGGCTTGAGAAGAGGCTTTCGCACCGGTATGACGAGCTATTGACAGATGTAAACGCAATCAGTACGTTCTACAACTTTCTTCCATTCTGTGGCTCGATGGTTGCAAGGAAATGCAGACTTCGTTTCGTACACTCCTTAAGTTTCATTGGAAGATGAAATGCATTGACGATGTTTCAAAACTTTGCTAATATATTCATGACCCAGACAATGCTCCAACAATCAGACTTCGTCGACAAGCACAAGCACACCGCCTTGTTGGAATGTATTGCTTCGATTTTGACACAATCTTCGACGAATACTTCCCCTCCAATTGCAGCATCTCTATACACCCCATCTTCTCGAACTGGATTCGAATAGATGCCTTCCAAAATGGGGTATTTGATGAGAATACAGAGATCGGACGCAAGTTGAAGCCGATCTTGGTCATTGCATCATTACTCTTGCAATCACCCGAAGCTCGGGAGTGGGCGTGCAAGGTGTTGAACAATGACCGCGCCTATGATACGACCAGAGGATGCATTTACCTGAAGAATATGAACATGACACTGAGCGAACAGAATGAGCTTTACACAGCGACACTGAAGGAGTTGGCCTCCCGCCTGGTCTGGTACTTTGACAATCTCGAGAGCAAAGAAAGAGGAAAACTCTATGGATTCTCCCATCAAAACCTTGAGCACGCTGACAGGTCCGTTCATAGCCGATATACACCGGGCAGTGGGGACCTTCCGCGGAAAAGTCCACAATATGGCGCACTTCACCGGACCTTCTACGAATTTCTGATGCAAGACTGGACTGAGCTCTCTCACGAACAAATCATGAACACGGTTCTTTTCGCTTCTTCGGTTTTTGTACACGAGACCGGCCATCTTTTGGGCCGGATGACAAGGTCTGATGCATATAAACTCCCTCCTCTGGTCGAACCCCTGCACTTCAAGGAAGAAATCAGGGGTCAGTATGTTGGGGAGCTGGGTGACAGTCTCACTCGCGCAATATTCGGCTCTGGACAACTTGGGGGTTATCTTCATGACGAAGCTGGGATGATGGGGCTTTTCTGGCGGCCTATCTCATACTCCGAAGAGAGTCGCTATGTGGTTATGCGAAGCAACTTGTGGTATCTACTCACCGAACAAAGTATCAGACATTTTTTTGACCCCATCGGAATCGAGAACTATAACGCAATATCGGACAACCAGAAGAGAGGGCACTGGCAGCTTCGTAGACTCGACATGGCTGTGATTTCTGCTGGATCTTCGCTCCTTCCAAACACACGAATCCACTTAGCTCTCAGGAAAGATACCTTCAAGCATGACATCCATTCAACGGCTTATTGGGAAGAAAGGGATGCTGAGGCTATCCGCAATCATGCTCGGATATGGCTTGCGGGCTTGAAACAGCGAGGGCGCAAAGGAAACACCAACAACAGCGAGAAAAACCGGACCGAGCCAATTTGAAGGAGACGACGAAACGACCATGATCCGATAGACTGTAAGCAGCAGCTGATCTGAAAGGGCGTGTCAAAATTGTTTGCGGTACTGAGCTGTGCAAGCCTGTTAGAAGATTTATCTGTATCAATGAGGCGATTTACTTTTCTCTCTTTCATCGTTAACTCTTTATGATCTTCTGACATGCTGTCTATCTCGACATCATTATGATCAAGAAGTCTAGACGCGGTTTAGGAAGAGCAATATCTTGGATGGTAACGATGCATGCGGCCGATTGGAGTAAGAACTCTAAAACATGTAGTGAGCCCTTGCGCTTCGAAGTGGTATCTAGATTCATTTCATAGATACTTATGCAGCTGCGAAAGGTAATGTGATTTACTTCCCAGAGGTTGACCCTAATACATGTTGATTCTGAAGGAGCGCACTATCTAGTTCCGCCAACCCGATTGATAATGGTGACTTTTTCGCACTCGCTGTAGACGCGTGAGAGACCCTTTGCGAGGTTCTTTTTTACCCTTCATAGGTACTTTTCATCAGCATACTCGAACTTGACTCGATTACGAGGTCGTTCGCACGGATGGCGTCGCCAGGTCGTCATGTCAGAACGCCAGATTTATTTTAGCACTAGGTACGCACCTCAGCTCTTCACTCCCCTTCTCTAACAAACTACTCTTTAATGCTCCCTTTCCGAAATCCAACTCAAGGACTCAAGCTACTTGGATTTGAGACACCAACATGCGAGTCACCAAATTCGGGGACAGTCATTGATTCGTACAGAGGAAGTCAATTTATACTAGCAGTACCCTGAACTTCTCCACAATGGCGAGCATGACAAGGCTGACCCCCGAGATTTGGCATGGGATTCGTACCTTAGTCCCCCACATGCTCTGTTTCATCTCCATACTAGCGAGCGTGCTGGTGAGCGTACGGCCAATTCCTGGACGACCATCGGATCTCCCCGATAGCAGCGAGAAGCCCCCGGTCATTCTCATGCACGAAGACAGCTTGAATCGACTCATGGCCGGCAACGCTCCGCACAACAAGAAAGTACAAGCTTGTATTGCGTACCTAATTCTCCAAGGGGCGATACCAGTCGACAGCAGCAATTATGCCATAGCGAAACACTACCACCGAGCTTATGACGTTGTCTATAGCAGCTCTTCTCTGATGAGCGGCAAACCTGAAGGCGACTTGCAACAGACTCTTCTCCGCGTATTTGAGCAATGCATGTGGCTGCGCGAACCCCAATTTGGCCTTAGCAGACTTGACCCTAACGCAAACCTCTGGATCAAGATGCAACCTGCGCTCAAGCTTGCCTCAAGGCTGATCATAATTCATTGGCAATGGTGGGTCGTGCTAATTCAAGGTCGCCCCGTTATAGACCCACGAACTGGGAGGCGACATCTAGTCTACACTGGACTCTATGATGCTGCAGCTCGTAAGAGGGTCGATCGTTTCTTCGAAGAGCAACTACCTAAGTACTTCTTCTGGTTCTGGAGCGACTTCAAGCGAGAGCAGCTCCATGGAGCTACAAGCTCGAGTTCATCGGGGATTGACTGCGAATGCGACACCATTTTCGACAAGCACAGGCCACAGTTCGATGGCTTTCTGACACGAGCTTGCTCGTTTTTATACAGCGTGTGGATCACGATCAAACCCGTGGTGTTGGGCAGGAAGTTGAACTTCGTTGGTTTGAACCGATCGTACCGCATCTTCCTTGAACGAGACGACGCAGAGAAGGACCTGGCAGCAATCATCCAAACCAACTGGGCATTGGCATTCACAATGTCCCATGAGCTGGCACATGTTGTGCGTATGCACCTGCATCCCGATCTTAAACAAGAACCTTGGCACTCTCTGAGTGATGTTGAACGCGAGTTAGGTTGGAGCTGGGAACGATCAATCTACGGGAACGTGGACATGGGCGGCTACCTCGATCCTGTGTTGGGTTACTGCATCCCCTGGTACCAGAAGATAGATACGGATCTCAACAACCCAAGCGTTTGGATCAACTCCAGGTTTCTTCGTCCGCTCGACCCAATGTATTTCCAGAGATTTTTCGTGGAAGCTGAGTGGCATCGCTACGAGAACGTATCGGCAGCAGTCAAGGTTCAATATTGGTACCCACCAATTCCGCCGGTCGGCGTCTGCAGGCAGGTTTCGGTGCCTGGTCTCGACGATTGGGTTTGGGCAGGCCCGAGATGGTTAGGCGACACTAATCCGGACTTTAGTCTTTTGGAGCTCCTGATTAGAGAGCAGCAGGACCGACAATTGCTGTAAAGGCTGAGCTCAATCTCTCGATGTAGACTTCAACCGGATTTTAGCTGTGCTTGCCATAGAGGAAGCGAGTTGGGCTTGGTGGCATATGGTACAAGCACTTAAGAGAGACATTGAATAGGTGAATCATACAGAGGGGATGATTAGTCGACATAGAAAAAAAGTTGGCTGATAGTTGACACTCTTAATACGTGCCTGAACTGTGATACCCAAGTGGACTATTGCTGTAGCTGGATTGAAAAAGGTCTTTACTACCTTGTCGAACAGTGACTGTGGTAGACGAGGCAAGCTAACACGGAATTCAACAAACATACGACGTGATGTAACTCCTAAAACCCCTTCCAACGCAGCAGCCTGTCAAGGAAACTGAGCAGATGCTTGAATGCTAAAAGATTTAACACGCACTCCCATCTTACCCTAGTGCAAGCCCACTCATCGTCAGACCTTGAGCACTTAGCATCCACCTCTTTCTTCCATCGTTCAAAAACTCAAACCAGCGTGCAAATCCTTCCTCTTGGTTACTGTGTGTTCCGAGCTTGTCCCGGTGAATAGACTGGTAGCATTGGCAATGATCGAAGAGACCTGCATGATATTGTCAAGCGTGACAGGATCAGCCTTCTTCGTCCAGCCCAGCTCGCTCGGGAGCTTCTCATTCTCTACAGACGCCACTCATTAGCAAACGTACTCTTCTTTCGTTGACCGAGCGACTTACCAAAGAAGTATACCACTAGATCTTTCGCGACTGTGCCAGCGTCCATGTCGCCGAAAACAATGATTGGGGCCGCGACCTCTCCTACGCTGAAGTTCTCGGTCGATGCTGTGAAGGTATAGTTTGGATTGGAAGCTCTGGAATCGATCTGGCGGAAGAGCTTGCCGTTGGTGAGCTGCTTTGCGTCGAGGGTGGAAGCAGTCCAGTACACTGTTGTAGTGTCGAAGACGGTCTGGTTGAACACGTGGTTGTTGCCGAAGAAGGCGTCTGAACGGCTGGCCCCTTGTCAGTACAGATCGGAAAGATATGTTGTCAAGACTTACCTCATGCTAGCATCGTGCTCCAAGACATTGTGCCGATTAAGATTGTCGAGGGTGAAGAATGTAGCATTTGGTTCAGGGTTTGCGATGATGGCCTGATCCCACATGATTCCGGCAAGGGTAGGGTCGAAGTTCAGACCATCACCTAGGCCTTTGACGACATTTGCTTTGGTAAGGTTTCGTCCGTCGCGAGGGAGGAAGCCGTGGTTCGCTAATGTGTTCATCATTGGGCAGGGTCCCCTGACTGCGCTTCAGTCAGTATACTGGAAATTTGACTTGCGGAGATACATCATGACGTACAGTCGTTGGGACCAGCTGGGTGCCATGAGGAAATTGATCCCTCACCGTACTGAGGTGTTGCAGACACCAGTGCGATGGTAAAGGCTGCTGATAAGGCTGAGAACTGCATGATGACTTGATGTAGTGTAAAAAATTCAGTAGTCTCGAATGTTTAGAAACAGGACCTGAGAGACTTTGGTGCCGATTCAGTGAGGCATTGAATGAGCTGAGCGAACATCTTATACGAGCGTCTCTCGAGAGCCTTGTGCAACTGCCTACAACCGAACCTTGCAGACGTTTACCGGAGCGACGAATAGAAATCGACACAAATAATCGGAGCGTTCGCTTTGCGGGGCATACAGTCCTGATGATCTCAATAAAACTTGTCGACCAGGAAACTTGTGCGATGTTCAAGGCTTGGGGAGAACGTTCCAGGGACGCGCCTGTCGATCGTTGTGTGAGCCGACAGACCAATGCAAAGTGACTAGATTGAGCTGACGCGTGTGGTGGCTTTGGATGCGAAAGTTTCATCTTTATGGCGATGTGCATTTTTCGGGTGTTCTTTCGGATGCGCAGTGCACCTGTACTTCCGCGTATAGACATTAGCGGTGATACATACGCGTACTCGTTTGACGCGCGAATCGCGTTGTTCTGAGTAGAAACTAGTCAGTCTTGCGCTATTGTTTGATTGGTTACTTGGTCTCGCTCTCGTACTCGGTCTCGTATCCTGCCGTGCAAGCTTCCCCTTTAGTCTCACGTCAAGCATCGGAGAAATAAGATCAACGTGGATGTTCGCAAGTCTAACCTGGGTGAAATAGATTGAAGCCTTTCCCGCAGCTTCCGCGTCCATCCACACCTTGTTCAGACCTCATAGTTCGCCGAACCACATGGAGCAGTGAAACTTTGATGTCTATTTCAAGGAGCATGAAGGCAGATCGTCCGTTCCACTCTAAAATTGTCTAATACTCAATCTTGAACACCCAAGTGTACTGGTCTGCGTCCGCCACCTCTTTACTCACGTTCAACACTGCTCTGCCACCAGCCTGGTAGCTTGGAACAACGGTTCCAGACATGTTTCCACCAACAACGGTGACCTCATCGTCCTCAATCCATGGAATTGGACTATTCAGTACCAACGTCGAGTTCGGCTTCTCTAACACATGAATGTAAAAAGCGTCCAACGTCGTCGTAAACCTCACACTGTCACCTTCTTGGGGCGTAACGTGCCAGTACGTAGTGTTAAATACAGACTCAGCATGACTCTTGATCCATTTTCCCGCTTCCCTGAGATTCTTCTGCTCAATATCGATGATCGTACCATTGGCTTGAGGACCAATATCGAGCAGGAAGTTGCCATTTTTACTGATGATGTCGACGAGCGATTGCACGATTACCGTAGCGTTCATATACTCAGAAGCGGGAGTCGCGCGGTTATAGCCATAGGAGAAGGGGTCCATGCCCTGACTTGTCTCCCATTTTCGGGGCTGAACGCCAGAGTAACGAGCATACTCTGGTGTGTCGAAGTCGCCCGGCAATCCACATCGCGCGTTCATTAGAGCTTGTCTGTTCTGCGCTGCGAGATTGTTGAACCAATTCGATGCGAACTCAGTGGTCTTATTTGGTCCACCAATGTCGCACCACATGATCTCGATTCCCATGGTGGCCAAAGCGTTCATCTCGGGGACGATGATGTCAGTGACATAATCACTGACCGGGATATAGCCGGTGTATGGAAGGGTCTCATTAGTATATGGATTAGTAGCATTTCCACCTGGCCAAGAACTGAACCCGTACTTCTTGTAGTCAGGATGAAACCATTCAGGAAGTGAATAGTAAGTAGCTTTGTGCAATTGGGGCTGGTACTGCTCGGCGGCATCGAAGAGTTCCTTTAACAGGTTCTTATGCGGGAACTGCGCCACAGAAGTCCGGAGAGACACGTTTGAGGGTAGGTCGAAGATAGCGTAACCATCATGGTGTTTGCTGACCTGCACGAAGTAGTTTGCGCCCGCATCCGCAAAGAGATCAACCCACTCTTTAGGATCAAACTCGTCGGCTGTGAAGTCCTGGATGAAGTCGTCGTACACCACGTCTGGACCGTAGGTGTTACGATGGTGTTCGTACGTCTGATCGCTGGTGTCGGGGCCTTGATTGAGATTCCACCAATACCTTGGCTACGTCAGTAGGAAATCAACATAGACATTGCGCGGTGAAGTCATCGCCTACCATTCGGCATAAGTTTCGTTATCACCTGAATTACCCCATCCGGGGACTGCATACACTCCCCAGTGAATAAAGATGCCATACTTGGCGTTGTCGTACCAATCAGGAGAATCGTGTGTGTAGATGCTTTCATACGTCGGCTCGTATTCCTTGACCCCATATGTCGCGTTGAATGTGTAATTTTGCGCGGGTATTTCCTCTCCAGCTACCACCACAGTAGCCGGTCCGGTACTGCCGGCTTTCACATTCTCATTGACCGTGACACCAACATTGACTCGGACTTGATCGCCAGCATTGAGTCGCTTGATGTAGCCAGGCTGGACGGTCGTCACGCCAGGCGAATCTATGGACAGAGTTACGGAGTGATTGCTAAGGATGGGCTGTGTGCCAGCGTTGCTGACTGTGACTTCAAAGATCTGTGTCTTGTCGCTGCCCTCGATCCACTTCTGTGTGCTCCTCGCATACTGCACGCTCGGTACCGGTCCCTCAGATCCCATTGCTGCCGGAACAAGTGTCAATGCAAAGATGTGCAATCGCGCCTGAATTGCAGCCCCTCCGGGATCAGTTGCTGAGCCACCAGTCACATTTGGCAGTGTGATACTCTCCAGCTCTTTTGACGGGTCCAACCAATTCGATGTTTGGAAGATGTTGCTTCGGTTCCAGTCCACGCTTTCGTTTGTCAGTCGGTACGGAAACACTAAATCACCGCCGGTAGGATACGGCCATGACCACCAAGCTGGTACCAGAACAGCACCTGAGCTTGTGCTATTATCGGCGAATGTTACATTGACGGTACCTTGTGCCATCCCAGACTCTGAAGCTGCTAGCATATGCACACTCAAGTAACGTCCTCGAGGCACCGATATAGTTTGTCCGGCAGCGAGAACATTATCGTTGCCGGCAACTTTGTACTCTGGAAACTGGTAATTGAGACCCGAGTAGACAAAATTTCGGGGTGGTATGAACTGCGCAGGGTAGGAGTCTGGCACAATCAGTATCATATCAATCAGAAAGAATCATGCTAATGGTACCTCCTGATCCGTCGAAGTCGGTATCATTAGGCTCTAGACCGAATGCACGATTGTCGTAGATGGAACTGAGGTCTATCGGAAACGACAATGCCTGACCAGACGTTGGCTGGAAATTATTCTGGGGCATGAAGATCAGCTGCCCAGAGGCAACTGCAGGTAACAACCATTGTGACAGTATTGATGCTTTAGTTCGCATCATGTGTGGTTCTGCGCGATAAGTAGATGTCTATCCAACAGAATGTGGCTGACTAGCCGAGGTCGTTGAGGTCGCACAATCTGTACATATTGACGGCTATAATGACGGAGCGCTTCGGTAATTTTCCTGCCCGCCGTTGATCTCTGTGGGGTAAGTTACAGCCGTGATGTTTAGGTTGCATGACCAAGTCTGGAAGCGTCGAAAAGGTTGGTGGAGTTCTCGCCGAGATCGCTACCCGTTGACATGACTAGACCGTTTTGGAGAATACCCCTCTCCATTTAGCCTGCACAACCGTATTCCAAGGTCCTTGGATAATTCCGCTACTTACATCGGAACTTGTCCCTTGTGTCCACGACGATTGCTAAATGCCTCGCTTGCGAACTAATAGACAAGGGAACTGCATCTAATACCGAGGTTCTGCAAGCGTCTGTCTTCGGTAACACCTGCAACTCATCTCTGTCCTGCCTCCATTGTGGAAAACAGCATTCCCTACTTAATTCCATTTCTTCGATCGCAAAGCTAATAAATCATTGCGTTATAGAGAAAATCTCACATTCACGCAGCAGACGCGTCAGAGGTGTATGCCTCTCTTACCTTCACAATCTGCTAATTCAAGTAAGATTGAAGTTGAAACATTGACATCCCTCATTGTCAAGTATCTCACATGAGAATTCCCTGGCGTAAAGACTTTGCTTGATTTCGACGCTTCCCTTTTGCAGATTGTGAACGTACCTGGGTTATGATAGAAACCCTGACTCCCTATTTTGGTCACAACAACATAACGGGGAACATCGTTCTGAACCCTATATCTCTAGTACTTGGTCCTGTTATCCTCATTGCTCCGCAGACTCATCGCGATCGGCGTACATTGTCCACCAAGCCGCTTATGAAAAGCCTCGCCGTGCTAGATTGGCACAAATAAAGACAAAGCCACCAAGAGGAGATATGCCCTTGCAGGGCGAGCAAGATAAGAAAGCTTCGCCAACGCGACGGCAACGACAGAATCCCTCGGGTAGCGCAGAGTCTTCTGGCTCGGATGCAGATAATCACGACAAGGGCAGACGAGGAAGACCAAAGAAAAGAGAAGCCACACGAACAAAAAGTCGGGAGCGTAGATGCAAAGATCCCAGTCCACCTTTACGCTCAAGGTCAAGGTTTTCAGACGTGTCAACGACCCTCGGAGCCAAGCTCGTATAGTCGCTCTGATGAACAAAACCAGACCCACAACCGATAAGTGGGAAGATATCCTCGTTGACCTTGAAGCGCTGTCTAAAGGCGACGGAGCGTACAAACATGCCGCCAAATTAGCAAATTTGGGGCGTGATATCGATCGTGAAATCCGAAAAGAAGGCGTAGTAAATGCGAACGGTCCAAAGAAATGGAACAGTTGTATGAATAAACTCCACAGGGATGAGGCAACCTCGCCTGATGCAGGACGAAGAAAGATGGCAACGGAGTTAGGTGCGTTTGTGTTTGCTAGAGACTTGCTGAGAAGCATTGAGTTGGCTGAGGAACAAGGCCTCCAGGTATTGACTACCAGAGATCTCGACACTCATGCTCAGCATCAACCTCGGAGAGCAGACCCAAGAGCTCCAGAAGACAATGAACGAAGCATAGAAGGCGAAGAAGCAAAACCAGCCACGACCGTCCCAGACCAAGCCTGAGTCAAATCCTAACAGCAAACCTAGCAACGTCACGCGTACAACAACAACAAAACCCTCACCAAAATTATCCACTCCCCAAGATAAAGGGCCGGAAGTCTTCCTTACAGTAGAAATTGAGCAAGACTCAGATGACCCAGAGACCAAAGTAGACGACATATCAGTAGTCGACCAAGTACTCCGAGCCCTCATCTCAAGCGGCCAACTAGTCAAGGACCATACCGGAGACGCAGTTCTTAAAGACGCTAAATCTGGCACAACCATTCTCGACCCCAAACAATTATTCAACAATCAGCAGACTATGTCTATCAGCATCACCTCTGTACCAAGGAGTAAAAAGAGCGACAAAAGGGAGGCTAGATTCAATCTACGGAAAGAAATCTTCCTTTACACTGGTCATGTCTATTTCGAGGACGTTGTGGAGAATGAGGACAATGGTGAACCGTGAAGACAGAAGTGTAAGAAGGAGGAGAGGCGGAGGAGGAAGCTGAAGAAGGAAAGAGAGGAGCATAGTGATGACGAAGAGTATCATAGGGAGGAAACATAGAGTATGTCCTCCGCTGAGTTAGTCAATCGTCTGAAAGAGACTGACAATCTCACCAGCACACCAAGGAGAAAAGGGAGCAGGTAGCAGCACCCATCGAACTGGTAGCATCTGCACAGACTCTATCGGAGGACATTGCAGTATGGCGTACTATCCAAACTGTCACATGACCTTCATAAGATCGGGTGACATTTTTGAAGCAGAAAGCTGCGAAGGAAGCGAGGGCCCGGGAAGAATCCGAGTATGACGGTATGATTTGGGGAAAATACATTTCACAGTAATGTTCATAGCCAAATGATTGAAGCACATGTACAGATCGAATGACCACCCCGTTACTTACTCATCACTTGTCCGTAATACTGGTGTTCACAACCTCGCCCTCTCATCCTCCTCCAAATAAGGAAAGTCTTCCCACGCTCCCTCTATCCCACACCACCTCGTCCACCTAGTCACAATCCTCGCGACCGCTTCATCCTCACCCAGCATCTCCAAATATTTCTTTCTGATATTCTCGGGAAGCTTCCAACCGGGATCACCCATTCTCTCAACCGCGTCCATCGTCATGTGCGCAATCTGCAAGAAAATCTTCCTTCTTGGGCGGGAAGTCCGGGTCGTTGAGGTAAGAAGACAAATTTCCTCCGCGTTAAGAAGCGCGCGGATGAGCTTCGCTGTATGTCCATCGTCTTTAAATGTGGTAGCTCGTGCGGCAATGCTATTCCAAGTTCCCGGGTACTTGTGCTTAAAGTTTGTGATTCGATGAGAGTAAAACTCAGGGGAGCCAGCTGCGGCGTAGATGACTGCGTCCATCCAGCCTTTCCATGTCAGTTGCCTTGCTCTACTCCGAAGCCTTCGGCCAGAAACCTGTCACAATGTCCAAAGGCGCCTTCCTCAGACTCTCGAACAACGAACATAGGTTGGGCGGCATCATAGACTGCATACACCACATTGGGGGCTCAAAATATGATCGAACCGGCCCTGATACAGACACAGGGTTCCATCAAGTGTGCACAGAGCACAAACGCTACAAAACCATGGAGAAGTAGGAGGCTGAAGCGACAGGCCAAGGCTTAATGCTCATGAAGCACTATTACAAGAAGATCGACGGGGATTGGAAGCTCGCTGGGACGAAACCAGGACGAAGGATGAATGAGTTCAATTTCGATAAGATATTTGTGGAGCCGAAGGAGAAGGCGAAGATATGAAGTGCGATGGGCAGATGAGAGGAGATTCCATCTTAGGAGATCACGTTCGGAAGCATTCCACTGTGTGACGAGGGACTGTGAAGGTGGCCGAGCTGCGTCCGATGTCCAGGGTCCTCAAAGGTGTACTAAATGAAGAACGAACAGATGCACACGACCACGGCATCCTCTATTTTTGTCTACATATACTTCGCAACGTGCTGCCAGCACCCGTTCAGAATCTTAAAGTTCGGCGCCCGAGTCCCTCCCCTTACCTCCACGAGCCTGGGTGCGCCACTTTATACTGCTTCATTTCCTCCTCGTAGACTTGCAGCAGCCGACTTTTGACTTGGGGGTCTATGGAGTTCTTACGCCGTACCAGTCTTTCCGCATGTCTCAGGTACCTTATCGTACTACGCCTCCTGAAGCCTGCCTCGCAAAACGTCGCGCTAATGCACCTAGAGACCATGTTAACACAAGTCAGACCAGCTTTCAGGTCAACGTCTGGGTGTCAACCATTCGTTGGCCTCATTCCACTGCTTCTTCTCCTTCTCTGAGATCAGGTGGTTGGGAGCTTGGGAAACGCCCATGTATACTGCATCCCACAATTTGAAGGCTGTCAAAAGGTCCCCGGGAAGATCCAGGGATTGAGGGAAATAGCGCGTCGAAAGCATCTCCTTGACAGCCTGTTTCGACTCGTCCGAGGTGGGATCGTTCTGCTGGGTGATCTCGTCGAGATAAGACTTGACAGCGATGTTGAGGGCGCAATTGTTCGGCAGGAGGAACGGCAACCTAGGCATGTGCTTTAGTACCCAAGGACTGCCAGACAATTGTAGCTGCGACACTTACTGCACAGCGATCTCCGGAATGTTGTCGAGATCGCGCTTCGCGAACGCATTGGTGAACAGTTGCGCAGCGCTAGCTTCAACCATATCGCGCATCGTTGACCGCACCACATTGATGATCGAGTTGTAGCCAAGCAAGTGCTGGCTGAGAGGACCTGTAAAGCCGATCGGCTTATGTTGTAGAGTACCTAGACCGGCAACACGAGATATCAGAAGGTTGTTGTCTCTGTCTTTCACTGCGAGGGTGTCAGTCTGCTGGTACTGAAGTGTGCCACGATAACTTACTGTCGCCTCGCATGGGCGCGCCGTTGTACAGGAACATGCTCTTCGAGCTCAGAAGTCCAAGACGCAGGAGCTCTACAGCGAGGAGTGCCGCCTCCTCATGCTCAGGGTTGCCTTTCAAGGGTGCAATGACTTTCGCGAGAACCTTGCCTACAGGCGTTCGTCAGCAGGATATTCCAAGCCTCGTTCCAGAAGAGAAGTGAACGTTAAGGAGCTAAATTGCTCCAGGGATACGAGCGAGCACTTTACTCACCCCATGCGGTCAGAGTGTGACTCGAGTCGACGTATTCACGAAGGGTAAGGAATCGCCAGACACTGTTGTAGACGATCTCATCTTTGGTAGATAGGGGTTGGCTGACGTTCTTGGCGCCAATCGATTT
This sequence comes from Lophiotrema nucula, assembly GCA_010015825.1. Taxonomy (NCBI): domain Eukaryota; kingdom Fungi; phylum Ascomycota; class Dothideomycetes; order Pleosporales; family Lophiotremataceae; genus Lophiotrema; species Lophiotrema nucula. The sequence goes on from ML977334.1 coordinate 241,074, forward strand.
TGATGCAAAGTCCGTGTCTTCGAGCGAAAGCACAGCAGAAGCAAGGTATCCAGCGGGCTAGAATTGTTAGTACAAGATGCTGATACCGTCCCTGTGATAATTACCTGAACGCTAGCCACCACTGGCTTGAATGTCGACTCTCTCACGGCCCACTTTTCAACCACAACTCTAGCCTCGGGCAGATCCTTAATGCTGTGCGTGCTTGTATAGGGTTTATCTTGTGGATCAGTGAACCAGCATTTCACTGTGAGTGGTCTGTGCTGGAAATAGTTGTGCATAGCTGACGAGAGGAGTTTAAGGGTAGTCAGTCGTATCGGGGTTAGCTTTTGGCTGACCAAGGTCTTGTAGTCGTTGGAGGCTCCGCCATCCACTGGTGGCGGCTCGACGATCTCGCCTGTAGCGAGCCAGCTAAGTAGGCGACCGTTGACCAGGCCTTTGGAGAAATATGTATAGAGTTCTTCGGGTAGGTGTTGGCCAATAAGCTAAGGTGCAGTTAGCATTAACTATTCGCATTGGAATGTGTGCGAGGCAATGTTTCATTGAGAAAGTCTTTGCATGCAGACACGCCCCTGATTGTAAATCAAAAAGTGTGTCCATCCTCCAGAGACGTACCTCGTTGGTGTTATTCGGGGTTTCGTTGTCCAGTAACGGCTTGATATGACCGTCAACTGTGAGAATCGGGTGGTGCTTCACAGCAAGGCGTGCTCGCCGAAATCGGTCCAGGTAGTCGATGCGTTGGAACCTTGGGTCATCTTGGCTGTTGAGAACGACTGATATGCCGGTGCGACCATTGCTGATCATCATGTTGATAGCTCCGAGCGGCTTGACCTCTTTGCGATTCTGGGAGTCCAGGTTCGGAAGTGTGGGGAGGAAATGGTTTCCTGCGAGCATGCAGGCGTCCACGAACATGTCGTCTGAGATGTCTCCGTTGCTAACGAACTTCTTCAGATCGGCGATGCATCGTGCCCGCTTGATCCACGTGAAGGTGCCGCTCTCGAACTCCCATTTCGTTATGACCTTGTCGCAATCGAAGAGGAGGATTTCGGAGGAGCCAGAGATAGCCTGGACATGGTTGTTTTTCTCGAGGTATGCGAGCTGGCTATTGTCAGCGAGACCCTACGAGACTATCTTCTTATAATCACCTCAGCCCAGGCACTGTATGGGGCGACCAAAAATTTCACACTGTGCTCGACGAATATCGCTTGGAGGGCGGGAAACAGGTCTTCGGGGGTAACATATGCTATATCGAGGTCAGATGTGAGCACCGCGCGTAGTTCTTGTTATGTCTTACGAGACTGCCCGAACTTTGACACCGACTCCTCCGCCTGGTGGTTGTCGTACAAGCTCCACGCTGCTGCGTTCACCTCTGCGCCAAGCTGACGCTCGCGAAACGGGTCATCCTGTTTGGCGAGGTCAAGCCCACTAAAGATGAAGAAGGCCTCAATCCCGTACTTGGACAGGTACTGCAGGTCATCTTCGATGTGCTTGCGGAGGCCCAGCGGCAGCCCACCAAGTGCTGGAACAAGAGGCTCGCTGCCCGCACGGTGCAGAATTCGGTTGTAGATGTAGTCGGCAGCGTCAATACCTACTCGTGCGCCCTGGAGCTCTTCGAGGTTCGAAAGCTCCCCCAGCGTCGTATTCCAGTTCTCGAAATCGCGGATCATGCTGAACGGCGGTGGATCTTAGACGCTGCGATTGAACGGCTCGCGGGAAGAATATACGCGCATACGAATATGGAAGCTCCTGTATCAGGCTTAGATAATATTGAAGCGCTCCAAGCGAGTGGTGCGAGGTGGGGACAAGGTTGTGAGAGGGTGAAAGCGTGGATAACTTTCGTGAATTTGGAGCTCGCGACCAGCTTCATGGCTTGGCGGCCCCACCGTCGAAGCTAGCATATATTCGGCCTAGTTTCAGGTACGATCCACGGGTCAAACTAACTACCACGGTGCACTTCGCTTGCCGTATATACCTTAACTGTTCAAGGCGAAACAATTTAATAGGGTAGAACTCAATATTTTAAAAGAAAAAAAAGGATAGAGTCCCCACTAGGACCGAGTAAAGACCATGAAGTACATGTAAACCCTCGGATTAGTTAGTGGACGTTTTCTCTTCGTCAGTCTTGACTTCCAACTGCGGGGCGTACCTCACAGACACGATACCCTCTCGCGTGTGCACGACTTCCTAACATCATTACCATACTTATATTTGCAACAAATCGTCACCTTGTCCTCTGAAGTATCTTGAGATTCCTGCCAAAAGTGATCTCTCGAAGTCCATTAGCTTCGTTGGATCAATTTCTTATCAGTTGCCCTCTCGCTCTCTCACAAATTCACACTGGCAACCATGGCGCACTCCGAACCATCAGATGCTGGCATACCAGTACTAGACATCTCCAATGCAACCGCTGAGAGAGCTCGCAAAGTATTAGACGCAGCATCAACGCACGGTTTCCTGTTCATCAAGAACGATGGCGTGACTATTCCCCCAAAGGACATCAATGACATGTTCGACCTTGTACGATATTGCACACTTCACTGAGGAAATTCCTAACACACCCAGTCTCGCCAATTCTTCCAATCGCCCCAAGAAGCAAAGCAAGAGTTCGCTATCGGCTCAGAAAAGGCGGGTGGCAAGAACAGAGGATGGGTCAAGATGCAGGGTGAAGCGCTGGATCCTGACGGGCAAAAGGTACGGCAGCCAAATACAACCCAAATACTCACTTCGTCATACCAACCCCAGTACTTCAGAACGTTTTCCCCGAAGCTGACACACCCCCCAGCAAGGCGATCCCAAAGAAGCCTTCAACATCGCCGAACCAATACCTCACTTACAGCCCCTACCCACCCTCCTATCATCTCAAAAGCAATTGATTCAGCGCTTCCAGCTCTCCTGCCACACCCTCTGCACCAATATCCTCACTCTCCTAGGTACGTCTCACCCCTCTATCCTCACAAGTCCTAAAAAGAAACTTACCCAGCAAGGCACCGCCCTCTCGATCCCCTCCTCCGCAGGCGGCTCTGAATGGTTCACCACACGCCACGACCAATCCCGCGGACCTAGCGGAACCATCTTTCGGCTGCTCTACTATCCTGCTACGAAACAGGAGCGAGAAGGCGGAGAGTCTATTCGCGCAGGCGCACACTCTGACTACGGATCCGTCACTCTCTTATTCCGCCTCCCGGGCCAACCCGGATTGGAGATCCTGAAAGAGGACGGGAGCTGGGCCGCTGTGCCTGTGAACCCGAATCCGGAAGAGTTGAGTGATGCGCCGATTTTGGTCAATATAGGTGATCTGCTGTCTTTTTGGACGAGCGGGATGCTCAAGTCGACCGTGCATCGTGTGACATTCTCTGGAGGCGAGGAGCGGTACTCAATGGCGTATTTTTGCCATCCGTTGGATGATGCGATGTTGGAAAAGGTGCCGAGCAAGACTGTAGAAGAAAGCGTAGATGAAGGGGAGTTGAGGAGGCAGAGGGAGAGGTTGGGACTAGGCGAGCATGAGAAAGTGATCACAGCAGGGGAGCATCTGCATAGGCGGTTGAAGGTCACGTATGGACTGGAAGAATGAAGGGAGGTCTCGTTACAATCAGATCTAGATTCAGAGAGTATTGCGCCGGAGATATGCTGATGCACCAGCCCATGCCACCATTCGCTATGCAACCCACATTACCCTCATCTTAAACATCCAAAACTACATGTAAATGCGACATATCAGAATGCTCTCTTCCTCCTCCCCGCTCTCCCCAGGCCCGGATCCCTAACAACATCCTTAACTACAGCCACCTCACCCACCCCCATCCCACCCAAACCCTCCGCATCCCAGCCCAGTTCCTGACTAGGCAGATACTCCTTATACCCACCAGCGCCCCTCTCAATTTCATCACCATCTATAACTTTCGACCCGGAACTCGCTCTCGAAAGCGAAAGCACATCATCCGCTGTACTCGGATTACTCCTCGTACTCTGCGCCCTCCCAAGCTGCCTCCTGCGTCTCTTTTTCGGGTCTTCGGTATCCGGATCCTTGGCACTTGCTGCAGCCGCTTTCCTTGCGGCGACGATCTCGGACATTATGCCTGTAAAGTCCTTCTGTGGTGCGGGTTCAAGGTCCGCTGGAGTTTTAGTGGGCGGCTCGGGTTCTGTTGCTGATTCGGGTGGAATTACTGAGTCGGGTGTTGGCTCTCTTGTGTCTGTGAACATGGAGGTTTTGCGCTGTTTGGGAGGTGGTTTGATGAGGAGCTCGGAGGACGAGTTGGATGAGGCTGTTGTTGCTGAGTTGGGTTTCGACTGGGCTTTCTCGGACGATATGTTGGAGGATATTGAAGGTCGGCGTGGAGAGTTCATGCTGGGGTCGAGCTCGCCAAGAGGTTGCGAAGCGTTTCCATTGTAACCTCCAATAGTAGGGCTGTCTAAATCAAATGGTGTTCTGTGCGTGCTTGTGTCAGGGTTAGTAGACGATCCTGTTGAAAGTGGTGTCGGATCTGTAGACAATGTAAGGTCCAGTGCGCCTGGCCGTCGGACACCATTGCGCGGCTTCGATGCATGTCTTGCGCTTTGTGCTTTCTTCTGCCGCAATTTCGCGCTGTCCTCTTCGGACAATGGCGCAGTAGGAACTTCAGTAAAGTGACCTTGGGGCTTCTGATGAATTCTCTGCGGCTGTGAAGGCAATTTGTTCAACGTATAGTTATCGAATGGCTGAAGTTTGCCAGTTTGCAGACAGTCCCAAAGCCAGTCTGCATGCACTGTTGGTATCCGCTTGTCGGTCGCAAACTTGAGCTTCTCCGGGTTTGGTCTTCGGGTATTGGACACCAAGACCGATATCTTGGGCGAGAGATACTCGTCATAGGCCGCACCTAGCTTACATCAGCGATGAACACAAATAACACGATTAAGAGCGCAGTCATACCCATCAAAGTAACGGCCTTCGTCACGTGTAAGAGCTCGATGCCTGTAAAAGCCGTTGAGTTGATTACAAGATCGTTGAACCCTATGAGCGTTAGCGCCGTTGAGCTTGATATCAGACCGAACATACCACTAATGCTTAGTACATCGAAAGGACGACACAGAACATTTTCAGTGGGGTCGACTAAACATTTGCCATGTAGGCAGCGCTCGACCCACCAATTGGTGACTAGAGACATGGCTCCGGAGGCTCCCGGAAGCGAGGTCAGATCACTCGCAACGTCGTGAGGGACCACTAGAAAGCCCCGCCTGAGGTCATCAGGAGAGAAATCTTCAAGTTCTCCGGAAGAGCGGATCGCAAGAGCGCCGTTGCTCTCGAGATGCTGCGCTAGAATACCGGTCTGAACACACGTCAACAGAGTCTAGAAGTGAGCCCATGGATACTCACCTTTTCACCATCGAACCCATATGGGAACACCACGCGTCCTCCAAAGATGCCATCATTCCTAGTAGGGTTCCGCCGGGATCTACGAGAGGCAGACGCAGGGTCCTCGGGCTGTGCATCATCTGGTAGATCCTGGCCGTATGAAAATTCGGGCTGATGTATTTCTGAATGAGGAGGAACTTCGGATTGACTGCTCGGAGAGTTTTCTCTTTGTAAGCCATCATTAGCGATGTTCTCTGTCCAGTCATCGTCCGTATTCTTAGGCCTCTCTAATCCTGCTGCTGTAATGCCAGCCCAGAGAGCTTCACTTTGGCTGCCCATTTTAGAGCTCGCGGAACGCCGCAGCTTGCGTCGGAGGGGATTGATTGCGTGGCTTTGCTCAGCCTCCCGCGCTCGCTTCCCCAGAGTTGGGGACATGTCCTCCCTTCGATCCCATGCGCCCTTTCCCCGCTCCTCCTTGGGTATTGAAGGGTTATAGTAATCCTCATCCAGCGCCATGCCTCTTTCCAGACTGTGTTGGAACCACTCCCATGAGACAACCTTCATCCTCCAATTGACAGCGTGCTCATACTTCTTGCCGGCTGGCATGGCCGCGATCAGGTGCGTGACGCTCTTGGTCAAGTCGCCGTGGTATTCCGCGCCGTTCTGCACGACGGCTTCCTGGATGAACCTTCGTTGGTCCGCTATGCCTTATCAGCATCCAGATGTCATACCGCCTAGCGTGTTCTCGTACGATTGTCAAATCCAGTGAGGCAGATCTTGAGGCCGCAGAAGGTGGGCAGTCGGTACTGCTTCTCCAGCACAGCCACGTCCACATCATCGCCCTCCATCCACACCGTCCGCAGCGCCTCGAGCCAGTCTGGGAGCAACACCTTCACATCCTCCCGCGCCTTGGCGACGTAGCGATACTTCGCGCTGTTGATGCTGCCGACGATGAGGTGGGTCACGTCGGAGGTGAGGTCGAGCTTGATGGTTGCGCCCATCTGTGCGCCCATCTGGGCGAGCTCTGCCTGGAGAGCGCTTTAGCGGGGCGAGATGTCGTCGCTGTTGGGGGACTTACGCGCTGCTCGGGGGGAATGGATGTGCAGCAGAGGATCGCGCCGGCGAGCGGCATCTGGCTCGTCCCTGCGTCGCATTAGCATGTAGGAACTTATCCAAAGATACCCAATACTCGCCATATCCCCCGATGTCCGCCATGCTCGCGATAAGAGGGACATAGGCGGATGCGATGGTGCGTGTCTGGCACCAAGTCGCGTCGCTATGCGGGATTCGCGTTGCGGGGTTAGTGCATTGTTAGCGTACTGTCACGTGATGCTCGTTTCATCCACCTGCACACTCGATCCACAAACGGCGGCCACAGCCTCGCCGTCGCAACCGTCGGATCGGATCTGCCACCGAACGGATCTCTCCAGTGTTGAGTGCTTGCCACGCGCCGTCATTGATGTTAGGGCGTGATGATGCGTTCCCAAACTCGCGGCTTCCAGCTTCGGATGCGCTGGCGGAAATGCATTTCTCGTTTTCTCGACCTGCGGGATGACAAAGTCTCTTGCGGCGGTCTGACTATGCTATCATACGTCGATCACCTCGAATCTCTCTAGCAACTCGCCGAATGGGGAGCCCCGGCTGCTGATCGCTGCGAAATCCAGACGGTTACTCATCCCAACGCGGAACAGTGCCCTCGGAAATAGCTCGTGCTGCTGGCGCACTCATGACACCAACAACAAATGCAAATGCAAACCTTGGAGATTGGGCCTCCTGCAGGCGAGGGAAACAGGAAACATGCCTCATGACCCCCGGTACAGACGGTGCCAATACAGATCCCGGCGTCTTTTGTATATCAAATTCCAGGTGCGCGCGGCTGTGGTAATATTGAGTACTCGGGGGTCAAGATGCGTGCCCAGCGTGGCTTAGGTGCCCTCTTCGTCAGCTGCGGGAGTGTCACGATGTCGAGCAACTCGCATCCATCTCGGGCCAGAGGGGTGAGTTGGCGTCGATCCTCGCCGAGCCTGCCGACACCGGATGGGCATCTGGCTAGGTAGAAAGGAGCAGCATCACGGTAGAGGCGCCCTGCAGCAAGGCCAGTCGACCAAACTGCCCTGATACTCCGCTGATGTCACTGGCGCTGCGCGCTCTTATTCACCAGCTCCATCAGATGCTTAGACGCCTGGCCAGCGCTGCTCGCCACAGAGGCCGAGTTCTGGCCTGCCTGCGATGCTCCGCCGGCGACTTCTTACTCAGGAGCCGCTGGCGACGTCCTGACGCTTCAATTATTCAATGATCATCCCGTCGACTGGCTGCTGCGGCGTCTTCGTGCCGCTAATCTACGATCCGAACCCCACAGCCCAGCGACTCCGCGTCATCCGCTCTGGCCCTGCACATCGCGCGCTGCCCTGGTTTGGCCGTAGTCAGACAGGCCAACTAAAAGCTCCTGCGACTCGTCCAACGGCCTTGTTTCCCGCTCTTTTTAACACGCTTTGGCCCCTGTCGAAACTGGCTCTGTTGCTCTGACAGTGCAGTGTGCAGACAACGCACCACCTCATTCAGCACAGGGAAGTCCCCGTGCTCCCGCCCAGTTCCGCTCCACCCAATCTACCGTGGCATGTGCATCTCGCTTTCTTCATGACTACCATACCGGCTGCCACGTCCTGACATCTTCTTGAAGCCTGTGAGTCCCTGTCTCATTTCATTTCATTGCTGGGAGCGCCTTTGTTCCGCAAGGAGACCGCGCCTGCTGCCCCTTCCAAAAGCATCGCCATGGGACATGCGAATGTCACCGTAGCCAGGTAGCCCTTTGTACCGCGCTCATGACTCTGAGAGTCACACAAGACCTGCTGTCTCCACTGTTCATCGTTGTTACTCCTGTCTTATAAGCCTCGGTGGGAGCCGTTGTTGATATCTTGTCGTTCCTCTGGCGCCCAAGTCACGCGCAATTGACAGCTGCTTACCATCGTTTCGCCATGACAGAGTACCTTCACGTATATACCGATCGCGGACGCCTCTCGTATATACCGCCTCACCTCCCCGATCCTGCACGCGCCGGTCGAGGTATCTTCCAGGCCCGCAATCGACGACCCCACCGCATTCACATCGCCCACGTCGGCCCCGATCCATTACTATTTCGCCGCCAGAGCAGCAGCACATCTTATATTGTAACCAAGCTGGCGGGCCCTCGAGACAACGCCAAACGTTTCCTTAGGTCCTTTATCGACACGCACTTTGCTGCACTCCCTCAACCCTCACCCGACTCCACCTCTCCCCGTTCCTCAGTGAGCAGCGCTTCTCGGACATCCCTCGGGTCAGGAGACAGTCGGCGGTGGTCGTGGGCAACTAGCGAGATGAGGTCAAGTCCGAGGGATTCCTTTGGGGGCTCATTAGCGTCAGCTGGTGGGCCGCGTCCTGCTCTGGTAGAGAGCCATCGGTCCTCGACCAGGTCGTCCGCTAAAAACATGGCCAACAGTGTGGTCAAGCCAATACCAGAAGAGAAGCCACTGGCCTCCGGGAATGGCATCAACGTCAGCATAGCTTTGACTGAGCCCGTGTTATACCTACAAGGCTTCGAGCAGGCCGAGGGCTCTGACCGAAGTACTGCGATGCTGCGCGGGAGTTTAAATCTACGGGTTACCAAGGCCACAAAACTCAAGGCAGTCACACTAAAATTTCGAGGCAAGGCGATCACAAAGTGGCCCGAGGGTATGGTATAGCTATGATCGTTGCGATCCATAAGCTAACAGTAATCAAGGCATTCCACCTAAAAAGGTCGAATTCGAAGAAGTCGACACTATCCAAAACCACACCTGGCCTTTCTTCAATGCGCAATTCCCGCCTGCAGAGCACTCAACGGGTGCCGACTCTCTCGATCTCTTCAAAGGCTCGTCGACTAATTTGCCAGGGCAGAAGGGACTCTTAGGTGGTTCACCAAACGCATCATCCACGAATCTGTCTACCAAAGAAGCGAAACGGTTATCTCTTCAAGTAAATCAATCTCGAAGTTTCGGAAAGGGCGACTCTGTGACAGGTGGCCCTTCGGTTGCACAGAAGGGGTACAGGACGTTTCAACCTGGCGACTACATGTACAACTTCGAATTGCCGCTAGACAGCCATCTCCCCGAGACGATCGATGTTGATCTCGGCTCGGTCAAATACGAGCTTGAAGCTACCGTCGAACGCGCCGGTGCCTTCCGCGCAAACCTTGTCGGTGTGAAGGAGGTCACCCTCATCCGTGCGCCAGCCGAAGGCTCGCTGGAGCAGGTTGAGCCCATTGCAATCAGTCGTAGCTGGGAAGACCAGCTCCATTATGACATCGTCATATCCGGCAAATCGTTCCCACTTGGAGCTCAAGTGCCGATTGCTTTCAAGCTCACACCGTTAGCCAAAGTACAATGTCACAGGATCAAGGTTTTCGTGACTGAAAACATTGAGTATTTTTGCTCCAACAAGCGAGTGCACCGGATGGAGCCCGTTCGAAAGGTGCAGCTCTTCGAGAAGCGTGCAGACAGCCCACCCACGAGCACTTTCCCAGGTAGCACTATGCGTATCGTTTCGGGTGGAGGTGTCCCATACGACCAGCGCGTGGCCGCATCTCGAGGCGAACCAGTTGATGTACAGGATCCGACCAATCTCTTGGGAGATCTCAGCGGAGAGGTCAATGTCGGACCTACTGAGATGGAATTCAATGTCCAGCTTCCAAGCTGTCACAATATGAAAGAGAAGGACAAGAGCTCGAGGCTGCATTTCGATACGACATACCAGAACATTCAGGTGCACCACTGGATCAAGATTGTAATGCGACTCTCAAAACCAGATGCGAACGATCCTACAAAACGACGACATTTCGAAATCTCCATCGACTCTCCATTTCACATCCTTTCTTGCCAAGCGACGCAAGCAAACACATCTTTACCTGCATATTCATCTCCGGACACATTCTCAATCGACGCACGGAGAGCCGACTGCGGCTGCCCGGGTGCTCCTGTGAGACGCACTTCTCCGCATTCTTTCGTGCCGACATTGAGTACAATCTCACGATCACGAGGCAATTCGGATGCCACCATTCAAAGTCCGGATCTCGCACGTCCGCAACAAGCGCACATCGGAGGGCCGATCGATGCGCAAGTGCAGCGACCTATACATCTTCTCCGAGTCCCATCATTTAATCCGCCCGCTTTCGAAGATGAAGAGCCACCACCACCTCTTGAAACTCCTCCACCATTATATGAGACCATTGCGTCACCAACGAGTGGTTTAGCCGACTACTTCTCTCGGTTGTCGGACGCCTATGACGAGGACAGCGATCCTGAACTTGGTGGCTCAAGTCGAAGTCGCGTCGAGATACCCCTAACGCCAGGGAGCCGTGTACATAGCAGAAGCATGGATGAACGGCGGACGTGGCTTCCCGTCGGGCATTAGAAAAGGAGGCTCTTAGGCATTGACGAGAGGACAACAGGGCGATTATGGGTCCGTGTTCATGACGACATGATATATGGGTCAAGGATCTTCCCACGTACTACGCATGATTTTGGGACGCTAGCATTCTCTTTTATAATTTCTTATCATATTCATATTCATCGCTGGGCGACTTGGTTGGAAAAGGGGCAGATCAGAAAATTGAAGGGTCGGGCTGGGTATTGGGCATCATGATTGTTTTGTTGTTCGCGTTGCGTCTGGGGTAGACCTGGACGGTTGGCGTTGGCGAGCGCTTCGACCTCGATACTAGAGGACCATCCCTATCATTCCGGCTTGCTTTTGGGTTGCGATTTGGCGAGCACTTTTGATATCGGTGATCTGGTGTTGGGCGAGGTTTTCCATCTCATCATGGGTTATTGTTGATGATTTAGTCTGGGTTGGGATGAGTTGTATATATGCTGAACATACCCGCAACGCAACGCTTTACCTTGTACAAGTTTGAGCTTTGAGTGTCTATGCTGGGGGATATGTGTTCTGCTAATTTTTTGGAGATTGGGGTCTTGCAATCTATGCGAATTATCTCTTATCGCACCCCAACGCTGCGCACGAGACATGTCTCAACCACAACACCACTCCCATCTGCACCACTCTCACAACGAGCACGCAATCTCTCACTTCATCGCACGCATGACTTCAAGACTTTTCATCTGACTCGATCATACCTCCATTCACAACATCGAACGGAAGGTCGGAAGAAGTGCAGATGTGTATCTGCAGCCAAAGAAGACATTCACGCTCAGTCAGCGAATAGGAGACGCACTGCTTCCTGCCTCTGCATATGCCTGCATCCCACCCGTGCTGTAGTACTCACATGACCCTCATAACGCTCCCACAGCGATCCACGTATGTCAGGCGGCCCGTAGTTCGTCGTTTTGCATGTAGGCGTTCGAAGGCAACACTGGCTTACGTTGGACAGGAGTCCGATTGGGCATGTCGTTGCGACCGCGAAGGTCAGAGAGCGTCACGATAGGTGTGCTACTGATGCTGGAGCAGTAGGTGGGTTAAGCGGGCCAGTCGTTGGATTGGGGTGATATGTGCTTCCCCACGTCTGCGGTCGTGCAGCGTGGGGTTCATGGAGCGTGTGTTTGTATGGATGGAGACCCCGGGGGAGAGCCGCTGGTAGCGACGATTTCTTCCGTCCCAGCTCAACTCATCTCCAAAAGCCTTGTGAAGATGTGAATGCCTTCGAGACGTATATACTACCATGGCTTACAAGATATTGTGTAGTAAGGTGGGCAGCCGATAAGGAAACAGATCTGCGATATTGCCGATAACCGTTGAGCCCAGAGCGAAAGACGCCAAGCTGGTATCACGTTTCTGGCGCGCACGTGGCGAAGGCCAGATCCGAATCCGGCCATCTGTGTTTCTGTGCCTGTGCTCCAGAGCCACTACATCGAGTCTTGCGATTGCTGTTGGCCTTATCATAGGCGGTACTTGGATGCCTCGTCTTAGTCCTGTTGAATCTCAGCTGCTGCACCTGCCGGGGAGACTTCCTGCTAGGAAACCGTAGTGGTGAAAGCAACCGCAGCGTGCTCTCGGCGAATACGGGCCCGGGCTGCGATTGGACGGTGGGCCGACGAAGCGTGCAACTCTACGCAGGCCAAGGGTGCCGAGCACGATAATCTTGCACTAGTATTAAACCTGAGCATGCCCTCACTATGTCGCGGCCCTCACCAATCTCTGCAGACTCGCTGCAGCAGCACCCCGCAGACCAGAGCGTGCCTTCACACGAAACGGGCGGGCGCATTGAGGCGCAATTGCACTCGCAAAGAACAGCTGGTGGTTACTATCTGTGCCACGGCTTTGAGCACTCTGACAGCCAGCTTCCGATCTTGTTCCGGCTCTTCCACGCAACTCTACCCTCGTTGAGCTTTTCGCTACCAAGCTTCGCCAGGAACCAGAAAAGAGTGCCTTGCGCAAAGCTTTGTAAGCTCTGCCAATTTTCTTGCCAGCCCTTCTTGTCCGCTCTTGCCTTTTGCGTCCACGACCACCACTGACCACCGCGTACCCAGACTTGCGGCAACCACACGCGCCGACGTAACTTCCCCACCAGCAGCGTCGCGCTCTGCGACAATTGACCGAACTGCCTCTAGGCCAATTTGGGTGGGCGACTGGGCAGCCACATACATGCCTCCCGGTGGACACTCAGCTTTCCTCGCGAACGACATTCACTCCGGCCTCACTGGTCCCGGCCCGAGCCCTGATATCCTTCCCACCTAACGACCGCTCGCTGTTCGACGACACGCACCCACACTCACTTTCGGTAGATTCCACGGACCCACGGTGGCACCTCAACAATGGCGTGGGAGCACCTGTCCATCACCAAGCCGCACTTGGTGTACATCATCCTGGGCGGCTTCACCAGCTTGTTCATGCTGTGCTCGTCTGTCATCAAAGAGCGTCTGTACATTGGTGAAGCTACGATTGCGACCATCTGCGGCATCATATTCGGCCCTCATGCGGCGGACCTAATCAATCCCCTCGAGTGGGGCAACACCGATCTCATCACGCTCGAATTCTCCCGTATTGTCCTGGTCGTACAATGTTTCGCTGTTGGAGTCGAGTTGCCGCGTGCATACATGGAGAAGCACTGGAAGTCGGTCACGCTGCTGCTGGTGCCCGTCATGACGTTTGGCTGGCTGATGACCAGTCTCTTTGTCTGGTGGATGTTTGGATCGCATCTCAACTGGCTGGATAGTCTGACGGTTGCGGCCTGCGTTACAGCTACAGATCCTGTCCTGGCCTCGTCCGTCGTCGGCAAGGGCAAGTTCGCGAAGCGTGTCCCGAAGCATTTGAGAGATTTGCTCTCAGCTGAGTCTGGCTGCAACGATGGCATGGCCTTTCCTTTCGTGTACCTAGCGCTTTACCTGATCCGCTATCGACCGGACGCCAATAAGGTTGCCTTCCATTGGTTCTGCTACACTATCCTGTACGAGTGTGTTTTCGGTGCCTTCTACGGCGTCCTGGTTGGATACATCGCGCGACGCCTCATCCGCGCCGCCCACGAGAAGGACCTCATCGATCGAGAGAGTTTCCTCGTGTTCTACTTCGTCCTCGCTCTCTTTTGCGCCGGCTCTGGCAGTTTACTTGGAATGGACGACCTGCTCGTTGGCTTCGCATGTGGAGTAGGATTTTCAAACGACGGCTGGTTCTTGGAGAAGACCGAAGAATCGCACGTTTCTAACGTCATCGATTTGCTGATCAATTTGGCCTTCTTCGTCTACTTCGGCACCATCATTCCCTGGGAGCAATTCAACTCTCCGGAGATCCTTGGAATCACCCCGTGGCGGCTCGTTGTCCTTGGCATTCTGGTTCTCTTTTTCCGTCGCATACCGATCATGTTGGCACTCAAACCTATCATCCCGGATATCAAGACATGGCGCGAGGCTCTGTTCGCTGGTCACTTTGGTCCGATTGGTGTTGGTGGAATTTTCGTGGCTATCCTAGCACGAGCGGAGCTAGAGACTGAGGAGACGACGCCTCTTGCTGTACTCCCAGAACCAGGGTTCGAACATCTGAACATCATTGAGCTGATATGGCCTATCACATGTTTCTTGGTCATTTGTAGTATTCTAGTACACGGCAGTTCCATTGCTGTCTTCACCCTAGGCAAGCACATCAACACCCTTACGATCTCTCTCTCGTACACTCGGGCGGACGAGGAGGGCCCGAGATGGATGGAGCGTCTGCCTCGTATTCAGTCTCGCTCAAGATCGTCCATGTCTCTCGGTAGACGACCGTCAGAGTCTTCGATCGACGAAAAACCTGAGAAATCTGGACCGAGCCTGCTCCCAGTTAGCCTCCCTGCAGGGTTTCTACGTCGCCAGAAAGAGGAGGAAGCTGCGAGTCGAGCGAGCTCCGCCAAGCCGGGCGCTCGTCGTAGGAAATGGGATTACGGCCGTGGTCCTGGTGGCCCGGTCTCTCAGTCGGCCATAACGCCAAGTAGAAGGAACCTGACTGAGAGTGAGGCTACCTCGCCCATGCAAGATTCTGACACACTCGCTGTACCTAGTGATGAGTCCCCTGAGAGCTCCTTGACTAAAGAGAAGGCAGGACGAAGGGAGTCGGAGGAAGAGATCTACCAAGAGGGCGATAAGACGGTTATTGAAGACGAGGAGGGCAATGTTCTGGGTATTAGAGACAAGCAACGAGGCGAGTCGCCAGAAGATCGAAGAGCGGGCGACAACGCGGAGGCAAGGCGCTTGATGAGGGAGAAGGATGTCGAGCATGGTGTAGCGCAGACAGAACATGGCGGTGAGCTCGAGGAAGCGCCTTCTAAGATCATGTCTGCTGTTAAAGAGGGAGTCGAGCATCCCACGAACCCGGCTAGATGGAAGAAAGGTTGGGACGCAGTTGCTGGCCGTCGCCGTGGTGAAGCCACCGGTGAGCCATCTCAACCGCCGCGCGCTGCTAGACCACCCCAGAAACGCGGTCCAGCGCTTGCATACCAATTCGGCAATACCATCATTGTCGAAGACGAGGATGGTGAAGTGCTCAAGAAATACGACATTCCTGCTCCAGCGAAAGAGTCTCGTCCCGGCGGTATGGATCGTAAATCGTCCGTGGTTGAGCAGGGTGGCCGCGCTCTTCAAAGTCTGCGTCGCATGGGTACGTATGTAGGCATGCCGGGTCCTCAAACAGAAGCTGGACCGTCGGGTACTGCTGATGACGCGAGGGCTGAGGCTACAAGAAAGAAGAAACAGCAGGAGGACGAAGAGGATGATCGGATTCGCTTTACCGTTACTGCTGGAGGTCGCCGCATGTCCAAGCTGGAATTCATACAACAAATGTCGCAGATGGAGCCTAAAACCAGAGCCAAATTTGTAGAGAACTCTGATGTGCCAGAAGGCGTCAAGCAAGATGCGCGCCAGGATGCAAAGGACGCTGATCGACGAGGACGTGCAGCCTCACACGCGAATATTCCGCCTGTTGTGGGTGAAGAGAGCGAAGCACAGATCCAGAAAACGGACTCGCCTGGTGCAGAGAGGGAGCACAGGAAGCAGGGTCCGTCTGGATTGACGCTGGTGGATAGCGATGAGGAAGACATCCCCTTCCACCCGGTCCGAGATCATCTAGCAAGCTTCTCGATGGGTCACTCGAACAAGGAGACAGCTGCTCAGCGCCGACGGCGTCTCGCGGATCAAGCTACCCCACGATCACCAGTGCAAGAAGAAGATTCAGAGAATGAGCAGGATCCTACGAAGGAGGAGGAAACCCCCGCCGAACGTCGTCGCCGACTAGCTGCCCTCCAAGGCTCCTCTTCATCCCCGGACCGCGACCGCCAACACAACACCGAACGCTCTGTCTCCCCCTCCCACGCACCCAAATCCCGCATGGACGAAGGCGAAACAGAAGCCGAACGTCGTCGCCGCCTCGGCGCCCTCGGCATCGGCAACTCCTCCTCCCCTTCCGACTCTGAGTCCGATGAAGAAGAGACGGGCGATCCGATGGAGACGGGCAGAGGCACGAATTCTCAAGCCTCGTATTTCCCACAACCCTCTTCTTCTCAACCTGTTTCGCCGGCTCCGAGAACACCGGGGATTCGGTTTGCGGAGCAACCAAGGATTCCGACGAAGGATGAGAGGAAGGCGGCTGAAGAGGAGGAGGAGAGGCAAAAAAGGGAAGGCTCGGGTGGCGAGAGTAGTAGGAGGATTGGGTTTGGGAAGTTGAGGATTGGGAAGGCACCGAAGAAGGAGCATTTCAAGGGTTGAGTGTATATTTGAGTATCTTTATGTGAGTATGAGCTTGATGTTGATGTTTATGTGAGCATTGAGGTCATCGGCATAGCACAGCGGCATTGGCGTTTATAGGATCGTTGCTGGAGTTCGGAGCGCTTTGGTATGTTTACGTTTTTTCTGATACTGTTGCTTTTCGGCGCTGCATCATGCATCAAAAGGGATTCGAGTATATATTATCGTTTTCTACGATCAGATCAGAGTAATGTCAAAGATCATGAATACAGTAACTGCTAAATCATTAGTCGCTCTTTCCGATCCAAGTGGTAATGTCCTCAAAGTCTGGAATGTGCCTTCCCCATCTGCATGGCGCCTGCCATCCCAACAACTGAGGTTGTCATAGCCCGGCAAGCGTCTAACACAAGTCAGCCCTTCACTCTTCTCTTCTATTCTCTTCTCTTCTCTTCTCCCCAGCACGGCTCCCCCTTCACCACACCAACCCTCTCCACTCACTCACTCACTCACTCACCACACTTTCCGACACAACAACCCCTACCACCCACCAACACAATGCCGAAGCGCAAAGTCGACCCCGAGACGGGCGAACGACTATCGCGCAACCAACCCAGCCCCAAGACGCGAAAACACCGCTGGGAAGTCCGGCAGTGGATGAAACAACAAGCCGGTGCTTCGTCTTCGTTACCTGCGCGTCCGCAACTCACGCTGGAGAGACGGCGCGGTGGGCTGGGGAGGGGGAGGGGGATGGAGGAGTTTAGGAGGGATATGTTTCAGGCGCTGGTTTTCACTAGCCGTGGTGAGGGTGAGAAGGGGGATGCGGAGGGTGGGGGTTTGGAAAGTATGTCAGTTGGGTGAAGGGGAGGGGGGAAGGAGTGGTTGATGGCTGATGGGAGATAGGTGGCACTGAATCACGTATACCGCTACCATCGACGACGAGCATCTCGCCGAACACGGAGATGGAGGAGGATACGCAGAAGACGGTTTCTGATATACTGGGGGCGATGAAGGGCTTGTTGGAGAAAGCTGTGACTTTGTCGAGCTCTTCGCAATCGGCCCAGATGTTGCAGGATGACGGGAAAGAGCGTTCGAGGACGGGGGATGGAGGAGAGGGAGGATGTGGACGTAATGGAGGGGGGCAGATGGTGATTGAGGAGAGGATACATTGATGGTTGGTCTGGAAGGGGAACGAGTATAATGCACTGGTCTAGTCGTTGGGGACAAACAAGGGAGATTAGCGACGATAGATTAGAGTACGTTTTATCGAGAGAGAGCGGCAATTCCATTGGTTTAGACGAACTGAAGGTGGATCGAGAACAGAATATCGTACTGCGGAGAGGAAAAGGGTTGGCAATTAGGGATCAGAAGGAGATGATACACGGACTGAAGATTAACGGGACAATGATCGAGGTAATATAGGATAACAGTCAATGTGATTTAACACAACAGGCTTCGTCACACCAGCAGAAACCAAGTAAGCAGATACATGCTTTCACACGAGGCAGTGAGTCCAACACGGTTGATAGCTTGCACCCCCAAACGCTAATGAATAGCACAATTAACGATGACATAGTCGAGCAAGGAAGCTCAGTCAGGCAGCACACGCAACGTGTCCTTGAAACATAAATCTCTGTGTCTTACGAGTCCCTTCGCCAATAAAACATCCAACTTCCAGCCACCTCATCACGTGACAGGCATCTGCCTACACCCACCCATGTCCCACAACCCATCCAACGTTACATCGCTCCCATCCTCCAGGCCCCAACCCATCACATGCCCTCACGTGCCCACTGCTGCCTACCCCCTCCCTTCTCTATATAACCTCTCTCGTTCTCGTCCTTTCTCAAGCTCCATACTTACCAGTCGGCCTCGGCGAGCTCAAGGAGCCGCTGAGGAGCAACTTCCAGCCTACATTGCACAGCGTGGAGTTGGATTGTCTTGAAATCTCCGCGCGGGGTTTCTCTGGCACAATTTTTGTTGGCTGGCCCAGTGGTTTGGGTGTGTATGTCTTTTTCGTTGATGCGCTCTCGTGGGGGAGGGGTTGACGAAGAAGGATTTGGTGATCGGATTGGAGTATGGAGAGATGGAGAGATGGATGCTGTTGGGTTTTGGGAGAGATAGATAGAACAGAGTGGAGAAAGATGGAGAAGTAGGTGGATAGATGAAGGGTTCTTTCATTCGAGTCCATCTAGCATACCCAGCCTCCGTCGATAATTTGTACGGTGCCTGTAATGTATTGCGAGTCGTCGCACAGTAGCCATGTAATTAGAGCACCGACTTCTTGCGGCGTGCCTCTTCGGAGAATTTGTTGCTTCCACTGCTGTTCGCCTCCTCTCGTTGCTACAGATTTCTGCTGCATGGGTCCGTCGATCAAGCCACTGCGGTTGTTAGTACCTAAAATCATATCCCATCATATGGAAGTTACTTACGGTGCTATACAGTTCACCCTAATCTCGCGATCCCCCACTTCTTTAGCTGCTGTTCTCGAAAGTCCGATAACAGCGTGTTTCGACGCAGTGTACGCTGCGTTCTTCGGAAACCCAATGACGCCGCATATCGAAGCTGCATTGACCAGACTCCCTTTCTTATTCATATTCTGCAATTGTGCCCTCATACAGTACATAACCCCATGCAAATTGACATCAAGCACAAAATGCCAATCCTCATTATTCAAATCCTCCACTCTTTCCTTATTGATGACTTTCGGGATCACGCCAGCGAGATTGACGGCGCCATCGAGCTTCCCGAACGTCTCCACGGTCTTGGCGATCCAGGAGTTTACGGATGTGTCGTCGCGGACATCGACGACCGTGGCGAGGACTTTGCCGGTGCTGACTTTTTCGATCTCGGCGGTTTTTTCCTGGAGCGCGGACTCGCTGATGTCGGCTATGGAGAGGTGGGCGCCCTGTCGGGCGAGCAGGAGGGAGGTTTCGTAGCCGATTCCGGAGGCGGCGCCTGTGAGGGCGATGACTTTGCCTTTGATGTCGTAGTCTACTGGCATGGTGGGCTTTGATTGAAGAACACGGGTTGAGGCAGAAGGAAACAGACGTGAGAGAAGTTGAATGAGATTTGAAAAGATAGAAATCGAGCTTCGACGCGTCTCGAGACGTGTCTACCTACTCTAACTAGCTACTACTTTATTGCATTGGCTTGGTTGATGGTGCAGAATCGGCCATTCCTCATGCGAGACGCCATCGGCAGTCGACCGCTCGGGCACGTTTACCCGGACCATAAAAGCTGGTGGTTTGGTCGAACCCAGATCCATCTTGAGCATCGCAGCCCGGAAAATGATACAGGCAGACGGAAGTTGTCAAAGTGGGGAAGCTATGGTCAGGAGTTCATCTTGGAAGTGGGGACGGTTGACATAAGCGGCTGCGCGCTAAGGATTCTCCAGCTGGACGCGTCCCTTCCCCCATGCTGCACCCCATGGCGGATATGCACTCCCTTAGCTATCAGATGGAGACAAATCCCAGACGTAGTCAGCCTCGTGGCATTCAGGGTCTCAAGATGCCGGCTACGGAGCCACCTTGCAGCTCTCTAGATCTGCAAGAATCATCAACCCCAGATACACCACACTAACGATCAGTACGTACCACCAGCAAGATGAAGGCAGCTCAATGGGACCCAGTAAGCCCGAAATCCAGTCAATCAAATGAACGTCTGCTAATTGAAACCTACAGGCTCAGAAGAAGGTCGTCGTGAACGAAGTCCCCAAGCCCTCACCCGGACCCGGCCAATTCCTCGTCAAACTTGCATCTGCGTCGCTATGTCACTCGGATCTCATGTCCATGGCCATGGACCACAAGGAGCCAATTACCATCGGACACGAAGGCGCTGGCTACATTGAGCAGATAGCTCCAGATGCTGAGAACAAAGGGTTCAAGGTCGGCGATGCGATAGGATTCACGTACATCGTCAACTATTGCGATAACTGCGAAGGATGCGCGGTACATAACAACCACTGTCTGAACAAGCAGAGCAGGGTGCACGGTTTCGATGAGCCTGGACTCTTTGCGGAGTATGCGAATGTCGATCTGCCAAGTTGCATTCTGTTACCTGACACTTTGCCTGCGGAGACTGCGAGTCCGATGTTCTGTGGAGGCATAACGGGTATGAATACCATCTGGCGAGACTGTGGACAATGGAAAGATTGCTAAGATCAACAGCCTTCCACTGCGTCGACTCCTGCGAGCTACAACCGGGACAATGGCTCACTATAATCGGATGCGGTGGCCTCGGCCAGCTGGCATGCCAGTACGCGAAAGCCATGGGCTTCAAAGTCATCGGCATCGACGTCAACGACGACATACTCAAGAGCGTGAAATCACAAGGCGCCGACGCTGTCTTCAACTCGCGGACGAACAAGAACTACGTCGAAGAAGCGAAGGCGTTCATGGACCGAGGTCCGAACAAGGGTGCAGATGCGGTCGCTGTATTCAGTGCGGCAGATGCAGCCTATCGGAGCGCACCACCTCTTGTCAAGCTTGGAGGGATAATCATGGTGGTTGGCTTGCCTGCTAACGGTGTTACATTCAATGCGCTGGATATTGCTCGAGGGACGTATCGGGTGAAAGGCGATAGCACTGGCATTCCGTCCCGAATGAAGAAGGCGATCGACTTTACAGCGAAGCACAACATTCATCCGGAAGTCGAGATCCACAAGAGTCTGGATGATGTAAATGACATGGTAGAAAGAATGAAGAGAGGCGAGTTGACAAAGCGAGCGCTGGTTCAGTTCAGCTAGAGCTCCAATGATATGAAGTCAACATTTACTACATCCATTTTTTGCCGTCAAGGAGCTTCTAGATCAACATCGAATGGCGAGCGTTTATCACATGCTAGGTCTCTCTTCATCATTTGTTTGTCAGTTCTCAACACACAGCAACTCCTCCACTTAATCATCGACAAAAATCAACGATCTAAATCTGTTCAATTCAATAGCTATCTTCTACCCTCTATTCGCCATCAAAGCCTCAAACGAACAACTCAACACCTCCACCACATTTCCCCACGGATCACTCAAATACAGCGCACTCTCCTCCCCACCCATGCTAACCGTCTCGCCCACCTGCTTCCCGCCATTTTCCACCGCCAGCTTACACACCGCGTCCGGGTCCGGCGCCGTCACCGCAATGTGGAAGAATCCTGATCTGTTGTACTCAAAGTCTGGCTTTGGCTTGTGTCCTGGGTCTATGAACTCGAAGACCTCGAAACCAACGCTGTTGCCGGTGCCGAGCCAGGCGATTTTCACTTTGTGCAGCGCGTTGTCGTAGATTTTGAAGATTGGAGCGTCGGGGGATGAGGCGCGGTCCGTCATGCGGTCGCTTCTACAATCCAATTATCAGCTATCGATACATCCATCTCCAAACGTGACAGCATATGTGACCGTGAAATTGGATTTGGATTTGACGTACCGGATCCTCTTGAACCCGAATACCTTGCCGTACCAGTCAACTGCTGCGTCGCAGTCGGGGACCGAGATGGCGACGTGGTTGAAGACGTGGTTGTGAGGGGTCTAGGGAGCGGGTTGGAGGTTAACGATGTGCGTCTTGTGGGCATGGATGGTTTGGCGGGCGTCTTGAGGAAGACGCGGGCTGGTGGGAATTGACTAACTGGAGGCATGGTGCTCTGATAGATAGTAGAAGTGCACACGCCTCTGAATTCAAGATTGCAACAAGAGTAGAAGATTTTGGAATTGGATTGAACTGGACTGGATTGCAAGCTTGAATCTCAGAGGAGCGTGACTATACGCCTTATATGGCGAGCACCTGAGCGATTTCCTGATGAGTCGATCAATCAGGTTATGGGGTGAGTCAAATGCACACCCGGACCGTGCGTCCGATTTCTTTTCGTGATGCGACGGGAGCGGTTGGAGCAAGGGACGGGGCTAATAGTCGCGAAATGCAAGATCGTATACTCCCCCATCAAACATCCCACCTCCGCTGTTATACCTTCCATTGCGCCGGGATACTCTTTTCCACACCCGACCTGACAAGACGCGCTGATGCTCACGTAAAGAACGGGTATATGCACGTCAGGACGGGAGGATCCACAGGCCAACTGAGGGATCACGCGAGCTGGAAGTTGGATATCCCTTCCTGACTTGCGGCGGTCCGATGGGTGGCAAGGTCCTGTGATGCGGGGTGCGCCGAGGTGAAGCTCGGACGCTAGGTGAAGCTAGATGTGGGGATGGAAGGCTCGGCTGGAGCTTCTTCTGTCACATGCATTCGCGTCATCTTCAACCCCAAGTCCCACGTGGGGACATCATCTCGAAATCCAAACCCCAAATACGGCATATTTGGGGTGGAAAACAAAGCACACGCAAGGTCATCTGAGTGAGCGAATATCGAAGTGGGAAGCGAGGGGGTTTTGAGGCAGCCAAGCACCGGCTGAGGCACTTCTGAGAATTAGAAGAAGGCCAGTGCACGAAGAAGAAACAGCATCCCGAGTGGGTATTATGGAGCTATATACGTGCTCATACCCTCTTCCTGTCGCCTACTGTCCCCTACTCGAAGAACTTCCCCTTGCCATGCACCTTCGCGAGCTTGTATACGTGGAGCTCATTCTGCTTGGCCTGCTTCAACACCTCACTTGGAACGCTGCTCGCGCTTATCCTCACTCTTGAATCCGGCTCGGTGGAGAATTCATGCACAGCCTGCCACGTTGGAGGTTCTGGAGCTGGCTCGTCGGTCGTGGGAAGCCCCTTCAGCTTTCTTGATTGCGCGTTCGTCCTCGCGTAGAGCAGTCGGAAGCGTAATGTGCGCAGATATCCTGGGGTTTCAGAGAGAGTCGTAGTTTGCTGAAAGCTTCATAAGGATACATTCGTCATGTTGGGTTAGCGTTGGGGAGCTTACATCGTCGTAAAACTTATTCACTTCCTCATCTGAAGCGCCATCTGCGGGCTCAATGGCGGACACCAGTATGTACGGTGGAGTCTCTGCAACCGCTCAGTGGCATTCCTATTTACAGGAAGGGGTCGTCCAACCTTTCTTCGCCTTCGCCTGCGTCTTGCCGACCAAGCCGAAATACGAGACATCGATATCCGCCAAATCATAGACAATCCCAGAGCCAGGCAAGATATCACTCTTAACCTTGATATGCTTGAACTCTTCGCCTTGTGTGAAAGCAAGATCAGGCATAGGATAGAAAGCTAGATACGGCTTTGGAACGGCTGGAGTCCCTTTGTCGACATCGATGTAGCGGAAGGCATTGTTGATGCCCCTCGTCTCTACGATCTCGGCGATGTGGTCCTCGTCGTACCATTTCAAGAATGTTGGCTCATCGAGGATGTCTTGCGCGGATTTGGCGACGCGGGATGTTACCCATAGCATGCCCTCGCCTTTGATTGCTGTCGCCATGTTGTGATGATCGGAAGTCTTCGTGGAGACGGCAATGTGACTTCAGGTGGGATGGAAACACGTCCTTCGATACCGGTGACGCGCCATTGTCGCTATGTTGGCTTTTGACGAAGCCTTAATTGTGGAAAAGGAAGAGGGACTGGCCGGATATGGGTTGCCGATGGCGAGGATGATGGAAACGCGTGGGGAAATGTACCCCGCAGCTCACGTGTATGGTCCCTCCTCATCGACTTACCCTTTTTCATCATAGCTTTGACGCGTCTTCTCATCCTCGCGTCGACGGCTGTAGATTTCCATGCCTGTCCTTCGCCCGGAAGCGCGAGTGCTGAGGTCGAGAAAGATGATCAAGCTAAGTATTGCCTCTCGTTACATTCACCACCGCGATCTGAACCTCGTCTTCACTGTGTTCTGAATTCAACCGTTAAAGTCATCATCTATTTGTGCTATCTATTATTGCTTCGACCGGAACATTATGAAATATCTAAAAGGCAAAACCGCATTCATCACAGGCGGTGGCACCGGCATCGGTCTCCAGCTCGCTCTACAACTCGCCGCAGAAGGCACCAACATCGTCATATCATCCACAAACCAAGAACGGCTCTCCGAAGGCGCAAACCAAATTCGGAAAGCTTCACCAGACGTCAAAGTCCTCGACATAGTCTGCGACGTGTCCGACCGTGCCTCAATCAAGAACGTCAAATCCGAAATTACGAAAGCAGGCCTGCAAGTCGACATCCTAGTCTGCAATGCAGGCGTGACCACGAGCGGCGACTTCCATAAACACAGGGCGGAGGATTGGGACTGGGTGTACGGTGTTGTATTGAACGGTACGCATTATTGCGTACAGGAATTCTATCCTGATATGGTGGAGCGAGGATACGGGCAAGTCGTCATCAACGGCTCACAAGCTGGTATGGTGCCGAATTGGGTGACGATGCATGGTCCATACACGTCTGCGAAAGCTGCTGTCCATGCTCTGGGAGCTGCCTTGCGACCCGAAGCAGCCACGCACGGTGTTGGAGTGACTACTGTCGTCATTGCAGGGACACAGACAGAGATCATGAAGAGTGAGAGGAGCAGACCGGAGAGATTTGGTCAGCCGCTAGGTATTGAGTTGCCGAAGAGGGCAGCGAGGAGAGTCCCAGCTGAGGACGTGGCGAAGCAGATCCTGGATGGGATCAAGGAGGATAAGGGATGGGTGTGCACGCATCCGGATTTGAAGGAGAGGACGAAGCAATACTTTGATGAGATCTTGGCGGCGTATGATCGTTAGCTTCCACGATGAGGATGTTAATGTACTGTGAATGTTTTGTCTCGGACGCTTATATCTGCTCCTCTTTCTTGTAGCAACTTTCTCTGTAGCCCTCCTTGCGTAACACTTAGCTTCGAAGATTCTATCTGTCGCCCGACAATCTGGCCCAGATGCCATAAAAGTAGGTATTATGCCGAGCTAGATGCAGACTGGGAGATGTGTGCAAAGATTTCATCACATTGTGCAAGAGAAACTTTGGACTTGGAAATTCAATTCGAGCTTCCATAATTCTATGTATCCTTTCTCGGCGTCAACTTCAGCTTCAGACTCGGCTTAATCCAGTTATTATACACCACCATATTCTCGTACTCATTCCTTGGGTTCCAAATCTCATTGCTGCCATACATCTCCACATCGTTATGCCACAACAGCTTGCCCATGATCAGCCGCATCTCCATGTAGCTCAGATTCCTGCCAATACAACCTCGCGGGCCAAGTGAAAATGCATTACTAGCTCCAAGTTTGTCTTCCGTGTTGTTCTCTCTGTCGAGCCAACGTTCTGGTCGGAAGACGTATGGGTCCTTGAAGTTGCGTTCCGAGTGCGTCGCGGCCCACATGCAGACCGAGACAGTTGTGCCTTCAGGAACGAAGTGGCATGAGACTGTATCGCCGCCTGAGGGGACAGTGCGGACGAAGCCGATAGGCGCTGAAGGGAACATGCGGAGACCTTCCTCGATGACGGCCGTCATGTATGGGAGTTTGGCCAAATCTTCGAATTTGATGTCTGCGTCGGTTTTGAAATTATCTCTTACCTCCTTGGTGAGCTTATCGAGTATGTGCCTATTACCAGCGCGAGTGATGAGGTTGAAGAGGCCTGTCAAGAAGCCAGCGGTTGTTTCGGTACCAGCTATGATAAAGAGCGCGCCATTGACAATGACCTCGTTCAAGTTCAGGTCGCCCTTGTCTTGTTGCTTCATAACGTAGTAGAGGAAGTCACGGTGATCGCTTTGCGTTTGCTCCATTCTCTTCAATATCTTCTCACGGCTGTACTCCAGGTGATGCTTGCGCGTCTCGCCTATCCGCTTGGGTATGCACCACTGTAGGAATCGCTGGAGTGGACTGCCGGTCGAGGCCATGCGGCGGGTGGCTTGCTCAATGGCACCGGCTTTGATCGACTCGCTGATCAAGGGTACCCAGAATCGGAAGTCCTCTACACAGAGTAAGCTTCGGGATAGAGAAGAGGAGATTAATGCACTGACCGCTATGCAAGCAGCCAAACGGCTCGCCGAGAGCCATGTCGCCAATCACGTCGAAGGTCGTGTATGCGAACCAGTCCGTAACGTCTACAATACCGTCGCCGCGTGCGAACTCCTGCATCTTCTGGGAGAAGATGTCCACATAGTTCTTTACGATGTACTCCTGCTCGAGCAGTGCTTTTGTAGAGAAAGCATGTGATAATGCTCTTCGTTGTCGCGCATGGTCGGCGTCATTCGCCATTGTAATAGTGCTGACTCCATGCACAGCAGCAATTGAGCCAACGTGGATCGGATCCTTGTGGAAGTTCTTGTGACCGGGTCGCGAACCGTAGATGTCCTTCCAGGCAGATTCATCGTCGAAACATAGTTCGTTCGGTGCTACTCGTACGACTGGTCCATACCTGTCATGGCAGGCTTTCATATAGAATGGTATCCGACCTCGGAGGAGACTCCATGTTATGGGAATCTATAATTGTGAGTATTCGGCGGCCTTGATGGCTTGTAATGCAACTTACCGAAGTCAATCGTGAGAACAGCGGGCCGGGAAAGCGCGCAAGAGGGTGGAAGTATAGTCGATATATCGCGCCCACAAACAGATATATCGAGAGCTACTAATTCAATCAGCTCTCTTCGCCGCAAAGGATCAGGAACGAACTGACCACGGCGCCTAAGACGATCGCAGCTGTTGCTGAGAGCCCAAGGTGAGCAAAGGGCATGCTCTGCCAGTTCAAGACCGCCATGATACCCATGAACTGCCACGATTGATTTCACAGTGTCAATCGCCAAAGACACATGATATACGCTCTCTAAAAGTTGCCTCATCCAATATCGAGGCCATCGTTTGCCCCTCCGGAAAATAACTTCCGGGGTCGAAGCCAAAAGTCTGGAACTCCGAAATTTGCATTCATGGAAATATGAATGTGTACGACGCAGGGAATGCGGAAGTATGTGTGCCGCTGTAAGGTGGAGGGCTGATGCGGGGGCGTTCATCGCGGAGAAGGTCAACCTTAACGCGCTAGTGAAAGCTCGTCCCGCTCGCAGATGAGACCCTCTATCCTGATGCCTATCACTTCACGGCTTGCTTCATCCAATTATCAGGCTGCTTGATTTTCCATCATCATGGGTACGATTGGTCCCGTGCGACGCGTTGGAACACGCCTCGATTTCAAGGCTAGGGCCAACCCAGTGTCTAGAGTGCGACACGGATCGAGAACGCTGTTACAGCTTCCTTTGAGTTCAGGAATGCCTCATGTCTCCGTTTCCATTGCGCTCTACATAGACTGATTGTTATCGCCGTCTCGAAGTCATAATGATAGATGTTCCTACCCCGAATGGGGTCAATGGCACCTCGGAACGCGTAATGAAGATAGCTGGGGTGTCAGGAGGAGTTTTCGACCGCTTTAGGGCACTTGAGGATCTAGCAAAGGATCCTAGCATCGATGGTAGGCTTCTTTGATCGATACCAAAGCTGTGGTATTCTAATTCAAAATAGTACTCTTCGGCGACTGGATATCAGAGATAAGCATGACATTTCGCGGTCACCAACGCGCAACTCGACCGGCAGATGCAGAAAGACTGGCATTCGAGATGAGCTTCGTTGCTGCGCTAAAACCTGCCATAAAAGACGTTGCGAAGAACAAGATCAAAATTGTATCGAATGCAGGATCTTGCGACCCAGAAGCTCTTGCCAAAGTCGTACAACAAGTCGTTAAGGACTACGGATTAGACTTGAAAGTCGCTTTCGTAACTGGTGACGACGTCTCCGAGCAGTTCCGAGAAGCTCTGAAGGCCGGCGAGAAGTTTCCATCACTGCCCTCAGATACGCCCATCGATGAATGGGGTGTGGAGCCCGTGTGTGCACAAGCTTATCTTGGAGGTGCAGGTATCGCTGAGGCCCTCACGAGTGGCGCAGACATTGTGATATGTGGTAGGGTAGCAGACGCCTCGCCGGTCATTGGGGCAGCTATGTGGTACCATAAATGGGGTCGAGAAGACTACGATCAGCTTGCGTATGCGCTGGTGGCTGGCCATCTACTGGAGTGCAGTTCTTATGTCACTGGTGGCTACTACACTGGCTTCAAGAAGGAACTCCTCCAAGTCAACAACTGTACGAATTGCGGCTTTCCCATCGGCGAGATTCAGGCAAATGGAGAATTCATTATCACGAAGGAGGAGACAGCTGGCGGTGTCGTGAATGTGCATACAGTGACTTCTCAGCTGTTGTACGAGATACAAGGACCGCTATACTACAACTCGGACGTTACAGCACGCATTGATAGCATCAAACTCGAAGAAGAAGCTCCGAACAGAGTGCGCGTTACTGGCGTTATCGGGTTGCCACCGCCACCCACGACGAAGATCGGTATCACTGCTCAAGGTGGATGGCAGGCGGAGGTACACTTCTTTCTAACAGGTCTGGACATCGAAGAGAAAGTAGAGCTTGTGAAACGCCAAACACTCGAGTCAATGGGAAACTACCGCAAGGAATTCCAGACGCTCGCCTTCAATGTGACTGGGTCTGTAGCGGTCAATCCAAATAATCAAGCCAGCGCAACCGTCGATCTTCGTATCTTCGCCCAAAGTCGGAACGCAGACCTGATGTCCGCTGGTCAACACAAGGGTGTTGCACCAGACGAGCCGAGCTTTGGCAAATGGTGTATCGAGAATTGTCTCCAAGGCTATCCGGGTGGCACACCAGCCATGGATCTTAGACAGAGTGTCGGCAAGCCGTTCTTCGAGTATTGGGTTGCGCTCTTTCCTCAAGAAAAGATCAGTCACGAGGTGCACACGCATGATGGAAAGACAATTGCGATAACCCCGCCGACGAATTCGAAAACGTACCCTAGACAGCAGGACTCTTATGACACTTCTTCGCCATTACCGCTTGATACATGGGGTGAAACTGTAAAGGCACCCTTAGGCCATATCGCACACGGTCGGTCTGGTGACAAGTCATCTGATTGCAATTTAGGTCTCTTTGTACGACACGCAGATGAATGGGACTGGCTCCGATCATTGCTGTCGGTTGGAAAGTTGCGGGAGTTACTTGGAGAGGAAGACAAAGGAAAGAAGATCGATAGATTCGAGATCCCAGCTCTGAATGCTGTCCACTTCCTGTTGCGCGATCATCTTGACAGAGGAGCAAACTCTAGCAGCACATATGATATCCTTGGGAAGAATGTGTGTGAGTATATTAGATGTAAGCTTGTAGAGATCCCGAAGGTATTCTACGAGCGTGGGATTATATAGTTGATATTGATCAATCGATCCTACAGTAGCGAGTTCGTTTGATCAGGCTCTTGGTTCATGAAGCATCAACATTCAAAACCCAATGAAAGTTAACCTTCCACCGCGGAGGTGCTGGCATGCGGGGAAGCTTGATCTGCATATTGGCCGGATATGGTTCTCCAGTGGGGTAGTGTCTGTGCATCGCGCATGTCAAAGAACATTACTACCCGTACATGTAAACACTGCGAGCCTCCATGACAATCCTATTCCCTAAGTTACAATAACAATATATACGACCTTCAGTTTCTCTATCCATGGCAGAACCGCAAAACCTCCCCTTCATCAGGGTACAGCTCTGTCTCAAGAAGAAAGATGAGGTCACCGACGAATTCTTTCACGACTACTGGAAGGGAAACCATGTAAAGCTTGCATTGGAGAACAAGAAGTTCGTCGATAAGGTCATACGCTACAACCAAGTAGGCCGTCTTCTCTCTCCATTCATCACCAAATATCTGATTCCAACTAGTTCCACACATCGCCAAAGCTCAAAGCCGCAGCAGAAGAGTTTAAGATCCCGGTTCCAGAATATGATGGCATTGCAGAAGTATGGGTCAAAGATATTGAGACGTGGAAGGAGATCGTGACAGATCCAGACTTTGTGGCTGCTATTGCGCCGGATGAGGCACATTTCATCAAAGCGCCTATTCATATCATGTTAGGGTACGATAACACCGTCCTTGGTGAAGCGGTTAAGACGAAGTAGATCGCGAAGCAATGCCAATTCATTGAAGTCTTGATATCTATAGAATGCGCATCTATTGTCGTTGCTTACGGGTCCAGTGGAGGTGTATCGCAAAATGAATACTGTGCGAAGGCAGGGGGGTATCTGTCGCCGACCACTTCAACTCTCTCAATCTCTGATCGTATCTGCTGAATTTCATCGGTTGAAAGTCGGACATTGATCGCACCGACGTTCTCGTCGAGATACTTGATCTTCTTGGTACCACTATATTGTCATTAGCTTTACCCTTTACAGGTTTCTACAAGTCCTTAGATTATACTCACGGGATTGGAATGATGTCGTCGCCTTGCGCCAACAGCCACGCGAGCGACAACTGTCCAGGGGTACAGCCTTTCTTCCTCGCAATCCTCTCCAAATTTTCGACCAGCTTCAAGTTCTTCGGGAAGTTGTCTTGATTATATCTCGGCGCGAACTTCCTAAAATCACCATTTTCAAAGTCGTTGGGGCTTCTGATCTGACCAGTTAAGAAGCCTCTGCCTAACGGACTGTATGCTACGACAGCAATGCCTAGCTCGCGACATGTTCGCAAAATATCGATTTCGGGCGACTCTATGTCGAGTGCGAAAGGGCTGTATTCTAGCTGTACAGCGTCGATGTGATAGACTCTCTCTGCTCTACGAATAGTCTCCGCAGATACTTCGCTAAGACCTATTGCTCCGATTTTGCCTTCCCTGGTGGTAATTAGCAAAAGGATTTTGCGCACAACTATGCAACTTACTTCTTCAATTGTGCCAACGCAGTCACTGTCCGTTCGATTGGTGTCTTCTTGTCAACTCGGTGGCAATAGTACAGATCTATTTTTGAGACACCTAATCTCTTCAAGCTTTTCTCGCACGCTTGCCTGACATACTCCGGATCACTGCGAAAAGCTGGCATGCCATCGTCGCCTTTCGTGACACCGAACTTGGTGCATAAAAAGATCTGGTCGCGTTTTCCCGTTCGCTCAAACCACAGTTTGAGTAGGTCTTCATTGTCGGCATCTGGCTCCTGTTGAACAAGAGGACGTGAATTTGGGAGCGAGCAACTTACACACGTCAGAAGAATCCCAGAATGTGGAACCAAGTTCAAGCGCTCGGTCCAGAACTGCGAATCTGGTGTCATTCTCATCAGGCTTGCCATATGAACCGCTCAAGCCCATAGCACCGAAGCCGATTGCAGCTACTTCGGGTCCATTTTTGCCCAGTCGCCGCTTTGGTAGAGTTGTCATTCTCGATGAATCTGCACAAGCGAACTTTTCGACAGATGTTGGGTAGAGTAAAGCTGAGACTGTGTAATTGGAAAACACGGTGCACCTTCCAAGTCCGAAAAATATACACGCAATCAAAATCCAAGCAATACGCCTGAGCACGTGCTAAGATGATGATAAGCGGAAATGCGCCGCGGAGCATCGATATGCTTGCAATATTGAACGGCAAGAAAGGACGCATAGGTCACAGTCAAGGGAAGGATGGTACCCTGTCTCCGGAAATACACTGCCGATTCCACGTTTGGCTAGCGCGGGTTTGGGTGTTGACAGCCAGACGATTGCAGAGTCTAACGGACACGCGTAACACGCGATCAGAGATTCTCAATCTAGAATGAAAGATGTGGAGAGTGGCGAAAGGGAATGATGAAGAGATGGAGGTCTGGCCCACTGTCTCCGCTTCAAGATTGATCATGTAGCTGTCAAAGCTCCCTTCCGGAAATTCAACTTCCAGAAGCCACCCCATTCCCCAGATGTGGTCACCAGTCTAAATCACGCCGTCGCAGCGCCAACGACCCCAGATATCGGCATCAACGTATGCATGGTGCGGAGAAGCCGGGGTCTCCGGATCCACTGACTCCTTTGTTGTGCTCTCCGTGAGCAGGAATCGAGCCCTGGATCCTGGTTCTGAGCGAGTTCAGGGCGACAGAAACGACTTTGTGGCTTCTTTAAGTCTATCTTTCTGGGACTGAAACCCCCTTCTGACCCGGCTATTGGGAACCGTGCGACCCCAAAAGGGGCATCAAGGAAGATGATCATCCTGGTCGCTAGGATCACTGGGGTCGTTAGCTTGTCTGTCATGACTTGCACATCGACCCCAATCACATAAATCATGATCGATTTCTTGTCCCTGTGACTTCGTGTTTGATCGTACCCACGTCTTGTATCTTGCATATTGCATTGATCCACCTCTTCTCATCTTCTTCGCCTAAAGATCGTTATGACGGACCACATTGAGAAAGATATGACTGAACAGATCGAGCAAGCCTCGAGCTCTCATTATGATCACACCGTCGGCGAGCAAGGCTTCGCGGGTGAAGCCGAAGACTTGCCAAAGGGTTACTTCATGTCTCCTAGATTCCTGGGAACGGTCGTCGCGATCGGCTGCAATCTCATGGTACCATCCACTCTTCCTTTCCAATGCACAAAGGGCTGACAATATACTTTAGGCATCAACTGGAGGTTTTGCCCTCGTCGCGCCCGTTCTAGGTCAGATATCTGTTGCCCTGGGGCCGACAAACAGTATCATCTGGCTCTCCCTCGTCTATACTCTGGGCCTCGCCGTGGGTCTTACTCTGGTTGGCCGCCTTTCCGACATCTTCGGCCGTCGCTGGTTCTTCATCGGTGGAACAGCTTTGGGCATGATTGGCGCAGTCGTTGCGGCCACTGCCAACACCGTGCCTGTGCTGATCGGTGGCCAAACCCTGATCGGACTTTCGGCTTCCACTGGATATAGCTACGCCTTCCAGATCGGAGAGCTGGTGCCTGTGAAGTATCGATTCATCTTCAACGCGATCATCTTCGTATTCTCATTGCCGACTGCTGGTTTCGGGGCAGCTATCTCTACGCAATTCATTCTACACACAGCAGCTGGATGGCGATGGGTATACTACCTCCTAATCATGCTAAACGGAATGACTGCAATCTTGTATTGCATCTTTTACTTTCCTCCTACGTTCCACCAGAAGCATGGCAGGGACTCTGTCATGTTGTGGCTCAAAAATTTCGACTACGTCGGCTTGTTCTTGTACACTGCTGGCTTGGTACTCTTCATCCTCGGATTGTCTTCTGGAGGCTCTCTTTATCCCTGGGCGGACGCTCGTGTCATTGCACCTCTGGTCATCGGTTTCTGCTGTCTGGTTGCTTTGTTTGTGTACGAGACTTACGTCGACCTCAAAGAACCCCTTGTTCCAATACATCTGTTCCAGAACCGAGGTTGGTTTGCCGCAATGATGAGCCTGTCCCTTGGGGCTTCGGTCTATTACAGCCAAGCGATCATTTGGCCAGCAATGACAACGAACGTTTACGCTCAGGGACGGACGGAGTGGGCAGGTCTCGTATCGTGCCTAGTCGGCATTGGAATTACTATTGGCGAGATCATCGGTGGTGGTGTTGCGAAGGTACGATTTCCCTTCATCTCCCTTCTCTCGGTGCAGCAAACTCACTGGTCCAAGAATTTTGGCCATTGGAAAATCCAATGTATCTGCGTGATGACAATCGGCACTTTCCTCCTCGGACTCAACGCTATCTGCACACCTGAGACACCGAAGACTGCGATGGCGCTGGTCATGCTCGCAACAACCTTTATAGGGTGGAACGAAGCACTTGTACTGCCAATCTGCACGATTGCAATCCGAGATCAACAAGAAATTGGTACTGCCGCTGGTCTCGCTGGCTCGTCTCGATCCGCCATATCAACAGTCGCATCGACAGTGTACTCAGTTGTCCTCACAGCTCGAGTAACAACGACTTTGAGCACTCAAGTACCTGCGAAGGTAATTGCTGCAGGCCTGCCGGCGTCCTCCGTAGCCGGCTACATGGCTGCGATTGCTGCTGGTGGCACAGAAGCATTGCTGAACGCGGTCGAGGGTTTGACACCGCAGGTCATTGCGCAGGGCGCGACTGCGTATCGGTATGCTTACGCCGATGCCTACCGAACAATCTTCTTGGTGTCCATTGCTTTTGGAGGACTCGGAATCATCGCTTCGTTCTTCATCCCGGATATTGATTCTCTGATGGGCTCTAAGATTGCGGCTACATTGAAAGGCAGGGAGAAGGAGGTCGAACAGAAAGCGTAAGGGTTTATTTGCCTAGAATCGGGTTACATACCTATACCTGGTTTTACTCAACTTCATTAATGAACCTTTATGTGGTCGACCGAAGCACAAAACACAACATGGCGTGCTACTCATAAAGACTTCTTTATATATCTGAGCGTAGCCCTAAACGACCGGCTTTTGAAATATTGAACATTTGTCAGGGCTCATGATTGGGATCAGTGTCGCATTGATCTAATATGTTGCGGGAACAATGGACATCCTTCCACCATCTGAGATGAGGATGTTGCCATCTGTCTATTGTGTTAGTACGAGAATCTTGAAGTAGTATAGTCAATGCAAATAGACTCACTGATATACGCCCCGGCCCTTGAGACTAGGAATAACAGCGCACCACCTGCATCTTCCTCCGTACCAGCTCTTGTCAAAGGAATCACTTCTGGGGCGACCGAGCCAAGTTTCGTCAGGTCATCGTTTCCCATCAATCCCTTGCTCATATCACTGGGATAAACTCCTGGGCAGAAACAATTTGTCCGGATATCGATTCTCCAGTCTGCAAGCATGGTCGCTAATTGCTTAACAATGTGAATGATAGCCATCTTGCTCCCAGCGTATGCGAAGCCCATTCCAGGTCTTCTTGAGAACGCACCAATGCTTCCCGTGACGATGAACTGACTTGTCACGCCTGTGCTCTTCGATATCTCCGATTTGTTGCCAGCATCGAGGAGCGTCATGAAAGCGACAAGCGTGTAGAAACAGGCTGTGGCATTGACCTCAAATGCTTGGTTGAAGTGTTCCATTGGAGTGTCCCAAAGGTACTTCCTGACTTCTTCCAAAGTTGGCTTTCTATCTTTTGGCAAACCATACATGTCCGGTCCAGTCGCACCCGAGTTTGCAATAACGGCGTTCACATGACCCGACTCTTTCTCTACCTGTGCAGCGGCTGCTGCTAATGAGTCTTTGGAGGTGATGTCGCACTGAATAGGGATAATCGACTTGTTGGTGGCAGTATTGGCGATCTCCTGGAGATTTTCCAGACGACGTCCAAGGATGTAGACTTTCGCTGCTCCGTTCACGTCAAGAGCTTTAGCAAACATTGCACCGATACCTATGCACTGTTAACAGTTGGCCTTCTGAACTTGGCGGCTGGGTACACACCGCTCCCACCGCCCGTGATCACGAACACCATTCCCTTCACACCGAACAGGCTCGATACCTCTAGGCTCGACATATTGCTCTTCGATGCCTAAGTAGCATATATCCCGGTTCATCAGTAAGTGTGTATGTAAGTAGGGTTGCTTCAAGGGAAATTGAAGCTGGATGCCATCGTCCTTTTATTGGACAATAATCGGCATCGGAGATACAAGCATCAGCCTGTGAATCAGCCGCATCGAAGCAGCTACACCAAGGACGTGGGGAAACCGAGAGCCTACGTGATGAGGGGACATGCTACGCCCGGAAAAGCTCCCTATTGGCTACAAGAGATACTCACGTGATAGCGTACCAGGCTCTTGACCTACCAACGTGGTAGGTCTAATGTGATTGATCTCCAGTCCGCTAGGAGTTGTCTGGAATCTGGCGAGTCACTGCTCTTTGGGAAAAGACACGTTCGTGCCAAGGAGCCGTGAAATGCTTCAAGACAGCACCAACTATGACCCAATTACCTGCAACGTACGAAGGGATGTCTGCATTTACCCCAGGGCCTGATTTGCCGGACACGTAAATGTAGAGCAACTGAGCGGATAGTTTCAAATGGGAGTCGCTACCAAGTGCAGTACAGAGCGGCACACAATCACCATCATTCGAACTGCGATATTGCATCCTATAGGGAACCTACGTTTGGATACGAGTGGAGGGGCCAGTGGAAGATCGACAAGAGCGTATGTCTACGAGCAGTATGCACCAGCATGGCATACGGGATGCCTCATTTGGATCTTTCGTGCATTAAGGAATATGACGTTCAAGATGACAGTGCCTTTCAAGACGGCTCGCTCATCACCACCGGAAGGAGATGAGAAGAGTCTCGTAAACCTTGGGACACTATTTCGGGTTCCGTTGGGGCTGAGGATAGTTGCATGAAGCAGAGCGGAGCGTCCCCCTTCCGCTGCATCGGAACGAGACGAGGATCCTTCGTAGTGGACTTAAGCTGTGGGGCTGGAAAGTTCCGATTGCTTTAGTCAAAGCAAGCTCCAAGCTTGATGTACGACGTACGACGGCTCAGAGATGCTAGAATGTAGTAGCAGGTCTCGAAATAAGAGGTACCCACTCAGTGCCAGTTTGCAGGGTGACGATTTGTGAGTTGAGACGTCATTGCAGGCTGCTGAGGTGGAATGGGATCACTGGTGGTCACCGAGGTACTCCTCCGAGTAGTCTTTGCGATACTTTCTGTCCGGAGAATCATGGAGGTACACGATCCAATATCGCCTGGGAGGAGCTGCAAGGGTCATGGTTCGCCGCTCTCGCCGATTGAAGAGCCTTTCAACCTTTCGAAAAAGCCATCGGACCAAAGCGCAGCGGAAGAGACGGCGTGAGGGTTTGCACGTCGATGCAGGGCGAAAAGGATCGTTTGATGACGGGTGAAAGCTGTAATCAAACATACGGAGGTAAGCGGGAATCAGCTCAAATGCCTGCTAGTCACCGGTCGAAAACAGACGAACACTTAGGAGCACTAGATGCATGAGCTTCGAGTTGACGAGGTGAGTGTGGCTTTCTGCGCTCCAGACGAGGAGTGCGCCCATGTCGGAGAAGTATTGACCTGTACTCCGTACGCCTCGACTGGTGCCAAGTGAGCAATTGATGGAATAAGATGAAAACATCATAAGATGTGGGCAGATGGAAGAATGTTGTTGGTTGGAAAGCTTCCAGGGTCGGGGCCGGATCGACATGGATCTTAGGATCGGCACCGGCACCCAAAATCCCGACGATGAAAATGAACCGTCGCTCTGGGCAAACCGTAGCGGATGCTTTCTCGAACCCCGACGATCCTTCACTCGTTGCGGGCTTTTGCCCAGCACCAGTCGCAATTTGCATGCCGTTTTCTGCTGTCGAACCTCTGCGATCGCCACTCATGCAGATGAGATGACCTACAGTTGAGCACCTGGGAACTATCTGCTACCCTCATCGGGAAAATAAAGGAGAAAGTCACCCCTCATTAGGAACGTAATATCACCGGCTCACAGATGATCGATAATACCTCCAAGTATTCTGGACCGCCGTCTCGATATCGACCTCCTGTCGCTATCGAATGGTCCGTGCGCGACTCGAGGGCTGAAGCTCACGAGAACAACTCTCGCGACGTCGCCCACATGATGCAAGCCACAGAGGATTCATCTCAGTTAGGCGTCTGTTTTGATTCCTCATTTGCGTGTATTCGCAAGCGTTTCATCCGGCTTTACCCTTGACGCCGCCTGAAGCTGTTATCTTTGCCAATTTGTCGCTCATGGCCAACAGCTTTTTGGCGGCATCACCCACCGCTGCCCAGGCTCACTACCGTTGAGAGTGTCCTGATTCAGTTCGGAGTATCGACGGACGCGTCACGGCCATTCAGGCATTCCTCGCGCTGCGTGGCTTCGTATCATCACGACCCGCAATGCATGTCATGTTCGACCTCAAGGCAGCATAATGATTTGTCTACAGCTGTTAGGAGCTTGAAGCATAGGCTTTAAGAAAGTTGGCAGACGTAACTATACCGTTTCACAGCTTTCGAAGCAGGTACAGCTCCCAGGTGCTGGCTCCGGTGCCCAGGGCTGTGTGCGCAAAGCAAACGTGGACTGACACCTTTTACCCAAGGAAACTGGAATGCTGGGCACATGATTCGCTCCTCAAAGCCTCCACAGCAGGTTTAATCTCTGCAAAACAGTGGCGCCGCGTATACCAGTTTTCCTGCAGAACGTTGGCATCTAGGTTGCTTTTAGCTCTTTGCATAAGCCACTTCGGCTCTCCACCATGGTCTGTCTACAACGCCCAGAACGGCAATGGCGCCAGGCCAACAACTCAATTTCTCGTAGCCAGAAAATCACGTTTCTTTGCAGATTCACTGTGGTTGAAGCCGTTCTGCATCAGTCCCCAGATATTACCATGTGCAGATCCCTGAACCTGTGAGACTACCAACTCCTTTCTGGCTTCCCGGACACCGGTCACTATGCTGGCTCTGCAACCCGATTGCCAGTCCCCATCAGACGCCAAGTAGTGCCTGCGTAGACCTGGGCGAGCTTGTCACCATGTTGCCGGGTACCCATATCACAGTATCTGGGCACGTTGGCGTCCATCAGGTCACCCGGTGTCATCTTCATATATGAGGTGCTCAGTACCACTTTTGGGCACGGCTATATGTATTATATGGTCAAAGTATCTCTGCTTTGGCATACATCATGAACACAGACATCAGAACGAGCCCCCTTTTTGACCCATCGCCAGATTTTATTGTTCCTTCCGAGGCGAGCTCGGAAATCTGGACACTACCATGGACGCAGAATAGCGCACCGTCGCTCGCACAGCTTGCGCAGTCTCGAGCGTGGAACCTCGATTACGACGAATCCAAGAGTTCAAGCTTCCTTGGGTCTACGGCTCCTATTAGTCCTGCGAGCGATGTCGAGAAACAACACGATGACTCTGTGCTGCCGAGTTCCAATGCATCTGGCGTGGACGAACACCCTTCAACACCAGCGGCCTCACAATCTTCGATGAGCAAGTCTCGCGAAGTTGCCTTCATATCAATTACATGCATTGCTCAGCTTCTATCGCTGGGTGCTCTGAACCAAACAGTCGCCCCTGTAATGGTGTTGGCCGACTATTTCCACATCGAGGACTACGGAACACTGAGTTGGTTTTCTGCTGCCTTCTCAATGAGCGTTGGTACATTCATACTCCCTGCAGGTACGTCCAATTGTTCTCCTGTTACAGGTTGAGACTTTACACGTTCTTTGGGATCTTGTGCCACTGCTTGCGAAATGCACTACCGTCCTTGTCATACCCTCCCCTTACAGTAATGATTCTCTCTGAGAGTACGAAACGCTCTTGCATGTCACCTTAGCTACAACATGGCGGTCTAGTGACAGGTACTGACAACATTGGCAGGCCGACTTGGTGACATGTACGGCCACAAGCGGGTCTACTTGTTTGGCTGGGCTTGGTTTGCTCTTTGGTCTCTTGTAACTGGCTTCAGCTACGCCTCAAATATAATTTTCTTCAGCATATGTCGAGCGTTTCAAGGAATCGGTAAGCCCTCCCTACTCCCTTGACTATGCATTTGCATTCGCAGTCTCTGACGATATACAGGCCCTGCACTTCTCATACCTAATGCAGTTGCCCTCATTGGCCGCACCCTACCCGTTGGCCAAAAGCGTAATATCGGCTTTGCATGCTTCGGTGCCTGCGGGCCTCTGGGAGCTACCGCAGGAGCAGTGTTTGCAGCCTTACTTGCTGACCTTGCTTGGTGGCCATGGTCATTCTGGATACTATCGATCGTCTGTGTCGTTGTCATGGTTCTGGCGTACATTATCCTACCAGATGAAAGCGTCGCCGCCCCTCAGCTCAAGACATCCGGACGACAACGACCCAACTTCGATTATTGGGGTTCAATCACAGGCGTCTCTGGACTTGTGCTGATCAACTTTGCACTCAACCAAGCTCCTTTGGTCAGATGGACCGAACCTTATATTGGCTCTTTGCTTGGTGTTGGAGTCCTGCTCATGGTGGCCTTTATCTTGGTTGAGCTTTACGCTACTGAGTATCCACTGATACCCATCCGCGGTTTACAGAAAGATGCTATCTTTGCTCTCACCTGCATCTTCGTTGGTTGGTCTTCCCACGGTATTTGGGCATACTACCTATATCTGTTCCTCGAGCACCTCCGTGGGCACTCTGCACTTCTCACAGCAGCGGAGACCTCGCCGGTTGCCATTACCGGTCTTCTTTTCGCCTTTTCCACGGTATGGCTGATCAAACGCTTCAACGTTAGCTTTGTCATGTTCATATCCATGACTTTCTTCATGGTGGGTGCTCTACTCCTAGGTACGATGCCGCTTCACCAAACATACTGGGCACAAACATTCGTCAGTATACTCATCATGCCGGGCGCCATGAATCTTTCGTACCCAGCCGCAAGCATCCTCATGTCCTCTGCTCTTCCTAAAGAAAAGCAGGGCATCGCAGCCAGCCTCGTTAGCACCATGGTCAACTACAGCATCTCCTGTGGTCTAGGGTTTGCAGGTACTATTGACCGATATGTCATTGAGCATGCCGCAAGGAAGCGAGGCTGGAGGCCTGGCGATGGCAATCCCGCCCCATTAAGCGATCGAGGGCCTAGGACAACTGCAATTCGTCTTGAAGGCCTGCGAGGGGCTTACTACTTTGCAACTGGATTGGGCGCACTTGGCATGGTAGTGGCTTTCTTTCATATCATCGTCAGCCGCAGAAGAGAGAGAGGAAAAGCATAAGGCGCTTGAGAGTACAGTCGGCATATTTGGGTTGCAGTCAAGTCACTCATTTCCTTTGTACGATTCTCAGAGTACCATATCAGCCCTTGCTGGACACGAGGAGGCTATCGATGGACGTCATATTTATCGGTCATTTTCTTGTATTGCATCGCAATGGACGGAGAATTTAGGAAGCTCGGGATTACACGATGAGTCTGCTGGGACGCCAATCTTTCACCCTAAGGCTTTTGGCGTTGATAAGGAAAAGTGCACACATCAACTAGTGCGAGGAAATACACACATGAGGGACCAAGTCAACTCCCTAGTACACAACGCATTCAAAGGAAGCAGCTAACACAGCTGTTCCCAAATAAAGTATCAACGTGCAACCCAATGCCACAGAGTGAAACAACCCCACGACTCCTCCACCTAGCACTCGCCAAATGCCGTTAACGTCCACCTACTTGTACCACCCCAGCGCGCCTCGTTGTACCCTGCGTAGCCAACGACCAACATTCAGCCTCCACCTAACGTCACTCTCCTCGCACAGCCTAATCTTAGAAACAATGCGAGACTTATGCAACAAAGCGATAGTCCCGCAGAAGCTCGGTGCGACTTTAAATCTGACCCGAGCAGGAACGAAACTTAAGCTTCTGGTGCAAGAAACAAATAAGCGATAAGACGTTCCTGGTATTAGACAAGTATCAGTTCATTTCCTCCCAGGAAAGACTCAGGTGTAGAAACGTCTATTTGAGCAGTGGATGTTGAGCGTTTGTGAGTTTCGACCGCTGGGGTATGAGATGGGTAACCGAGCGAGAGTTGATGGGTAAGTTTTTGACACCACAGTACCGAATCAATCACTTGAAGATGCCCCGGAAATTCCAAAGATAACAACGGCCCACTTACCCCTACCGTTATTCATCACAACCTTTCCCCCAAGCGCATTTCGACAACTACCTAACTGCAAGCGGTATATCTACCAGCCCTTCCACACTACTCCCAACCCAGCAGGCGGTGAGTACGGAGGGGCAGCATGACGCGTGAGGGGCACCATCAAGTCGGGGAAAGTTTCCCCGCTGAGCTGGTATTCTGCCGGTGGGTGGGAGCTCCAGGGACGGGTTTGGGTTGAATGATGGCGACATCAAGGGCTTAACTCCAGATGTTGATTTACAATCTTCTCGTTGAATTTTTGGTTTGAGTCATTGAGGGGTTTGTATATATCTCCCAGCTTGTGGGATTGAAGAAGCCGCCATAACAACGATTGCAGACTGTCCTTGCGATTTGAGAAATTAGCTCTCTCTACTATCTCCAAGAAACACAATGGCACCGCTAGGCATTGCGATAATCGGCAGCGGTAAGCTCATTTCTATTTCTTCTTGAACCAATGAGTTCCCTAGTATCCTTTTCGTCACCTAAAACCCTACCTACACGGAACCAATGCATAGATACTGACACCACACATAGGTATCTTCGCAAAGGAAGAGCACCTCCCTGCCATCCAAGCCGTTCCCGACCTCCTCAGCCTGAAAGCAATCTACAGCCGCAGCACTAAATCCGCTTCCTCACTCGCCGAGGGAGTCTCAGGTGCAGACCTTTACAGCGAAGACAGCAGCGAAGGGAAGAATTATGAGGCATTGCTGAAGAGGGACGATGTTGTGGGTGTGATAATCGCGTACGTGCATTTTGGTCTCCAAATTCCGCTATTCTGTGTGGTGATGGAACCATGTGTAGAAGAGTGGTGTTGACGTCTACTTCGCAGTCTACCCATCCTCAACCAACCGGACTACATCCGCAAAGCCCTCACGGCCGGAAAACACGTATTCGCTGAAAAGCCCATCGCCAAAGACGTGGCAACCGCTACCGACCTCCTGAACTGGTACAACACGACCATAAAATCCAAGCCCAACGCCCCAACCTTCGGCATAGCTGAGAACTTCCGCTTCCTCGAGTCCTTCATTCATGCCTCGCAGGAAGTCGCCAAGCTCGGCCGCATCCTCGAGTTCCGGACGCGCGTGAGCAACAACGTGCAGCCGGGCGGAAAGTACTTTGAGACTGCATGGCGGAAGAAGCCAGAGTACCAGGGAGGGTTCTTGTTGGACGGAGGTGTACATTTTATTGCTGCGACACGGCTGCTGCTAGGAGAAGCGGCTGCGCCGGTGAAGACTGCCGCATTCACGGCACAGTTGCGGGAACATCTTCCACCGGTGGATACACTTAACGCTACTTTACAGCTTGTGAACGGGTCGTCGGGGACAATGATGTTGTCTTTTGGGACTACGTTTAGTGGGAGCGAGTACGCTGTAGCAGCAGAGAAGGGTGTGGTGACGGTGTCGAGAGGGAAAGTAACTGTGAAGACGGAGGATGGGAAAGAGGATGTGCAGGACTTCCCTGATGAGGGCAATGGTGTCAAGCAGGAGGTCAAGGCGTGGGCTGAGGCGCTCGCAGCAGGCAAACCTAACCCAGCGCAAGCACCCGAGGAAGCACTGAAGGACCTGATTGTGCTGGAGAAGAGTCTGAGGTCGGGCGAGCAAGGCGGTACACCATTCGAGCTAAAGTGATATATGAGCGCAGAGATTCTGCCTGCATGAAGTCTGCAGTAGGGGAGCACGCGCCTGTCAGGTTATGATTCGCAACCAACAAGGTCGGTAGTGTTTCATGCCGACGTTCTGAAGCACGAAGAGCTCGGTCTCTAGCAGGAGAGATAATGACAGTCCGTAATACCGAGTCCACGATGCGACGTGAGGTGTTGTTAGTGATGTGATCGATGATTGTCCGCTTGTTTCCGCGTATCCTTTCAGGCGCCCGCTCCCGCCGCAACTTTTACATCTGACGTGAGTCCATTCGTGACAAGATTCTGTTCCTGTTGGTCTTCTGGATCCTCCAATCCTAACTTCTTCAGATCTACGGCCAGTGGGTCACTCTCTTCAGTTGCTTGCGTAGGCCCCTCCGTGTCCGGGGGAGGCAACGCCCAGTCTGGCAATCCGGTCTCATAATCCCACTTGCCATCGGCGCAATGGTATCGTCGGGCGTGCAAGTATATGCCTAGCTCGTGGATGCCTGGGTCGCTGTAGAGCGGGGTATCGCATATGTTGCATGTCTCGCCCGTCATCTTCTCTGCTTTGCGTTTATTGTACGCGTCAACCATCTCATCGTGATACGCAACAGCGTCTGCTATCTCTTCTTTGCCCATTCGCGACAGACGCGTCATGATGTCCTCGTCATTCTCTGCGTCTGTGGAGCCGCGACCAAGGGAAGGACCGAAGACGCGCTGATTGGCGTAGATGGGGTCGTTTGAGATCGGGTGCCCTAGGAATTGTAGATGGACGCGTAGCTGGTGCGTTCGGCCTGTTATGGGGAAGCAGCGAACAATGGAGTATCCTCGCAGCCGTTTCCAAGGATGATGCTCTTCGCCTTCCTTCAGTTGCCCTTCCTCGGTGCCACCATCATTGGGTGGGTAGTACGCCAGCTTCTTGAAGACTGTTCTGGCCTCCTTCCCATTCGCCCTGACGGCATTTAATCCCAGCTTGGGGCTGATCTGTAGAATCGGCTTCTCGCAGACCACCTCGC
This sequence comes from Lophiotrema nucula, assembly GCA_010015825.1. Taxonomy (NCBI): domain Eukaryota; kingdom Fungi; phylum Ascomycota; class Dothideomycetes; order Pleosporales; family Lophiotremataceae; genus Lophiotrema; species Lophiotrema nucula. The sequence goes on from ML977334.1 coordinate 285,470, forward strand.
CGTCCGGAAACTCGCCTACCACACGCGTGATATACTCTTTCTTCACGCTTCGGCCTCGTATCTGCGCACTCATGTCCTCTGCTGCCTGTCTATGCTTCCCAATGAACATAATACCACTTGTGAGCCTGTCCAGTCTGTTACATGGCAGCGGATTGAAATTGATTCCCCTGTCTGCCCGAATGACTTCGACTATCGAGTTGAAGTTATACCGTCCGGCAGGGTGGACAGGCATGCCCGCTGGCTTGTCGATGACGATAAGGTCGTCATCTTCGTGTACTATCCCGATCGGCCGGGCTGTGACGGGCGGTTCGTGGCGGTGGAGCGTATGCGATATTATATCGCCGTTTCTGACGAGCGTCTTCGTGGAGGGTACAGGCTTGCCGTTGAGGACGACGCGGCCTTCTATGATGGCTTTCTCCTACCTCAGATCAGCGGTGCTACCTCTACCGGGAGTGGAGTCATACATAGTATTCCGTAGGTCTGTCGCGGAACTCGGCTGCGAAGATGTCGAGAATTTCTCTGTCGCGCCATCGCTGCTTGCAGTATGTATTGTAGGTATAGTGGTATGGTGTCACCTTCCGTAATCCGTCTTCAAGGAAGTACGGCGGCGGCCAGGGGTCACAAGGCGTGATTACTACGGGCGGTGGCTCTTCGAACGGCGGGTCTGGAGGCAGCGGAGGATACCTTCCTATGTGCTCAACATTCTCAACAGGCACAAGTGACATCGAAGGCTTCGGCAACCGGCCCTTGCTCGCCAGAAACGCGAGAATGCGCGGAGAGGGCGCCAATATGGAGGGCAGTGGGGAAGATGAGGGGGGTGTAGCTGCGGAGATTAGGGTTGATGGGTGCGTGGTGAATCACTAGGGTCTCACGAGCCTCGGTGACAGTTCCGTGGAATTTTGGGCGATCGCAGATCTACGTAGCCGGCTGCCGACCGAGCTCTAAATACAGCAGCCCGGTGACCAGGCTCTATCACGACCTCATCTCGTCGCTGAAAGATCATATTTTCATCACGATGGCATTGGCCGCGCTCAAGTCTCGCAGACGCGACGAGTACAAGTTCGAGCTCGAGTATCGGACGCGATGGTACCCCTCCTGCATGCCCCTCTCGTCGCGCATCTAACCCGAGACATGAAGGAGCGACAACGACATGTACCACCATGTGAATAACAGCATATATTACTTTCTGTAAGCTAGTCTATTACACGGATTAACTACCCTCTAACACTAGGAGCTTCGACTCTGTCGTGAACACCTACCTCATCAACCATTGCTCGCTGCATCCCCCAACCTCGTCCCAGATTGGCCTTGTCGTCCATTCACACTGCGACTACCTTGCTCCCATCGAGTTCCCCGCTGTCGTCGATCTGGCACTGAGAGTCAACAAGCTGGGAAAGAGCTCGGTTACCTATGAGATTGGCGTCTTTGAGCGAGGCCAGGTAGAAGTGAAAGCTGTGGGAGAGTTCGTGCATGTGTTTGTAGACAGAGACAGCAGAAAGCCAGGGGCAGACGGAATGGCGGCCAGCTTGAAGGACGGCTTGTCGAGCATATTGGTGGACAAAGCAAAGTTGTGAAGTGGAAGAGCAGGAGCGCCCTGGCAGCCCAGGATAGCAAGTCGCTCGACAGACCCATTCCTGCTCGCCTCAGACTCGTCGCACACCGGTCAGAGGAGCCAGTATGGATGGACAACACTGTGATATCAGTTGGTGGCGTGAGCGTCAGCTCAGTGTCCTGGATGTGGAGCCCCAGCACAAGAGGTCGGCTACAGACTGTATGCATGAAATGCGTATGCATTGTCGGACAACGCGAGAGAAGCCGAAGGCGCAAAGAGATTCTAAAGATGTGGAAAAGAGCCTTCGACTATTGAGGCGCTTCCACTCCTGAGAGCATTTGAGCGCTTTCGCGCTTACTGTCAAGCCCGTCTGGCTCTTGAACCGTTGCCGACCACTCACGGTCAACCTATTTCTTGGCCTCCGGTTCACGGCCCCGCGATGCGACTGTCTGCTCACCTTGTTGCGCCACCAATGGTCCAGAAGGACTGTCATGGCAGGCAGAGCTTGCGAGCCAAGCCAGAAGCGTTACCTAACGACTCTTTCATTCAGGTACCCCAACCTCTCTAGCTTACGGGCAATGGTAGCTTCCCCGCAGTCGTGACATGTCAACATCAGATGCCTCGCTGCAGCATCAGCACCAGCGGTTGAAGCTATTGATGGGTCTTGGCCTCAGGTGTCAGCTTTGCCAACACACAGAGCCTTTGCAGAGGCCGAAGGATACGAGAGCATCACGACTTTTACGGTTTTAGTTTCAGCTATTAAAAGAAGCTGAGATCTCGTGCTACTTACGCATCAACGTTGCTCGGAAGAATAACGAAGCTTAGCTTGAGCGTGCATCTCGACAGGCATTGATTCTCCAATCTGCTGGCCTCCATTGTTCAGCGCACAACCGGATCTGGAATCTTTTCAGCCACGATTGGCGCCACTCGCTACACTCCACTATATTGATCGACGGCGGCTCTTAACTTTCTTTCCGCCCTGGCTAGACCTCAAAATACTGTCCGAGGATCGTCTGAAGTGTCGGTGCATTGATGCGCTGGACCGCTGCTTATTCGTGTCCCAGTGATTGGGCTGTTCCTGCAGCCCCATCAATGGAAGGCCGACGGAGCTTCACCTAACTCAAATTTCCGTTTTGCGGTCCGTAACGACCACGGCAAGATTCAGATCTTGCTGATGAGATTGCTCGTGCTGGTGAGCCGGGCCGACACTCAGACCACCAGGCTGTCTGTTGCCAATCGCACGCTCAGCATCCTGACACAGGCGCTCGTCAGTTTCAATCTTGGCACCTTCTTATAGGCACTGGGCGCGAGATCCTCAGAGGGCTGCCTGAACTGGCCAGCGAAACGATCGTCTAAGCTTCAAGGCTTCCGACTCTGCCACATGCAGGTTTTATTGATTTTGCGCCCAAGGACACCGTCGAAACGCTCAGCAACGTCCGACGACTGAGTTTCTGGGAGACTCCACGTGCAGCGGTCCGGTTGACTCTCTTAGAGTTTCCGCATCTGGACAACAACGTGGGACCCACAAAGTGGACTGTACCAGAACCATGGCTCCAGCAGAATGCGTAAAGCCCATTACAGTTATGCTAGCGATGGACTTGTCTCGCCGAGCAGCATGTTGTCTAGACCTGGAATATCTTGCACTGCTGCCAAGCCCATATTCCACTCCTCCACCTCGAACAAGCTTCTCGCTTTATGGCCATAGCCCCAGCCTGCAACATGGCACATTTTGGCGTCGGCCCTCGCGAGCGCCATGGTCAGCCTTCCAACAGACTCTCCTAGTGCTCGTAAGGTCGGCGTCTCTTGAAGCGCCATCAAGGCTTCAGCATATGCTGCGGGCGCGCCACTGTAGAATGAAGATATAAGGAGGTAGCAGAATGTCCTCTCCAAAGTATCTCCACACGGATTGTCTGTCCACAAGCTTTTCCAAGCTTTTTTCATCTCTTGGTCTCCTTGCAACTCTGTTGAAGTATCTCAAGTCACACAGAGACCGCCACCATGCGTCTTACAAGCGTCCTTCTCTTGGCCTCAAGTGCCTCTGCCATCTCTTTCCCAGACCTTACTCCTGTCACAAACCTCTTCGCTCGCAAAGATGGCGGCAGCGGAAAGTGCCCTGCTGTCTGGTCAAGCATCTCCAAGGAGCTCACTGCAAACTTCGTCACCGGCGGTCAATGCAATCCTCTAGCTCGTGCAGCTATTCGTGAGATCTTCCACGACTGTGGAGGTAAGTCAAACCCCCGGCATCCCCTTTGCGACCACATTGCTTACGTACTGTAGCTTGGAACACAGCCCAAGGCGCCAAGGGAGGATGTGATGGCAGCTTGATCCTCGCCGGCGAACTCGCTCGTGGCGAGAATAACGGCCTCCAAAACATCAGCGCCTTCCTCAACACCACCGCCATAAAATGGGGCGTCGGCGTCGCAGACATGATCGTCTTCGCCGGCAACCACGCCATTGTGTCCTGCCCCGGTGGTCCTACCGTCAAGACCTGGATTGGTCGCAAAGACTCGAAGACACCTGCTCCCAATGGCCTGCTCCCCGATGTCAACGCCCCGGCCGCGACCCTCTCCAAGCTCTTCCAAGATAAGGGTTTCGATGACCGCGACCTTGCTGCCCTGCTAGGCGCCCACTCTACTTCCAACCAGTTCAACTTCGACACTACTCCCGGCAAGCAGGGCGCGCCACAAGACTCGACACCTGGTGTCTGGGACGTCAAGTACTACGGCGAGACGCTCAGTCCTCCCCAGGGCGTTGTCGTCCTTCCTTCCGACTCCAAACTGGCTGCCTACAACGGCGTCGGCAAGGAGTTCAAGGGCTTCGTGAATAACCAGGGCAAGTGGAACGGCAAGTTCGCGGACGCGATGGGCAAGATGGCGCTGTTTGGGTCGGCGGGGACGAGTGGAATGGTGGATTGCACCGATGCGCTGCCCAAGTCGACGAATGTGAAGAGAGAGTTGCGGGCCATGCCTATGTTTAAGCCGAGGAATTGAGGTGTTGAGTTGGTGTTTCGGGTCTTGGTCCGTTGTATTACCTGTAAATACTCTTCGACTCTTTTCGACGGACCTTGGAGTTTTGGATGTCAAAATGGATGGGATAGAGGGGTTACCCTATTAGCTTGTTATTTTAATTGTAATGCGATACTTTGATGTATCTTCCTCGTACGGTTTTTTATGCACCCGTGGATGCGAGCTGAACGCGTATGCCTCACGTGCCGGGAACAAAGAGACCTGCAACTGCAGTGTATGAATACTGCATTTCGTGATAAATAATCAATTCAAGACGCCCCTTTTCCTTCCTAATGATGATGATGATGATCATGCCCATGGTGATCGTGCTCATGCTCATGCTCATGCTCGTGTACAAACCCATCATAATCAACCTTATGATCCTCCTCCAGCATAATATCCTTCCACATCTCCCAACTCGGATGCCTCTTCACCCACTGCTCCAACACCCCACACCGCCCCGCCTCATTACTCTCCTTCCCAGCCACAATCTCCCACCCCATCCTAGCTCTCCGCGCCCAGTACTTCGCGCGCTCTTCATGTCCTAAAGCGCTCCAGGAGTACGCGAGGATCTCTTCAAACTGCGGACGCTCGGTGATAAGACCTTCGGTGTCGAGAAGCTCGATTAGTTCCGGGAGCCAGGATATGAGTTCGGGGGCGCGGCCCGGTTCGTCTGGTAGATTCTCCTTGATCTCTTTGATTCTGGCTAGGCGCTCGTCGGATTCGGCGCGGGCGGAGGGCGGTGCGGTGCAGAGCGCGCAGGTGCATTCGAAGGACCAGTTGTCCTTAATGGCTTGTTGGCGCTCGGTGTGCGGGAGGGAAGAGAAGCCGTAGGAGAAGGAGAGTTCGGAGGAGGTGGAGATGTTGCGGAGGGCGAAGACGGAGAGGGTGAGGGAGGTGTCGGAGAAGCGGTAGTAGGAGTTTGGGCGGCATGCGTGGTTGATCCTCTTCAAAGGTATTAGCAACATATCCTGGCTTTGAGAATGGGGTTTCTTTTGTATTGATGGGTTGATGGATGGATATGGGTACTCACAGCAGCCTCAGGTACAACACCCAAATGTCCCATGCCCTCGAAACTCATACGCACGCTATTCGTCTGCAAGATGTCATTCACGACATCCCCGCCCTTGCTCCCCACCAGTCCGAAGAATAAGTCCTGCGTCTTGCTCGGTAATTGGGAAACAGCTTTTCGCAACATCTCATACCGCACCGCCCTTGAATCTCCACTCAATGCACCTTGCGCGACTAGCAAAACAGGTGTCTTGGTCATATACACATCCCCCGCGATGATATCTTTCTTCGCTACAAGCCCAATGCCTCTTTCTTCCGTCTCCACAGCCTCGTACTCCCCTTCTTCTTTCCCCTCAACTCTTTCTTCCTCAAAATAAAACGTCTCCGCCGTCATGCTACTCATGACTTCCGGACTAGTGATCAAACTAACTCCTCTCCCGTCTCCGAACAGAGAATTAGTGTAGATGCAGAAATCCTGGATTTCGATTCCGGTCTGGGCGTTCGGGACAGGGATTTGGTAGCATGTTGGCGGGTGCGTGAGCGGGAACGAAGATGTAGATACGCCGTCGCGGGACACGCGGCATATTGCTGGGTCACGAAGCGGATTTTGAACGGGCGAGGAGTGCGGGATAAAGACGAATTCGGAGGCTACTGAAGAGAGGAGAAGACTGAAGAGAGCCGCGATTCTCACGCGGTGTAGAGACTTTGGAGACATGCTGAACAGGTGGGAAGCGAAGGAAATGACAAGCTATGGATTGGTAGAGAAGTAGAGGAAATCAATTGCTCTCGCAATCGCCATCAAGCATGAAGGAAGCTGAAGAAACGAGGTGAGAAGGGAAGAGCTCGCAAGACGTTGACGATGCGTGAAAGCCACGTTTCTTACCTGCAGCGCACATGCTATGCTAATTGACATCAGTCTATATATTACGCTTGGCAAGATCCTCATCGTCCGAGGTACAGGCTATTAGCATGGAAGGTTGTGGGGTTTAGATTGAATTGCCGCCGGGTCGCGGCAAATGTACAGTAGATCTGGGCTAACCAAATCCGGACTTAGGTCCGTGAGGCTGAAGGCGTCTTTTCAGTTTCTACTCAAAGGCGATAAGGCACGAGGCTGAAGATAGCTGCCTATCTTGTATCGTGCGAGTGGGAAACGTAAGGATGTATACTAAAATTTTGCGAGTCTTTAAAGTCCTGCGATCCCAGGCAGCAGCGACGGCAACACGCACCATCTAAAGCCATTATGCTTTTATACACGCGTATAGTATTTCTCAAGCTTTGTCTTATTAATACTATAAGATCTCGTTCTATTATAATAATAGATAGCCTATTAATTTAGTAGAATTTTTCTACTCTTAGTAATAAAAAGTACTATATACTAGCCTAAATCTAGTAATATAACAGAAAATTCCTATTTCTAGTAGATATAACGACTAGCTGCTATCTAGTTTATAATTTACATCACCCTAAGGAAAAGTTCTTGTATTCGATTACCACTTGACATCTGTGTCGAGGAAAGTCAAAGCTGCTATTGATAGCAGATCTGCCCCTCTTTGCAAGGTCGGGTCAATAGACGGAAGAAATTTGGCGCTATGGAGACCGGGTAGGGTATCAAGCCTGTTGTCGGACTTGGCTGAGTCCCAGGTGCAATGATCGATGCATCCAACGGTCCAGTAGACGTAAGGAATGTCGTCGCAAGCCAAATATGGAAAGTCTTCGCTTGCCAGAGTGGGTGTCATGGACTGAACATCAGGGCCGAAGGCGTATTGGAAAGAGCTTCTCGAGCGCTTGTGAGCTGATGATCGTTGATGACGGGTAGCGCTTCGTCTGTCCTCTCGATCTCGGGCTCTCTCGGTAATCCAGATGCCTCGCTTTCTGTTTTCATAACGCGACGGATAGGTTCTAACTCCCTAGAACAAACGTCAGGCTTATAGGATCGTACTGATAGTGTAAACTCGACAAAACCGGGGATGATGTTGCTTGCGGATCCTCCGTAGATGCTCCCGCATGTTACGACAGCAACGCTCTAGGGCAGAACTTCTCAGCTGATCACACTTTGAAGGCGCACGATCATGTGAGATGTGAGCACGGTTGGGTCCACGCAGCAATCCGGTCTTGAAGTATAGCCACCTTCACTGAAAACGCGAACTCTGAAGTTGTCTACTGTGCTGAAGACTGGACCTAGTAAGACGGAGACCGATCCGGCGTGAAGGGGCCAGACATGTTGGGCAAACAAAATATCTAGTCGGGGGTATTTTCTCATAAAGTCCCGCCGCAACTATCGATCTTGCTCCTGCACCTACTTCCTCGTCGGGCTGAAAGAGACATATAAGCGTTCCTAACCAATCCGCTCGAGCAGCCGACAGACATGAAGCTGCTGCTATCAGAGAAGTCGTATACATGTCGTGTCCACACGCGTGCATGACAGACTTTGCCTGGCCATCAACGACATCGATCATCCGTGTCTGGCTCGCATACGGTACGTCGGTTTCTTCTTGGATGGGCAAAGCGTCCATGTCGGCGCGCAGCAGCACTGTCTTCCCTGGTCCATTACGTAGAACACCTACAGCGCTGTATCTGCCGATTCCTTCGAACACTTCAAACCCTTCTTTGTTAAGGTACTTAACAGCGAGCTTTATAGTTCGGGATTCCTGCTGTGATAACTCGGGATGTTAATAGATCAATTTATAAACGTCGGCAAACTGATTAATGTATAGACGGTATTTCGACACAAGCTGGGCTTGCTTGCCGCTAGCTCGAAACTCTAAGGAGCTTATCTCGCATTTTATATGCGAGTCGGGGTTGCTGACGCTAGTCTAAAACAATAAACGTTGGAGCTTGACGGGTAAAGAAATCGGTCTTGTAAGACGACTGTAGAGGATCGTTCGAGCTCCGCGGTCCAGCGCGCCCATATTTAACGCGTACAGGAAAGGCGGTATGGCAAGGTCTGCACGTGTATGTTATACAAATAAACTCCGCGCTAGTGGGTGTCTTTATTATGCGTCGTGCTATTAAGCTTGCCGTATGTTGTTTCGCTGTTGGGAAGAAGCCTTTCAACCTACTTAGAGCGGCATAAGTAAACAATCTCGAGACTGGCGCTCCGCCACCACCAAATTGTTCGTTGCCTTTGTACCTACCCATTCGCGTCCACCCGAACTACCTGCTAGATGCATGTACGACCTTCGTTACTTTAGAGATAGTGGTACAGATATCGGACACTCCAGCAGTACGAGAAGGCTATACTCGACTCATTGGTCCGCGGGTGGTTCACCGTTCGCGACGCAGCCGTCCATCCCACAGAGTGATGCACACATAGTAACGTATCAGGACCGGCCACGTTATCTCCACGTCTTGCAGCCAAGCGCTGAGCTGTGCAGGCAAGGCGTCTGCACGGCTTCGTCTGCCTCGAAAACTTGCCCCCAAAGCACTGCCTAAACGTTCCGGGGAGCCACCTACGCCGGCTTACTCTTCACGCTGGGGCCTCCATGTCACCCATTCTGCATACTTTCTATGAACTAAAAAGCGAAATGCGCAGCGTCGGCAGTTTCTGGTGCCCGCAAGCCGATGGCTACCACTCGCGCTCGTATTCGTTCAGCGATTCTTCCATCACTGCAGCGTCTGGCCTTGGCTCCCAATGTCGAGTTAGTAGATTCCTACTAATCAGATAGCTCAATCTTGACTGACCTAAGGCATAGTATTATTATTATACTAGAGTATGGTTCAAACGGCAGCGTACCTCTGCCGGCATAGCAATGGATTGGTGATCTGCAAACGACAACCTCGATAGTCGCTCAACCGCTCGTATTTAACTATGGGCTCGTCGACGCTTATTTGAGCTTTTGGCAGGGTTTGTCGAGCGCTGGGAATAAGCTTCTCGAGATTCTATCAAATGAGGGTACTTTACATTGAGTAAGTTTCCTGTCTATTTAGTATTTCTCTCTATGACGCTTCTGCCTGTGAACGGTCTAGCTGTGAGTCAAGTTCTCGCAACTTCTTAAGTATCACTTAGATTCGGGGCCTGGGCGCCATACTCTATTACAATCCTACACTTTTCGGTTTAAAAGGAAGATATACTGACTGTTATAGGTTCGTACGAGGCCCTTCGTGATAGTAGGAATTAGCTTGGATAGTATAGTCTTAAAACAAGTAAGTTGATCCAATTATGCTATTAGTGAACATGCCTGACCAATGTTCCGATTATAGGCTGTCAGCGAGCTTTACTTGTCTAAGAACCTCCTAGAGCACGTGGTCATATACTCCGGCGTCACATTACTCAGAACGCCGTACTTGGAGTCAGATAACCTCTATCGTCGGACTTATAATGTACGTAATCTACTCAAAGCCCTCGAGAAGATTCGTAAAATATAGATCAAGGAGGCGGTAAATGAATTATTTCTGCTTGCTGCATCTACAAGAGGTTTAAGCAAGCGAGTACGAAGATAAGGGTACTAAACGTCTTTGAGATGAAGTATATAAAAGTAAAGTAGGGTCCTTTCCATAGGAAAGAAGTCGTAAGAAGTCCCTGTTACGTATTTCGCGAAATATTATGTAACTGACATGTAGTACCAGCTTATAGGCAAGGCATTCGCCGAGATTAGGCTCATCAGCGAAAAGTTCTTAGGCGTCAGTGTCGACCACACTACTATTAACAATATGATCACAGATCATCGCGTGTAAGAAGAACTTACTATTATACTGACCAAGTCTATATCTAATCCGCTTGATCCTGAGGATTCTACTAAGATAGAAGGCATTTAGAACCGTCCTTATTCTAAGTATCGCTAGACTGACTTTCATAGATCCGACCGACTACACCTCCTATGCTCCTTAGTCCAGCGTATACGGTGATGACTTTTAAGGCATCTCGCCTTTTACCTCCGAAATTACAGATCCAGCTCCGATGCAGGATACTGAAGGACTTCCGCCTACACACGGGCCTTCCGAGCGCCGTCAACCGAAATTACCATATTTCGTGTTAGGCAACCATGTGCGGAATCTAGATTTCATCGGTCGTAAAGAGGCAATACAGACACTGACAGAAGTTCTGGTACCCTTAGAAGACAAGAAGCTTCCCGAGAAGCTCCGGGCAATTGCTGTTACTGGTATAGGCAGCATGGGCAAGACCTCTCTGGGCGTAGAATTCGCTCTACGCTTCCAAGATTCATTGGATGCCATCTTCCTTGTGCAAGCCACCAGCGAAGACTACCTGGCCCAAGGGTACGCTGGCATAGCATTCAAGCTAGGCCTCATTGGCCAAGTAGACGCTGCTAACAAGGTTGTCGGCCGTAATGTATTATTACAGTGGCTTAACAACGCAACCAAGGCCGATAAGTTTAATAACGAAGCTCGAGCCGATGCTAGTCGAGCCAAATGGCTCCTGATTTTCGACAATGCCGACAAGCCTGATGTTTTAGAGGACTTTTGGCCCACCGAAGGAATCGGATACGTGATTGTAACTAGCCGGAATCCCAACGCTGGCCGAGCCCGATTTTACTCGATACAAAGCCTAAAACTTGATCCAATAGCCACTGAGGACGCAACAAAGATGCTTTTCCGAATCACGGACTTCACCGAGACAAACCAAAGCTACGGCGAAGCACATAAACTTGCGTCACGCCTCGATGGGTTCCCTTTGGCGCTGCAACAGATAAGCTGTTACGTTCGTCGCACGGAGATGGGGTTCGCGGAAGCATTGAGTCTGTTGAACGACGATGCTACTGCTAGACGGCTTTTGTCTTCACTTGAGCTTTTAGGACACACTCTAGCGACAGTCTAGGCATCTCAAGCTATAGACAGGCCATCCAATGATCTCTTGCAGGTTATAGCGTTCCTGGATCCTGATGCCGTGCCAGAGTATATCTTCAAGCCTGCCCTTCCTGTCTGGTTCGAACACGAGGGCAGCTTCCTTACAGACGAGATGTCCTATGTTGATGCACGCACCACACTCCACAGGTACTCACTCATCAAACGCACCAAAGAAACTGGACCAACTGTCCATCCACCGCCTTGTCCAAGATGTCTCGCGCTTGCAAATGGATGAGGCCACAACACAGGTGCAATTTGAGCTAGCCGTTCGCCTTGTGAGGCAAGCTTGGCCTGATCCCGCAGAGGATTTCATGCATGATGCTTCGTTTATGGCCACGACAGGAAGCAATGACCCGGCAAGTGAGCAGCATTCATGACATCGCAGAGGAGAACCCGGACTGGAACATGAATGATGAGGGACGCGTGCGACTAGCTGAAGTGTTGAAGAAGTGTTCTTGGTATCATCACGAGCGGGGCAACTTCGATCTAGCCAATCGTACGTTGCAGTTGCCCAAGGCGATCGCGGGCGTGCATCCGAATCCAAGCACTTCTCTTCTTTCTGACATCTACTTCCAACAAGCATGGCTTGCAGCCGAAACTATGGACCGGGATACGTGCATGGAGTACTCCTTAAAACATCTAGAGACCCGGCTCGAGCTCGAGAGAAACACAAAACCTGCGCTCACACAGTCATCCGCCATGGCATACAGCATACTCGCGCTGGCCAATCTTTTCTTCGAAAGATACGCAGACGTTGGCAAGTTGGTGAGAGATGGCCTGGCGATATACTACGCCGCACCCGAGACCGACCGAAAAATTCACTGGGCACATTTCTTCGTCATTCATCAGGCTTGGGCTCTAGTCGGCTTGGGTCAGGCTGCAGACGCCGTCGAGAAGCTAGAGGAAACCATCGAATGGGGAGCAATGCAGTTCAGGAAAACCAAGAAACCCTCATTTAAGTGAGTAACCGTATCCACACTTTGTCCTCATCTCTTCCACACTCGAAGAAGTGAAGAGAAAGATCGTCTTCGCAACTAACCGACCCATGATAGGCACGGTTATACCCTACAAACTCTCGCGAGCATCAGGTTCTTGGAGGGAAACTTTGAGGAGTGCTCCAAGCTAAATCGCAAAGCGATTCGACTGTACCAAGAGACAGTGCGCAGCAACATGCACCACGTTGGAGATGCATACACCAAACTAGCTGAATGCAAAATTCGTCAATCACAGCCTGAGAATGCCCTGTGAGTATCACTATGTAATATCTTATAGAGATTGACGGTAGAACGCAGATCCTTCATCAAAGCGGCTATTGCAGTGTACAGTCTATACGATCATTACAATGCCAGCTAGCCCGTGCACTCTTCATCCAAGGCGGTATACAAGAGCAAATGAACGACCAGGTTGAGGCTGAAAGCAGCTACGAACATGCGACTGACCTCTACGTCGAGATTACCCACAAGGGATTCGGCAAACAGCCAGCCTTGAAGCTCGAGGACTTCACCGCAATCGTCCCCGTATGGGCGCGATGACATATTCTTACCGGAAGCCTCGCATGGTAGACCTAGCTCCAAGGTGTCCAGCTACCTGTTTCCACCTTCGGCTCGCTTCGTCGGAATAGCATATAGCGGTAGCTCCTACCACGAAGACTACTATCACTACTACTCTAATCCTGGTGCAGCTCGCCTTGGCCAAACTACTTGAAGTTTATACCGAAGCAACTTCCAACACATAAGGTCGGAACAAAGAAGAAGGCTAGTTTTGTTAAGCAGCCTATACGGTCATTCTGTTTGGCGGCATGCTTAGACTCTTACAGCAAGGCTCTACTAGTAATAATTTCGCTTCCTTCGATATATCGTCGTATAAGGAACTCTGTCTCATCGACCAAAGCTTGATAGTCCACAATCAGGTCAGATATGGTGTTGTCGGTCGTCTGGCCCTTCTTTCTGACTGCCTCGACTCTGTCGCCGGATATATGCGGCCAGTTTGCGCCGCCACGGCTGCGTAGACAGGCCAGAGTTTCCAGAGTGGATTTAAGGTGCTCGTCAAGCAAAATCTTGCACAGCGACAGTTCTATCAAGTCCTGATATAGGCGTAGGTCCCTGTCGATCTGCGCGCTGATCATGTTTAAAAACTGTTTTTCCGAAGAGGCAGCGAAAGCCACAAGGTCAGATAATGCATACATTGCGTCGGCTAGCATTGCAGGTCGATCGAGCGATGCGCCATACTGCAGTGGTAAGAGTCCTGCATTTTGGGTCAGTCGTGGATCGTGGAGCGTGTCTCGGGACCCATTGTCGCGTGCGGGCGTGTCGAGGTTGGCCAGTTTCTGCGGATGCTGGATGACTGGAAGACAGATGTAGTTCCCAGCAAGTCCTTGGGCGGATTTTGCAAACCACGCTCCCAGCGATTGCTCGTACAGATCTCGACCCATATCCAGCCAGATAAGGCCCATCCAGCCATGCTTACCAGGCTTAACGAAACATAAAACATCTTGTCCGAGGAAGAAGGTGCTCTCGTTGTGTACAGTATGGCGTCTAATAATAGAATCCCCAGCTCGCCCGGACGCGGACAGTGCGCGGTGGTGCTTTACAATGTAATCTTCCTCTTGTTTCTAGCTTTTGATGATTTCGTTATACGTGAGAGGGACGGAGCGGTGGCAGATAGTCGTGATCCGCAAGCGTAGGATGTCGCGATTGCCAGACGGGAGCGAGGGCAGATCGAAAAACTCGTTCTTGTCGATGAAGCGCAAATGTCGCCAGAAAAATTCAGGGTGCACGTTGGTCTGCTCGCAGATACGATTTAGCCAGAGTGGTGATGTGTAGCCTCGCACAAACAGCAGGTGAGCTTTCTCACTTTCTCCCACTGGGACAAGAGAGAAGTCGGCGGGATCGGAATGGGAATCGTACGTGGCCAACTCGAGGCGGGTTTTTGTTATTGTGCGTACGACGACATGAGGAAATGGGGACTGGTCGTATGACTGGTTATAGCTGTGATCGTTTCCGAGGAAATTAGCGAGTGCGTCGTAGTAAAACCCGTAGATGAGATGTATATCTTTGGCCCGCCTCGACTGTGCCTTGACAGCGTCTGAGTAGCAGCGTTGTCCGGAGTAATAGCGAGAGAGGCCGTCGGACTGGAGTGCCACATTGTTTATCGTATCGTCGTAGTACGAATACTCAGACATAATACGCCCGCAAGGAATGCTTGTAATGATGCCGCTTGCCGCTACTGTCCTGGTCGCGGATGTAGCAATGGATCTATCTGGTTGTAGCCGTACATAGCTCTTATAAAAACAATACTCAGTTTCGCCGCCTTCAAAGGCGTGGGGACAGCCTCATGCTCCGCCATCCGACGTATGACAGCGTCGTAGGTGAGTAGTGGACGGCCGGTGCGACGTTTCTTGTGTGCACCTGCCTGCTGCCTGCTGCCTGCATGCCGCCCTTTATAGCTATTCAACTGCGGCTGTGTCGCGCCGGCCCTCCGCAGATGGCGGTGAGCTGAGCTGTTCGAATTTGGGAGGTGGGGGACGAGGGGGAGCGGCAGGTCTCAGGCCACAAGGGGCGCTTTTACTTGAGCGCTACGCCCTGGACAGTTCCAAATCGCTAGCTTCGCACTCTTACACTCTTACACTCGTCGCTGCCTCTGCATCTCGGCTTGCGAGACTTCCTAAGCACAATGTTCTCCCGAGTATCGACGTGGCTGAGGCACAAGCCGCTTCGTCTCTCACATTTCCGCTCATACTCTGCTCCTGCCAGTCGCTCCGATCCACCAGCAAAGCTCAAATTCATCCCGTCATCCGGAACGTACCCCAAAGGATTCTTTACAGGCAGTTCCCATGCCGGTGTCAAGGCTACCAACACCAGATACAACGACATTGCACTCGTCGTCTCCGAGCAGCCATGCTCCGCTGCTGCCTTGTTCACGCGCAACGTCTTCAAAGCTGCCCCTGTCCACGTTTCTCAGACGATTCTGCAGCGTCGTCGCGATGGGTTCCACGGTGTTGTCGTCAACTCTGGCAACGCCAATGCCGTCACGGGTCTGGAAGGCAGCAAACACGCATCCAAGATGGCAAGCACCGCAGACCAGTGCCTGGCCGCCAGCTTCTCCGATTCAATCGCAACAAGCGCCTTGCCCGAGACCCCTCGAATGCTGGTCATGAGCACGGGAGTCATAGGCCAGAGACTTCCCATCGACCCAATTACTGCTGCAATTCCAGAAGCGTATCGTTCTTTGGGTGCAACGCACGCAGACTGGATGAGCGCTGCGCGTGCAATTTGCACTACCGATACTTTTCCTAAATTGTTATCTCAAGCTTTCACCCTACCTTCCAACCCGGCCGTCGAGTACAGGATCGCGGGCATGACCAAAGGCGCCGGGATGCTCCATCCAAATATGGGCACGCTTCTCGCCATCATTTGTACAGATGCGAAAATTGATCCTGCCAGTATAACGCAGTTCCTAAAATGTGCCACAGATGTGACCTTCAATTGCATCTCAGTGGATGGCGACACAAGCACAAATGATACTATCGCTCTGTTTGCCAACGGTGCCGCGGCTCCGGCAGGTGCTGATGCATTGGCGATTCCAAAAGACGTCTCTGATCTCACCTCAATCGACAGCACTTTGACCGAGGACACACGTACCTTCGCTCGGGTCCTAACCAAGTTTCTAACTGACCTATCCCATTTGGTGGTCCGAGATGGCGAAGGCGCAACCAAGTTCATCACCATTAGAGTACAATCTGCGACCTCCATCCAAGCGGCACGGCGGGCAGCTTCCAGTATCTCCACTTCTGCCCTTGTAAAAACAGCCTTCTACGGCAAGGACGCCAATTGGGGTCGCATTCTCTGCGCCATTGGGTACGCTCCGGGTATCGTTGACAACCCTATTCTGGAAATTCCGGCAGGCCAGGCAGACCAAGTAAAGCCCTCAGAGACCTCTGTCACGCTCATCCCTGCGGATGCCAGCGATGAACTTTGTTTGCTCAAGCGAGGTGAACCTCAAGATGTGGACGAGGGCCGAGCCAAGCAGATTCTTCAGATGGAGGATGTGGAGATTCTGGTGCAATTGAACGATGCGGATGGTGCAAAGTCCGGCTCTCAGTATGAGGCGACATACTGGACATGTGATCTCAGTCATGAATACGTGACCATCAATGCCGACTACCGCACGTGAGATGCGCTGGGCAATGCAAGCTTGCATGACCTAGCTGATCACGTTCAAGGTTCTGGAGCATCTTCCATGCAGCCGCTGAGTACGCCAGACTATCTGTATTCATTTCCATATGTTCTTTACACGATCGACCGACTCTGTCTGAGGTGGTGACTCTTCACCAAAAGTGGATCTAGATTAGCTCGTAAAATTCGCGGTCCCGGCGACTAGTACTTTTAGTTCTGCTTAAATCCACGACCTACCGTCGAAATGAGCAGAACAAAGCTTGGCGAGCTATCGTGAATCACTCAAAAGCTCTTAATATAATCTATTATTGTACGGTACTACTTCATGCGTTGAATACTTTATTCTGTACAAATTTAGCAATTGTTAGTTAGAAAAATAATGCTCCATAGGTGTCTCATGATGTACCGTATATGCCCTTCCGTACCTAGATTATTACGATAGCACCTACCATGCTACAAATCACATGCGTTCTTCAGGTTGGCCATGGAACCACACGTCCCCTACTCATCCGCATGGCGAAAGAAGATCGGAATCCACCTTGGCGGGGGTCTGCAGGGTGGACTTGACGGGTTGTTCGGCAGCGTAGAACGCAACAATGAGGCTTACTGTGATATCCTGAGAACCATCGCCAACCGACTCGTCGATAATCCGCATTCAACCATCGACGAACTGTCTTATCAGGAATCTGCCCTTAGACGAAGATCGCTTCAAGACACTTGTTCGAGCTATAGGCACCCCCATCATGCACCGGTACCAGAGCGGCGGAAGTGACCTCATGAAGCTCAGTGGGACGAATGAGACTGGCAAAGTGGTCCTCGGCCGAGGGCCGCTGCCACTTCACACCGACGGCCTGCTCCTCGGGCATCAACCTGACCTTGTGATACTCTATGCTTCAGAGTCCTCTAATTCGGCTGGTTCCCGCGAAACCATTATCGTTGACCAACTAAGGGCTTTGCAATAAATGCCCAAACCCCTCTTGGCCGCGCTCACGGAATGCGTCTTTGAATACCAGATTCAAGAAAATGGTCACTACGGCAGGAAAGAGGTTGACAATCAATGGTTGTCGATACCACCGATCAGGACCTTCAATGGCAACCAGTCCATCCGCGTTGCATTGCCATTTCCACCGGATGTCGAGAAGAGCTGGAAATATCAGGGTGGCTGGCGCGAGCGACAAGAAATCAAAAGGTATCATCGCCGATATGGAAGCATTTTTCGGTCAACCTCGATACAGGTACCGGCACCATTGGGTAGCGGGAGATTTTCTAGTCTTCGAAAACAGCAGCATTCTTCACGGTAGTACTGCTATTGGCAAAGGAGGGGTCCGTGTTCTTTTCCGGGGACAAGTCAACAGGCGAAGTGATTATGCGCAATGAACTTAAACCTTAATTGCACCTGATACCATCAAAGTCTGGCGCCACTCCACTAGCATTTCATATGGGTGTGATTGAGTGCGTGAGCATCGTTGTACATGATATCTTTCTTCCTCGGCACGTGCTCGGGACTTGTTGACTTCTTGAATAACCAGGAGTCTTTGCGGCGCATCCAAAGTGTCATCCAACGGAACGATTGTGTATGTTATTAGAGTATCTAAAGCGGCTCTATTATCCTCCTATAATACTATTGATATAGGAGGCTATAGATCTTTAAGAGAGGTAGGTATAGGAGAGGGCGTAGACTTCTAATATAGGGAAACCAAAAGGGTAGTTGTGACTCGAATGGGGAAGGATTTCGGTGCCTATTCAATGAGCAATTCCGAGATAGAGCGGTAGATTTCATAAGCACTGCTCAGCTATGGGAAGGGAAAGGCGAGGCAGATGAAGTGGCTGTAATCTAGGCAGAGACAGAGAGGCTCGCTGAATGTCGAAGAAGAAACGTCAAGGAAGGGCCAGCCTAAGGACACGGCGCAGCGGCCTCATCGTCGGTCGATGAACGGGGAAAATTAGAACCAGCCAAGGGGGAGAGACAAATGCCTCACGTCTGCAGTCCGAGCGGCCAATGAGAAGAAAGCGAGGTGTAGGGAGGTGTTGGGAAGAAAGTAATAATGGAGGGATAGGAGGAGAGCAGAGCGGGCGGGGAAGCGTGCTTTGACGTGAATGCAGCGCTTGATATAGAACTATACAATGAACATTGACTGACCGCAGATCTAAGATTTCCCGGCGTGCTAAGTTTGCTGGCTTAGAAGCCTCCATTTTGGTCTGCAAAGTCCTCCATATATGGAGGCCTTTAAGCCAACCCAAGATCATTTAAGAGGAAATCCGAAGTCCAAAGAACTGCTGTACTCCAGGGCAGCTCTGCTGTCCACGCGAGACCCCAAAGACCCAATCCAAGAAGTACGCTCTTCCAAATCATACAAAACCTAAGCCCTCTACTAATCTTAATATAACTAATTATATAAAAGAACACGGGCGAAATAGACTACTAGAGGTTACCACAGGGCTTGTCTGAGCGGAGATCCTTCAATACCACAATAGTAATCTACAGATATATGTCCGATGTCTAAGGCACATCGACTTCATATCTCTCCTACATACTCTCATAGACTTCGTTTTACGCACACTCGTAACAACATTACCATTCCATTCTCCGCGCCTCACGATCTTTGTACAGTCATGAAAGTCACACTCGCATCGACGTATGAAGATATCGTGATTGGACTAAAATTGGTATCATTGTACGCTTCCATCATCTACATACAAAACATCATATCACAATCCTCTCAAAGCTATACTTCGGCACGCGTTTACTGATCAGCATACCGATTTCTCTCGCGCTCCTCTCCTCCCTCTTTCCGCCTTTCCCAGGTTTCGTTTTCTCAATGCCCAGATCCACTTTACCGCCCAGAGGCAGCATCGGTAACTCATCATCGGGTATCATTTCCAGACCAAAGGGTTTGCCCTGGTTTTGTAGAGATCTGTTCGTGGGCTTCTGCGTCTTTTGCAGATTCGCCGCGTAGCGCAAGAACTCCGAGAGCAGACCGCGCATGAAGCGCGCTTCCCAGAAGCCGTTGAGCGCAAGTGTCGTCTCTTCGTGTAGTTCATTCATGATATCTTCGGGAGTGTCTTCCGATGCTGACGCACCAACACTAGCCAACCAAGCCCCAGTACCGATGGCATCGAGGGTACAGCTCAACAGCGATGCGATGATAGAAACAGCATGGTCATCAGGTGCCTCGGCGGACGGCTCTGCAGCTGGGTTCTCCGACTCAGCAGAATCGTACGGGGTTGTCCAGCCACCATTTCTGAGCTCGAACAGTAATACCCTGATCAGGGACTCCAAATCATGTCGTGGGAGCATTGAGCGGAGCGTGGAGGTTACGACTCGAGCTGAGAATGTATGAAGCCTGATAAGAGCGGGGCGGAGAGTATGACTTCTAGTGAGGATTCCGTGGTCAAGCATTGACAAGGCACGGTCGATATCGTGCGAGGCAGCTTCGAGCTCAGAGACAAAGTCAATGTCCATCTCATCTTCAGATGATTCGACTCCATTTGTCAATAGCTTAGGGCCATCCTCGGATTTTGCGTGGTCGTCCAAGCTCTCCATTAATGACTTGATCGCTTGAACGACTTCGCCGATGGGGAGAAACTGGCTGTTGTTTAAGACAGCTGACAGGATATGTAGGTCCGTATCGAAGTGTACAAGGGCTTTGACGATATCGCCGTCGGTGAGAGTAGGTAATGTTGTCATATTGTGCGCGAAATTGAACTGGACGGAATGGCGAATGGATTCCTTGGTCAGGTAACCTGCGCGCAACAACCATTCGAGAACATTGGGCGGAAAAAAGTCGACCTTCAAAGCTGGTTGCTGTGAGTCTTTTGAGACAGATTCTGCCTCGTGCCAAGAAAAGATCTTACTCAACGCATACATGGCCTTGCGTCGATGGAGGTGCCGAGCTTCATCGGCCAGGCTTTTCGGTAGCTCCCATTTTCTCAACGGCGCATCGGGAGTCGCGCTAGATTCTTCTTCATCGGGAGACCCATTTATAGCAGGAAGTTTTTCGTGCACACCATTCGTTAGCAAGGGCCCCTTCTCGCTGTTCCGGGTACCTTCAGCCCTGGTCGCCTGTTCCTCTCTTCCTTTCTCCGAAGCGGCAAGTTTAATGCCTAGAAAGCGGGCAAATTCCTCTTCGAACTCTGCGATGTTTCCCTTAGATGCGTACTCGTCTAGTCTACGAACTTTGACTTGCCAGTCAGCATCCGTGCTTGACTTATTGCTTGTACGCTGCTTCTGAGGGATGCCCCTTCCGATTGAGTCGATCAATAACGCCCCATGAGCTCTCTGTTTCTTGCGCGCCAGAGTGCTCCAGAGTTGAAATCCTACGACCTCGTTGTTACGAACAGCGACCGCGAGCCCGGTTTCCGAGAAGAAAGCAATCAAAGTCGGGCTTGTGTCTGCTACTGTTCCTACTCCTAACTCTGCATGTTTTCTCTTTCTGGAGGGACTTTGCTCATTTAGTGATGGGGTGAGTACCGTGTGCGCCTGTATTGAATTGTACTTGACATCAAACAAGCTTCCAGCATGGGCGGAGGTCGCAAATAATAGGTCAGGCGAAATTCGTAGGAAAGACTCAATTCGGGCCCCAGTAGGTTTGACCTCAGAAGTAACTCTTGGAAGTAGGCCTGTGAAATCGTACGAAACAAGACCTCCATCAACAAGGAGGTGCAGAACGCCAGATGAGGTATGGAGCGAGTAGGAACGCGTTGCAGAAGCTGCAGTGGTAGCGACAGTGGATGACGGTAGGACCCAGCCCACTAGGCGTTTCAATGGTGTAAGGCGGGAAGAGACGAGGTCGGTGGAGCGCGGCTGTATGTGGTGAAGACTGAGTGATATTGTGGAATTTGAATGTATGGCGGCCATACACAGGATCTGTGTTAGGTCGAGTAGATTCGAGTCGACGTTCGAAGTTGGACCCAGCAAAGACGCGATGTCCTCTCGATTGCGCAAGAAGCCCCGGACGACATTATTTGCAGATGAAAGAGCTGCATATTCGACCTTTGTTCCGCTACCACTTTGCGACTTCTTCTTAGACGTGGTTTCCAAGAGTGCTTCCCATCTCACATCTTGTAGGTCTGCCGACAAACAAGCTGTGTGCCCGTCTTGAAAGACCACCAAAACGTCATGAGAAGCATCTGTTGTCAAGTTGCTGTTACCGAGAGGTATCGCATCGATTAAGACCAATGTGCCATGTTGATTGTCGAATTGGTAGGAACTTTTCGCTGTGTCGGCCGGGGTGTCCTTCCGAGTTTCCTCCAAGAAACACACTATTTCTGACTTGTTACGGGAGGAAGAGTCGAAGACGGAAGCATACGTGAATCGACGTGTGGGTCGGGAGGAGTTGCCCTTTCGATACAGCGAGCAGGGAGGCGTTGTGAAGGATGTCTGAGGCGGCAATGCGTAGGATGTAACTAGCTGCGGATTTTGAAGCTTGGAAATTGTGAGCTTGGGTCGCAAGATGAGAAGATAGTGTCGCGTACACTGTATACCAAAATCCCTTCGCCATCTACACCCACAGCAACCTCCGTTCGCTTTCGTTTCTTTGCGCCACTAATGCTCCAGACGCTGGAGGCTTGGGTGCGGCCATTGGTAGAATCCAGAGGATGGGGCAAGGAAGCAATGGTAAAGGGAGCGCCAATCTCCCTGTCAGACGACATTTTCGTTTGCCAGACACGGTGCTCGAGTCCACCCGGATGTCTGCGTGCGCCGTCGAGTCGAGGTGCTGCCAAAGTGAAGCTGGAGCGCAATCGATGCGGGCCACAAAATTTCGAGGCTCCGGGCAGGAAAAAGTTGGGCGGTAAGCTGAAATCTTGGCGCGGTACGGCGGGTTGTTCGTCGCTTGCGGGCAGATTCGATCGCGTCGCGTCTGACGTCGCGCGTCTTGCACTTGCACCTGCCGCTTCAATTAAACTTCACCTTCACGGGTGTTCAACGATTGCCGGCACCTGACCCTGTTGAACAGGCAACGATTGCACTGCACTCTTCTTGATCTTCAATATTACGCTACAATGCTCCACGATCGATTGCTTCGATAAATGGCACTCGCAGCGGTGCGGCCCGCCATGACCCTGGAGGAGAGCAAGAGCAAGAGCCTGCATCCATTCTTCGTGAAACCGCAGAGCACCCAAGCCCCGGAGCGAGGATCGACAACGATCGGGACGACTGTCCGCGACGAAAATGATGACCCCGATTTCGAAGACCCCGATTCAGGCGCGCAGAAGGGCAAAGGACGCAAGAAAAGATCTCGAAAGTCGGATGAGCCGAAGCAGAAGAAGGCTGTGTCTACAAAGAAAGGACAGACTCAGCTAGATGGGTTCACGAAGCACACCAATGCTCTTGCGGCAGATACTTCCACAGGCGAAGCGCTTCACCGAGAAGTCGAGAGCCACGAAGCGCCAAACCTGGACGAGGATCCCAACGAAGGGAGGAGAAAGCGGAGGAGGACAGCGTCGCCCACACCCGTAGTCATCAGCAGTGATGCTGTTGAACCAAGTGAAGGGAAAGTGGCTATGGACTGGCATGAACAGCTGGCAATTGAGGCTGTGAAGGCTGCACCTGAAGTCCGACCTTCGTCTTCCCCGAAGACGCCTGTTGCGGCGGAGAAAGAGTCTGCAAATTTGCACAAAAATATACTGACTGACAAGGATAACATTCCGCCAGTCGACCGGCCGAACGATACCCTACAAGACGCGCCCGAGAAAATCACGCCAAAGACGAAGACAATAAAAGTCAGCAAAAATGGCAAGCTGCTCTCATCACCTCCCGCGAAGTCCGGACCAGTCACCACGGCCAGTCCGAGGAAGAAAAGGGGACGCCCACCCAAGCAGAAACCCGTTTTGACTGTCACTGTCATCAAGTATGGCTCCGACGTTGAACATCGCCGCATCCTTGGGCAGAAGATACATGATATCCTAGAAGGGCGGAAACAGGCCGCAGTGCTGCCATTAACACCCAAGAAGGCAGCTCCAAAACCAACCGGCCCTCCAAAGGCGACCCATCCCTTCTTTCTTGGGAAGCCTGCGCCACCCAAGGATGAGCCAGCTGCTTCAATTGCTGTTGCGAACAAACCCGCCCCAAGGACACCAAGGAAAAGCGTAGTAACTCCTGGGAAATTGAGAGCTGAGAGCCGTAGTCATCACTCACCACGACCCTTCCCAGCCTTTGGGCCGATCGCGGGCGATAGCACGATTGCGAAGTACCCTGGGATGACTGAAGCTCCATGGCCTACGAAAGAGACTGCGCATGTTCGTGACTTGAGCCAGCATTACAGTGGCGAGTACTGTCCGCCAGGACCTGACTGTGTCCGCCGCAACAAGAAGCTGAAGAGCAATGTTGTGCACATTCCAGAGACCGAGAACTTGCTCGTGATCTGTGCTCAAGAAGTCAACGCTACCCTCTTAGATCACCGTCGAGCATCTAACAACCACGATCGATACTTCGAAGCTTTTCGTGCACCGAGTCGCCTACTCACAACAGGTGCAGAAATAAGAGACAGAGTTCGGAAGGAAGTCAAGGCGCCATTAGGGTTTCAAGAAGGCCAGGATATGAATCAATTAGGAGTTCATCCAGTACTGGAGTCACTTTACAAGGACATTGAAGAAACACTTACACCTTTCGATCGAGGAGTTTGTGAGAAACAGTCTTGGGTTCAGAAGTATGCACCGTCCAGCGCCTCGCACGTTTTGCAAAGGGGAAAGGACGCAAATGTTCTGCGAGACTGGCTTCTGGGTCTAACAGTCATGTCCGTCAACAGTGGACAAAGTCGAAGCAAGCCTACAAGCGCATCGGACGCGAAGAAGCCGGCAAAGAAGAGGAGGAAGAAGACCGAGGATGACTTCATCGTGTCAGATGGCGATGATAGTGAGGATGAAGAGATGGTTAAAGTCTCTGAGGGCGAAGAGCATGGATATGGGACTGCGTTGGATGGACAGCAAAAGTCTTTGAAGCGACCAAAAGCATGCAGGAACAAGAATGTCGTTGTTGTTAGCGGGCCACCTGGGTGCGGCAAAAGTGCGACCGTATATGCTGTGGCTAAAGAACTTGGATTCGAGGTCTTTGAGATCAACTCAGGCAGCCGCCGGTCCGGGAAGGATATTCAAGACAAAGTTGGCGATATGACCGCGAATCATCTTGTCAACCACAAGCGCGACAAGTCTACGATTGAGCAGAAGCCTATTGCTGTCGACGATACCGACAGCGAAAAAATGAGCGAAG
Organism: Lophiotrema nucula; assembly: GCA_010015825.1. Taxonomy (NCBI): domain Eukaryota; kingdom Fungi; phylum Ascomycota; class Dothideomycetes; order Pleosporales; family Lophiotremataceae; genus Lophiotrema; species Lophiotrema nucula. The sequence goes on from ML977334.1 coordinate 310,223, forward strand.
CTTTCAACAAAGACCTCGCGAGTGGACGGCAAGGCACTATGACGTCCTTCTTCAAGTCGAAACCCCAAGCTAAGAGCAAGCCCGCGGTCAAACTAGAAGCACAGCCAAAGGAGAGCACCACTCGGCCGACAAAAGAAGCACCTAAATCTCAAGCTACTCTTCCAGGAGCTCAAGCTCGCCAATCCCAGAAGCAGTCCCTTATTCTCTTCGAAGAGGCTGACGTGCTTTTTGAGGAAGATCAACAGTTTTGGTCACAGGTCACCAAGCTTGCATCGCAGTCCAAGCGGCCGATTGTCATCACCTGCAATGACGAAAGACGGATACCAACGTATGACTTACCTCTAGGTGCAATCTTACGGCTTGGACCACCCGCTGTGGATCTAGCCACGGACTACCTGCTGCTTGTGGCAGCGAAGGAGGGTCATATCCTGCAGCGGAAGGCTGTTAGTGATCTGTATCAATCGAAAGGCTGCGACTTACGGGCTAGTATAGCCGAGCTCAACTTGTGGTGTCAGATGTCAGTTGGCGATCGCAAAGGGGGACTCGAGTGGATTTACCAGCGATGGCCACCAGGGAAGGATGTAGATAAATCTGGTCGGACTCTTCGCGTCGCGAGTGAAGGGACCTATCAATCTGGTATGGGGTTCTTATCTTACGATGTAGCAAATGGCCAACACGGCGTCGCCTTCGACAGAGAGGAAGAGTTACTAAAAGAGGCGTGGAGGGAATGGGGCCTCAGTCCATCCGGTCAAGATCGGGACCTACAGCAGAGCGCAACGAGTGCCCCAGCGGCTCATCTGTCAACTCTTGAAGATTTGGAGCGCATGGCCGATGCTGCAAGCGCTGCAGACATCTACTGCCGCATTGGACTACCAACGTACGAGCACCACATTCAAGAGCCCACCGACCCGTCGCTGCCACGAATGTCTGACAAAGAGCGACTGAATTACATCGAAGGGGCTCCACTGCTTCAGGTCGATCACCACTCTGACTTTTCGTGCTTCGACACCAGCCTCGCAATACAAAGTCAGCTCGCAATCAAGCGAGTGTTTGGCCGAAATCAAGTAGCTGAGGCAGCCCAACTCCCACCTAGCAGGGGAACAGACCTTGCTGAAGACATCATACAACACGTCGGTGATGCTCACAAAAAGCACTCGCTCTCCTGGGTCGACTTCTCCGAAGCTTTCGACATCCTAGCCTCGCCGCCTGCTGCCACGCTCGCCCTATCAACACCCTACCAACTCACGGCATCTTCCTTCGATCGCACATTCAGGATCGTAGTCGAAGATCTGGCATCGTATGTACGAAGTATTGTCGCGCACGAGCTGCGCTTAGATGCCCAGCGCGTACGACTCAGTAGTCTCCTATCCGAAGGCGGTACTGGCAAGCGCGGGAGATCTACAAGAGCGAGTCGCGTAGCCCTGGAAGGCGGAAGACGAGAGACTAAGAGGAGAGAGCATTGGTTCGATAAAGATTTGAACAGGGTTCTAGTCATGAATACAGCGGGAAAGGGGTGGTCGGGTTTGGGCGCGAGAGGTGATGAGACGGAAGCTTCTTCGAGGACTGAGGAGAGTTTGCCGGGTACGCAGGTGGAGTTGACGTCTTCACAGTGAAGGTTGCATTGCATGGAGGGGTTGCATTTATGGAGGCATAGCGTATCATATACTTTTGAGGGGTATCTAAGACGTATCTATAGCATATTTGCTGGCGCTGCGAGAAGCGTCCAGCTTCGTTCAATAGCATGATTTTTCACTCGTAACCTTAACGCCTGTCATGCAAATGTGCCCTTCATCTTCGTGACCCTCATCCCAGCGCTCTGCTGGAGAGCGGACATCCTCTGGACATGTAGACTAACCTCATGGTCTCGAGCAGATTTCGTTTCTCGCCCATGCAGAGCTTCGTCAACCACATCGTCCCGCATACCTCAAGCCCTCACAGCAGCTCATCGTCCTCCACCACACTCGCAACCGGCAGCGGCACACTCGCGGGCACAACAACCTCCTTGACCTCCCCCGAAATGCCTTCCAACACCACATCACCATCCCCACCATCCTCCTCTACGACAACCTCATCCATCTCCTCATCGCTCACCCACTCCCTCTCTTTCCTCTCCCCAACCTCATTTTCATCCTCCAGCAGCGCAAACGCATTCTTGCCCTTATTCCTCCGTTTCTTGAGTTCATTGACTTCCTCCCACCCTTTAGCGCGCTCCTTAATAAGCTGCTCCTTCCCCACACTCCTCTTAACCTTGACCTCCAATTTCTCCAACACGTCTTCCGCCTTGCTCATACTCTTCTCCAAGCGCATCCGCTGGCCGCGCTTCATCGGCTTGTTCTTCTGCCGCTTTTGCACGCCGGACGATTTGGCGGCCAGGACGTGCGGTTTGGGGGCTACTTTTGGCGGCGGGGAGGGCGTGCGCGTGTTGGGGATGAGGTTCTTGGGGGTCGGGGAGGAGGCGCGGCGCGCGGCTCGGGAGTGTACTGTGACTTCTGAGGGGGGGTTAGTATGGTAGGGGGAAGAGAGGGAGGGAGAGAAGTACGGCGTTTTTTTATCTTTGCGGTTTTGGCCATTTTGTAAATTTGAGTTTTGAGATCTGAATTTGAGATGGCGGGGTCGTCTGAGGATGTCCAGGACAATCGAGAGTTGTATATATTTGTGTGGAGCCTATTCTGTCTGCGTATGGATTTCTCTGGGCGGGAGGTGTTGGAAATTGTTGCCCCGCGTAAAATCGTGGAAAGTGCAAGTCGAAAGTTGATGCCAAGATGTCGAAATTCACGGGCCAGCTGCGGAGGTCGTCACTAGCGGCCGCCGCGCTTCTCGCTGCAGGTGTCCGCAAACACTTGCAGTCACCATCACCGCCGCCCGCCACGCCTTCGCTTCCCTACGTCGACCTTTTGTCTTACAGAGGAATGTCGCATACTCCCTCGCTACCCACCTGTTTGCTGTCTCAGTTGCGCGCTTGTATGCGCTGGCCTGAAGGTTGAAAGAGTGAAACTTCCTCCGCCGCATTCACTACAGCAATACCGACTTCCGCACACATCGCTACATACATACATATCGCCACGCCGCGAGGACGCTCGAGAGACTGCATATTTGAGCTTGGGGCGGGAGCGATGGGCGCAAACTATCTAGAAGAGTGGGACACCGACACCTGGCAAGAGCAGGACACCGGCGAAACCTGGAGGAACGTGAGCTCAACATTCATCGCATTCCTTGCCGGGGCGTACCTACTCTTCAAGGTAGGAGAGCTAGTTGGCTTCCCGGTCTGGCTTTGGCTCCACCAGGTCTTGCAGATGCTGCTCGACAGCCCGCCCGTCCGCATCAGCCTCCAGCTGCCCGTTGCGATCACGAACCGACTTCGCGGCCAGGAACCTTCCGAGAACGACGACTTGCAGACCACAGAGATGCAGAGGAATGGCGGGAATATGCTGAGCAGCATGTTCGGGCTGAGCAGCAGCGGCCTGTTGAAGAAGGGCGTGACTGGCCTAGCTGGGGCGTTGTCGAAGAGCTACAGCAATGTGCCGCCAGGCTTGGGCAATATCAGCAACTCCTGCTACCAGAACAGCATCGTCCAGGGCCTCGCTTCTCTCCCGACGCTACGCGACTACCTTTCCAAGACGAGCTCGCAGTATCAATTATCGGACTCCGAAACCACGACCGGCGCACTCTTTGAGTTGATCAACAAGCTGAATGACCCCGAGAACCACGGTCATAACTTCTGGATAAATGGAGTGCTCAAGTCGATGAGCACATGGCAGCAACAGGACGCGCAGGAGTACTATAGCAAAGTGTTGGAATCTCTGGATAAGGAAGTGTTGAAGTCTTCTAAGAGCAAGAGAGAGACTGCTGCGTCCTGGCTGTTGACTGCAAAGAGCTTGAGCGACTCACGAGGGACTACAGAAGAGGGACAAGAAGAGCGTTCTCAGGAGGCCCGAAATCTCGATGGAGCGTCCGACACCCCAACTCCATCTGAACAGCTGCAGGTCCCTTCAAACCCCCTCAATGGACTTCAGGCCCAGCGCGTTGGCTGCATAGTTTGTGGTTACACCGAGGGCCTATCTATGACTCCATTCACCAACCTGACTGTCCCACTTGGCAATCGCTGGACTTATGACATCCGTGAATGTCTTGACGAAGTCACCAACCTGGAGCTGATACAAGGGGTGGAGTGCGCGAAATGCACGCTGCTCAAACGGAGAGATGATCTTTCCAATGTCCTCGAGAAGCCGAACCTCAACGCGGATTTGCGCAAAAGTGTAGCTGATCGCCTTGAGATCGTGCAGGATGCACTCGACGATGAAGATTTTGAAGATGCGACACTGGTCAAGAAGTGCTTGATCCCGAAGAAGAACTGGGTCAAAAGCACAAAGTCTCGCCAAGCTGTCATCGCACGCGCACCGAAGTCACTGGTCCTGCACGTTAATCGAAGCGTCTTCGACGAGTACACTGGCGCGCAACTTAAGAACACTGCACAGGTCCATTTCCCGAAGCTGCTAGATCTAGGACTGTGGTGTCTAGGAAGCCATCCAGCCACAGATTCACAATCTCCGGATGAGTCGATCGAAGAATGGCCTAGGGATCCAAGGAAATCCATACTGCAAGGTATCGTCGGTGACGTTCCGCCAACCTCGCCGTTCCAGTACGACCTACGGGCAGTGGTGACGCATTATGGTCGACATGAGAACGGTCACTACATCGCTTACAGGCGGCATCCTTTCGCAAAATTGGCGAAGCCTGCTGAAAGTGAAGCTGACCCAGAGCCTATTCCTGACGCGAACGAGGACGAACACGCGCAGCCAGAGCAATGGTGGCGGTTTAGCGATGACGATGTGTCTGCTGTCAGCGAGGATTTAGTCCTGAACCAAGGCGGTGTCTTTATGCTGTTCTACGAGCGGCTTGATCCTGTTCTAGAGACCCCGCTGCCGTCCGACCAGATACCCATTAATGCTGCTTCCGTGTTACCTCCTCTACCACCGATGGACATCGGTTCATCCGCAGCGCAAACGTTGGTCCCGGTGACGGAGGCGCATTTAGTTCCTCTGCCAGATGACAGTGATAGTGAAGTCTTTCCTTCACCATCGCAGTCACCTGCTCTGCCACCGATGGACATTGGTTCCGCCGACGCGCAAACGTCGGTCCCGGTGTCAGAGGCGCTTGAAACTGCTCTGCCAGACGTTGACAGTGAAGTACCTCCTTCACCACCACTGTCACCTGCTCTGCCACCGCAAGCTGCTAACTCTCCCATCAAAGATGCGTCGGAAACTCCTTCGCGAGCCGTGGAGGTTGACGGACATGGACGAGGAAGAGATCTAGCCAACGCCGCGTATCCGACGCCTCCACCAACAGACAACAGCAATAGCATTCCTACTTCATATGATAGCGCGAGCCCGGATTCATATACTTCGGAAACTGACACAGCGGGTTATGACTCGGAAGATGCACCTTCTACACAACTCACTTCGGACGACGAGCCGGAAATCAATCACTTGGAGAAGGATTCCGTTGAGCAGCCTGGCTTTAGTGTTCCGCATGCTACCAGCCCATCTCCTCATACAATGCGAGCGGGCGATACCCCTAGGAGAGGGAATGGAAGTAGGGCAAGCTTGCCTATGGTCACGGCCGGATATTGATTTTGGTCTCATATTTTTATCAGTCATGCATGGAATTGGCGTTTGAACTTCATATAGGAAGCGGTCCATTCTTCGACTTCTCCATGATGGCGTTTTGCATACCTGTTGCCCCCGAGGTCAGGCTGGGTCGGCATTATTGACGACGATTTTTGGATGGGGCCTTGATACAGGCCTTCCGTTATTTTAATGACAGTAATTAGCATCTAAACAATTTACGCTGCCCCTACGCGTCGTGCAAAGAATAAAGCAAGATCCATCCATATTCCTAAAATCTGGCGATTATTTACAGAGCCTCGCGATATGCACTGCATTCGCTACCCATTACAGGCCATCCTAGAATAGATAGCCCCCGCCTGACTAACACCGCATACGAGCTGCAACTCGTCTTTCTAAGCACAACCTCGTACCGTCTTCCATGCGAAAACTTTATAACGCCGGACCTTCCGTGTGCGCTGGCCAGATGGCGCGCCCACCAGGGACCACGCTAAGCTTTGGAGTCGCAGTGGCGCCGCACTGGATTCAATGCTTGACCATTCAGATCTCAGTATGACGACACCGGGGCTTTTGCTGGCCCGATTGGATCCGGGCGATCGATCATAGGTGCGATGTAATTCAGCGAGTTCGCGCGGAGGGCTGAGATGGTGCTTTTCACTCCTTGCGTTCGCTTTCTGGTCCTTTGAAGACCGTTGAGGACTTCTCGAATGCTCGATTGTCGGTCTTGAAGTTGATTCATGTGTCATGGCTAGTCCTATGGCGAGTAGCCCGACTCCGGGGAGGGAAGAGGAGGATATCGGGTTTGGGCACACACGCGACCAGCCGGAAGAGAAGGAGGAAATCTCGACTGCGGCAACCAACGGCCATGCGAAAAAGGAGGGCACGAATGGACAGACAGCAACCGCTACAGATGCACCGAAGAAGACGTCGAAGATTGCGACGCTATGGGGAAAGCTGGAACTGGATATACCAACGGCGCTCATGATGATGAAGGCTGGAATCCCTCCTACTATCGCTCTGGCGATGTATCAGGCCACAGATGTCGCGGAGACATACACCACGCTGGGTTATCTGATCGCTATCATATCAATCCTCGGATTTTGCATCATGCCGCGCGCCAAATTCATACAGACAATGAGCATCAACCTCATCGCTGTATGTGTTGGTGCCGCTGTAGCAATGCTAGAAACCTGGTCCGGCGTCAAAGCACGAGAGCACACGACAGCTGCAGGTTCCCCGCCCCAACGATACAACTCATCACAATCGGCCGTCTGTGGAGTCTGGCTGTTCTTCCAGATATGGCTCATCAACTCTGTCAAGGCTAAGCTACCGCAAATGGCCTTCCCGAGTATTATCTACGCCATCTTCACTATGGTTGCTTCAATCTATGGACCACAGTTCCTGACTACGGCGCAAGCGGAAGCTTTCGTCAAGAGACTGCTCATCTCTTTCCTAACCGGTCTTGCGCTGGCCACGGGCACCTCATTGTTCATTATACCGGTCACTTGCCGCAAGGTCGTCGCAAAGGAGATGACGGGGTATGTCATGGCTTTGAGAGGACTGCTACAGGCGCACAAGAAGTATCTGCAGAGTCTGGAGACGACACAAGTCTTTAGTCATACCGTGTCAGCGGACGAGGGAGATGCAAAGAAGCACAAGAAGGAGAAAAAGCCGAAGAATCCAGAGGCTGAAGCTATCGAAGCTATTGCTGCAAAGATCACTGAGCTGCATGGAAAACTTCACGGCGACTTGCCGTTTGCCAAACGAGAAGTTGCTGTCGGCAAGATGACTCCAGATGACTTTGAGGGTATCTTCAAACACCTTCGCCTCGTCATGATGCCTCTTATGGGTCTCGGATCTCTTATGGATATCTTTGATCGAGCGGCTGAAATCAATCACTGGGATAGCCATGATGACGGACACAAGAACTCTGATTCTGAAGCTCGTCGCAAGGAGACCGAGAAGGATTGGCACGAAATCATGGTTTCTGTCCACGACCCGATCGCAGAGATCATTCAGGCCATGGATCAGGGTCTCGAGCATACTCTTCTTAGATTCCAATTCGCGAAGCCGCCTAAGAAGGAGGTGTCAAAGGACACTGATCCAGAAGAGAGGGGGGACTTGGTCAGACCAGGTGACGATGGATTTGCTGCATATCTCGAACACCAATGCGATACTTTCTATGAAAAGAGAGGCATCACTTTATGGCAGTGGATCGAAAATAGAGGCATCAAGCTCAGGAAGGATTTCTTCGAACATCCGGAGAGCGAGCCCGTTCTGGACGAGATCTTCAAAGAACCGAGTCGCACACGGCACCGACAGCGCAGACAGCTCTACACACTGCTTTACATCGTCTTCCTGTTGAATTCGATCAGTCGAGCAGTACTCGACTTCGTTCGCTTCGCCGATGAACACGACCAAGCAAAGGCAAAGACAAGATTCATTTGGCCCGGCAAGAAGAGGTTCAGCAAGTGGATCATGAGCACCTTCAAGCCTCCGGACTCGACTCGCAGCGATGAGACTATGGTCACGGACCTGAACAGCAACAGTACCACCGTCTACCTAGGCTCCGCGTATTCCTCGAAGAAAGACCCTGAACATCTCCCGCCTTCGAATGCTTGGGAGAAGTTCGGAAATGTCATACGGAAGATGTCAAACTTCCTTAGGTCGCCTGAGTCTTCGTTTGGCTTCCGCTGTGCGTGCGCTACCATGTCAATCGCTATCGTCGCCTACTTGAGGGATACGCAGGCGTGGTTCGTCGAGCAGCGATTAGTATGGGCCATGATCATGGTTGCGATTAGTATGACGCCGACGAGTGGGCAGAGCTACTTCAGCTTTTTGCTGCGAATAGTAGGGACGGTGATCGCCATGGTTGCGGCTTTCTTGGTGTGGTACATGCCGGATCAACATACGGCTGGTATTCTCGTTTTCTTGTGGGTCTTTGTCTCCATCGGTTTTTGGGTGCCGTTGAAGAAGCCACAGCTTGTGATCGTGGGTCTTATAAGGTAAGTGGTAGTGATGAACTTGCAGACGAGGATAAAAGGCTGACGGGATTGCAGTGTGGTCACCACCACCCTGATCATAGGATACGAGCTCGAGGTCCGCAAAATTGGCATTGCACTCGCTTCGTCAAACGGCCAGCCGTACTACGAGATCTACAAGCTTGGACCTTACCGTCTTGCCACTGTTGCAGGCGGTCTTTTCGTTGCCTTCATTTGGACATTTTTCCCCTTTCCCATCAGCGAGCATTCGGCGCTCAGACAGAAACTTGGTGGAGCGCTCTACCTGTCTGCGAACTTCTACTCGATCGTTCACGAAACGGTTTTGGCTCGTATACGGGATGATGAGGGAGACATCGAGGACCCGAAGAGTCCGGGCTACGCGCTGCAGAAAGCGAGGAACAAAGTGTTCGCGAAGCAGATGCTGCTTCTCCAGGGTCTTCGAATGCACTCCGCTTTCGTGCGCTGGGAAGTGCCACTAGGCGGCAAATTCCCAGTCAAGGAATACGACGCAATCATCCAACTAGTCTCCAAGTACAACCCCTTCCTATCCATCCACCATCTCAGTGCTAACACAGGCCCAGTATCGTCAACTACACCGCCCTCCTCGTCTACGCATCCGCGACCTTCGCGCACCCCTCTCTAAAAGAGCCCGACTCGTCTGCGCAGTGGTTCCAAGACTTCCGCAAGCTGATCAAGGGCGCCGAACTCACGTCCCATGAAGTCACCTCGATGCTAGCGTTGCTCTCCTCATCCATCCAGAACGGGCAGCCCTTGCCTCCATACCTGAGTCCGCCGAAGAGCTACCAGCTCAACGCAAGGCTGGAGCAGGTTGATAGGGATATTTTGAGTGTGAAGCATCTAGCTGAGCCGGGGTATGCTGCGTTTGCGGTCATGCAGATTAGTACAAGGTGTATTAATATGGATTTGGAGAAGTTGTTGAAGTAAGTCACCCTGGGCACCGCGGGTGGATAGGAGTTAATGAAAGCTGACTTATATGACAGAGCGGTGAAGAAGTTGGTGGGCGAACTCGACTTCTCGTTCCATGTCGTGAGCACGCAGTCTTCGAGCGAGACGAGCTCGACAGAGACGCTGGTGAGCAGGATGAGCAGCAGGAATTCAAATGCGGAGAGGAAGACCAAACAATCTTAGTTGTAGCGTTAAGCGGTTTTGTTTGTTGGATTTGATACCCGATATATCGTTCTGTTCAAGCATTCTAGCCTGAGTTACGTTGACGCTGGCGTCCTTCTACGATGCAAAGCTCTTCCACACTCCTGAGCCATCTGCTACCCTTGAGCTATCATCCTCCTCCTCCTCCTCATCAGCAACCCCACCCTTCCCTTTCCCAAACACCACCATCCCCATCGACCTCACGAACCCAACACACCAGCATCCCAAACCCCTAACTCCCCTCACAACACCTTCCTCCAACCCACCCTCCCTCTCTACCGCCCTCCTAACCACAACCTCGCACCCCCAAACCTTCAAAATCTGCGCCTCCCTCACGACCCCGAGCCCCGGCTCCCAGAGATGCGAATCCGTCTTCGCACCAGCGTATATTTTCCAGTGCAGGATCGAGAAGAAGATATGTCCTAGCAGAGCGAGGGAGATGTATTTGAGAAGTAGGGTGAGGAGGCGGAGGATGGGGCGGGGGAGAATGTGGATGGAGATGGATATAGAGAGTGTGAGGAGGACGGCTGTGATGAGTTGGAGTGTGGTTTGGAAAGACTCTTGGTGGCCGGATTTTGGAGGCATATGGTCCTGCTTGGTTGGGGGTGTAGGTCTGCGAGGAGGAGCAGGGTGGTTGCGCTCGTTTTCGAGTTGTTTCGCGTGCATGCCGCGGGCTAGCTGGCGGAGTGAATATGTCGCTTGCACAGGAGGATTTGCAGTCCTGCGGTCCTTGTGTTGTGATTGATGAGTTGGGTTGAGGGTATCGATGCTTGCGGATAGGATGGATGTGGTTTGGCTCTCTGGTTCAGAGGGGGTAGCGGTTCTGCGTCCTGGACGTGCCATGGCGGTGGATGGTAAGGAGATGGTGTTGTGTAAAAGTTAAGAAGTTTCGTTACTCGTTAGTGTGGACGATATTTCGTATGTTTTAAGTAGCGCTGGTCGTGAGTCGCGATCTCTGGATTGGCGCCACGAACAACATTTTTCTCGGACTTTCACGAAGTGCCGGAAGTGCGTGGCATATTGGTATCTGACGATTTTGCTACATAGTAAATCTGGCAAGTCCGGTGAAAGCTAATTCATGGTGATCCAGACCACCAAGTCTCGTACGTGTAATAGTCGACAACAAGTTGGAAATGGTGTGTGTATGGAGAATATGACACTGGCACGGCAGTACATTACAAAAACCTCGAGTTGCAGTCATACTATGCTGCATCCCTTAGAGACTCTGAGACTAGCCGATCAACACCACATATGCCTACTCATGTGGCCCATTAAACGAACCGAAGCCTTCATTGTTCCCTGGATCTTCCATCACTTATCCGACCCACTAAGCAGCAAGGCCCGCGTTGCAAACCAATGGTCGTCACGAACATGAACATAGGCCGCCCCACTTCCTACAAACGTCTGAAGACACACCCAGCAAAGATGGGCCGTACAAACCCTGCATTGGATGTGGTTGCAGCCTTCTGTCTTCTCGAGCAGGGCTTTGCATTTGGGGCACTTTTTTGTGTTGTTGGCAGCTACTTTGATGTACTCTTCTGCGGATTGCTCGGCGGCGGCTGCTGAGCTCTTGAGCATTGCTTGGTGCGTATCACAGGTGATGTCGAGATGAGGCTCAATGCCGCAGTGCGTGCAGGTCTGTGTGAGGCAGGTATAGCAGGTGTGGATGGTTGATGAGTCGGAGTCGGTGCGTGAGTAGATTGATGGGCAGTCAGGTGTCCGGCAGTATGCGTAGAAGTCTAGGTTTGCGCGGATGTACTGCTTCAAGGAAGCCTAAGCAAGTGTTAACTCTCGGAATAGAATGAGTTGAAATTGTACGGACTTTTAGCAAGTCGTCCAATTGCTGACTGGAAAGGCATTTACGAAGGTCCGATATTTGGATTGGCATCCCACAGCCCTCTTTCCAGCACCGAAAAGGGAAGTGGTTCCTTGTGGAGTCCGTCAGCGCGGTATATAAATTGATGCTGGAAGCAATCCGGACAGTATGAGTGACTGCATAACAGCTGCGTCGCGTTAGTAAGCTCATCCCCACAGAGTCCACAGATCTGCTGATGAACTTTGAACTCGATGCCAAGAGAGTTGCAGACTTGAGACACTAGATCTTGTGAGCACCGGAGAACGAAGGTCTTATTGATGACATCGAGGCTGACGCATTCTAGCCCTTGCGTATTTTGCAGCTGTGACAGATGGCCTGCGCTCAGTAACCTCCCGAATGAGAGCTTGTCGAGAGCTAACCTGTGTTCTTCCGCCTGAGAAACCACACGAGCTAACTCCGCATGAATGGCATCAATCTGGTGGTGGTCGGCACTGTAGATGCGCACTCGTTGCTGCTTGGAATCTGGCAAGGTCAATGCCGCTGTTTCGCAACCAAGATTTATCCATCCAGTCCTGGCCTTCAATGGTAGCAAAAGAAGGATGTCACAGTTCAGTGACCGGCTGGGTGCGTATTTGCAGCTTATATCTGTCGGACCGAACTGTAGTTGAGCCTGCGAGAATTTCTTCGATAAGTGCCTTTACACTAGCGACGTCCTCCCTCTGTGTGCCAACTACCAGTAAGTCCGTCCTCATTTGACTCTCATGGTTCTTCCATGCAAAGTCCATGTCCGGCCACTTGTTCTTGAGCTCGTCGATCTTGTGTCGTACACGAACGACGATATCTGTCCGCGCAGTGAAGAAGACCCGATAGCGCAACTTAGCACTGGACGGACGCTGAACGGCAGCAAGTGCATGCTCAGGTTGCTTATATACAGCAAAAAGCGTACGCATTGTACTGCCATTGTGAAGCTTTCGAAGAGTGGAAGTGTACTTCAATACTCCGAATTCTGCAAGGTCAGGTAAGCGCTGGGTGCCAGAGTAGTTGACTTCTAGGAGGATGCTGGTTATGTTGGTCTTGACGGAGACATGATCGGTGATATGGACTGGGTTCTGTAGCTGGAGTGCGGATATGGTGCATCCGGCACCAAAAGTTGCGTGCGCCCCGTGGAACAAGCGAGTTGTTGACATATTTTGCGGGTTTGTGTCGAGGGAAAAGGAAGGTAAAGTTTCTTCTAGTATCTTAAGGGATCGATCAGCATTACTGCGTTGCCGGGTGAAAGGTATAGTAATGCCCTATTTGTAGGGGACTCATAATCTTAGAACGTGAAAGTCTGCGCGCCATTCAGACTTATCGTTCCTTTACCCTGGCAGCAACCAACAGTCTCTATGCTAATCATTTTCTACGTCCATGCTTGGCGATCAAGCTTCTACTCTCTCCGCATAGCCAGATGTGAGGCCCAGCTTTTCCTTCCTCGATACCATGCTGGTTGATGATGTGGTCGATCTGCTTGGCTCGCATGCGATTCGCACCTAAGGGCTGTGTCAGTCTCAGTTCAATACGGATTGTTATTCGAAAGTGCTTCCGCATTCTCTACAACAATGCTAGAAGCTGCGGTATACATGCCGACGCGCTCGCGAGGTATGACCCATTATGTAGAGTTTGTTTGGTACTTACTCAGAGTTGTGATTCCCTCTGCCCAGCCGAAGAAGAAGATGGCTTTGTTGAGCGCGCCCAGTTCCGCGCCTATCTTATCGGCCACCTCTGGTAATCGAGTCACGACCTGGAGCTGGATATTAGCTCATTTCGTGGAGAAACAAACTCGAGAGCGTGACTTGCTAATCGACATGAGAAGAATATACGTACCTGATCAATATTGCTAGGGTGTACACGAATCGGTAGCTGGAAACCTTCGGGAAGCGAATGATCAGATGATTCAGTCCATTTCTTGAGTCGTTCAGAGGGTGAGGTGGTCTCCTGATCTCTTTGTGCGAGCAGGAGGTTCGCGCGGGTCTTCTCGGTGTCCGTGGCGAGAGTGTCTACAATAAGGTTCATCTGGGCGGCAGCCTCCTCAGTGCAGACCATTGGATGTGAACCTATCGCGGGGTAAAGGTGAGTTGGCAAGAGCTTTTCCTCAGACTCTTCCTTGATCTGTTCTCGGACCTCTCGTGGATACCTGTGTTGTATCGCTATTAGTATGCTGCGGTGCTCCTGAAGTACGGTACAGAGGTGGATCTGAAGACAGATTCCTACATACCAGTCTAATATCTCACATTGCCGATGCGAAATGTCCGAGATAAGGGCAAGGAGGATAGTGCAATCGATGTTTAGCGTATCAGAGAGTCTTCGAGAGCGATCAACGAGAAGATTTGGTAACACTTCGCTTAATGCTGGAGACGGTGGAAGTTCGTTCGTAGCTTGGACTGTCGCCCCAGTGGCCCTGATCTTGTTGATGATCATGTCTACTTCCTTACTTTTGCCAGCTTCGAGCCGCGTCAGAACGAAGTGTACCTTAGGTGGACGCCCTCTAATTGGATTTGCGCGAGCTGCCTTGGCAAGCTCCATCGCATTTCTGACGATTTCCACCTGGTCTTCTTCATCATCGTCGTCGAGTGGACGTGCATCAGCCATCTCTTCATCTTCATCGTCCGAATCGTTCTGCCACCCCTGCTTTGCTAGGTCGAACAGTAGCCGTTTCTCGGACAGAGTGGCAACACGTATCCACTCAATTCTAGGATAAGAGTTAGTCGTATGTTGAGACAAAAAGAGATCCTGTGTTACAGGAGCACTAGGCACCATCTGAAATGGTCGGAAGGCTATCTGTATCATGTGCTAAAGCGCTTCAACAGCTTGTACGAGGCTTCGGTTGATACGAGATACGTACACCGTTGCTTCTACGTAAGGCTGCAGGAACTCCAACTTACCCGTCTGATGCAACAACATCCACCAACGCTGCTTTGCCTGAGCCTGGCTTGCTGCCCTTAGGGACCTTCCTTGGGTGGTTCCAGTAGAAAGCTCTCCGGAAGTTAAGTAGCCCTGAGGATCGTTTCGCAGCATCCCACAGTGCTTCGTAGTAGACTAGATTTGAAGAGACAATGTTGTGCCGTGCTTTCTCTTCTGACATATCGGACAACGAGATTCTTTTGAGAAAAGCTAGCTCACTCTTGAAGTCGTTCCTAAGATTTCGGTACTCGACCTATTGACAGTAAGCACATGCGGAAGCGCTTCGGAGCAACCATCCTTACAGGGTTCTCCAATTTCGCTAGCTTCTCGTTCGAATTGACGGCAGCAATATAGATCTCTAGCTCTTCACAAAGCGTTTGGCAACGCTTGATCAGGTTATTCACGGTCGATTGCAAGTCGGATTGATCCTCGTGGTTGTTTTCGTGTAGTTGCAATTCCCCCATATTCTTCGTTAGAGTCGAGGCCATCTTGAAGTATATACCGGCTCTGAACAGTCTTAATGACAGTGGAGAATTGTCGGATATTTATCGAATATTAGAAGTATTGGAAGGGCGGTCCTTGAGTCATGTACTGGGCGAAGGGCTATGGAAGATTCGAGTGCGTCCGAATCGCTGCCTGGAGAGCCTCAGGTCACTGACTCAGCGGGAAACTCGCGTACGCCTTCAACGCACGTTATTAGTGAATTTGACGAAGAAACTCAGAGGCAGAAGGGTAGCATAGGATATCTTCGGTCCGACGATTCTCCGACCCCGCGAAAAGTTACCTGGCTCAGCTTCGGCCAACCCCACTTCACTTTCAAGCAACAGCGGCATTCGAGGAATTCACTATGCCAAACTTCGAAACCAGCACGGAGTGGTACGAGCAATCGTCACTCCTCCTCAAGGCTCGGCCCACAACTGTGCGTCAATCCCTCCACCCCTACCCAAGCATCTCATTAACCTCCAACAGGCGCGCATAACCTCCAAATACTCCGTCCTCAAACCCTCCGCCTCGAAAGTCCAGAAACGGCAAAAGTACCTCGATAAACGGAAAGACGCGCCGAAGCCACCATCTACGTCCGCCGAAGCTTCAACCTCCCTCACAAACCCCGAAGAACTCGTCGCGACATTCACACTCAAGACGTACGATCCAGTATCGGGGACATGCTTACAGTACGAGACGAACAAAGCCGCGGAGGTGGGAAGATTAATAGGGAGCTTGGGGAGGCTGAGTAAGCATATGGCTGCGCTGCCAGAGGTTGCAGAGGATCTGAGTGCGCCGGCTGAAGGAGCGGGCATTTCAACGCCAAAGCTTGAGGTGGATGGCGATGTGAGAATGAGTAGTCCAGCACCGGGCGCGGAACAGAAGGCTGGTGGTGGAAAGAAGAAAAAGAAGGGGAAGAAATGAACATCGACGAACGCGCATCCAGATCTGGGATTGAGATGGAAGGGAAGAGTAAAGCAGCCATGCGCGAAGCCCGACGGATTCTGGACCGTGAAGCTGGTGGGCTTGAGCTATGAATGCTTCGAAAGCATTCTGCAGCATCAAGATCCAATGAAATACCTCAGGATGGCATCATAAGGCATGGTAGACGAACCCTAAGGATGTGATATGCATAGTCTAGATCCATGAATCTAGCTTATCAAGACAGAGACAGCAAACGCCGTTCCGTTGCGTTGTCCTCAAAATAGAGATACCAGGTACCCATCTAACGCCTTCTAGATCTCAACGCGACCCCATCAATGTCCCATCACGATGTCATATATCTAAAACACCATACCCCAATTATCACCACATCCTCAACATCCTTCACTATCATCCATACCTTCACACCCCCTAGTAACCCTCATCAACCAGAAAATCCCACTCCAGCACAATCTTCTCATCCTCTTCCTTCTGCACCCCCTCAAGCACCTTCTGCTTATCGACAATCTCCCAGTCCGGCTCCTTGACGCTGACACCCAAAGACTGTGCTCGACGCAAGAACTCTTCGACGCCCCCCGGGGACTTCGGTGAGGTGGAGGGAGATGATGCTGTGGAGGAGGTGTCGAGTTTGTAGTAAACTTGCTTCTTGCGTGGGTGGAGGATGTTAGTCATTGTTGACATACTCGTGATGGTGACTTGCGATGATTGGGTGTCTGGGACAGATATCTGCACTGTCACCCAAGAGCAACGACTGAGCGTTTGTATCAGTCAGCCAAGTCAGGTATCGTGCGCAAGAAGTGCTGCGGCGTGTCGATAGCAGCTTGGAGTTGGAGATGGGATGTTGTTGGTGCGACCGTTGCACACCAGCGCTATATGGTGCTATGTATGTGTAGGAATATTTTGTCGCCTAGTCGCCGAGTGAATCATGGAAACGGGAGTACTTGTGATTTGGTTTAAGAACTGCTGGAGTGCTTCATTGTCACTAGGCGAAGATGGTAGTGTGTTTGCGCAGTGATTGTGCAGCTCATAAGGCACCTAACGAATAGTATTGAGAAGCATGTTGAGACATTTTGTGGGACCTTCGAGTCTCATATCGGACTCGACACCGAGACCTGGTGGCAGGAGCATGTTGTAGAATGAGAGCGCTGTACACAGCCCTCTAATGAGACGGCACTCTGCAATCTTTCTCCACAATCCTAGTTGGAACACAAGGACATACTGTGGAATGCAATACACTCTAGGAGCGCCTCCACATGTATTAAGAAGCTCTTCTAAGGCGGTTTTTCAACGCTGTCCCGTTTTGTAAGCACGGGGCGAAGAGAGCGAACGCACCCCAGAAGCAGTAGTATGTGGACCAGCGACCGGCTCCTCCGTGTGGAAAGAATGCGCAGCTCAACTCTTAGAACCACAATGCTCTTCTGATGCTCTCAACGTTGCTGTGATCTCACAGGTGCAACTTCAGAGAGCGAGATTCGGGCCAGAGCTGGTATTTCTACCACGCCAGCAAGGCTTCCCCACATGGCCTCTCTACTCCAAAGTGATCGTCCTGATCTCGATGTATTCATCTCTCGTGTGTATGAAGAATGCCAGGGGCGGCGCGGGCTTTCGGAGACAGGAGCGTGCGAGCGGTCGTCGAGGATGGATCGGAAGGCAGAAGCGAGATTTCAGCGCGATCAACGAGGTGCGGGCGGGTGTCTACAGCGGCTGTTAGAAAGCAGAGAAGGACGAGCCTTCATCTGCTAGAGACTGTGAGATGAGCGACGAGGTCTGCGACTGTTAGGAGTTGATCCTGATGCATCAGCTTGCTCGCTGTGAGAACTCTGCAACATGCCAGCCACGAGTGGATCGAGCGGTCAGAACGCGCTGCGTACGCAGTGCGTTCTGACCACCCGCGAAAGCTCTCAGCGAAGCTAATGGACAAGGACACGAAGATCAAGAGTTTAGATAGATGAATAAATGATTCAAGCTACTTACCTTACACTCACAGCGGCTGGCCTGCCTCAAGCACTCAACCCACAGCATTTCGCGGCACGCAGCCCAACAAACCCAGCGAACAGCACCAACGCAACGAGCAAAGCAGCAAGACAGCGGCAGCTGTCCTGCTTTAGACTACGACAACAAAGAAGACTCTTCCTCAACCTACCACGCAATGCGCAAGTAGAATCAATGAAAAGTGATGCCAAAGGTAGGCGGACCAGCAAAAATTGCCCCGGTGAAGCCCCCGAAGGAGATTCAAACCGAAACCTCTCCGCGCTGTGCAATGCAGGAGATCTCGATTGAGCCACTTATGCTTGAGCAAATGGTCTCCCAACTGTGAGTTGTTAGCAAAGGTTCAAAGGACCAAAGGACCTAGTAGTATGGGGGGAGGGTGAACATACGAAGGTAAGTATGCCAACAGGTATACTCACCATCGTATGTTCATGTGAGGGAGGGGTGAACTTACGAAGGTCTGAGAAAATGTTAGCTTTGTTGGAACAGTAGGGAGAGGAGATGGGAGACGAACAAGTATGGTCGAATGTCAGGGCCCGGGGATCGGCTTGCTTTTGTATTTGCGACAGTGGCCCGTGCGCAAAAGCGCGCTAGCTGGCTTGGCTCGCTTCGCAAATTGCGGTGGCTCGAGCTTTCGTTCTCTCTCTCTCACTTGCTGCGTTTCTTGCCCCGTCACGTGCGCGTGTGCTCCTTCACTAAACATCGGTACAGCATTCAGTTGCCTCAGCGAACATCCCCAATGTGTCGAAGCGCTTTCATTCCGCAATCTACCTCCACAGTCCTGTAATTTTCTAGTGATCTGATAGACGGCGCACTGGTTATAAGGACGTCGTCCCCTCGAACCCCTCCTCCCGTTTTATACTTACCTTCGTATGTTCATCCTCCCCCCATACTACTAGGGAGAGGCTCGGGGCAGCAAGCTGCCCCAGGCCCGTCTGATTTACTTCTACCTCCCCAAGGCTATACTTGATGCACCCAACAATGATATTTCGGAGCTGTCATACTGATCTCGATTCTCACTATATCAGTGCTCCCCAAATTATCCATCTTACTTGATGTCTTGAGGTCCTGAAGCCTTCCAGCACTCCCAATCCACGAATCCAATCTACCAGAACCGAGCGGCATTTCAACACCATTCGGATCAAGATCCTTTCTGACCCAACATGATACTGCATACCGAGGTCTTGAAGCCCTCCAGGACATCCGATGCACAAAATCAACTCACATAATCCGAGCGACTTTCCAGCACCCATGTAGATCAAGAACCCTGCCAACATCACCAATTCACTACATGCGTATCTGTATCCCGTTCCTGCGCTCTCCAACTGGTTCCACAAATGTGGGCTGATCGAGCCTCGGCATCGTTCCATCCCACTCGCTCATGTCGCTCCAAGGTTCGGGCTCCTCGCGCTGATAGGTATTGCGAACTGGTAGCTTGCCTCTCGCTTTCTCACTCATCACTACCTTCGGATGAGCTGCAGATTGCTCTTCGTGCGCCTCGTGTCTGTTGAATGGCTGCGAGGGTGTGCCGCTCGGTGTGTATGCCAGGGCAGGTCCGCCACCCCGATAAGACTGCCGTTCCGGAATCCCCTTCTTCTTTGCTTCACCTCCTCTACGCGCTTGCTCGTTCATATCACGGTCTGTCTTCGAAGTGTTGGCATACCGTAGGGCGTCCTCGGGTGTATCATGGGCCCGAACATTTCCAAGTGACGGATTGACCCCTTCCATTCTGCCCATAGCTTCCTTGTCCTTCTTCGGCGGAGATCTGCGTTCCTTCTCTGATGGCTTTTTTGATGGAGGTGCTTCATCCGGCTGATCATCATCAAAAAGCCCAAAGCACGAGCGGTTTCCCGAAGACCATCGTCTCGGTCTTTCCGTTGACTCACCCTGTGGATCGCGTTCACGCACCAATGTACTCTTCCGCAATCGCTTAGGAGTACCAGGTCCGAACAGTAACGGGTACGCGTAGCTTCCAATCTGAGTAGGATCTGGACACGCAGCGAGAAACGAAGCTCTTGCCAGAGATCTCAATGGGTTTCTCCGGGAGAACTCCTCGATACTCGATTTGACAGGTCGTAAAGCGTTCGCCTGCTCCTTCTTCCATGCCTCATCCATCGGAGTTCCACGTGGTATCGTCGTCCTTGCTCCACTTTCTTTAAACTCTTCTCGAGATCGTGGATCTTCGACCAGACTGTTGTAGTACTCGTCAGCCCGTGGCCTCTGCGAAACCGAAGGGGCGCTACGTACGGTAAAAGACCTCTTTATTCCACTTGAAGCACTTTTCTCAGGTTGTCGCCGTGCTGGGTCCTTCTTACGGATATTCCTATCCTTCGGGGGTACCGGTGGGGGTGGAGTAGAGCGACCATCTCCAAGCACCGAAACAGAGTTCTCAGGACCCTGCAAACCTGGAGCCGGGTGTTGTCTATCGATATCGTTGTTCCAGTACGTGGGTGAGTTATACGGAACCGGGATGTTGGCAGGATCAATGATCGAGTCCTTGTCCCAGTCCGTCTCCTGCCTGAAATATGGGGCGCCCAATGCTTGCCCGAGATCTTTGTGCCTCCGCCGCGGCGTGGGGAGTAACTCGTCGCTACCAGAAGACGTTGACGACGATGCTCTCGACCAGTCAACTCTCGAATCAATGTCGTGCCAGCTAGCCATGCTCAGGCGCTGCTGGAGCCTAGTTTGCTCTGGAGTCAAGTACGTGCTGTCTGGCTTCTCCAGCTTGACTTGCAGATATGCTTCCGGCTCATATCTCGAGACCTGTGAGTATCGATTAAATACAACGATCGAGTTTCCAGGAGTTGGGAAGTCATCGATCATGCTCTCGTCATCGCACATGAATGAGGTGCGTCGATCGTCTTGGGGACGGTTGCGTTCTTCTTCCCTCAACTGGTTGAATGTTTCGTACAGCTCAAATTTGGCAACATCGTCACGATTCTGCGCTTGCCAGTGCTCATCCAACTCTGGGAATTCTCCGGCAAAGTCACTCTCGTTCGTCGCCAAGCCCCCGTATCGCCTTGGAACGGTGATCAGCAAGACCGTATCCGTGACGGCATCTGGCAATGGAATCCCTTCCTTCTCTCGAATGTCCAACACGTCGGAAACGCACTTGAGGATAGGGTCGTCCTCCTCGTTGTTTACTTTCCTCCAATGAAGCACTAATCGAACTACCTGCAGAGTAGTACCGGGGCTGAAAGGGAAGTGTTGACGCGAGTTTAGGCGTACTGTTGAGTGAGACACGTCCCAGATGAATCCGACGACTGGGGGATTTTCGCTGCTCCGATTGGAATGCTCGTATGTGGAGTCAGACGCACGCAGTACTGCCGAGCGACTTTTACCGCCTCTAAGACTGACTGTAGGTTGCTGCGTGCTCCGCGTTCGGGAGGGCGAACTCTGCTTACTCGACTGTAGTGTCGGCTGTTGAAGCTGTTTAGGCTGCTCAAACCTCACAGACCGTTTTTCTCGACCTCCTTGCAGTACCTGGAAGATATCGTCGAGCTGATCACCAACACCAAGCTCTTTGACCCGATCGAAGCTATTCAGTATCAGTCGAGCTAGGCCCAGGATGCTATTCTCGAAATGCTGCGCTTTCTCCTCTGCCGTGGCGGCTTTCTTACTCACGCCGTTTATGATAGCAGTCTGGCCGGCAAGCTTCTTCTTGAGCGTCTCATTCTCAGCTTCTTGTTCGATATATCTCTCCTGAAAAGCTTGGAACTGTTCAGCAAAGTACTTGGCTCGCTCCATCCAGACTGTGTCAATGTCAGCTGGCGCAGGAGCAACGTCGCTCGGGACTTCCTCGGACTGCTGGAGTGATACATCGTCGAAGTCCGCAGGCGTCCCACCACGAGCGAAGTCATGAGATACAGGATATAAGGTCTGGGGTTTGAAATCATCGCCATGGTGAGAGAACAAGCGCTCATTGTTGTCGATCGAGTCCGAGCCATCGGAGTCAGGCAGATACGGCGACTCGACCTCTTCTATCCCTCCTTGTCCAGCAAAAGCCGAGAAGCGGTCCGGGAACGAAGGAATCGGAGCTCTAAACGGTCGTCCCTGTACCAGGCCCACGAAATCACCATATTCCTCCCAGTCCTTGTCTTCCACCTCCTCGAACCCCACAAACCCACCACGAAGATAGTGCTCCTTGGAACTATACTTCTTCCCCAAATACTCAGGGAGATCAATCGTCCGCACCATCTTAGCGAATTCGAACGCACTCGCACCAGGAGGGCAAATGAACTTCATATCCGGCTTCGACACGATATACGTAGCGCTCTCGCCCTCCTCGCCCCAGAACTTCCCAAGCTGAAGCTGCCGCATCACAGGAGTGTCCCACATGCCCTCTATCATCGCATCCTCAAGGGCATCTTCGACACGCTCTTCTAGTAGAGGGTCGTCATGCGCTTCGATGATCTTAGTGCTTGTCTGAGGACCAATGGTGAGTGCGCGGTGGCCAGCAGCTTGGTGATAGTCTAGCGCTGCTTTGAGTTGTCGCATGTGTGCGTGCTTGTAGAAGTGGACTACGCATGCTCCGGTGGGAAACTTTAGTCCTACGACGTCGGGCGCGTGGGCGGGGATCTGGAAACCTGCTGATAGGGGGAAGAGGATGTGTGGTGGTATGCCATTACGAGTATCATTCCGACTATGGACGTAGAACTCGAATGGCGGGATGTGGTCACCGGTCTTGATATCGTTGTTCTTCTTCGGACCTGGGATTCTGGGGTCGGCGCCCCCTCTGCTCAGATGCGGTGTGTGTGCTTGGGGAGAGGGAAGACCGGTAGTATTTGGCGTACTGCCGGCGACTGAGATAGTTGAGGTGTGACGCTCACGATGCATCCCATTATCGACATGCAGGTCTGCGAACGTCACTCTCTTGCTCTTACCATTGGAGGTCGGAGTGATGGGACTCTGCGGGCGAGGATGAGGACGCGAGAAGTAGTTTTCGTCTGCGCGTACTCGCCGTTCATGTTCTAGTACTTGCTGCTCGTGCTGTATTACTTGTTTCTCGTGTTTCAGCACTTGTTGCTCGTGTTCCAGAACCTGTCGTGCGTGGTCTTCTATCGGCACTGGACTTCCGTATCGAACCGGCGCCGGTGCGTAGAGTTCGTCATGTCCACCGCCAAAATACCCACTTCCAGACTGCTCATCTACGTCGCTCAAGCCCGTCAGATCTGCAGGGATACCATCGTGAACAACCAGACTCGAGGCCAGCTGCTCCACGCCATCGCCATTGACATTCTCCGTCTCAAACCCATGGTCTGGAAGACGCAGACCCGCTGCATCGCCCCCACCTATCTTCCCCTTCTTCCCCACCCCAAAACTCTGCTCTTTAACCCACGCCATCAGCCTCTCCCTGAACATCTGCTCTTCAATCCATCTCCGCCACCCCTCGACACCAAGTTCTTCCGCCTCATTCAGGACCTCGAGGACATCGGTCAATTCTTGGATATCTGCACTATCGCTCTTGGAGTAGTGGGATTGGATTTGACGATCAGGCTGTTGTGCAGAGATACGTGCATCGAGTTGCTGCGTGAGCGACCCACGGAGACATTCGAGCGTCCACTGTAGATTGGCTACGCGCTCGAGGACGTTTGATGGGATAGTGGGTTCGTCGTTGTGCTTCAGTTTCGTTATGAATGGGTGGAGGGCGTCGTAGGTGTGGATATGTGAGATTGATGATAGGAGGAGCGTCGACATCTTGCTCTCAGGCGCGTGGACAGGATGAGGATACCTGGTCACTGCCACTGGTACATGGAGATTTGCTGGAACCGGAGAAGGTGATGAGGATCGGAGATGGACGCTCGGGGTGTGGAGACGCATATAGAAGTCGTTCACAAGGTCTGCGAGACTTGAGGAGTCGGAGGAGTCGGAGGAGTAGCTTGCGAAGTGCGCCATTTGATTGAAGACTGTAGGTCGTGCTAGGTATCGGATATTGGAAGATGTCGCAATGCTGATGCTGCAAAAGCGGTGACGACAGACTTGAAGATAGACTTGAAGAAAGGAAGGTAAGGACTTTAGAAAAGTTTACTTATGGAAGGCGAGATATAGTCGCTTAGAGTGGGAGCATTGCATAATGGATGTGAAGAAGAGTTCCGATGCTGTAATGCAATGTGAATGCTGGAGACGTTTGATCACACCAAACGCACATGTGTGGATGCCTGTAGACGAATGAGAGAGTGTAGTCTGGATCGATGGACAGTCATTGGTACAAACACGAATATCGAATGTGAAGTGAACAAAATGCATCAAAGCTGTGGAATTCAATAACGTCAAATTTGAGAAATCGAGAGCGATAGCATTGCTGCGCTATATACCGTACCGGTCTAAAATCGATCACAAACATTGCCTTGGGGTATACCGTATTGAGTAGCTGAGTCTTGCCTTGCCATTGCCTGTATTTCGTACGCCTTGTAGATGACCGTGTCCGAACACCAATGTACCGTGCCCATATCCGCCCGAGCATAGAATTGAAAACAAATGAGACGCCAGTGCTATGGATAAGTTGAATGAAAAAGCGTATATATAATGCCCTCAGGCCATGAATGAGTGACAACAAATGTGAAGTATACAGGTGTTAAGGAAATTCGTGATGCGTGGCCGTTCAAGGATCAAGGATCAAGGAGTGAATGGATTCGCCACGTGGAAGCGGGGCGCGTCATTGTTTCAAACGCCCGGCATAGCACCCCAGATCCTGATCCGGTAATCAGATCTCGTTTCAAGCTGAGATTTGATCTATGCGGTGGGATGTCTGGTAGGGGTGGTGTGCCTGCTGCGACTCCTGTCCGTATCGGACGAAGTGCGAGCGCTGGCTGCTTGCTGAGCAGCAACCTCCCTTAACCTATCGGCCAGAGGGAAGCTGGGGCTGCGCTTTGGACTCGGGCGTCGTGAATTGGGCTGTGAGCCTGGATGCGAAGTCGGACCGGAGAGGGTCAGATTGCGAATGCTGTTTGCGCGCGTGCTAGGTGCTGAAGGCCCATCACGCGTGCTTCCCGGAGCAGAGCGAAACACGGTACTCCGGGACTCGGTTGAACGGCGTCTTGCATCGGGTTCTCGATCGAAAGAGTTGGTTCGAGAGTGGATGTACTCTGGATCATCGCCCTTCAACATGTGGCGGAACTCCCCAGTGAATTGATCGATGCACCAGAGCTTATACGGTCCCGGTATGAATTGACCATGAGAGTCCCAGCATTGCACCCAGGCGATGCCATCGTCGAGTTGAAAGAAGCCGGCTTGGATGTATTTGCCTGTATCTGGATTCAAGACCTTGCCATGCTGTTTCCGCATCTCGTAATCGGGGGCAAGAAAGTAGCGCTTGACGACCTTCGAATATTTGACAGCGACCGGAGGCGTCATCTTGATGGTCTCTACCTCTTGGACCTGAATCCCGAACTTCTCATTGGCGGGTGACAGAGGGGCAGATGAGACCTTGTCGGTAGCGACGAGATACCAGCCTCGACCAGGAATGTATTCGTAGGTGCCTGGGATGGGAGAGTCCCAGTGTTCAGTCTTGCGGGTCGACCGCGGTGCCTTGCCAGAAGACTTGAACCATTTGTGCGGCGAGAAGAGCGTTTGTGTGGCGACGAAGAGATTCGGTGTCATTCCAGTCCAGCTGAGAATTCGCGATTCTCTTCAACAGTCTATCTTAGGTCTGACGACCGAAGGTGGATTGAGAGTTGGCTTTAACCCGCGTCGAGTCGGGGGCGAAGCACGTGAAAGGTGTCCGTAAAGGAGCGAGGATGCTCTTGAAGGCGGAGGAGCTGTGGAGGAGTAGATCACGGGGATGGAGGCCTCAGAATTACTGGACGGAGGGATCAAACGAAGGCTCAGAGCCGACGCTGATCGCAACGTGCAAAGGAGCACGAAACAGATGTCCTAGGACAGCAGGAAAGGCGTTGGAAGATTGGTCGCTCGTTGGAGAGAGAAAAGCAGATGGGAGGAGACCCCAAAGTCTTTAAAGGACGGGAGCTAGTTTAGAGCCAGGAACAAGCGTGAAAAGCTACGGTCGCGCACACCACCAGGTGAAATTGGCAGGCCGTAGCGCGAGGCCGTGGATCATATGAAAATTTGATACTTACTCGCCTCTGACCGACGATTCGTCATCTCGACGACCAGCGAGCTCATCTGCTGCCATCAGACCATTTCGTCTCTGCTAACCTGACCGATATCGTCGCTGTGTCCCGAGCCTCCTGGAGCCGTATCGCGCCATTGTTCTTTTGCGATACAGACAGCAGCTTGCCTCCTGCATCCTTTGATAAAGGCCACATTCGCCAATCAGACCAGGCAGACAGCCCATGTGTCGCTCGGGAAAAGTCGCGACGGGGAGATAAAGGCTGACGTGCGACATGGGACCTGTACGCAGCCCTTGCACATCAATCAAGCACATAGCGAGCGGTGAGTATTGTGTTGGTGTTGAGAGCTGTGACCGCGTGCGGAAGGGGCATCGGGTTCTGTACGACCCCTGTAACTGCAGAAGCGACTCAGCCAAACCACCAGAGCCACCCAATGTCCAGATTATGGCCCGCCGGCGGAAGGAAGGCGTCTCAGATTAGCGACATGCCAGGTGTTTGTAAGTAAGATTAGGACATCGCATGTGCTCACGGAATCCTGTATCTCATGCTGATTCTACCCTGACTGGCTGCACAGCCTGCTTCCAAAGCTGTGGAACACTACGCACGCACATATTTATACACCATTGCGACTCCCGGAATGCGGGTACAGATAGCGTATTGCCATTCCTGAAGTGCTGCAATTGGGTGAATGAGACCCCACCTAAGTGGTGCTTGATAGATGGAGCGCTCCCACAGGATAATGCACTACAGTACCTGTACCCTACTCCGGAACTTGGCGCAGCGCATCGGAGCGTCTCGGACAGGTCTTGGAAGCGTGCTGGGTAAATCTTGTGAAAGCTTCGGTGGATACTTGCCCGAAAGGTTGCATCAAGGGTACATCAACCTGTGTCTCGGTCAAAGGTCGCGCAAAAAGTTGGTACCCCGTTGCGCGGCCGAGTCTTTTCCAAGTTGGACACTGCATCTGGATGAATGGCATCTGATAGTGGCATGCCTGGTTGATTGGGCGGATTGCGTTATGATAGGAGATCTGCTGTACCGCCATGTGCTATCAGATTGATATCGCTGTGTCACGTCACCGTCCGCGATCCTGGATCCTTTGAATCAGGTAGTGGAATAGTAGGTTTCCATTGCAAGCCCCGCTACACACGAGCCCCAGACCACGCCTCATCCTGCGGCCTAAGAGCACATGGCAGACATACTCCCCTCACTGTATGCTAGTGCGTGTGTTTTGGATACATGCCCCATTTTTCGTCATAGAGCAGAAGAAGGAATCACCGGAGAATTCCCATTGCCGTAACTAGAGACGCCTTGTTATGCCCCGCCCCAAAAACAATCCTCGCCTCTACGAGTCAACCTTGACCCTGGCCTTGCCGTTGGTCACCTTCACGCCCAGTTGCTTCGCCCTCGCGATGATGTCGATACGCTTCCTTGCTGAGACGGCGTGTGAGATTCTAAAGCTGTGTTAGTACGGTCCGAGACTGATTCAAGGGCCAAGCATACTCTGCGGCGAAGGTGTTGTTGTGCATGAGGAGAAGGTCAACGTCGGCGGCTGCAACTCTGTTAGTCTGGCTCAAACGTTAGAGAGTCGCCTTTCTTACTATTGTTGACGAGGAAAGCCTTGTGGCCGCTGGGCATCAGGTGACGGGTCTTCTTGTTCGAGCCATAACCAATCTATCCAGTCTCGTCAGCCTCGTTCCATCGCCTGGTTTCCTTTCCACAATATCTCCCAATTCCCCCAAAGTGCCAATTCGCATGTAGAGGTCGTCGTACCTTGGGCATAGCGGCCTGTCCCTTGAAGCGCCTACGAACGCGGTTGTCGATACCTTTAGGCTTCCTCCATGACGGGTCGACGCCTGTCCACTGTCAGAACTACTGCCAATGTCCTCATTCCCTTGTATTCTCACATTTGAAGCGGTCGGACTGGTGGCGGTTGAAGCGCTTGCGGTCTAGTGAAAGTGTCAGTCGCGAAATTCTAAGGTGAGCGGCGAAGGTCGTGCGTACGCTTCTTGACGATCGGGACGTGCTTCTTTGCTGCAACCATCTTGGAGTACTGTCAGCAGTTTCAGAGGAGCAAATTGAGTCGGGATACGCACTTTGTCGGTTTGTTGTGGTCGTCTCGATCTTTCGGCGTGGGAAGTTCTCAAGGTTGGCGAAAATGAGGCAGCCGCGAATTGGTGGGTGCTTGGCGCGCTATTAGGCGAGCCAATCAAGTGGGGTAACAGCCAGCACCCCAAAGAGCACACGATCATCACACAATGGATGATTCCTGTTTCTTTTCAGTAAATGTATATGCCAGGTCTTTGAATATGACACCTGGAAGACTTCACGGCTGCAAAATGTGACAAGTGCGTGTGCAGGAGCGATTCCTCAGATTAGGCGCATGGCCGGTTTACTATATATGCAAGCTATCATGTTGCATGCTAGAAGATGCTTGTGTGAACGCAGTGTGCTGAAGCATAAAGGGTATGTGATGCTCGCCGCATAGTCTCCATCTCGTAAACCATATTCTGCTCCAGTGAGCATCGTAAACCTCAACCCATGACAATCCAGCGATGATAATCACCCTCCAATGCTTCCTCAATACTCCATTGCCTCCGCTTCCTCGCCGCCTCCACGCTTCTCCTTGACGAACTCGACGAAGTCATCGATGACGGATGGCCAGGAAGACTCCTCGTTCCAGAAGCTGATCTGTTCATCGTCGAGGGTCATCTGAGCGAACTTGAGAGTCTCGTTCCACATGTCCTTGTTGACGCTCTTCTTCCACTTGCTGGTCAGAAACTCGCCCCACCAGTCTATCCAGGGAGAGTTGGGGGTGCGCCACTGAACTGGAGACATGGGCGAGGAAAAGAGAAGCTCCCAGAAGCCCGCGGCGTTCTCGAGCGGTATTGCCTTCTGCTGTGCGGTCTTGCCGAGCTGGAAAGAGAACTTGTAGATCTCGGTGAACTTGGTCTTATCTGATGGTAGTGACTTCTTCAGAAAGTTGATGTGCGCCTTCTGCTTCTCAATCGAATCGGCACTATGACAATACGTTAGCGGAAATCCCAATTGTTGTTGAGAGACGTTTAGCAAGCATTGCACATACCCAACCGCTGCCCATCCGTTAACGAAGCCGTCACGGCTGATCTCGCCCATACTAGGAGCTTGGATGATCTCCATTGCGGCAAAGCTGTCCAGGCCTTCCAGATTGACTCCTATCGCATCCAAATACTTCATTGATCCGTCGACACCGATTATGTCCGGCGAGTTCTTGGGATCATCTCGATACTTGTCGAAAAGCGAGCGAAGTTTGCTCTCCGAGCCCGAGGTATTGGACGTTGCTCCGCCGCCTCCTGAGAAGTAACTGACCAGAGAGTTAGCAAATTTTCAAGCCGCTCGAGCACCAAGAACGCGACAAGACACGAAACAGAAATTGGGTTAGTAAGTTGAGACCGGGCTGAATCTCACGAGCACGGAACAGGATGAAAGATAGTCGGCTTCGAGATCTCAGATCTGGAGAGGTGTCCAGTCGGCTAGACTTCTGGCTAGCACACATGGTAAGATTTCCTCGAGGTCTCCTGATACCGATTGTAGTGGCTAGAGGGTTCCGATGCATTCGAAAGTGCCGTGGTCGGGAAGCAATGGGAGGCCGGAATCGCGTCGAGCGTCGACCATTTCATGGTGTTAAGAGCATCCCGGAATATCGCAGCGACAGTCATAGGGACGAGTGTCATACCTTGTGTGACTAGAGAGCAAGGGGAAAATGGAACGCATAGCTTCCACTATTCGCGGATCTAATCGTGACGCTCCAGTGTTATGAAGGCGGTCAGGAGCACCAGTCCCTTGAAGGTCTGTAGTGGAGTAGGGGCGAGGAGCAGATTGAGGGGACCCTGAATAGCGATAAGGGCTTACGGGTGGGCCATATAGGACGTCGCTCATATGCTCGGTTTGCCGTCGCTGTTGTTCGAGCTGGAATTGCTGTACTTGGAGTACTGTCGCAGGAGGCACATAGTTGCTCCTGAACGCGTTGCCAGTTAGCATGTCGTTGCGTATGTTCCCATGCTTTGTGGGATACGTACCATTGTGAGCTTGTGAATCTGCCCTTCCGGTGGCGAGCTGCAAGCTGCCTGGCTCTGTCCTCGCTCGCACCAAATGTCATCGTCGCCTCGCTGAAGTAGGGGATGTTGTGAGGAGGACAGGCAACCTTCTACAAGTAGAAGTAGCCGATGCCACGACAGCAACCCTTCCTTCTCATTCTTGTATATCGTGCCTTCGTTGTACATTCGGGACGCTCTTGTCTTCGCCAAAACGTCGCGGAAGTCGTCCTTAGTCCTTTGGAAGTATCGTGCCGGTCCAGATCCAGGTAGCAGCTGAGCAAAAACATGCAAAATCACAATAGAAAGACAGCACCAACTTACCCATTGACAGCCTGGTCTGCGACCCAGCCAGAGCTCTTCAACCACTGCAGGCACCCCAACTATCAGCAACGAACTCAAGAAAAACATCCACCTACCCCAGAGCTGCAAGGATCCGACCCCACACCCAAGCGTATATGTTGTAGAAGAAGTTGCCCTCACTCACCCGTATTGCCGTATTCCGGTCGGCCTGTGTGAAGTTCTGGAACTGGCTGATAGCCGACTTTTGCTGAGACGTGTAGCCTGGCGGCATCTCTGCGTTAGCTGTATTCCACGGCCTTCTCTGCTACTGTGCGCGGCGCGGTCTCGAGGAGGTGCGGGGCTGAAGGAGGGAAGAGTGCGACTCGTGTCGCAGGAAGGGAAGAAGATGAGAGATAACGCCGAGCGGGAGGAAGTAAACAGGTGCGTGAAGTGCTGGACCAAGGTGTAGCAGCTGTGACGCATCGGCAGGCAGCGAAGCCCACCCGTTGACGCGATGAGATGCTGGGCTGGCTCGTCTAATCTTATCGCGCGACGGCTGGACCCCTCATCGAGCTCCCGTATTGGCACCCCTGCCGAGCTTACACCACTCCTCCAAAAGAATATAATAAGAGACGTAACTTACCATCATCTGCGGCCTTCTTCGTCTTCGCTTTTGTGGTCTTCTTGGGAGTCTGCGTATCACTTGGCGGATCGTTCTTCGCAGGCGCAGGGGCGGCTGCCTTCTTCGATTTCTTGTTGGAGCCGGCCATCGTTGCAGCGTTGTCCTTACCCGCTTTGCGTTTGGGAGGCATGGAGTCGTCGAGGGTTGTGCGGCAGGCAAATAGACGAAGCCACTTTTTTAACATATAAGTCTGCGGTGCTGGAGCCTTAGAACGGCTCCGACAGTGAGAGTGAAAGCTTGCCAAGACCGTTTCCGCAGGGAGCGGGAAGGTGCGTGCTGCCGCCAGGCTGTTGACTCTAGTGAATAATCGGAATTGTTTGCATAGACTGTAACAACGTAGAGCTTCAAGATGAAAGTAAAGAGGATGTTGGTGAACTCTGCTGGTAGGAAACGTACATTCCTAGAGCTGTCCACGGATCAACCCATCTGCGGGTTGCGAAAGTCTACACGTGGGACCATCCCGGCCTTGCACAGATCCAAGGGACAAACCTCTACCTCTTCTCCGTAAATTAGACTTTTTCTCAACACTCTTCCTACACGTAGACATCACTCTGAGCCCCATCTACGATATTACGCTCCTCCCAACCCGCCGTCTAACAGGTGCGACAAGATGGCGGGGCATCTACCAACCCAAGGTCATCTTGCCTAATTTGTCTCCACCGGCGAAAAGGCAATCACAGCAAGTGTCACCCACTCCAGTGAGCAATGATGTCAACCTATAGTGAATTTAGAACCTTCAAGAGCGAGGTATTTCGGTCAGAAGAGGGAGTTGAAAAGCAACGGGGCCGGCTCCTGAGGCTGTCAGTCAATCACTGGAGCCACTTCAACGACAGGGAGTTTGCAGTTACATTTATGGGTCAGATAGCGCAGGCTGAGTGCCTTCAGCTTGAGAATGGATCGCTAGAATCGTGTCGGACCTGCCGAACCTTACGCTACGAATTTGCGCTCGTCGTAGACCCTTCCGAGCTAGTAAAGACGGAGGAGTCGTGCGCCCGTTGCAGATTCTTGCTCAAGCAAATCCGTAGTGACGGAATGTTCCATCAAGTAGCGACCATCATCAGATTCGGCTCAAATCTGGAGACGATCACAGAGTTTGCGCTTGGGACCCAAGCTGCAACGGATCCATTATCCAGACCACAAATCGGTGCCTTCCTGGTCTTGGATGGCGTGGAACGGGAGTGTAGCCTACCAAAACTTTCCAGATGAAGGCATGGAATGGAATCAAAGTATACACCTCGAAGTGTTACAGGTGGGGAGCGGTGAGCACAACGTCGCGGTGATCGGCCCGATTGCGAAAGTTATAAGGGTTAAGGACCCAACGTCTAATGTCATCGTCTTCGATGATGAAGACTCAGTGGACTTTGAAAAACTCTACGGTCTGGTCGTAGGAAGAAGATTGAACGGTAGACATGATGTGTTGCTCGTGCAGCCGGCGTCGCCGGTGCCTGATTGCCAAAGGTACCAGCGTGTAGGTGTTGCGACTCCCGAGAGGTATCAACTCGAAGTACAAAGACCTTTGGTTATTGTGCAGATCATGTAGGGGTTCGCGTGAAAGAGTTGCGACGGCTTGTGAGCATCGCATGGTGTTCGGCCCGCAGCTGGGTTCTCAGCCATCGTCACCGTTCTCGTCGTCGGGCCCTCTCCAGCAGTAGTGATGTCGCAGTGTATGCATAGGTCCAACTTGTCTCGGGACTATAATAGTTGAGCCGCCGGCCAAAATCTGGGCGTAGGTGGGACGAAAGTGAAACATGTTCTCGTGATCTTCGATTGTTGTACTACGGGTGTTGCTCAGGGCAACGCTTTGCTGAAAATAAACTGATAACCGCGCTAGTGCACCAGCCGCCTACCACAGGCCACCCGCTACATCTACAACATTGCATCACTTCTCTTCTTACTCTCACATCTCCCATCCTCAACCCGAAATTTTGCTTAGTCGCGCTTTTAGAGTGTTGCATACTCTCGCTGCTTGCGCGACGCGGACAAGACGCTTGCGAGAGGTGCATTCCTCGCTTGGACCACGCCGCGTGGGGACGGAAGATCATCAGTGCATGAGCAATTGACAACGCCTTGCAGCCGCTGGCGGGCTCTCTGCAGTCATGGACACGAGCTACCTAGCCCAGCAAGTCACGACTATCATCGGGCAGCTGCACGGCTTGTTCGACGAGATTGGTGTCCCGAGCCATGAGCGAGACTCGCGCGAGGCAGAGCTTTTCTCTGCTCTATCAGAAACGCTGCATACCCAGCTCAAATCGGTCACAAAGTACGCTCTTCACATGGAGGTTGACGTGCTGAAGGGTGCTAATTCGAAGACAGCGAGAAACATGAGATGACAGAGGAGGCGCATCGCTTGATCAAGACCATCCGACAGATGGAAGCAAGTCTCGAAGACAACAAGCCGAATCCCAACTACGAAATCGACGATAGCAACATAAAGGTCTCGTATCCTCTGACGCGTTGTCTGCAAGGCCTTAAGCAGAAGTATGAAGCGGTCAACAAGCTGCATCGTGAGCGATTCGAGCAAGTGAGGAGTACGCAGACCGGAACCTACTGTCCCTGAATGAAGGTTAACATGTTGCAGAACTCGCAGAAGCCCTCGAATCGTACGCGTCGCACCTCGAGCCATCCTTCGTCCAGATCAAATTACCGCCGACCGCGTCCAACGCTGTCGTTTCTCCCTCCTTCGATATCTCGCCGTCGTATGTCGCCAGATTGGATACCGAGTTCACGCGCGTGTATGAAGAATACACGCGACGAATCAACAATGTTCAGGTTATGTCCCAGGAAATCATCCAGCTTTGGGCCGAGCTCGGAACACCTCAGGCGCAAACAGATACGACGATTGTCAAGCTTCATCGAGACGCGCCAGAACAGCTGGGCCTGCACAAGGATGACATGGCGCAGCTCAAGGCGAAGAAAGAGCGACTAGTCGAGGAAAAGCGCAGCCGTGAACGTCGGCTGGAGCAGCTGAGCAAGACGATTGAGGATCTGTGGGATAGACTAGGAATCGAACCACCCGAGCGGAAGCAGTTCCTGACCAGCAACCGGGGAGTCGGACTTCGCACCATCAACGAATATGAAGATGAGCTTGCCCGCCTGAATGAGCTCAAGCGACAGAACCTCCATCTGTTCGTTGAAGAGGCGCGGTGCAAGTTGCAGGAGCTATGGGACACGCTCTTCTTCTCAGAGGAGGAGATGCTCGACTTCACCCCTGCTTTCTCAGGTAAGCGCTGTGACAACATCTACTCGGGTCAATCTAACGTATCGCAGACGTGTGCAGTGATGCCCTTCTATCAGCCCATGAATCAGAGATCGCTCGATTGGAGGCTCTCAAGGAACAACGCCTCCCGACTATTGAGAAGATTGCACGGCACCGGGATCTACTCAAGGAGCGTGACGAATTGGCACAGTCGAGCCAGGATGCATCGCGCTTGATGGCACGCGGAAACAAGGGTGAACGACGAGACCCGGGTAAGCTCTTGCGAGAGGAGAAGATGAGGAAGCGAATCGCAAAGGAGCTGCCAAAGGTGGAGGCAGAGCTGAAGAAGGTCCTTGAGAAGTGGGAGGATGAGTACGGTCGTCCATTCCTTGTACTCGGCGAGCGATACCTAGACGAACTGTATGCCTCAGCATCCAGGGCACCACCTCCACGCGCAAAGACTCCCTCCGTCGCGCCCCAGCCAGCTAAGCAAGCACCGAAGTCTGCACCCGATAGTCGAGCAGGAACAGTTCGTGGACCACCTACAAGCCGAGCGAAGACACCGACCTCAAGCTTTGCTGCCAGCGTCTCCAGGAACACGAACCCACTCGCTAGCTCGATGATGTCAACTGCTTCTGGACCAAAGAGCCCGTCCAAGATACCGGCGCGTGCGCCGCTAAAGACAATGCCACATGGAGGCAACTCACCTGAACGCCGGCCTCCGCTTGCGAGGGAAGATTCTTCTACGATTAGGAAAATGCCGCCTCCACGTGCACCGCCACCACGGATGAAGGACCTTTTCATGCCACCAGATGCTGTGGCAACGCCAGCGAACCACTTCGAGTTCAGTCGAGATCGAAGTGAGAGCATCGTTCGACACGTGCCGCCAGAGGACCCATACGACGACCGCGCTTACATGTCTCAGACGATGAGGAATGGTTCATATGAGAGCAACCGGTCCTATGAGAATGCCAGGAACGGCGTGTCATACACACCACAATACGCACCTCCGCCGGCAAGTCGACAGATATCACAGACGTCGTCAACAGGAACTGGACACACAATGCAATCAGGATCCGAGAACTGGGAGACCTACAGCGAGCAATCTGAAGAACCGGAGCGCGACATCGACTTCTACAAGTATCGTCAACAGGCTTCTCGGAACAAGCGCTTCACTCCTGAAGGCGGCCATGCGTCACCACGTGGGGTGCAAGGCAAAAAGTTACGGAGTATCCGGGACGTGGACAGCGAGCTGATGGTGGAAGGCGAGAATGGGCGAATGATGCGCGTCGTTGAGGGCAGTGAGGCTGGTTGGACAGACGAAGATGCTTTCTGAGTGCTTTTTCTGCGTGAGCCGCTTCAGCCTTCTCCTTCCGGTCATGACCATTCACGTTGCACGTCTGATGCCATGTCTGATGTGCCACGTCCTGGACGAAGTTTCCTCTCAACTTTTGCTTTTCAAGACCCTGCATGCCTTTTGGCGGTACTGTACCTTTCCTGGACACACATGATGCTCTTATGATGTGCTTCGGACAGACTTTTCACACTTCTCTTCGACGACTGGCTTGCTTGTTTTCTTTTCGCTGTAATTTCTTGCATCAAAGGGTGGTCTGTGTTTGACGAGAAAATTCTTCATTCTGAATAGGCGAGTGGTGAAGAGAGTCGCCACGTACATCTATCTGCAAGGCTTGGCGAGCACATGCTGTCTACAGAAATCATGTGCCTGTGGGCCTTCAGGCTGGCCGATACCCACGTGGCCTCTATTCATCCCGTCGTATTTGGGCAGCTTATTGCAGCTGGTCTGTATCTTTGGACTGGTTGGCGTTGTCTCTGGCGTGTGGGATATTTAGGTTTCTGAACGGCTGCTACATTGATTTTAGTGTGGGCAATATCCCGCGAGTACGCTTACTGCGAGGGGAAGATGCGCCCGCGCAAGCGTGTACTACTATGCTGAACGGTGGAGAATACAAAAAGTATATTTTAAGAGCTAGTTCCGGTCAGTGACTCTGTCTTGATGGTTATCTTTCAATGGTCGGGTTGTATCTGCCGGGCAACGTTTTCAAAGGGCATAGTTCCTAGCTCTCTACTCTAATCAGAGATGCGGCACGCGATGGCTTTCGAACTGTGGGGAAGAAGAACGGATGGATGATTTCGAACGGTCTGACAGGCCGCGGGTACTGCGGGTAGTTCGTGAAATGCGGAAAAGCTTATTTGGGGACCATAGATTCCCATGGTGGTGGACAAGAAGGCCTGAATGGGTATCGTGTCTTGTGGGGTATGCAGGACGGAGGTGTGGTGGTTGTCTGCACGAAAGGCTTGCATGCGTCGGCAGCGTTGGCGATAGATAAGCTTGCGCGCTGTGAGAGGCTGACATCTGATATAGGCAGCTGCGACTGCGCGCTTTCCGTCGATGCCCGGCCCTGCGACTTCCTAGACGGTGACTCGAGTTGTCATCATGACTGTGTGACTGTTGGCGTGAGGAAGCGCGAGATATTCCATCCGTATCAGTCTTGTTAGAGGAGTGGGAGACTCGAGTCAGGGCACTTGTGAGAGATGCGTGGGACGCCGTCCTCAGCCCTGGCGCACATCGTGGCGGTGGCGAGGCCCAATGAGCGGCTCCCGGAAGGAGATCAGGGTGCCATCCAATCTTGGAGCGCTCCCGCGTGCGGTGTCTTGCAGCCGGACCGGGGGTGGGATTATCTTAGGACTCGGGCAGCGAACAGCCTAGGGTCTCGTTGAGGCCACGAAGCCAGCGTCAGAGCGATTACTCGATTAATATACTGAGCTGGACGCGTGCCTGGACTGATGAGACTCCAGCTCGGACTCGGAGGACACCGCGGCGCTCAGGCCGCCTTGTGCTACTGGTCTTGTGCGCCTTGAAGCCGTCCTGCCCACGCGACGCCGGACGCCTTTATCAGTGCCTATCTCCCTTCGTCATCCTCATACACTCTCCCCCAACAGCCTCCTAGCCCCCTTACACTCGTTCACTTCTCACCTCAGGACGCTTCACATACTATACCGCATATCTAACTACCTCCATCTACACCCCAATATCACGAGGCCTTCGCCAACTGCGCTACCTATCCCTGCTGGCTCTGATGTTGCGGCGGCTTTATCCCCCCGTCCAATCCGACCCTAGCAATAACGTAACGTTTACTTTGGCCTGTCAACCGAGCAACGTCACAGTGAATTTGCATGAACCAAGGCGCTGTTAAAAAGTTAGTCACTGGAAACGGCTGTCAGGGCACCGGTCTCCACCATGATGGTGCCCAGGTCATATCCATACCTCGTACAGCCCTCGACCTCGCGCCGGCGGTCTGAAAAGATGGGAGCAAGATCACCCAGATCGTCCCTGTCTTCGAGTCCGAAGCAGCCCGTCAAATCGGCAGAAAGTCAAGAGAAGGAGGAGCAGACTATGTGTGCGCCAGAGCCTAAATCAACTGCCCAAGCACTACCAATGCAGCAATCGAAACCCGTTGTCATTCCCCCACGAACGCCTTTAAAGACTGCGACTTCGACGCAGACCGTTCGAGCAAGAGGTCACAATGGTGGCAGGGGCACACGTATACCCAAGAATCACAACTCTGATGCGATCCCGCCCGCCGTAGCCGCGCTGCTAGCGATTACCTCGATCCCACCTATGCCTCCGAGACGTCGCAAGGGCTCTTCCATGAGCAGAAGGATATCTATGGACGAGGTGATTCAGGAGTGGAAGCAGGACGACTCGGACGTACCATCTTCCGTGGTGGGCTCTCCGCTTGATTTGCTGCTTGGTCGAGTAGACGAGTCGGAGGACGAATTTGGCAGCATCGAGAGCTTGGAGCAAGAGAAGGGATCTTTCATGACGACTCGGTCGATTTCGAGCGACTCGATTGCTTCGACAATACCTCCTTCGTTGGACCCACATGCGCCCTCGTTCACGTCTGATTGGGACGAGGATTTAGTGACGCCAGAGTCCTATCGCAAACTTGGAACAGAACGTCGAGAGAAAGTCGTCCAGTCACCACCGAAAGAGGATTGCGTTCTGGACCATCCGCTGCTTCACTTCAACCCAGAGGAATGCGAGGAGGTCGCCGAACTCGAACTCCCAGATCTCGCATCCACACCCGTCTCTACCGAAAGATTTAAATCGTTCAAGTCAAATCTCACAGCATCGTTTCAAGCGCTCAAATCTGCTGCAAAATCGTTCTCAAACTTCACAGCACCCAGCGTTCCTCCCGATGATCTACTTACGCGTTCACTTCTGTCCCCAAAATTCACCAGCGAAATGCGGCCGAAGCATTTGCCCGACCTTCCTTCTCCGGCTCTCAGACGTTATCTGAACCCCCAACCTACCCCAATCTCACCCGCCGAGCTATCCATGCAGCTTCATGACGCCTTGACGCTAGAGGGCGACGCAGACGCTACGGCCCCGATGATTCAAATGCAGACTTACGAGCGTCGTCGGTCATCAAGAAAGAGAAGGACGTCGGATCCTTTTTCCGAAGCTGGTCGGACGATTTCATCAGATCCCGCTGTTCGTCAACGGGAGCCTCGCGAAAACAGTGATTTTCTCCGTATTATCGTGCTAGAGATGAACATGCGCCGTGTCGGCAAGCTCGATGCGAAGGCCGTCGGCAAAGCGCGCATATGGCTCCCGCCGAGGAAGGCAGCATCTGGCAGAACTCCATCCGTTCAGAGTAGAGTGCCGGGTAGGTGGATTGGCATGGTCGCAGACTCGGGATAAAGGACTGACCACGGCATTACATGGGCATCAACAACATCATTACGACCTCTCATCAACTATCTCGAGCCAAATCTGGTTGTGCGACACGTGTAGAGAATACAGATCGCAACGTGGAAATACACGCTATCGAGTTACATTTACGTCAACGCTAGACCCTAGAGCCGATCTTGGACGAGGATTCTCCACGGCATGGACCTCGGCGTCCTTCGGCGAGACGGCATCTTGACGAATTGGTGACCAGCTTTTACAGAGCCGGCGTGTCGCACTCGTTGATGCTTCGGACTGAACTCCGGTTCACACTGCGATTTGGCACATCCACGCCATCAACTCTTTCCTCATGGGTATTCGGAATGTACTTCGGGAGTCAACATTGAACGGCAGCCCTCGTCCTATGACGGCATGGTACTTTCGCTGCTATATTGCGACAACGCACACGCGCGCTCTCCGCATTTACTCCGTGAGGACCCGTTCCTGCGTCGTGGAGCCCGAGTGGAGCCACGCGCCATACGCAAGAACCTTCTACTTCAGCGCTGGTGCCATTGTGGAGCGTTACTCCCAAGTTGGCGGGCCTCGCCGAGTCAATGGACACCGGAGCTGAACGGTAAAGTGGGGGTAGAGCCCACAGCCCTTTTTCGATACTCTTCTCCTATATCGCGCAGTCAATTCATCAAGAGGAGTGCTCTCGGAGTTTTAGAATATTGAAGAGTCGGATTTGCATCGTGCGCTCGGCGTTTTGGGTTTGCGCATTTAGCGAACGAAGATACGGTGAAGATTTTGGCGTACATTGACTGACTCACGTCTGGACTGCATTTTTTTATTGCGGTGAGATGAGATCCTTCTCTCCTGCTTCTTGCGAGCAAGCGTTGCATAACAGTCATTCTCTTGACCTTGCATTTTTCCTTTGTCTTTTTGTCTTGTTATAAGCGAACACGCTCTCCCCTGCTGGATGCAGGATGATGAAATGAGACATACTATACCCTGAGCGCAATTTTGAATATGCATGGCTGGGATTACTTTTGGTGGGCGATTGAAGATGTGCTGTAGATGGTAGAACAGGCATAGATTATATGACAAATACTTTAGTGTTTATATAGCCTATTATTGAACTGTCGTAGCCATCACATAGCCACATTCATACGGAATTATTTACTTCATTCTTACTACAGGTCTCGCGCTGAACTAGCATTGTATGATGTACGTTGGTTTCGTTCTGTGTCCGCTGTTCAATCCCACCACCCTCAACGTTGTATAGCACACTTACCCAGCAACACAAGGTCTCCTTTCGTGGGTACACTTCTGCGTACAATGAGCTACATCACATCGTCTGTGCCCCTATTTCGTAGAAACTCACAACTAAATCCTGGTATTACGAAAAAGTCAGAAGCTGCACGACGCTCGGACAAATTTAGCTCGTGTTCGTACACTTTCGAAGGCATCACGAGAAACAAGCTTAAGATTAAGCTTCACCCTAGCCTTGGGCAGCGTCGCTATCTTATCACCACCTGACGATCTAACAGTTGCTATTCTGTCATCTTTCCTTCGAGGATACCGGATTTTC
Source organism: Lophiotrema nucula (assembly GCA_010015825.1). Classification (NCBI taxonomy): domain Eukaryota; kingdom Fungi; phylum Ascomycota; class Dothideomycetes; order Pleosporales; family Lophiotremataceae; genus Lophiotrema; species Lophiotrema nucula. Next base: position 350,769 of record ML977334.1, read on the forward strand.
GGTGTGATACTTAGAAGGGTAGCAATGTCCATGGTTTGGCGCTATTAACAGCAGTAGCCTGAGTTCGGTACCACGACATCATCACTGTCAGACTTGTCACAATACCGAGACACGTCGTGTTCGTCTTCCACCATGAAGACTTCTAGATCGCTCTATCACTGTGATGTTAATATTTCGAGCTTTGAAGCCTGTCACAATGCTCCTTCCCGAAGATGAACGCACTACCCTCCTGCTTGGGCGATGCGGACGGCGTGGAGTCCCAGCGCAGCAGTCGGGACCATGCGCGACGTCCTATGTCTTTCTTGTGGCGGGTCCAAGGAGTGGCCTCCCTTCGCTCGAGTGGGTGTTTCTCCCAGCCCTGGAGGGCTAGACGCTGGCCCGGGTGGGCAGAGCACATCTTCCGTGACTAGCGCGACAATCCGTGTCGCACGGGGTCTCAGCCCGCCTCTTCCCTCTTCTCCCTCCCCAAGACTGCCAAGATCAAACAAGCCTCACGCACCTCAGTACCGCTCGCCGCCTGCCCTCGAAGCCGCCTTGGACACCTGCGATAGAATGAGCACCGTCTGAAGACCGATGGGAGAACACGCCTCGCGCCCCGCTGCTGCTGGACCAGTATAGTCACCAGGATGGCGGATCCGGAGGGGTGGAAAAGGGCGCAGCTGTTCGGTGGCCAGCCGACGACGACGCAGGCCTACCAGGTACGTGTCGCGACCCGTTCGACTCGCGCTGGAACTATGTGTTTGCTAACGGCTTGCGACAGCACTGTACGCCCTACAAGCTCCCCGAGGGCGTCATCCAGATCAGCGACGACTTCGCCGTCACGCTCACAGCCGCCGCCGTCTTCACGCCCACATGTAGCACCACGGAGCAGTCGCAGCTGGGGGAGGACTCGGGAGGAGTGTCGAGCATCGCGGACATGAAGGATCCCTTCCACGCTTCCATCACGCCCCAGGCCTACGCGACCGGCGCCGCGACTGTCATCGCCTGGATGCTCGTCATCATGCTCATCATCACGCCACGAACCTTCTTCGTCGGGGGATCCTCACCACGCTCGGGATTAATGGGTCGACGCGGAATGATTAGCGGCGCGACAGGAGGAGGATCGTTCATCGGCGTGGGCACTCGCCCGTGGCTGCAAAAGGTCGCTGCGCTGACCGTGGCCATATCGCTGACCCTCGCCACTGCTGACACGTTCAAAATCGCCGAGACTCAGTACGAGGAGGGCTTCATGGACGCCATGAAACTGCGGGACGAGGTCGTCTCCGGAATGGAAATCAAGGTGTCACGCGTCATATCCGATGTCTTTCTCTGGCTCGCCCAAGTCCAAACCCTCATTCGCCTGTTTCCGCGCCACAAAGAGAAGGTCATCATCAAATGGGTGGGATTCGCTCTGATACTACTCGACATCACATTCAGCTGTCTCAACAGCTTTGGACCGTACGAGGATCGTAGACGCCCCGGCCGGTTTGAAACTGCTATTCCCGCCTTGAGTTACCTATTCCAGCTGTCCTTGAGCATGCTTTACGCTGCATGGGTCATGTATTACGCCATTACGAAGAGGAGATACGCCTTCTACCACTCCATGATGTGGAACATCTCACTTGTCGCCCTTCTATCTATCGTCGCAATCCTTACTCCTGTTGTCTTTTTCATAACTGATATTTCGAATTACACGATCGCCGGATGGGGAGATTACTTCCGATGGGTGGGAGCCGCTGCTGCGAGCGTCATTGTATGGGAATGGGTGGAGCGGATTGAGGCTCTGGAAAGAGAAGAAAGAAAAGATGGAATTCTAGGAAGAGAGATCTATGATGGTGACGAGATGCTCGAGACGACCCCGTCTCATGAAGCCGGCTGGCACGGAGCACAGCGGAACAGCTATATGTTCGAAACAAACAAGAAGTCTGGAGATGGCGGGACTGGCGGTGGAGGTGCATTCACGTCCGGATTACAAGGTCATGGATTCAGCGACCTTGCCCATCGATTGGGCCGAATTAGGAATCAGCAACCCAAGACGAAGCCGAACAAGAATCGGACGATACATATTGCTGCGCCGCCAGCGGCTGCCCGCAGATCACCATCCGCTCAGCGAGGTGATAGAGACTCAAGAACATATGCTCCGCTCCAGAGCCCTCGCACACCACCCCCTCAGGTCGCTTCTCCAGTGAGTAGAACGGACACTACTAGTGCCGAAAGCACAGTGTACACGATACGATACCACCCTATCAGTCACACGCCTCCGGCAACTCTGGCAAATCGACAAGCTGCGACCAGTGGTGCGCCAACTGTCCAGCCGCAACTTAACGATCTTGACCCAGAGAAGGCTATAGACGTCTCAGAAGACGCAGAACGGCCTCAAGGTCGAGGCAGGTGGGATTGGGTCGCCAACCCGTTCCGAAGGAAAGGTCGATCACCACCACCGGAAGTACAAAGAGGACGTGTCATCGAGCCGCTCGTGGTGGACGATGTGTCTGCCAACATACCTCCTCGCAACTATACTGGCTTGGCCTTGAAAGACCGATTGGGCACATTCGCCGCACAACAAGGCGAGAAGTTCCGGTCCAAGAAGCCTGTAGGCCAACAGTCCGACCTGAATCTTCCTGTAACCATAATCCCTGCACAACCGCGTGGGCGGACGTGGTCGCCAGAGATACTTCAACAGCAACAAGAACAAGAGCTAGACGAGCAAGAACGACAGGCAGCATCTGAAGTGTCGGCCTCAACTGGCCTTCACATTCAGAGAGTCTCGCCGCGATCGGTCCCGGACGTACTTGGCAATAGCGTAACGCCTGCTCCCCAGCAAGACAACTCGCAAGAGCAAGCAGATGGCTCCCCGAACGCCTCTGGCTCAAGCTCTAACCGCAACTCGCACGTTAGGTTCACACCTGAAACCTTCCAGCGGCCGAGCGAGCGGCCACAAACAGCAGGAGACGAGCCTCTACGATCGCCCACTACTGCGACAGTTGTGTTAGGCGATGAGGTCCGCGAGCCTTCACCATCACTGGCCGCAGCAGACTTCGCACACTCCAGCGGCCAGAACCAGACACCGACAAACCACGATAGGTAGTCTGGAACGCAGAACGACTTGCTCTCTTTAGTTCTTGTCTGTTTATACTCGGATCGCATCGTACGTTGTTTTGATATACCCTCAATACATGACCTGGCGCATCGTTGGCGGACTTGGTTACCGCACTGGATAAAGCATTGGATTTGGAATGATGGTTTGCATAGCATTGGGATGATGATTTTGGGAATGGGACCACTCACTCGGTGTTTTCGTTGTTTTGCTGTATTTGGAGATGCATTGGGAAGGATACCCACCAAGTTACGAGATTCGGTTGATACTTTCATATGTTGGGATTGGGTCGCATGGGACTTTGGATGATGATTCTTTGATCAACAGTAGCCTGTGGGCATATATGAGTGATCTAGCGCGACGAAAGCAGCGTTTTTGTATGATGATAGCCAGCAATGGAAAAGCTTTCAAGTTCAATGTCGAATCTTGACGCACGTGAAGTACAGTGTACGCCAGTATTGCTCCTCTGAAGTACTTTGATAACTATTTGAGGTCTGTCTTCTGCTTGTCACAGATAAGCATCGTTGGTCACTCGATCGACCCAAGGCATCCTCGTATGTAACAGGAACTCGCTCGTCAACTGAGGTTCGCGCCAAGGTGACAAGCTCATCACCAAGGTTGGCACGCTGGAAGGCTGGTTATCATGGAGCTCGGGCCACTCGAAGCTCCCTGTCCATGCAACCCATCCGCCGCATCTCGCTGTTCGAGTGACGCTCGTGTCCACTGCGTTTTGGTACCCCATGCGCGATTCCATCCTAAGTCTTGGGCACCTCCAGTGCATCTGATTACCTATACATTCTAGTACTGTAATTGCATCGCCCGCACACACGCCTCTCTTGCACGCAGCTATGTCGCTCTTCGGCGATGACGACTTACCCGCGCGGCCAAAACAAACGTCCTCCCTCTTCGACGACGACCCGAAACCCTCGCCCAAACCGAGCAATAGCCTCTTCACGGACGATCTAGGGCATGGAGATGATTCGCCCTGGGGCTTTCCTACGCCGAAAAAGGCAGCGCGGGGGAGCTTGGTCAAGTCGCTGCTTCCTGCTTCGGACGTGCCAGACTCGTACATCGACGCTTATGATGCGCTGCTCGAGACCGGCGAGCGCGTGGGCAACGGGCTGAGTTTGGACGCTGTGAAGAAGCTTTTGCTGGAGAGTAAACTGGGGCAGGATACGCAGAGCAAGATTCTGGATATTGTGAGCCAACCTGGGCAGGAGAGCGCTGGGGTGGGAAGGAGCGAGTTTAATGTGCTGTTTGCTTTGATTGGGCTAGCGCAGGAGGGCGAGGACATCACGCTTGATAGCGTGGATGAGAGGAAGAGGAGTAAGTAATCTTGACCTTGTGCTAGAGATGATCGTGAGACTGAGGGCGATTTGAGCAGATCTTCCTGTCCCGTCCGTATCGATACCGAAGCCAGCGAAACCGGAGCCTGAACCACCTGCTCCGGAACAGAACCAACCGCCGCCTACCCCCCCGCCGCAGCAACGGCCCACAATGAACCAGCAGACCCCGAGCAAGTCGCGTGCCGTGCGGAAACAGTCCTTTGGCGACCCAGAGGCGGATCCTTGGGCTAGCCCAGATCTACATCGAGGACATAGTCATACGAGCTATAACTCTGTCCCTCCCCAGACCAATGGCGCCAATGCTCCCGCTGCTACGAGAACAACGAGCCAGTTCACTACCACTTCCGCCACGAACTCGAGTACGACCGCCGATCAGTCATCGCAACAACCAGCTTCATACAACAGCGAAGGCGGCTGGGGGGCTTTCAATGGCGCATCCGGTGATGGCTTCCCGAATCCGGGTCTCGGAGGTGAGGGTTTTGGTCAACCCCCGAGCGGAGAAGACGGACCGAGCAATCCAGCAGGCCTAGGTCGAGCCTTAGGAGGAGGTCGCATTGCTGGGCCTGGCGTCGAAGAGGTCGTCACAGTCACCGCTATCGCTGAGAAGGAAGGCATGTTCATGTTCCAGCACCGAAACTACGAGGTTACCAGCGCGCGCCGCAATAGTAAAGTCATCCGCCGATACAGCGACTTTGTCTGGCTTCTTGACTGCTTACACAAGCGCTACCCTTTCCGGCAATTACCTCTATTACCGCCGAAGCGAGTTGCCAGTAAGTCCCCTCGATCAACGCTGTCGATGTTAATTGAGAATTCTTAGTAAATGGCAATTATATAGCTGCGGATGCGAGTTTTGTAGAGAAGAGGAGAAGAGGTCTTGCGAGGTTCGCGAATGCACTCGTACGACATCCGGTGCTGAGCCAGGAGCAGCTGGTTGTAATGTTCTTGACAGTGCCTACGGTAAGCCCAGGAATAGTCTTTGAAGAGCTCGACGCTAATAATATGTGCAGGAACTGGCAGTCTGGCGAAAACAGGCCACGATATCCGTGCAAGAAGAGTTCACCGGCAAACCTCTACCGCCGGACCTAGAAGACTCACTACCGAAGACATTACCTGACCTCTTCGACACGGTGCGATCTGGCGTGAGGCGATCCGCGGAAGTTTACATCAACCTCTGCAACATGACGGAGCGCCTAACAAAACGCAACGAAGGCATGGCAGCAGAATATTTCCGCTTCTCAGCCGCCCTCCAAACCCTCACTGAAGCCTCAGCCGATACCTATGCAGTCGATACGAACGACGTCCCACTGCTAAACACAGGACTCCAAGCTACGGCTAAACATCTCGATCAGTCAAAACAACTTCTAGAAGATGAGGCTAAGGGTTGGGAAGAGGGTGTTCTTGAAGATCTTAAGAGGCAGAGAGATAGCCTGGTGTCTATGAGGGATCTTTTCGATAGAAGGGACAAGTACGCGAAAGACAATATCCCCTATCTAGAGAGGAGGATCGAGACAAACGAGCGCAAATTGCAAGCAATACGCAATAAACCGGAAGTCAAACCAGGCGAAGCAGAGAAGGTTGAAGAGGCCATCTTCAAGGTAACTTATTCCCATCATCTCGCCACGCCCCGGATTCAATATACTGACAGCGATATGCAGGACAAGGAATCCATCGTCCAACAACACGCCCGCGGCGTCTTCATCAAAGAATGCGTCAAGGACGAACTCCTCTTCTTCCAGCAATCGCAGTACCACGTCTCTCGCTTGCATCAGGATTGGTCCCAGGAGCGCGTCAAGTACGCTGAGCTCCAGGCGGATAATTGGCGCGCGTTGGGTGAGGAGGTGGAGGGAATGCCGTTGGGTGACTAGATCCTAATGTGAGAGCAATTAAAGGGGGAAGGAGTCGGGAGCCTGTGGGGCTGGGGTGCCGGGGGGTGAGAGAGCAGTGACCTTTCTACATTTTCCCTGAAAGAGGTGGTGGATGTGAATGAATGGGCTTTTGGCAGTAATTTGTATATCTATTTGTGAGAAGGAGGGGTATATATCGAGACGGACGAACGAGGCGGGTTACGCATATGGTTTCAAGCAAGCGTCTGTCCTCTTGAGTCCCTCACTCTCCTTTTCTTTCTCTCTATTTTCCTTCTTCAACATCTTGTCCAGGTAACTAGTACCGCACAACGGCACAGATCTGCGCCTTCAACCCTTTCGTTTCCCAAAAGCGAGTCATGGTTCGAATGCAGGCGGGACCTGGCTCTGCTCCATCCATACCACTTTCAGACTAGACATGTGCATTGTAAAAGGTGGAAGAACCTGCGATGATCTCGACAATGGTGATTCGGCGCTGGGACATCGATCGGGGCGGTGGTATTGCATCGAATGGTTTGTGCATGTAAAAAAAAGTAGAGGGTAGGAGTAGCTAGTCAATAAATATGCTTGCGAAAGAAATGATGGCCAATACCCATAGAAGACATGATTCAGTGCATAGCAGAGAAACGTCCGGGAATCCAATATTATTTTTTCTTAAAAAAAAAAAAGGCGGCCATGAATGTGCACGGTCTTAGCCTTTTTTCTAATCCCACGCTGTGGGATGGGGAATGGGTGCACAAAAAAAGTACAAAAAAGAATTGACCATGCCAGGGGTCGAACCTGGAATCTCTTGATTACACGTTTATCGTAGTCAAGCGCCTTGCCATTCTAGTCTGAGTTAGTTGAATGTATCGTTACCGAAGATGTGGTTGTACTTACGGGCCACATGGCCTGAGCCTTGAATTTTGAAGATTTTCGATTTCCAGTATATGTATAGTATAGAAAATGAGAAGGGTTGCTACACGTTTTAAGTTGCAAGGGCGCAGTGAAAACTTTTCGCTGTTCGTGAAAGCGGGGGTATGCAGTGGAGCTAGCAATCCTTTGGATGGCGTAAGTGGGGTGTTGTTGGCCAATGAAGCGATTGCATCTTGCGCGAACGCGATCAGTGTTCAGTAGAATAGTGCAAGGTTGTACATTCAAGCTAGATCCGAGCTAAGATCGGTCTTTCATTTCACGTAGTGTCCTCATTACCTCGACGGGCTCTGTTTGTCCTACCAGTTGCTGGATATCGGGGTCGTTGACTCGCATGAAGACGTTGTGTTGCTGGTCCGCTGTTAGCTTCCCTAAGACATGACTGAGGATATGCGCAATCTTACCTTCTCATCTCCGATAGTGAACTTGCCTTGCGTCTCCTTGTTCGCTTGCGAATATTCGTCCAGCTTCTTAATCGCATCGTTGTTCAGCACTTTCTTCGCGAACCGCACGTTGCCCTTCGTGTACTCATGGCCGGGGTATACCTTGGTATCGTCCGGTAATCCTCCCAGCACTTCGTTCAATGCCGTGTGCATCTCCTTTGCATTACCCTCGAAGAAGCGTCCGCAGCCTCCGATGAACAGTGTGTCGCCGGTGAAGACCGCCTTGTCGGACCCATCTTCGACGAAATAGCAGATGCTATCTTGTGTATGGCAGGGTGTATGGAGCGCGGTCACTTTGATGCTGTCGCCGATCGTGAAGGTGGAGTTGTGCGAGGGTGTCTCGGTGACTTTCGTGCAGTCTTTGCCGCCGATTATGGGGAGCTTGAAGTGTTTGAGCTGCGCATGTTAGTTGCAGAATTCAGGTACTGCAATAAACGACCTTACAATCTCAACGTTTCCTCCGGCATGGTCATGGTGGCTGGACGAGTCAATGGCTAGCTTATGCAGCAAAGAGTCCCGATGTGCTCACTGGTGAGTGTTGATGATCTTTGACAGCTTGATGTCGCCCCCGTCGGTCTTCTCTTTGAGCACGGGTAGTACCCTAAACATATGAGCAGCTTCCAATGCTATCTCGAACCTCTATAACGTACTCTGGCGGGTTCGCGGGGTCGATAATGACAGCTTCCTTCGATTTGTCATCCGTAACAAGATACGCATAATTGTTCCCCGTCCCCTCCCCTAGCAATGAGTCAGATGTAACAGTGTAGGCGACCATCTAGGTGCTCATACACATTGGGATCGATTGGATATGCATTGCGCGCGAGACGGTTGGCTGCAAGCGTCAGCAACAGCCTCCAAGTCTCTCATGCACCAGAGGAACCTACGCGTGTAATTGGATAGATAAAGGACTGGATTGAGCTCCTTTTGAGAGTAGCTGCTATCAAGCTCATAAGGAACAGACTGACACAAATTTGAAATCGGGTTGAGAGAATCATAGAGCTCCGAGGCGGAGGTGCTGGATGACGTTTGGAAGCTTATCTTATCGCCACGTGCACGGAGTTGAAATTGGAAATGCCGCTCTTCATCTCAACTTCGCTCTACCTACTTTCCATCGAAATACTGCGCAGTCTATTCACGGCTTGCCCGAGACCTGGTACGAGCGGTCACTCTTCTGGCCTCGTGATATCTTAACCAAGGGCAGCATTAGCAACCAGAGCTGATCAATTGGGGAGGTCTCTGTCTTTCAGGTTCACTTTTAAAGTACTGTTCTTGATCGATCTGTAAACCTAACACCTAGAAAATTCTACAACTTGCAGTTCGAGGTCATAGTCATGCGTCCGTCCTTCCCTCCAATCTGTTCGAGTCAGTACAATCTTTTAGGAGCGCTTCAGCATCCAGTGTATGGCTCTCTTGACAGTACAGTTCATATTCGATTTGCTCATGAAGAATCTCGCTTGCACGCACGGTATGGCTATCTTCCAGGACTGCTGCAAAAAGTGAAACATGACTCTATACAACACGATGACCAGTATGTACACACCTGATTGGATTTTCACGAGCGCTTTGGCAGGCACGTCGCACAAGCTTTGCAAACTGCAGACTATAAAATTGCAGCGATAACCCGTACACCTGCTGTTAGCATACAAAAACAAGCACCGACCAGCCCACCTAGGCAGTAGTCCAAGAACCCTACCACAACTCTGCAAAGATGCCGCCCAAGCTCCAGCGCGATCAGCGTCGACTCCAATCTCGGCAACCTTCTTTGCTAGGCATGGACGAGCAACAGGTATAGTTCGTGATGTGTTTAGGAGTGTAGTAGAGTCAAGCAAGCAACTCACGGGGCTTGTACCAGATGCTTAGCACTTTTAAACACCATGTGAAAGTGAATCTTACTGACGTCTTCCAGAAGGACCTTATCCGCGAGTACCCAAATCCTGAGCAACAACCGTTCCGTGTTCGCTTACCAGCACATCCAGAAGCTCCAGAGCGGGATCAGGTCTTGTACAAAGTGCCGCGATATCAACATCCCCACACCCTATCCTTCATGAACAAGTATGGCCCAGAGGCGGAGGAGCAGATGATTTGGGAATTCAAGCGAGCGCGTGGTGAAGCGATACCGCCAGCTGCAACGTTCAATAAAATGTTCCACAACTCGATAGCTCCTGAACCTGCAGGCAAACATGCTGGCTGGGGCGCATATATTGTGGACCTGTAAGTACGACTTTCATACGTTCCCATCGCTTAATCTCACTTTTTTCTTGCAAGAGCCACGATGGGTTTTGGATGGGTGGTACAGCAATTGGGCTTGCCTACACCAGACCTTAAAAGCATCCCTGTCATACACCAAGCTGCCGGGACCAAGAGGAAGCGAGACGACGACGTAAATCGCATTGCGGAGAAGCCCGATCGTCTGCGCAACCTCCAACTAGATTCTCAACCCCGCCATAACTATCGACCCGCCATCGAGAGTGACAGCGACAACGATAGCAGCTCAACCGATCCTGCTACACCACCTCCAACAAAGCTCCGAAGAACTAGGGCTCGACCGCATTGCGTTCGAAACGGTGGAGGACCCACCAGCTATTTGCCTATCGACGCGTTCGATGATGCCGGCTCCGACACAGAAGAAGACACAGACGTAGAAGCTGATAAAGTGCTTCTCGCTAAATACGCCAACAAAGAACCACAAGACAATAACCGCCCGATCGAGACCGTCTTCGGCGCTGGCATAGTCGTCCACCGCTCTCTCAATGGTACGCTGCGCGTATCAGACCCCAAGGCTCAGCAAGAGAGTAGGGTTGCGTCTCCATTGTTACAGAGCGCTGGAAGCAAGGCCGAGATCAAGCTCCCGAGTCTTTGGCTCAGGTCAGTTGAATCAAGCGCTTAGGCGAAGTCATACAGCCGACGCAATTCCTAGCGGGAGGCGCGAAGACGTAGACATGACTCAGCCTCAAGGAAGTAGCTAAGCGCAGTCTCCAATCGACCTTCAAGATGATGTTTCATTCATGGATCTTTTCCGAGTATGGTAAGGTGTCAACGAGCGTGATAAGGAAGTATGATTGGGGACGATGAATGATGAGTCTCGATACCGATTGAGCTGACCCTCTGGGTGACACTTCGAATACTTCTAACACCTTGATCCTTCTGCACCCTGTTCATTAATACTCTCTGTATCAGTCTCACAATCAAATCATTGCATATCAGTGCTTAGCCTACACGTTTTTCTTCAAGGTTCTATTTTCTATAATGAAGATCTTTGCTCCTCTTCTTTCCTCTGTTCTCCTCCGCATAGTCGCCGCCGGAGTACGAGTCTCTCCACTTACAAACAACGACATTAGTCCGCGCGACAAAACCTACTCGTGCCTCTACTCACTCGACATCACTATCTACCAAAACTGTACCAAAAGCACCCCCACGACATACACGAAACTCACTTCTATCAAAGATACAAGGAAGCCAAGACCATACAATTTCGTGTCAAAGAATGAGCTGCAACACGTTACCCAGCATGGAAATCAGTACCAGTTCATTCCAGGTAACCTGATTATCTTCGATCGCGGGAGCAGTCCTGCGTCGTTTGCATATAAAGTCACTTTGGGGAGTGGTGATGACTGGGAGGCTGAATGTAAGTGGGATTTGGAGACGAAGGAGCCGCAGACTCATTGTGGGTACTGTCATCAGGGGCGGGAGTGGAATGCTACAGCGCTGGATTGTGAGGAGGATATTGATAAGTCTATTGCGAGGGTGAGTCAAGATTGTTAAAGGGACTTTATCTGCTCGCTAACAGCTGAGTAGGAGACGATGTTGACTTGTGAGTTTGAATGCTAATTAGAATTGGAGACGTTCAGGGTAAGCACTTGCTGTTGTGTAAATGATCATGAATAGTAAGGTAGTGTAATCAAACAACGCATTCAGAAGATGCGGTGTATTAGACCTTTCAATTCACTCTTCTTGTGCACAGTCATTTTTCCAACTCCCGTCGTCCGCCCAGCCACAAACATCGTCAAGCGAAGGCTCAGGCCGTATATCGATCGAAATTAGGAGCGAAATAATCTCCGAAACAAAAAGGCTGACTGGCATCGGTGTGAGCAGTGACCATACGCTACTCTACAAATGCATGCGTCTTTGGTCCCTTCGATCTCACTCTTTCTGCATACACCAAACGCTCAAGACTGACGAGTCGGTGGAAGCACCGAGGCTGGTACAGCTCCAACCAAGCACAGGTTGAGTAAACGCCCGCATCAGCCGCGACCCTCATTTGAAGCCCACTTAATCACTTTACCTTCCACACACGCTTCTTCTCTAGACTTTGCGAAGCTCCCGTTGTCGTTTACCTTGACAGCAAGCATCTTTCATACACCAGGCCCACCACACTCAGCACCATGATGGTCAACCTAGTTGCTCTACTCATCTCCATAGCAGCTACAGTACCATCCGTAGCTGCGTGCAGCTTCACAATGCAGATCCGTCAAGAATGCATCGCTGCTCACGGCGGTGGCGTCGTTCCGGTCACCTACGCTTCCATCGACGGCAACCAAGAAGTCTCTCTCGAGCGCGACCGCGACGATATTTGGCCTGGTACGTACCTCACACAACTCTCTTACATTCTATCCTACAAGTGTGACAGCATGGGGGACATCGCTAATATGATGTTTGTCGCAGGTCACCCTCTCACCGTGCATCCCTACTTCCCCAAAAGTTTCGCCTCCTTCACCTACGGCTCGTGCAACTTCGATGAGCAGGCTTCTACTGAGAATTGTGGCTCTTGCAAGACTACAAGTGCTTGGGCGCCGGGGGACTGGAAGTGCGAGCTTCCGAACCCGTCGCAGGGGTCTAGGGTAGGTTTCTGCATCAAGCGTCTCTTTGTGAAAGAACTGACTAGTTTGTAGGCGAAAACGATCAAGTGTGATTTCGTTTGCTAGATAAGAGGTCTGGAGTGGGGGATTCTAGTGCGGTAGACTAGCTGCGGGCAATGATATGAGGAACTTTGACGGTGGGTGGATACTGCGAGTCGGTGACTCTTCATTAGTGAACCCTCTAGTATATGCAGAATACAACAGCACTGGACGGTGGATGAGCCCTGCACTCGCCACATGATCGCGAGAAAAATTTGTACTACCTCCTCGTGTCCAAGCTTGCAGATGACTCCCGTTGCAATGCTGTGCTACATCTTCGACCATGGAGTGGCAGGAGCTTTGATGTCTCAAGTCCTGACGGATCCAGATGCTTTGCTCTCTGCTCGACTCCGACATCGCTCTCCGCTATCCTCCTCTTCAATATTCACCTCTGTCGCACGACTACTCTCCGTTGCTAGAATCTTGTAGATACTCCAAACCGACATCTACGGTGCTGTTCCGCGGTATTGCCCTTCTGTAGCGTCGATAATGACATCGACTGCAACCATTGAGCAAACGCTCAACTTGCCTATCAAAGCAAATCGCAAACCAGACTCATCTTATCGGTGATAGCACCTGCCGCAGGAAATCACCTGGTGTCGTACTCCAACAGCAATGTCTCCCAATCCAACGGAGATAGATATCATTCCGAGCCGCTGACGCTCTTGTCGTCAACCGGCCTTATGCGCAGCCCACCACAAGAAGCGCTTCAGACAGCCTCAACCCCAACAGCTACATTACCCTTCTCTTCCTTGCCCCATGCAACATGGCACCCGTTTGTACATTCTTTCTTGCAACCTCCGCAAACCCACCACCGCGGTCCGCCACCGAGCGCCTTCCCGCACCGGGTATTTCCACACACTAGAAACCTTGTTTCATCTTTTAGCTCTGCTTTCGTTATTGCTTCTCTCGTTTCTAACAAGTCACCGTTTTGTAAGTCGTTACATCTTAAGCATATCGACCTTGTCGTGTTCGCATACCTGCGATTCTGGTAGAAAGACACGCCGTGCCAATACTTCTGGAAGATATTTGGGTTCGGTGTTGGCGGGACACATCTGCAAGAGACAGACTCAAGTCGAGCGGCAGGATGCCTCTGCAGTTGCCAGTAGCACGCCTTGCAATATGGGACGCATTTGTCGAGGTGGTGGTAGAGAGGTAATTGCTGAAGGGTGCGAAGACATAGGCAGTCGCCGCAGATTTGGTTCGTGCACACCCAGCACTGTGTTTTAGAGCTCTCGCTGCAGGTGTAGAGACGGAAGTGGGAGAGGCGCTGGTCGTGGTCTGATGCTGGGAGGACAGCTTCTCGCAGGGATCGCGATGCTAGCGCGAGATTGAGAATGTCCGTGTAGTGCAGGTGCGGCACGACGAGCATCAGGATATCGTAGATGCCCAGGAAGTTGGCGAGCGGCACAGCTTCGGGCAAGTCTTGGTTCTGATAGCTCATCTTTTCGTTCCTCTTCATCACTTTCATCTTGATCTCCTCTGGCGAAGGAAGGTTCTGATCGACCCGCTGCCGTACTTTGTCGGCATATCGGCGAGTATACCGTGTCCGGGATTTCACAGCTAATGGCAAGCAGCGAAAAAAGATAACGGGAATATAGGCCAAACCGAGGAGGATTCCAAAGAAGAGTCGCGGAACTGCGATAGCGGATTCTGCAAGCCATTGCTTATTGCTTCGGCTAGTTCGACGATTTTCCCGTATAGTGGTGAAGCAGACACATATGCTGAGGACAATGGAGATGAAAGCTATCAGAGAGTAGAATAGAGACAGTACAATGCCGTACTGCCATTCCTTTACGTAAGTCTTGCACATCTTAAAACTAGTCGTTTGCGTAGCATTAAGCCGCGCTGACGCCTCGAAGAAGCTTTCATTCGTACCTGGTGGGAGTTGCCAATAGTGGGCGCCAGATCCTCTGCACAAGTCGATGTCGTGTGGACTATAGATAGTCTGCCAGCTCGTCACGAATGATAGGAGAATTGCAATAGCACAATCCACCAGGCCGAAAATCATGCTGAAGGGTGGCGGGACCATAATGGCGGGTACCCAAACTGCGAAATTCCAATAGAAGCCGAACGAGCCATACTTGTAGGCCCAATGCTCGCCCTTGGCAATTAAGGGGTTGTAGAGGCCGCCCTGGAGCTCGTCATGTCTTTTAATAACGTTCCAATGATTGTTCGCATAACCTTGGTATACGCCAAATGGTACGAAGACAATGAACCGCAAGAGTCCGACGGGCATTCCTGGTCCATGCTCCTTTAAAAATTTGCTGAAGTTGTTCTGTCGAGCCATCTTGCAAGCGCGGCGTTTCCAGCCAAACTGCGTCAGAACACCAATAGTTTCAGCGATTCCAGGAAATAATCGATACACTGGAGTAGTTAGAAGCTCTGCTGGAAATGCCAAGTTTGGTGTAATATGGGATAAAAGAGGTGGTGGAGAAAGTATAACGAAAGAACGATATTCAGCTAATAACGAGGCTCGTTAGACAGCGCCTGAAGCATGAGGCTACCGCGCAGGCAGTCACCGGCGAGAGGCTGTTGTCTGGGCTGTGCAACTGCGTGCATCGCCACAATGCGAAAGTAAAGGAATCAGAAGGCCATGTCGAGGCTCTACCACGGTAAGAGCGTCGTCGAAAGATACAGACAGTGGGCATTACAGCGGGCACGCATGTGAGTGGCACGTCGCGAGTTGCTGCGCCAAGATCCGGTGAGCGAATGAAGACAAGGTCTCGAAGCTCAAATGTCACTCAATCCTGGTTCCAGCGCAAGATCTGACGAACGTCGCCTCTGTCTAATGCGAGTCTTTGCAGGAGCTAAAAGCAGGCATTGTGGCGGTAGGGTGGCGGCTTTGAGTTCCCACGGCTGGATGGGGGACCCGGATACGGAATCGAAGAAGTTCTCAGAGCTCATGGGGATTATGCCTAAAGAGTATGTGATATATCGCATCCAGAATGGAAAGGGAAGAGGTGAGGTTGAAGAAAGAACGACTGCTAAGCAGCTAAATGCTGCTTGCCATCCTCGCCAAGTGCGCCGCTCTGCCCCACCTGCATCTGCGAATGTCCTGATGTCCCGTTCAGGCGACCTCAACAGCTTCAAGATTACAGCGTCATCCAGAACAGCGTGAGATCGATCAAAGGCGCTCTTTTCTTCCCTCATCTTTGAACAAGGTGATGCTGGCAATATCTAGTCACATATGAGTTGGCGCGGCACGTGCGCTCGGCTCTCACCATGGCAACCAGGCCTGTTTACCGCTGACACGCCTCCTTCCCATGCCCCGTTCCAGAAGGCCCAACGCCCAATTGCGAGGCCCACACAGTTCAATTTTGGCCTCCTTCTCCGCAATTGCCATCTCTAGCTGCATGCACTTCCATTCTTCCCCTACCACTTCCTGCATCTCGAGGCGCCATTCCTACTGAAGCATCTTGCCCTCACCTCTACGCACTGTACCTGCATCGATACCAAACATTCACTCCGCTGCTGAGCTGGTCTCATCGCAATGGAGGCGCTATTGTCGCTCGCCTTCGACAATATCGCGTCGAAGGACACACAGAAGATCCGCAAGGGTCTGAGGCAGATTGAGGGCATGCTGGCACAGATTTGTCTTTCCAGCGGGAAGTCGAAGCCATCAACACCACAACATCGGCGCAATGCCTCGACAATAAACCTGGGTGAACAGCAGCAGTCAACACCAAAGAAGCTGGGTACGCTGGCTGAGGATCCTGCCTTCAGGGAGTTCTTCAGGCTGCAGGAAGGCTTCGAGTGGAATGGTGGGCTCTACGTCTCTGCATCTGCTATAACACAAGCTGACTAAAGACTTCTAGTCGCAACACATGTGGCAGACTGCCTGAATCGATTACTGGGAATGTCAAGCAGTAAGGAACTTCTGAGCATCTTCGATGCGCATGGTAGCTGACAGCTGCACCACAGACAACCAAGCCGACATCCTCATCCTTTCTGCTCTCTCGAACCTTCAAGGACTACTGCTCCTACATGCACCATCACGTACTATCTTCGGCCGGGAGATCTACATGAACCTTCTTCTCGACTTGCTGGACCCGTATAATTGCCCTGCAATCCAGTCGTCCGCCCTCCTCGTCCTCGTCACCGCGCTTCTTGCAACGCCCCAGAACACACGGACATTTGAGAACATGGACGGCCTTCTCACCATTACAAGTCTGTTTAAAGATGACGAGACAACACAGACTGTCAAGCTGAAGTTGCTCGAATTCCTGTACTTCTACTTGATGCCAGAAGCACCCGTCCCGTCAATGAGCGCGCCCAATACAGCAATGGGTTTTCAACGCAGTCCTAGCAAGCTTGCAGGCGCATTCGACAGGCGAAGTAGCACGGTCAGCGGAGACGACGGTGGAGGTGCTGCAGCAAGGAAGAGCATTCGAACCCAAGAAGAGAAGCAGCACTTGTTGGGCAAATATCTGAACAATGTGGAGGCGCTGGTACAAGATCTACAAGAGACGGCGTCATTTGCGGGAGTAACATGCTAGCGCCACAAACTGAAGTGTGCATCGGACCGCTCTGCCCAACGACATCGAAGGCTGCAATCTGAGCAGCTGGCGACGATACCCAGCCGACGAAACCTAGGCCACACACTCTCATTACGGGATGACTCCCTCACTTCTTTCCTACCATCCTTCTTCCTGTCTATACTTCGGCGGATCTCGTCTTTCTTTCCTTCCATCCTCTGGGTACACAGCATCGGCGTTGGTGGAAACTGGAAAACGTGTAATATTCCTACCAGCATGGCTGGCGCTATCTCTTTGCATCTCTTCCACTATGCCTCTCCTCGTTTTCCTACTTGTTACCATGGCATTAATGCATAGCGTTGGAGGTCGAGCGCTGTAATATGGAGCTTTCTTGGGAGTTTCTCATTGCTAGACAAGGATGCCACTGCTCTGCTCTCAGGGGCACATTCCCTTCGAATCATACAGTACACTAGTCGAATCCAGTTCAAATGATCGGATTTTCTGAGGCTGACTGCCAACTCATCTACGTGCAAGGATATGTCCTGGCCATCGTGAGCTCTTCAACAACCACGTCACGATCCCACCGCAACTGCCCAGTTTCTGCAGGTCCATTCTCCACTCTCTTAAGCCAGGAACAGAGACAGCTTTGTCATTTACTGCGTTGCTGAATACAGGTTCATCGACGACGCCGTTCATGCACTATAAACGGCAGTTTTGATGGCTCATAAATGGTCCCTGCAGTGTCATACACCTTCGATCTTTGTAAGCCTGGTCGGGGACGGGAGTGCCACCACGAATGATTGGCAGCTGGAGCTCCGTCTGCTGCTGAAGCCCATAAGCGCTTGCACATTCCAGTGCAACAATCCGCATTTCGCAAATCGAACCCTCTTGTAGTAGAGCTCCCCCTCAACCTACAGTACAGATGTACAAGTCTTGAAAGTTTATTGCACACTACACCCACGTTGTGCGACAGACAGCACCGGAAGCGCGGAACAGTCGGCCACCGATGGACTTCGTGCGAGGCCAAGATGCGAATCAAGGCCAGAAGCGAGCGCGAGAGTACAGTAAGGCTGGCAGCTCACCGAGCCGGGAAGCGCGGCCACTAAGCCTAGTATGACGAGGTCGGTTCACAGGTCGCGTGCCCTGTGCGCGGGCCATTTAGACACAATGACGCGGGGAATCTGACCGCCATCCTGGCTTTGATGCGAGGTGCGGCGCCGAATCAGAATGGGAAGGGTGCTCAGCTGAGATGAAATGGCTCAAAGAGAGTAAAGATTGAAGATCTTGGGAGAACAAGAGAGGGGAAAGAGTGGCGGTGGGTTGATAGAGGTGCATGGAGGGTTTATGACGCACCCTGCAAGCTACCTGCCGCAAGTCTGGGCAGACAGGACAAGCCAAGTCACAGCTCGTTTCTTTACCGGATGCCGGCGGTCGGGGATTTCTGAAGAGCGAACGAGAGCAGCACAGTACCATTTTGTCATGCTGCTGCGGGCTCGGACGAAGCAGCTAGCCCATCCGTTCTAACCTCATTGCTAGTCTCCGTTGCGTTCCGCTGACAGCAAAGGTGCCTGGTACGGTGGCGCCAGGCGCTTCTGTAAGTACACTATCATGCCTGCTTATCCTTAGCTCTTAACCTCGTAGCTTGCTGTTTTCTGTTCGTCTTCGCTGTGCGCTTTACTCTCTCGACGTCGCGACGCTTTCGCTATTCCTGTACAGTTGTGAGAAGAGTTGTGTTGGCCTCACGCGACACTGTTCTGGAGAGTCGGGAATTCGGTTGATACGGACGAACTGGGGTCGAGCAGCTACCCTTGTCGCTGTCAGAACCCCGCCGAGTTGAGGACCTGAAGACGCCTGAAGGATCCAGTACTGCGCCTGGAGGCCCTACACCTGCTCGCCGCCTCCTCCAGCCTCCTGCTACTTCTCTCCAAACACCCTCTCGGTCTTCGATATACGTATACTGCAAAGATGGGTGCTGGAGCTCTTGTAGAACCGCTGGTTGTGGTGACACTGCTGTTTGGTGGGACGTGGGTGAATCGGAATACGGATTATCGCATCTTCGACCGCAGACGCTCGCCTCCTTCTTCGCCTCGCTCGAGCTCGCCGTCGTCGATTGAATCCGGTCGCTCCAGTCCTAGATCTAGTTCGTCGCTGCTGGATCGCGCCTCGAGCCCTTCGCTGCTCACACCACAGGAACCGAAATGGCGGAGACGGGAAGTACGGATACTAGGGATAAGGAAGGAAGTTGTGTCGCCGAATACACGAAGGTTCCAGGGCTACTTTCTGAGTAGACTGTTGATGAAGTTTCCGTTCTTGGTGGAAGCGTGGTATTGGGCTTTGATCTACTGGGTAGGTTGCCTTTCGTCTTGTTGTAATTTGGGCGGTACTGATATTGGATTAGGTGTACCAGCTGGGTCGAGCTTTCAGTGCCGTGACTATGGTTGAAGGCACAGTGAACGTAGCACGCCGCCATGCCCTCCAACTCATCCACCTCGAGAAGTCGCTCCATATCTTCTACGAACTGCCCATCCAGCACTGGTTCTTGAAACATCCATTCTTGATGCATTGGACGAACAGGATATACTCTTTCATCCACATCCCAGGGACTATCCTCTTCCTCGTATGGCTCTTCTACTACACCACAACGCGCAATCGATTGGATCTTCCTCTTCCGAATAAGCCGAAGGGAGAGGCGGACGGATCGCCTGCAGGACCAAAGCTGTATGCTGCGCGCAGAAGGACAATGGCGGTCTGCAACCTAATCGCCTTCATCGTCTTCACCCTCTGGCCATGCATGCCTCCGCGCCTCCTCTCAGACAAGGACGTCAAAGGCAAGATCGGCGATGAAGCGCGCTCATACGGCTTTGTGGACACCGTCCACGGGGCTGAGGGCGAGAGCTCCGTCTGGACCCAGAACAAATTCTGCAACCAATACGCTGCGATGCCGTCGCTGCATTTTGGGTACTCGCTTCTCATCGGTATGACGATCTGCTCGATTCCTCTTGCGTCCAAGCACCGCCGGTCGAGATCTGCGCGACTCTTTGGACTGAGATTTAGGCTGCCGTCGCCGAGACGACTGATGTGTCTTGCGATTGGCGTTGCGTACCCAACGATCATCCTTACTGCTATCATTGCGACGGCGAACCATTTCATCCTCGATGCTGTGGCGGGCGCGATGGTGTGTGGTGTAGCCTGGACGGGCAATCGCGTGTTGTTGAACCTTTTGCCTCTCGAGGATTATTTCCTCTGGCTTGTCCGGATCCATAAGCCCGAGCGGCGTGTTGTTGGGTATGACGGCGAAGAGGAAGATGGTAGCTGGTCGAGCGAAAGGACTAGTTTCTCTGGGAAGGGTGCTGTTATCCATCCCTAGTATCACATCGAGTGATGAGGAACCTTTGTTTGATGATATGCCTGGCGACATTCTCGATTTTTAGCCGCATCGATGTTATTTTTTTGGAAATCTCGGATCTTGCATAGCGATTTAGGAATCTGGTGTTGTAATATCTGGATGAAACGCAGGTATCGGAAGAGAGAGGGACGAGATGAGGAAGGGAAAGAGGAGGTATATGATACCCCAGGGAGATAAGTACCTATTCACGACACTCGCTGTATATGTTGTACCGAGTAGATAGCATCATCCACAGCGTAATGCCGTAATGTTCAAAACAAACACTGTCGATCAACATTACATTAAATCAAATCTACAATTCACAATTCACAATTCACAGTTTGTGGTGGTAATGAGCAAGAAAAGTCAAAATCAATAGGCAGTAGCAAACATTTAGGCTACACGAGCGTACATGTACCCCGTAAGCCGCGACTTCGCACCGCGCAGCGCAGCGCTTTCGCTGTTCCGCGCGATACATCCACGTCGTCAGCACAGGTACCTGCGCAAGCTCGCATCGCGCTCCATATCTAGCACAAAAGCAAGTGCATGCGTATCTAGGAACAGGTCCCAGATCTCCATGCAGATATCGGCTCGGCCCGAGCATTGCCAATGCACGTACTGTACATGGTGTGCGCATCATGAGGGGTACATCGTAGGGCTGGTGTTGATCTGGAGTCGAAGCATGGTGAGGGTGGGTGTAACGTAGCTATGTGTGGCTGGTTAGCAGATCCGAAATCCTTGACGTTGTCGATGGCGCATGCGGAGAAGAGAGCTCCTGCGTGATGGTACATGTTTGGGTTGGTCGAGATCTGTGGTGTGCCAGCGGTGTTATTTGCGCGGCATAGTGAGCCGATTCCTGAAGTTGCATGTCTGTCCGCGGATAGTGAAAGTGATATTGATGTTGACGCAGTAATTGAAGAATGGCATGGAGCAGATGATACAGCGATTGGGATGATGATGGTCTAGAACAAAGGTATGCTGATCTTAAGCACCTGCTCGCGTCTTTAGAGCAATGCAATTTTTTAGGGTATGGAGAAAGTACATCAAATGATGACGAGACACATGTTTGCATACCTCCTCCCTCGAAAATGAACTGTTAGATAGTTCTGCTGTGCAAGATGATCAAGGAGACGATTCGTGCGTCAGTGCATTTCAAGTAATTATGAGATCCATGTCTTTTCGAGCTGTAGATGGGCTTCTGATGCGATTGAATACTGTACCTCATACATTGATCAAGCGCTGTGTTGCCTGAAACCGAACCCAAGGACTTCCGAAGCCCTCTCAGAGTATGATTCACATACTTGAATGGATGAGATGATGGAGATGAACAATATGTTATGCTCAAAACCAATGAAGTGGAAGACTCGGTGGCCTCGGTTTTTTGTTG
Organism: Lophiotrema nucula; assembly: GCA_010015825.1. Lineage (NCBI taxonomy): Eukaryota > Fungi > Ascomycota > Dothideomycetes > Pleosporales > Lophiotremataceae > Lophiotrema > Lophiotrema nucula. The sequence goes on from ML977334.1 coordinate 372,553, forward strand.
CTATTGCTGTCGTCAAATTTCTCCATTGGCAAGGAATGCCGGAGTAACCGCGACAAAATGTCCTTCGTATATATGAAATCGTAGATCTGATAGCGGTAGCTCGACTATGCTGAAAATTAGAGGGATGATATCAGTGGAAAAGAAACCAGGAAAGTTGATCAACGCATCCAAGCCTCCATACAACATGGATCTTGCATCGTAGGGCTAAAGCCATAGTTGATCGAATTCTAAGCGAACGCACTAACGGGACGTTATGCGACGGAAATTCCAAGGCACTCATGATCAAGTGGAGGACCATGCTGGTCAGAAGCTAGGTCTACGTATCGTTTACCGACGGAAAGGAAAGTGCTGAAGTGCTTGAGCGGTGTGCGCATCAGCATTGCGTCTAGCGGCAGCCGAATTGCGATTGATGGTGCAAATTCGGGCACAGATTCGCCATGTGGTACTGAGAAACGCATGCTCTGCTAGTGTCTTCTTCCTCAAGCGGCACCACTGCTCATTAAACGTCAGCCGGGTTTTCGAGGCTTATAGGATTTGAGACCGAAACGTCTCCACCTTCGGACAGAGCTTGCGATCAGATTTTGTTGGTCGTCCTGCAGAATCTGCTTGATGACTGCCATTTCGGGACGAGCGTGCTTAGGTACGATGATCTATTGGCTGCACGGCAACCTAGGAACCAGAGGTAATGACTAAAAATAAGCGAAGTATCGTGAGATTCTCCGTCTGGGGTTGCGATCGAGTAATAGCACGCTCGCAGTTGCGGCGCTGTTCCGACGGTCGGCCGCCTCCGACAGCAGTTGAGAGCTGTTGAACAGACCAGCGCGACGTCGGCACAGAATCGGCATCGTGAGAGCATTGCTCTCGAGTAACACTTATTGAACAAAGCCAGGGTTAAAGAGTCCAGAGCCTCAACGTGTGGATTCTATTACTCGAGGCGTGCCAAGACAGATGCACTGGCAGGGCCGGGATGCCGAAGGATCGAAACAGGCAGACCGAAGACAAAATCGTGACTCAAGCCACGGGTCGCGTCGTGTGCGTTGCATTGGCTCAATGGTGAATATAAAATTTTCGAGACATTACCTAACGGCGGCGCCTTGGCGAGTGGATGCTCGTAGTCGAGGACATCATAGTAATGCTCTTTGGCAGCGAGAGTTACACAATTAGCAACACGCAATTGAGAATAAACATTAGTGCTGTCGTGCATGGAATCAGAGGGCGGTAGTGGCCTCTGAAGTAAGAGGGAATCCGTGAGACTGGCCAACTCTCCGTGGAGATGCTCGAGCGCTCATCTCCATGATCGCCATTTTGGGACGACACAACGCCATTTTGCGGGGAAGCAGGTTGGACGCACCGGTCAGGACATCAGGAGGCGCTGTTAATGAGCGGGTATTGTGAGCCGGCGCCAGACACCCGAGTCCAGTCTTCATGCGCCGGGAATGGTGAGGTTGGCATGATGTCCTGACTGAGCGGCCGTCGGCGAGGGACCAGTGCTCGATGAACTGAGGTCGAGCCACCGCGGTGACCGCGGCGCTCGGTCAGCCTCCATTGAGAGGCACACGCCAGCAGGTTGCGAGGCCAGCTGGAGCTGGCGGTGAGTGCGTAGAGCAGCGCATCACCGACGACGAGGCAGTGGAGCTGAGACGCATGTTGGAGTGCTGAGAAGCGTTAGGAAGCGTCGCTACGATCCCCAGAAGGCGATCACGAGAGGAGCAGCGGCCTGTGCCCAGCTGCCTCCTGACCCGCAAACTTGCAGCCACCTGCAGCGTGTGGTTGCCGCGACTAGAATAGCGTTTTTCTGGGAAAGCTTGGTTGCCGGCGCGTCGATGGCATCACCGAGACGAAAGCTCACAAAGACCCAGTCATCAGTTTCCATTAGGTACAAAGTGCCCTGTCACCATTAAAAGGACTGCTGCCCGTGTCTTTGGCAGCTTTGAAGGTTCTTCCCCCAGACTATGTCTCTCGGCCAGCTGCTCTATCAAAGCCAATTGAACCAGCACCAGACTATCTCATAGTCGTTGTTCGTCGAGCCCACAGTCCTATCAACGCCGAAGTCGCCTCCTCGGACCGCGCCTGCGGACCACTCACGCCATTGGCCGAAGACAAATTTTCGACGCGCTCTTTCCCCAGATTTTCACAGCCCAGCCTTTGTTGCAGCCATGCCTGGCCGCTTGCTTTCCTCACTGCGGCCGTCGCCTGCACCGACGTCAAAGGCCGCCCACCTAGAAAACCCACCCCTCTTCCCGCCCCAGTACTCCGTCGAACCACCCACCAACCAAAAGACCAAATCGCAAGAATCTCTCGTCATGGATGCTCTCAAGCGACACAGCCTGGGCGGACGCCACCACTCAGACAAGAAGGCTTCGAAGAGCCCAAAGGTTGAGCCGCAGAAGGGTGCTAACATAAACATGAAAGTCGAGTCGCCGCCAATAGTATTCTACAACGGACCCCAGACATCTTCTGGCGCTCTATTCTCTGGCCAGCTCGAGGTCAACGTCACTGATCCTCATATCACTCTCGACAAGTTCGAGATGCAGCTTCTCGCCGTCGTTGTTACAAAGAAACCCGTTCACCAACATTGCCCGGAATGCGAGAAGCAGACAACCGAAATCCACAAATGGGAATTCCTCAAAGCTCCAGTCTCATTGCAACACGGCGCTCACGACTTCCCATTCAGCCATCTTCTTCCTGGACATCTTCCTGCGACCACACGCGGCGCACTTGCCACTCTCGACTACTATCTGGAGGCAGTTGCGACTACCTCAACGGGCGATAAGATCAAGTACCAGCGCAACATCGACATCAAGCGCGCGATCTTCCCGGGCCCCGAGAAGCACTCTATTCGCATCTTCCCACCTACCAATCTCACCGCCGCCGTGACTCTGCCTCCCGTCGTTCACCCGATTGGCGACTTTTTGCTGGAGATGCGTCTTTCTGGTATCGTCACGAACCAAAAGGATTCGCAGACCAGGTGGAGGCTTCGCAAGCTCAACTGGCGCATTGAGGAGACTCACAAGTTTGTGTCTCCTGCCTGCCCCAAGCACAGCCAGAAAGTTGGCGGCGAAGGCAAAGGCGTTCTGCATGAAGACATCCACGTGATTGGCAGCGAAGAAGTCAAGACGGGCTGGAAAACCGACTTCGAGCAAGGCAACATCGATGTTGAGTTCCGCGCTGCCTGCAACATGGCACTGAAGCCAGTGTGCGACCTCGAGAGCCCCAATGGCATGGAAGTCAAGCACAACCTCATCGTCGAGATGGTGGTTGCTGAGGAATGGGCACCACTCAAGAAGCTTAGCCAAGCTACACCAACCGGCGCAGCACGCGTACTGCGGACACAATTCCATCTCATTCTCACCGAGCGCGCTGGAATGGGCATCTCTTGGGATGAAGAGCAGCCTCCAATGTACGAGGATGTCCCTGCTTCTCCTCCCACCTATGTCAACAATTTCGAAGGCGAACTTGACAGCGATCACGAGCCTCTGAATCTTTAAACAGCGATTTGCGCGCGAGTACATACAGCGACACCCTCTCAACGGCCATTCCATAACGATTTCCTTTGGTCGAAAAGCATCTGTATCTGAACGGCTGTTCAACGGAGGATATACCCCGCGTTTCTTTCAGCCATCACATTGATGGAGATTTTCACTTTTGGCTCGATGGATATTGAGTCATTCATTATTGTTTAGCATCAGAGCATGGAGTTTGGAACATGGGGCTGGCAGGACCGAGTTGAGCCCGTGAGAGCTCCTCATACCTTTCTGTTTCAGCGGGCGTTGGCGGCAAAAGTCCTTCAGCGATACATCATCATAATTAATTCTTTTGTACAAATTCAATTCAGGTAGATTCTGCTCTCTCAATCATGCTCTCATCGTTTGTTCTATCATATGGCCCATCTAACATAAACGAACTTAAGACGTTCTCCACCCCTAGTGGAAATCCTACAATGAAATGACTAATATCACGCAACATCCCCACTAAATGCCCTCAGCCTGTTTGTTACTATAACGTAACATCAACCCTCGAACCCTTCACTCCTGCATTCTTTGCTTCACGCTCAACGCCCTTTCCCCGCTTCGTTTCGCGCCCCTGTATCACCAGGCCCTTTGCTCCAAGTATCTCCGAGGAGCTGTATACAGTTCTTGGCGCAACACTGCCATACTACCGCGGAACTCGAATTATACGCCAGTAAGACTACGGTAGGTACTGTGCTGCGAAGGCGATCTGGGGTACATCAGCGTCGCGTAGACTAGAGGATGGGTAAAGCGTGAAGTCGGTAAGGTATGGTCTAGACGAGTTTAGTAGTCTTGTAGGTATGTTGATAAGTCTCCTCGGAGACGTTGGCATCTGTCATGATACGTGTGATTCGTGATGTCTTATGTGGAGCGCTTGTAATGTAGAAATCTGTTCATTCTAGATTAGAGTTGCGGGGTATCCTCAATGAGTCCACTATACATATTTTGTGCGAGAACAGCGGAATCGCTTCTCGAGATTTCTGTTCACTGGTAGCTAGAAGCGAGCTCTGTTACAACCGAGATGAAATGTGTTCCTAATGGTAGGTGACATTTCTCAAGTTGGAGTGAAATCCTAAGGAAATATAGAAGAGGTGGAGGCGAAAGCAAAGCAACAGTTCATACCTCCACACATGTTGAAACGGAGTGATACTACCTCTGTCAATAATGGTATCTCCCAACCACATTCAGGGGCTGTAAGAAATCAGACTGAGGATACTTCTGGTACCTTTCATGATAGTTGCAAATTTCAAGACCAAGACCTGGAAGGCCCCAGCGGTCGTTGTGACTGTAAATGTTCCAACGAACTCCGATAGAAGTTTAGTTCAAACAAAGCAAGAGACAAGTATCTGGCTACACACGTCAACATGGAGAAATCGAGCAAGGTTGGCGGTTCGACTACAACCCGAGTCTACCGAGTTTGGGCCGTAAATGCCTCAATCGATTTTGTGGGTTGCGCATTATGGTAATTATAGAGTCTATGACTCGAACTTCGGAAAAGAAGGGTGCAGAGTGAAGGAAAGAGAGTTCTCGACTCCGTCAGAATGGAACCAGTTGCCATGTACCCAGCTCTTGACCTGGGCCTCTAATAAATATCTGAAAAACTCTTTATTAGGACAGACTATGATAACCAGAAACGTGAAGCTATGGATGCTCGAGGTGAGAATGAATTATGGAGCCAGAAGCTCGCTGATACAGGAGAGAGACACGCGCCGGGTGCCTCCGATCGAAAAGCGGAAGATGTCGGGATGCGCTGGCGTGACTTTGATGATGATTACACCTCCTGGAGCTCACCGCCCCTATGAGTAACAACGTCAATAGAGAATTTCGAGAAATAGGAGCGTTGCACGTCCATTTTGTGGACAATTTTGTGGACCTGGCGGGTAGTGGCGAGTATCACACCACTGAGGCCAATGCGCTGCAACATTGATTGCGCATAGCGTCAATCTGAGAGCCGCATGAGGCTCATGACATCGGTCCTTCTTCCCAACTTTTTCAAACGTGCAATCGAGGTCTGGAGGTCTATCGAGGATGATTTACGGTGCCCAGCAGGCGCTGTTCGTTCAATCGCGTGTCGTTATCGAAATGGCGTCTCGGGCTCCGTAGAAAGCTCAACGCTCAGCCAATCCCATCAATAAGAAACATGGGCGGTCCACTGCAAGCTTCTCAGTCCCGTTTCATCGGCCCGCATTTCGTCGTCGACGGGTGGACTAACGACTGATACTTGTCTTGCCAACCGGAGATGTGGCGTGCTCGCTTATCCTTATCGTGCACAGACCGCTACTGAATGTCCAGGATGTCGTGGCAGGGGTCTCAACGGATTCGACGACGTGGTATGACTGTCTCATGCCTTGGGCGATCTGTGCAGACCTGCTCCTGGGAGTTTAAAAGGCATTGAGGCGCATCTAGAAGTTCTGACACATTCAAACAACGTGGCTTGCAATTGACAGACCTGAAAGAGCTAAGATCGAGAGCGTCATCGTTAGCGATTCATACGCAACAGATCGAAGTCGTCCAGACTACAACAGCAAGAACGACCGACATTATATTCCAAAGCCTGGCATGAGCCTTTACGGTCACCCAAGTCCTATATTAATACGACCTGCATATCCGCTAATATCATCCACGACATCTACAACATCGTCGGATACATCAACTCCGAGATCCGATTCTACATCGACATCTGTATCTACAATCGAAGAACCTCATCCACGAGCCAGAACCTTTTCAACACCATCAGCATCTAGACCTCAACTACCAAGATCCAAGTCCTTCGCCGCCCACAAAAGAGCAGGAACAATCTCAGTCCCCAGAGGAGAAAGATGTCGACCTACACCCTCTACTATCAAGCCCCCGTGGTACACGCTCAACCGGCCCAACATGGAGGCCCTCAGCATCAACATCCCTCACTCCAGTTACAACTACCGCAATCAAATCTACTTCCTTCAGCACTCACATCCTCCAAGAGCGCTCAGCCTCCTCCCGAACGCTTCGCCCTATCCTCGCAGAGGCGAATGAGCATCCCGGCATTTGGAGGCTATGACCAGCCGCAAAGCCCGTTTTTCCGACTCCCAGCTGAACTGAGGAATGAGATCTATGAGTACCTGCTCTGCCCCGATGCTGCGTCCCTCACGAACCTGAAAACGAAGACCTTGGATCTTTCACTGCGAGGCTTCAACCAGACGAGCACTTCTACGACGCTGTACCCAGCAATTCTAAGCACATGTCGAAAAGCGAATGAAGAAGCTGTCGGATTACTATATACACGACACACATTCCATGCACACCCCAATCTCCTAAACTCGCTTCCGCATCTCACATCGCAAGCGAGACCGGTCCTGTACCCCTCAGTTACGAGCAAGATCTGCCGGTGGCAGATCAGTCTTCGTCTGGATACCGATCCACGGTTCTCGTACCAAGAAGCGAAACGTGCTTTCTCTGGCGCCGAGTATCTCGAGATCAGGGTGTGGCAGAGTCAGTTCGAAGCCGCGGACTATGCTGTCTTGAACCTCTTCACGGGCGTTAGAGGCGTTGGGATTGCGAGAGTTGGGGGGAGTGTTGATGAGAAGGTTGCTGGGTGGCTGGAGAACTTGATGATGCAGCCTGAGGATAAGAGTGAGGCTGTGTGTCGGTGTCGAAGGAGGAACGCGGTGGTATGTGGACGGTGTCATGGGAAGGTTGAGGTTGGGAAGTGGATTGGTCCAGATTTGGATGTTTGGAGGTTTGGCGGACGATAAAATGTGCGTTTTGGTTTTGGTTGCGGTTCAGGGCGTAGTGGCGAAAGTCGTATGAGTTTAGAATTGAATCCTTGAGAGGTGTTTCTGGATTTCTAAAGGTCTTCGCATACTTCAAAGACAGCCTTTCCATGTTCTGTACAAGCCCTTCGTTCACAGATAGGATACTAGAATAATTAACATGCTAGACTCTTCATTGAGCACTTACGGTTCGTATATCTGCGTGCACTGATAAGTCATCTATCATCCTTCCAAACAAACACTCAAGTACAATACTGGGTATATCCACCCCTTGCTTTCTCTCCCAAAAGCCTGCCCTCAAGTATTCCATATTTTCGAAGACAAATCTCCTCAAACCCACCTGCATCATCCATCCATCCATCCATACAAACAAACAAACGAGCAAGTACAATATCGGGTATATCCTCCTCTTACTTTCGCTTTCCAAGAAGCTGTTTTCAGATATTTCCTATTTCCAGAAAGAACGCTCTTCGAACGCATTGCTTAAACCAACACCCTCTCCCTCCGTCTTTCATCACGCTAACCCCCAAACAGCTCCGACAACAGCCAAACTCCCAAGCAACCTATCCACACCCATCGTAGGCCCCGCGCCCACAACCACTGTCTTCGTAACCCCAGTATCACCCGTCAACGTTCCCATCCCAATCACGCCCTTACCCGGTCCAGGCAGCTGACTCGGCACAGCAATGAACTTGACGGTGATAGTGACAGGGACCCAGGTCCGCGACGTGCCTATCCAGGTCTCGATCCATTGCACGGTGACGGAGTTCTCCTCTCCTAGGGGTATGGATGGTGCGCTCGTGGTTGTTGGCGGGATTACGGCGATGGGAGGTGCGAGGGTGGTTTTTTTTGTCTTGGTGGTGGTAGGGATGGGTGCGACGCCGGCTGGTAGGAGTGTGGTGGTGCTTGTTGATGCGACGCCTGCGGGGAGGACGGCTGCTTGTCGAAGGCTAGACAGAAGTCTGTGAGTGAGTGTACAGCACTGATAGACAGCGTACTTACTCGAGGTCTTCAAGATTTGATGGAGAAGCTTGATTGGTCGCAGCTGGTACTGAGTTTGTCGGACTACTACCTGGTAGAACAGCGTGGCCGGCGACGACTGTGAGTAGTAGCGATGCTAGTGTAAAGTTTCGCATGTTGAAAGTCGATTGTGTGTATGTTTGCCAATGTATGATCGAGTGTGTGTTCCAAAGCAGGAGACTAAGTAGACCTGAAGTCCAAAACGGCAGTGTATCCAAGAAGCAAGCGAGTGGACGAGAAGTTATTCTCAAAAGACCAAGAACATGTACGCGCAATCAAGACAGCGTAATGGTGTTGGAAGATAAGCGGTGTGTGGATGTTGTACGACAGAATCAACGAAAGGACTGAGACAGCAGATATACCAAATCCAACTCAACGAACGAAGCAGTAAAGACTGTAGAGAGAGGCAGTTGACAGGTCAACAACGCAGCGAAGGAAGGAATGAGGTCAGTTGCTGCAAAGGAATGTGCGGTACGCTGAAGCGAGAGAAGTGACAGAAGACGAAAACGCAGGCCGGGCAGCCTCACGATAATAGAAAAGCGCAGGAGCTCCACCCTCTACTTACGCCTCGGGGGTACTGCATCCAGAGCAGCCGTGCCTCTCTATCTCTGCACGCTCATTGAAGCAGCCTCGTCACACCCCGATATTACTGTGTACCCGATACCCTGCGACTGCACGGAGTGGGCCAGGGACCACATTCTCCCAGAGCCCTCGATTGGCTCCATGGCAACCAAGCATCTGCGATTACCTCGTTAAGCATGCTCTTTCGGGCTTAGAGAAGCAGGAACACCCGTCGCTGGCGCCACCCTTGTGCACGACGCTGTGCGAGGCGAAATTTGCTGGCGATAGGGATTCGGGGAGCCGATAAAGGGGCAGGAGCAATCTTAAGCGATGCATCCAGAGCGCGTTGGCGATTTGACCACTCGCACGAGACCACCATCACGATAGCACGATTGGAAGGAGGCGCATGGTGTAGATATGAGGATGAAGGTGAGGGGCATCGTGTTCATTAGCTTCGAAGTTCGTGTGAGAAGGAAAGTTAGAGGCCCTAATGTAGTAATTTCTCGTGGATGTGGTGGGGGCACTACGTCCTTCACGTGGCCGTCTAACGAGGATGCGCACAGGGATTGCGTCTTTTGATGGGGAGGTCGCTCGTAGGCTGCACCTGGAGTTCTACCTGTATAATAGTGTAAAGGCGGTTAAGAATCCTCCAACGTCTAACGTCATGACGCGATATGCGTCAAAGATTCCGCGCGTTCAGCTCCTTTGATTAATGCTTGTCAAATCCGCAATACAGCCTCGCATAGAAAGCCGAGTAAGTATGAGTTCACGACTAAAAGGGTCAAGCTGATACCGGTCTTCGAATGGTGAGTGGGGACTGGAACGAGAGTGCACCGCTCGCATGGTCAGCAAGGCTGACCTGACCTGCATAAGTAGGTAAGCTTGCGAGGCGGTTTCTATAGATAGTTCTATAGATAGCCAGGCAAGCGGACGAGCCAAGAACAAGACACGAGCTAAGACCACTCTCCCTAGCACTCAAAGTGTGACAATACTGTTCCATATAGCTAGCGTGCTTCGACATTGAGCTGCGCAAACAAGAAGCTGCGCACCCAAAACCCAACTAGAAATCAGAAAAATGGCCCCAGCAATCACATTGTACACGGAGAGGTACGGCCTATCTTGGCGTTTCGAGCGCTTACGGACAGGATTTCGTGGGAGCGTGGCTGTGACAGCGTGGCTGTGACGCCGTTGGAATCCTGTTCCTGACTAAGTAAGCTTGGGTGATCGGCATAACTGAAGGTCGACGAACCCAATCCTCATCTTTTGTGTGTGTTAGAACTCGCGAAGAGTTCCTCGTCTGAAGTCCTCGAGCGTAACAGCAACATCACGCTTCCATCTCAACTGTGGCAATCCTCATCTTTGCAATCATCAAAATGGCCCGACAGTTTCATTCCAAGTCTCGCTTTGGGTGTACAGTCTGCAAGAAGCGGAGAGTCAAGGTACTAGACTAAACATTCGTTCCTCTCGTATAGACGGACTGACACGCCAAAGTGCGACGAGCGCCAACCGATTTGCAGAGGATGCGCAAGGCTACGCTTGGAATGCAATTATTCGCATCCACGCCCATCCACAACCCCCGAATCAACGTCCTCAACCCCACTTTCAATGAGTCTGGAACTGGAACAATCGGTATCGCACGTGGCTGAAGACCACTCCGCGTCACAATCGCGACCGGGATTCGATCTGTTAGATCTGACCCTAATGCATCACTACGCGACAAACACTTGCCAGCATCTCTTTACCGGAGATCGACAGGCCCAGGTCTGGCAACACTACATTCCCAACCTCGGTGCCTCTAACGGCGTCTTGATGCACGGTATTCTAGCGGTAACGGCCTTACACCAAGCCTGGAAGAATCCCCTTGATCGCGACCTCTACCGGACTCGCGCCCTTCATCACCACGGAATCGGACTTCCGCTCTTCAAGTCTATGGTAGCATCTGCTTCTCCTGAGACAGCCGAAATCATTGTTGCCTACGTGATCCTCTTGGGCATTTGGATCTATGCGTCACCTGACATGACTAGAGAACAGCTGTCCCTCGATGATGTTCTGAGTACAGTGGAGACCGTGAGGACTGGTCGCTCGGTATTCCATATCTATAGAGATGTTGTCATCACAACACCAATTGGCATCTTCTTGATCCCTCCATGCCGCGAACCTCTGCTGGGCCGCCAAGTCTCCTTAGCGCATGAGGCGCTGGAGACATTGCGGAAGCAGGTCGAGAATCCGTCTGAAGGAAAGGCTGTGGGCCATTTGCAAATGCTCATGGACCGATACCTGGCTGGAGCTGACCACACACGGTCAGCCGCTGGCTGGATGGCTTCCGTAGGTGAGGATTACTGGGCTCGTCTGCGCGGACACCATCCCCACGCCCTTCTGATCTTTGCATACAGCTGTCTCTTGGCCTACGCCTCGGAACACGCGTGTTGGTGGTTAACAGGATGGTCTGAGCGGATACTGCTAGCTTGCAGCAAGGCTCTTAGCCCGGCTGATAAGGAGACGATCAATTGGGACAGCCATGAGCAGCTCATACGGACCCTAGGCGTCGAGCTTGCGAGTCTTGCGAAACATAGAGACGAGAAATCAGGATAGGGTTGAGTGCAATAAGCCTAAGCTGTTCGTATATCGTCTTGTGGCTCATCCAAGATTTAGACCATCTCAATTATTACAAGCCAATGATGAGCTGTCCTTGGTGCTTCAAGTTAGACGTCATCCAACCAGGATCAGGTAGTTTCTAATCCAGTAGGATCATCACTGTGCAACCGTCGGTTTGCTCGATCAAATCCCATAGGGCTTTCTGAACCCTGATAATTCCTGCCTCGCAGGGATGACGAGGAGGAACAAGACGTTTCAGGAAGTGTAGCGCTGATGTGGCTTAACGTGAGGCGCAAAGCCAAGACAGCAACAGCCTGATCGTAACTGGACTCGCAGGCCTCGTTTACCTCGTTTACCTCGTTCCCCTCGCTTACCTCGTGCGTATCGTTCAGCATCGCCCACTATTTACAATTGTCTTAGCACTCCGGCTACCTCTGCCAAATTGTACGCAGGCTTTGGGCATCCGTTGATGAATATTGAACAAGTAGCTACTACAGCTACGGTCACAGCCACGAGTCCCCTGCGTTGATAGATAGGCCGATGCTGGCATGGATCAACATTGGAAGATTTATAAACCCATAGCTTCCGTCGGTCACAATAGTTATCTTCCTGAGTCTCAACAGTCTCTTACAGATATCTTATCAGTTCCATCTCTTCAACTATATTATCCACCGTTTCCTCTATTTTCACTCGGCTCCGTTCATATCTGCAACCTTACGCCACGAATCATTCAGTCAGATCGTCACATATCACATATCAGTCCGTTTCAACATGTCTACAGACGATTGCAAGCATGTCTCCGTGGACTGTCCTGTCGAAGACACCATCTACGGTTACGCTCCGAACCTTGGTGCAAACGCTTTCTACGCCGTCATCTTTGCCCTCTGTTCTGTGGTTCAGCTATACTTCATCTTCCGGTACTGGCGTATTTGGAAAGGATACTCGATCCTTGTCTTCGTCGGCGCTTTGGGCGAGTGCTGTGGTTATGTCGGTCGCATTCTTCTGCATCAAAACCCCTGGAACGGCGCGGCTATGACTATCCAGCTGCTGCTCATCATGGTCGCGCCGTCTTTCCTGGCGGCGGCACTATACATGACTCTCCGTACACTGGTTCAGTACTTTGGTCCCGAGAATACCAAGCTTCCCGCAAGGCTCTGGACGTGGCCCTTTGTGACTGCCGATCTAATCGGTTTCATCTCCCAGTGTGGCGGCGGTATCATGTCATCAATGACCGACACAAATCCTAGTCTGGGAAAGGCAGGCAACACAATCATGGTTGCTGGTGTCTCGTTTCAAGCTGCCGTTATGTTCCTCGCGGGTATCCTTGCTACAGACTTCGCCATACGCCTTTACCGGAAACAGGGTGTAAATGCGTACAGGGATTTACCTAAGGATCTCAAGATCTTTCTTTTGTCCATGATGGCAGCCTTTTTAATGATCCTGGCGCGATGCATCTACCGGTGAGTGAAACTTTGCTCTCTCCCTTGTGCCCATGAAAGGGTTCACGCTGACCTCTCAATAGTATCCCAGAAATGGCTGGCGGCGTCGGTGGACCCATGATGCGAAAGGAAGCAGAATTCATGATCTTTGATGGCTGGTCAGTCTGATTGTATCCCTTTTCACTGCTCTCCTTGCTTACCCTGTCGATAGCTTGATTCTTCTCTCTGTCACTCTCCTCTGCTTAGCACACCCGGGCATCTATGCTAGCGCTACGCAAAACGGAACAGCACGTACATACAAGTCAATGGCTCCGTCGAGCGACCTTGAGCATGGATATGAATTGGAGAGGGACAGCAGCTTTCGCTCCTAGAACACAGTCGCAAAAGCAAGAGCTCCGCGGATCTTACTCGGAGGATGTGAAGCCGTATTACACCTAACCGTTAGACACCCTTACCAACCTATAGTACGGTTCGACCGTAGATATTAGGTTCTATGTCAAGTTTAAAAATTGGTAATATAGAACGTAGTTATATTATAATAAAATAGTAAAGAGTCTAAGTAGTATATGATACTATAAGGAGTATTCTAAATAACGTAAATAATTCTTTTTGAGGTTCACTAGTGAGGATAGTACTACCTAGTATTACAAGCTACTTGATACTATAAAGTACTATAAAAAATATATAAGTTTTGATAATAGTAATCTATTACTAAAGGGAAAAAAGGTGCATAGGATTTATTTTAGAGAGGGCAAAGTTCTTTTAGTTCTAAGGGAGTGGTGAAGTGCTGCGAAGAAAGAAGCAGACATATCACCGTCTCCCTAGTACTAGGGTATGCTTTTATTTGCTATAAATATGCAATTTATTTTATTAAGAGATTAGTCTATGCTCTTGAGATGTCTAGAAGCCTGATCGTTCCCAGCCTCAATCGCCAAATCGAGCACATGATTCATTAACCCAGACATAGAGCGCTCCCAATCCCCATCCTCTAGAGCTTGCAGGAGATGATTGCATTGGCACCTGTCTCTCCTTCCATGTACATCGCAAATGAAGATCCACGGCATGATCCTATGTCTCGTTGAATCCTGCTCACGTGCTGGGGTTTAAGATTGAGGTCGTTTGAAGGTGTGAGCCGGACTGGCCTGTAGACGGCGTATTGGCGTGAGATGCTCCGAGCGAGAATGATGGACTAGAAAAGCTCATTGAGGCTGGTTTCGCATTAGTAGCTGCTCTTACACCGCTCCTAGAGCACTTACATTGTCCGAAGACTCACGTACGCTGTTTGAATACTTTATTGATTCTCTACTACTGCAACGGCTGCTAGGTGTAGGAGCTATATACTAATTTTTTTCTTCTACTATATAATACTAAAAAGCTGGTATACTAGTTTATCTAGTATAAGCTATAGGAACACAAAAAGAGGAAAAGAAAAAAACCCCCCAAAAAACCTTGTCCGAAGAACCCCAAATTGCATTCACCTTGACCTTTGCGTCGGAACAGAGAAGCAGGCGCGGCTATTCCCAAAGGACGAGGGCGTTGATGGTTGGTAGAGATTGACGGAGCCCTTTTGATCTCGCTTCTGCGCTTCAGTGCCGCTTTTGGACGGTCAGCAATGCAGTGACGCATATGTAAAGGACAGCAGGCTTACAAAATTGAGGCGGTGATTTGTGCAAGAGGGTTGACAGCAGTTTTCCCTAGGTCCTTGGGCGAAACACAGTTAGAAGGTGCTTCTACCTGGTAAAGAGGGCAAGGCAATAATAGCGGGGACATGCTGTGTGGTGGATGGTCTGGGAAATATCAAACCTAGCGATAAGTAGAACATTGAAGTTAGATTAACTAGTTAAACTGTGGTCTCTCTATCGGACTAAATTAAAGAAGTATAAGTATAGCCACTCTTAATAGTATTAACAGTACTCTATAATGGTAAGGGGCCGAACAGCCGTCTACAACTATAGTCTATCGAGCAAATCTTAACGAACCCATCCGGTGGTCCATCCATCCGGGTCACCTTGATTTTCTATCTCGCACAGAAAAAAACCCCTAATGGTACTTCCAACAGATGTTCGAGCAGAAGAAACTCAGATCGACGTTACAGCTTCTACAACATGAGCGCAGAGCTGAGTAGAGCGATCATTAAAGGAAGGTATGCGATGGACGCGCCGACGCTGCCAAACAGACTCATTGCACTGCTCTTCACCGAATTCGTCGTCTTGTATGTCGTCTGTCCTGGCGCGTGATCTCCGCCATCTAGTGTGAAGAAGTAGGTCTTTGCAGTGGCATTGCCGTCGGCCCCAGAAGGATCAGGCGGTACTGTCTGGTCTGGAATTTGGCATACCTTGGATGCATCGTACTTTGCGCATCGACTCGTATACGCCTTCTGCCTCGTCGTGTCGGAAGAGTTGAAGTACGCTTTGATGTATGACACAACAATCGAGGTATCGGTGTCCGGGGGCCCAGCTGACCATAGCGGATCCCCGTTGCTCCAATGATTCATGAAGAGCTTGCCAGCACTTGTCGGAACATTCTCCGTCATCTCTTGTACAAGTTTGCCATCCACATAGAAAGCTACGCGCTCGGGTGACCAATCGAATCGGTACTCGTGGAACTTATCGTCTGGGTTGAAGTTCAAAGCTTGGAGTTTGAAATCGGATGTGTTCGCGGCGTCGAAACCATCTTTCACTGACTGGGGGGATTGGAGTACCAAATTCACGGCGCCCATACCACCAGCAGACTCGTTGAACTGCCGGTTCAAGAACTCCATATCGATCTCTTGGGAGTTGTTGTAGAACTGTCAGGTATTAGCATGATATCTGTAGTTTGTGGCCAAAGAAGTCTTATACCCAAAAGAATGCACCGCAGGTACCCGTTGTTGACGCCAGCTTCATCCCGACTCGGAAGCTTCCGTAGAAAGAGTCATTGCGCACAGTTGCCATCTCTGCCCCACTGACGTATCCGTGCGAATGGTCGCCGCGCACCCATAATCGCAGTCCAGCCTCGCCACCTTCTGTTGAACCGCCAGCCCAGTCCCAGTTGTTCTTGAGCGGATTCGTATCGATGTTCTCAACGTGAAACTCTTTGCCATATGGTCCACGTGCTTGTTCTGCCGTCATATTGTACTCCTGTGGCGCCCATCCCACTTCTGTCATGTTGTCGGTTGCGGTATGTAAGAAGTCGTTCTCCATGAGGTCGGTATATATTGCGTAGTTGGAGTCGCTTGTCTTGTTGACCGAATAGCCGCATTCGCAATAAGCGGTGGCTAGAAGAAGATGGGTCAATATCTGTTCTGTTACCAGGAAGGGCGGTACAAATCGCGTATTGCGATTCCTGAAGTTCTTCAACTAGGTGAACGAGATCCCACCTAAGTAGTGTTTGATAGACGAAGCGCTCCTACAAGGTATTGCAAGGGTGTACTTACTTGTGTGAGACATGGCCAATATGAGCCATGGCATAGCTGCCACAGCGTCGCGCAACAATATGAACATTGCGGGAGTGACAAGAAGATCAAAAAGTAAACAAACGAGGGACAAGAAGGTGAAATAAGGAGAGACAGCGACAGAGGTACTGAGAAGGTTGGGCGCCGAAGTCTGGGGATATCGCAAACACAGTACCAGCCTCTAACGGCGCAGCGGTCGAATTCGAAAGTAGTAGTTCTGAGCAGCCAGTCACGCTTGAGCGACTAGGACCTGCATTCGGCGATCGTGAATAAAACGCTCGGCTGGCTTGGGAAGACAGGCGCCGGAGACAAACCGTGATGAAGGTTGGAGAGACTAGAGTCACGCCGCCCTTCTGAGCTCACCTGTCAACGTGCGATGTGGAATGAACCACTGCGCCCTGCAAACGCGGAGAGTACTCCTGTTATTGGGAGAAGGCGCGATCTAGAGTCTCCTTGATAGGCACCGATAAAAGATTCCAACGGCCTTTTACGGCTAGGGAATGCATCAACATCTGCATTGAGATGGCGAGCTGCAGTGTCGCACGGCGTCGTTTGTGCATAGCACTCCTCGCATCCCGAGCAAGGGCAGCCATGACTGTCGTCCCCGGGTACCCGCATATCCTAAAGTGGAGTGAGTGGATTACTGTTCAGGAGCACTTCAACCTTCAAACACTACACTAGTAGGACCTTGTCAGAAAGATTGGGGCGCTTCAGCAACCATAATACGGTATCTGTACCCCTACTCCGGGTGCGTCCGCGAAAAGTATGGGAATCCTGTTACAAGAGAAATTATTGGAGAGAGGTGCTCTTTCCGCAGACGTTTTAGTCGACTACGCAAATTTTGGGGCAAGTGCAACCGTGCTGGGCCGAGCGGACATTTTTTAAATACAAAGGCCGTGCGCTGCAAGATGCGTCGTCATTGCGAAAGGGCTCCAGATGCTGTGGTCAAGGCCAGCAAATAGGCACAGCTATAGGGAGACACTAAGTACCGGGGGGCTCGGCCGTTTGGGATGCACTGGTAGTTTGAATCCCTTCAGCGCTGTACGCGTGTAACATGGATGGCTGGAATACTTGTTGTGGGCAAGTCTTCATTCAAATCATTGCAACGGTCTAGCCAGTCATCAGCAAGTCTAGCACTATGACAACGACCGTAGGAGAAAAGAAGAGCGATGCGATGATCGACGAGAAAACGGTGCTATAGCTTCACCTAGCTGTCGCTAAATTCCTATCAACCCTTGCAAATCGCGCACCATGTCAAAGATGGCATTTAATGGCTGAATTGCGTAACAGTAATATGCCCAAACGCTGTAGATGCCCTAGCATCGCTGTCCAAGCGTATAACCAACGCCTTGAGAATTTCCATTTCATGAAAAATGCTTCGTGGGGTATCATCTTCACAAGAAACCAGACTCAGAGAGAAGCCTACAACCCGTTAGTCATCTTTACTCATGGAATTGAATAAGGTAGACATCAAGGCGTACCTTGCAATCTTCTCGTCTTCACGCTCACGCGGTTCTACTTGCAAACTGGTGTCGTACATCTCGTGTACATCGCCGGCCGATTGCATGTTCGTCAAAATGTAGTCCTGCAGCTCGGGAACGGGTTGCAGTGGATAAGGCACGTTCTGGTACTGCTGAATGTCACGAATGACCTCAGCCGTCTTTGCACGCTTCAAGAAGTTGATGAGGTTGGTCTTTTTGATCAGAGACGGTATACCATCCTCAATGAAGGTCAAATCCGTGAGATAGACACCTTATTCTCTTTAGCTAGCAAAGGAGGTGTCGTGCTAGATTGACTCACCGAAGAACGGAATGCACGGAGGATTTGCCTTGTGTAGCGTCTCGCGGTACTCGGCGAAATTCTTAGTGCTTCCCATGAGTTTTCGCATATTTTCCAGTACGGCCATCGACCGCGCATTAACTGCCTGCCAAGTACGGCTCAATCGATGGATTGGAGCCGTTCCCAGGGCCGAGATGATGGAGGTAAGAGTAGAGAAGTTGTTGAGCAATCGACATTTCTAACTTCACATTAGCTTGCAGAGCTTCAGGCTCAAGATGCTATAACTCACATCCGCTACATTGACGAAGTGCTTAATGACGATTACACGTCGCTTGACATCCTGTTGTGTCAAGATCATCTGGGCGACCCAGTTCGTCAACTGATTGGAATGAAGGATGAGTGCCTTGACATTGGCGGCTGGGTCGGGCTCGCCGGGGCTAAGCTTCTTTTGCCATGTCTTGTTCAGACATTCTGTAGGCCGAATCTTGCCATAAAGTCTCGACTCAATAATTGTGAGCTGTCTGGCAAATTCGGTTGGGTCAATATCTAGGAACTTGAGCTTTTTCATGTGCTTGGGTAGGATGGGTTGAGGCGTTTGAGAATTGAGTGTGAGGACCATGCGCTTCGTTGGCATGTCTGGCCCTCTTGACCGCTGCTCGACCGAAGTCATGAGAGGAGCAGCGCCGGGCGTACTGGTTGTGGCAACGTGGTCTTTGGCAAAGTTGTAGACCCTTTGGATCAGTATCCTCGCCTCTTCGTCGTTGCCCTCCATCCAGTAGTTGTCGAACCAGCTCTTCAGAATGTTCACAACACGGAACCTGATAGGCTTTTGTTTCTTGTCCACCCAAGTCTGATAGTCGCTCTTTGCTAGTCCGTAGGGGGGCTGGATGCTCCACCTCTTTACCAACATCTCGAAAAGCTCTGACGCGGTCGTGAAGGATCTGTAAGTGAGAAGGAAGGTGTTGTTGAAAGCTGGGTCTAGGCGATCATGACGGGTGAGCTGTTCCACCAAGCCTGTAAGAGTTCCACCTCTTAATTGCGGTGGGTTGGCCTTATGATCATAGGAAATTTCGCCTTCGTGGTCAAGCTTGAGGAATTCCGGCACTTCTTCTACGGCCGATGGTATAACTGGCACTTCACCGAAAAACTCTTGCAGTTTCTTGTTGCTGTTCCCACCTCGAATTGGTTCTGCCTTGGTCTCCTCTAATGTGGTTCCCTCGCTGTATGTGTTGTGCTGAGCCAGCTCCTTCAGTAGTGGACGACTGTTTCCTGAAGGGCCTCGAGCATGTAACCCCTGTACATCGTTTTCCGTATTTCTTCGTGGATCGTTTCGAACAGCAATGTCACCCAGCGGTACAGACTCGGAGAGTTGTTGCAGAAGTCCGTACTGCTGTGCGATATTTGTCTCTAGCTCCCTGGATATTGAACGCACGGCATTGATGCGGTCCTCCAAAGAGTCGCTCCTCGTCTCTGCCCACTCGTCTGCTAGAGGCGATGCAACAGCTTGGCACGAAACGACCAACTCGGAAACTAGATCGTAGACTTTTTGCTTCTGAATGCTGAAGTCACCAAGCTGCTGCCCTTGTAATGTAGAGCTCAACGAGGAAAGATTGATGGATTCCACGGTCGATATCCAGGGTCGGCAGACGTCGAGCACTTTTCCAGCAGCAATGCAAACATTGTCGCCAATGACCTGATGTCGGTATGCCGTTACAATCTTATCTCGAACAACGAGATGGTTGTCAAGCTGCCTGATACTCGCGACGATCATTCTCTTGTATCCTTCCAACGTCTCTAACACACGGGAGTCTAGTTTGGCGGTTGGTTCTGCCGAAGGTTCGAAGTCGTCCTGGTCCATGAAGGTCAATGAGGCTGAGGGGTCACGAATGTCTATACCGTTATTATGCCAGCTGCCGCCCGAGTGGCTTCCTACGACAAAGCCAGGCACAAGTCGAGGTATATCCTCACCTCTCTGTTGCCGAGCGACTTCGACAAAGCCATAAACGCCATTAAGAACACCATCTGCTTCCTTTAGGCACTTGGAGTACGAGTCGGGCGGAGGAAAGTCTGCAGCAGCAATGTGAGACGACAGTACCAGCTTTGAGAATCTAGACATGGTCTCGCGGAAATGAGGGTAGAGTGCCTTGTTCGTAGATATAATGGACGGGTTTCCTGAATGATTGTCTGTTGTTCCAGATCCAGCGGCCAATAGCAGTCTGAGGTGGTCCGATATATCCTCTGCCCTCTTCACGAATTCTGAACGATCGCTGTTGTTGATAGCCTGACGATAGCGATCAATAGCACGCCTCATATCCTCGACCATCCGGTTCCAGGTTAGAGGCACCGGATTGATATCATCGTAGAACTTTCGTGGGACTGCGGAACCTGATGTAGGCCTCGTTGCCGGATTGATGCTGAAAGACGTCGCAGTGGTGCCGATCGGAGCCATGGATGTACCCGTGAAGCTCATGCCATTCGTATCGTGAGATCTGTTCGTAGGAGAAGCTGCGTTCAACGAGTCCATTGACGTCGCGGGTGAGACACCATCTGACACTCGTTTTCGTCCAGACTGCGCGCAATGGTTAATATGACGCCCAATTAACAGTAAACCGCAATACTCACTAGAGAGCTGTGGGGACCCTCAAAGTCAGACGCCGAGTTCTCATCGTCCGTATCCTCGATGCTGTAGCCTGAAGCATAGAGCTCTGCGGGCGTGCGCGACGAGTCTGGTATGAAGACATTTATGCGATCTCTCGGTCCGTTCTCGTTCGCTGTCGGCGTCTCGAGGGGAAGCTCCATGGTGCTGACGCCAGTCAAGGTGTTGAAGTAGAACAGCCTCCCATCCGGAGTCGCCTGTGGTATCCAGAACGCTGCCTCCTCCTGCTCCTTGTTCTCTGTGCCCTCAATGGGCAGGCGCGACAGGTCGTTCCCGTTGATAGACTCGGTGTCTGAGTTCGTGTAGTCTGTCCCTCCTAGTGATTGTGTGTCCTGGTCGTCGTCCAGATCCCCGCCGTTACGCTCCTCCTCCGTGTCGTCGGTGGGACGAGGGACTACGGCGCAGTAGTTGCTTGGAAACCATCCTCGAACCCCGTTGATGACGCCGTCCCACCAGCCGCTCTCGAGCTGCGTTATGACCTGGATAATGTCGCCCTGCCGGAAACTCAGACTCGTGCGGTCGTCCGCGTCGTAGTCGTATAGCGCGCGCACGTACATGCCGCCGGGGGGAGCGACCGTGCCACTGAAGCCGTTCATCGTGGGCGGCGCGGTCGTCGGATAGCGGGCGGTGGGTGGAGGCGGGCCTGTGTTCTTTGACTGCGTGCGCGAATGTCCCCTCCGCGTCGGGGTTGCGTGCGGAGCAGATGCTGTCGGACTCTGATATAGCTGGCCCTACGACGCGAGGGGCCCCGATATTCAGATGCTCCGCGTATTATCGCCAGGGTTCCAAGATTGGATTTGTCGTAGGGAGGGACGCAATTGGGCTGAGGTGTGGCACCGCCTGGGCGCGCTGGATACCGAATGGGATCCCTCACATTCGCGCCTACAACGAGCAGCTGCAGCGAATGAGGAGGCAAAGCCGGCAGTCAGCGAATATTGTGTGGGATGGGTTCTGGCAGCGCGAGGTGTACGGCGCCAAAGAAGGTCGCTGGAGCAGAGGTTGTGGGACACCAGGCGGAAACGTCCACCGAAGGAGCGCAGCACGTGATCGGTGGTTAAAGTGGATGGAAGCGTTGCGCGAGACGCTTGGGCAGTGCAGGTGTGTGTCAAGACATGGGGCATCCTTCGCAATGTGGAGAGCAAGCATTGACGGAGTCCGGCCGCCTCGCAGGCTTCCTTCAGACACCCATTCGTTCTTGGTGATGTATGTCAAGCACCCGATGTTGTGCATGCACGCGTAATCTGGCTGCATGGCAAGCCATTCTCCGAGAAGCTGCTCATTATGGTCCGCAAGGCAGCCGGACCGCTGTCAAGAGCCAAACCCGACGTTCCTTTGTGTGCCAGCCTGTCAAAGCCAACAGCGCCTGGGAAATGGCAGCTGTTGGAACTTGGTTGGGATGACCGACGACCCCACCATTGAGAGTCCTTAGGCTTGTGATGTCTATCAATGCCTTGACAAGGCAGCCGGCATGCCACTTTGCGGGAGGTTTTCTAGAAGCGCGGCTTGACTCGCAAGTTCAAGGATGCCATTGTGCAAATATCATATTACAATAGCTGAAGTGCTGTGACCTGTTAAAAAAGATCGCACCTATGTAGTCTTTAGAGAACGAAGTGCTCCTAGACCGTAATCCACTTTAATATCTGCACCTCCTCTCCATGGCGGTATGCTTGAGGACGGGCAATGGAGTACAGTATTCAGAGACCAGCCGCTACCTAGGTACCCTTGGAGCGGACGAGAAGCCGAACCCAGGATTGAAACGACTTCGAGTCCTGTGCGACTGGCCCATTCAATGCAAGGCTGCTTGTGCGACCTCGCAAATCTCGAAAGCCCCAGAAGCTCCATACAAGCTCGTACAGATACATGCACCTTCATAGATCACGTCTCTGGCCCCATAGTACGGTATCACGTGAATCATGCACTCGCGACCTCTTTCGCTAATGCAGTTTTACAGCCATACCGGGACCCTTGGGGAAGTTGACACGAGGCCTGGAAGGTCTGCCGATTTCATCGGAAGACTTGAGCCGCAAATTTTCATGGTTTCATCACAGGCTGGTGGTACGATGATTTGCTGATGCTCTGGTAGGGATGTACAGACAAGAGGGCAAAGGAGCCGACAAAAGAGTGGGGAGAAAACGTGACATGTCCATGCAGCCGTGCCAGAACCTGCATGATGCCTCGCGTGGAAGCGGACGGGAAACTACCGTGACAGTAGCGTCGAACGACAGAGTCCAGTTGCTGTCCTTGACCTAGCTACTAAGAGCGTTACCGTGATATGTGAGCAGAAAAGGTATGTTCAGCAGGCATGTTCGGAGGCTATCCTGTCTGCTCTAACAAGTCCGTGGGTGGGCACGAAATCTCAATGTCACCGCGTGGGATGCTGAACAGAAAAGGGGCTCGTGGGCCTGATACTGAAGAGGTCCCAACGGTTCCTACGCCAACGTTTTCCCAGAGCCATGGCATGTGGCCGCGATCGCCTCGTCTGTGAAAGCCATCCATCTGAAACAAGGAGCAAGAGGCGGCCCTTTCCTTCTAGAGAATTACGGGAAGCGTCCTAGCGCGGGGGTCTGACGCAAAAGTAATTCCCCTCCTGATAGTGGCCAAGCAGGTGGAGGACTGGAGGGACTGGTCCTGAGTCGCAAGCTCAATGTTTTGCTAGTCGTTGTTTCATTGAAGGCTGTTTCTGAAGCTCCCTCGTCAAGAAGAGGATGCCATTTTGCCGCCAGCAGGCTTGGTCGCGGACGCCGTCTTCGTGCTGCGTGTCCACTGTCTTTTCCCGCTGGTCTTACCGTACCAAACCAAGGATAAGGAGAAGGCCTTACGATCCCTGCTCAGAGCGGGGCATAACAGCGGGCTGCTCAAATTGCAACTCACCGGGAACAAACAAGGCTACCGTCCCGGGCCGTCCACAACTGCGCATCGTTTGCGGTTGATGTCTGTCCCACCATCGTTGGAGAGGTGATGCAAGACATGCAGAGGAACCTGCCCCTCATTCTCTCATGCTCTGTCGCGACCCTCGACAAAGTTCGTGCTCGAATAATGTGAGCGCGGCGTTTCCAGCTCGCTGCTTCATGCAGCCAAAGACGCTGCTAACTCTCGTAGTGGGTCACCTAACATCCGGGGAAGCTGATCCCAGACCGCTAGTATGGGAAGTGGTGCCAGGAACGAGTGAAAGAAGCCGTCGATCGTCCCGGCGGACTGTAATTACTCGTGGCCGCAACGCTGTGCGAGTTTGGAGGCACCTCCAGGCCTGGTGGTCAGACTTCAATGAAGGGCTACCCCTTTTCCAACCAACCGTCGTCGTCAGGCGTAGGTAGTGGGATGTTGGCGGGGGCAGCGGAGCCTCACTCTCACCCCTCTCGTTATTGGTTTTCCCTCGTGGCATGTCAGTCTGTAAGTTAGTGTAGCGGCACGCAAGGACCGGCGGTGTGAATATGCAACTGGAGGTACCTAGGTACTTCGCTGGCAGAATAGCAGAGAGACTACGCCCTCAAGAGGCAATGTTAGAAAAACACGTCTCATACCGCTCTTTCGCAGACGCCGTGCGACGTCCGGGACGTTATCGAAATGGGTGCACGGTCGCACGCTGCGCAGACAGAGACAGCCTCTGCTGCGAAGGACACCCATAGACGGGTACGTACCAGTAATAGCCTAGAGACACAATGGTTGGATATGGGGCTGCCATGTTGCACCCTTTCGCGGTCAGCTGCACTCAGAATGGCAGTAAATATTGTTGTGCTATCACGGCCCGATGCAGCCTGGAGAGTGAGGAAGGCGCCCCCGACGCGCAGCAGGAGCGATGCGAACTCACGAACTGCGAGGCTGCGAAGCACCGCACAGTCAGCGCTGCCTTCACCCTCTCCTCTCCATCGAGCAGCGCGTCCGAGTCTCATTATTAGCTAGCGAAACCGGGCGCGGCGGCCAGTGCTAGCCTTGCCAGCTCCGGGCGACCAGCCACTTGGATGGATGAGATAATCTGAGCTCTTGGTGCCCCTCGCGCCCGCCCCTTTCGCCTAGACAAAACTGGCCCAGGTCATCGCTGCCCGCCTTTCATCCAGCCAAAAGTTCCACCTCCCATCACATTCATCGCGCATCCTCACGCCCCGGCCTCGACGCCCTATCCCGATACACTTACCTCCCCGGCGCTCCCGGTGCAATTATTCGTATGCTGCGCTCGACGTCACGGAATGAAAGAGAACACCTGCCACCTGCACCAAGCTTCAGCAATTTAACGCCCACGCGCGCCTGGCCGACAAGCAACGCAATCCACCAAGGCCCATCATTATAACAGCAGACGCACACTGCTCCCATGCCCTCAGCCGACATGACGCTTGTGTCCGCCAACTCGTCGCCCGCCGCGGCTCGCAAAACGGGGTCTGCGCCCGAGAAGAAGTACAAGTGCCAGTTCTGCAACCGCGCCTTCAGCCGGAGCGAGCATCGCAGCCGTCACGAGAGATCGCGTAAGTTGTTTTCCCTTTCGCGATGGAAGGACCGCGCAGCGGGGAAGGATGGAAAGCTATGGATGCGGGTCGCGAGCGCGATGCGGGGAAGACATACACAGCGTTGCTAACTGCCCCTCATCAACAGACACCAAAGAACGCCCCTTCAAATGCCTCAAGTGCCGCAGCACCTTCGTGCGCCGCGACCTCCTGCTGCGACACGACCGAACAGTCCACGCGAAAGACGGCGGCGTCCCTCTGCACAGCGAGCAGAAGCGCCGGACGACGACAAAGGCCGAGGTCTCGCTCGCGGGCCCCTCGAAAGGCTCCATGCCCATCGACACAGCTACGCTCGAGCAGATAGAGGCGAGCAGCGACGGCATGGTCGACATCGAGACGGCTGCGATGCTGATGACCGACTTCCATCATAAGGCGATGGCCAGCCAGGAGCCCGAGTCCGCCACCGACGCGCCAGACACCATGATGTCGCCCAACGGCCCTTCGCTGCTCGAGCCTTCCGTCGCATACGCACCCGGTGCTGTAGCCTTGCCGCAGATGCCGTGGGATTCGATGGTACCGCACAGTGTGACTGAACCCAAGGCTCACTCGATTTCGTCAAGCTCGGGCGACTCGCATCCCGCGTTCAATAGCGCCAGTGCCCTCAGCGCTCACCCACACCAGTTGCCACCGATCATGGAGCGTCAAATGTCGGGTAGCGACACGCTTGCTCCTTCCTTTCAGTCGATGAACAACTCGAATGCTGTATCGGGTCTAGGCACGCCGGGCGCTCTTTCGCCATACCCATCGATGCTTGGTCCCGTATCGCCGGTAGACTACCGCAGGTCGCCAGGTCCGAGCCAAGCATTAACGATGACCAAGGCACCCCAGGTTGAGTCTGATGAGCAGTGTGCAAAGATATTCGAGAACATCAAGAAGTTCGACACCGAGAGCGCGCTGCTGGACACCTTCCACCTTCCGAGCTTGAACACCCTGAACCGACTGTTGAAGACCTACTTTGACCTGTTTCACCATCACCTGCCGTTCCTGCATCCCGCATCGTTTCAGCCAACAGAAGTCGCTGCACCTTTGCTGCTTGCTGTGTTGTCCATTGGCGCACTGTACATCTTCGATCAGGATCAAGCATATATGCTCCACATCGGTTCTAAGGTCCTTGTAAATCAGTTCCTGCAAAATAAGGAGAACTTCAGCTCCCGAAAGTGCCCGCTATGGACGATGCAGAGCACGCTCATCAACATGATCTTTGCCAGCTGGAGCGGTGATCCCAAGGGGCTTGAGTGGGCTTGTTCTATCAAGAGCTTATTGGCAAACATGGTTGCTGGGAACCGCTACGAGCTCAAGCTCCGGTCCGAAGCTCGTGACGGCGCACAGCCAAATCATGCAGAATGGATTGTGGACGAGCAATGCCGACGAACCTACTATGCCGTCTACATCTTCTTCGGACTTCTCACTCTAACATACAACCATACTCCGGCCATGGGCTTCAACGAGTTCGACACGCTCGAATTGCCCTCTTCGGAGTCTCTCTGGACCCAGGAGATATCTGATGATGAGTCCTGGAGAGAGAGCCTATCTGCTTCGAAGATTATCACTTTCCGTCAAGCACACGACAACCTGTTCCAGGGTGAGCCTGCCCGATACAGCGCCTTCGCGACACGTGTGATGATCAATGCTCTATTCCTCGAAGTTTGGTACCACAAGCGGAGCCCCGAAGCCCTTCAAGATGTTGTGACTGAATACAAGCTCCGCCTTGCACTCGAGACCTGGGAGAAGTCCCTGGAGCTCTGTGAGCCGGAAACTGTCGTTGTTCAATTAAGCGCTCCCCATAAAGGACATCCCTTGATCTTCAACGCCATGGCCCTCTACCGAAACACGCGTGCGCGCCTCGTCGTGGATCTCAAGTCCATACAAGAAGCCCTTCGCTACCACGATTCTTACGAGGTTGCCGCCGCGATGACGAACGCTCGGGACAAGGTCGAACGCTCCGGTGAGATGATTAAGGTCATCCAAGAATGCTTCGACTGCATCGAGGTGGCTGCCATGCAAGGCATTAGATGGGTAGCACGCACTTCGGCCACGAACTGGAGCATTGAGCACCCGCTTGCTGGCATGGATTTGATGGTCATCTTGACGCTTTGGCTCTATCGCCTGGAACATGACGATGAGCCGGCTAACGAGGAGGAGCTCGCGATGTACAATAAGCTACGGAATCTGTTCGATGACGATTCTGCCGATGTCTATGGAGCTAAGCTGAGCTCTACTGTGGCTCGGCTTTGGGGAAGCATGATCGACGAAGTAGTCGTTTGGGGGTATGCCAACACTTCAGACACGATGTCAGCCAATCAATTGCTAACATAAATCTAGTATTACCAAGCTTATGGGCGAGGCTTTCAAGCTCCATTCTCAAGCGCTCGTCGGCTATGAAGATGCGATGTCTTCTCGATCTGGCTCTGCCACGCCTTCAATGGCTCCTGGGGGAGTGCAGGTCCTAGAGATGCAGGTTGCGTACTAGATGAATCCCTTGCTGTCTGAACTATGCACCACGCCCTAGACAGATACTTGTACCTCTGTTCACTATCTTTCACGAAGCTCATGATATTTCCTTTTGCTATTTCTTTACTCTAGACTGGGCTTTACATTTCCGTCCCTCACCCGTATTCTCCTCTCTGCATGCTGGAGCATGGCTTGGAGTTCAGGCACAATTTCGGTTTGCATTCGGAGTGGTAATCTCTTTCCTATGTCTGAGTCTGATTTCAAGATCGGGGTGGTAATGGCGAATTGGGCGGTCTGTCTGGTCCAGTTCTTCTCGATACACACTCGGGCTCGGGCTCTGCACAGGCCTTTTGAGCCTCTTCTACTTAATATCTCTTGTCTCTCACTCTCCCGTACTCTCATACCCTGGACTGTTCCTCGAGGCTGGCCCCTTTGCGTTTTCCATTCTGTCCGGTTTGCACATGGACAGTGGCAACCGTAATATTTGTCTCCTCTCTGTTTCTTGATCTCTTTGCAATTTTGGGTCTCTATCGGCATATACCATTTGTATCTGGCTTCAGTCTTCTTCGATGGTAGCAGCTAGGGAGGAAGGGGAGCGGCGCGTTTGGTGGCAAAATAGTTGTGTACAAATACAAGCTGGTTCTGAGGCATCGCAGTTTTTCGATTGTTGTGAGAACATGTAGAATCAGCTTACTACTTTGCCTGAAATAAATCCCTATCGAAATCTGAGTAGAAGCGCCAGTGCCAAGATTTCGCAGCCAAGGCGCTAAAATATTCCAAACTCGAAATTTCGAAAAAGTTCAGATCGTGGAGCTTCAAACCCCACGAAGCTCTCCCACCCACACCCTCGCCCCTCAACCATTCCTACGCTCTCCTATATTCAATAAAATATTCTCAATCGCTCACATCCGTAATGGCCAAGGACAAATCCGAGAAGAAGGAGCGCAAGGAGAAGAAGGAAAAGCGCGCCGAGAAAGAGGGCGTGAAGAAAGAGAAGAAGGAAAAGAAGGAGAAGAAGAGCAAGGATGTCATCAAGGCGCTTGAGGCAGAGATTGAGAAGTCTGAGTCGCCCGAGCCGATGCAACTAGTGAAGAGTGGTGGTGCGGATGTTGCGATGGGAGAGGACGAGTTGCTGGGTGCACTCGTGCCTTTTGCGTTCCCGCTTGTGGAGGAGGCGAAGGAGTTGAAGAAGGTTCTGAAGACGGTCAAGAAGTGTAGGTCCCTTGCCCTACTGTTTTCGAGTGCCCTAAATTCAAAGTGTGTAAATTGGCGACGCAGCAAGCTAACAGAATGAACAGCCGCAAAAACCAAGACCCTCCGCAGAGGTGTAAAAGAAGTCGTCAAAGCCCTCCGCAAGTCCGAGACCTCAGGTCCAGCCTCGTCAGACATCACCGACCCACCTGCAGTCTGCATCATTGCAGCAGACATCTCGCCCATGGACGTCATCTCTCATATTCCCGTTCTCTGCGAAGACCACAATATCCCATACGTCTACGTCAAGTCGCGAGCAGAGCTTGGTGAAGCCAGCGCAACGAAGAGGCCGACGAGTGTAGTCATGGTTGCGAAGGAGAGGACAAGCAAGAAGAAGGACGGCGTCAAGGACGACGATGTCACTGAGTTCCAGGAGGCATATGGAGACTTGGTGAAGCTGGCTGTCAAGGCATCGAAGTCATTGAGGAAGTAGGGGACGTGTATGTGTGGGATCACTATGTGTATGCCTGCATCTGCTTGGTCATTTCAATGTCAAAATGGAGGCCCGGAGTATGGCGTTTATTGCCTTTAGGGTTATTATGAGCAGCACGGTTTTACGGAGATCTTACTTTGTGCTATGCAGACTTCGTCCAGATCACTCAGATACTGGGAGGGTACCGTAGCAATGTTCAGCTGCAATCAAGCATTCCAACTGCACTTTACTGACCTTTTCATAACTTTATAAGCAAACAAAGTCTGCACTTGCTCACATGTATGGATTTTTCTAGTAGAAAGAAGGCAGAAGTCTGATTGCAGAAATAACGATCGGGCCTCTTGCCGACCTGTCGGTCCTCCATCTCATAGCACCTTCCGTAGGAAAGGGCAGCCTTTCCAAAGATTGAATTGACGCATTACTACTCTGGGGAAAACACACTCATGATGCACATACAACTCGATTCAGCGTTTATTTTGCATGGGCCGGGACCACACGATGCTCCCAGAAGAGTAAATGGGCTGCTGATTGGCTAATATTATCAGGCGTGCACTAGGAAACGGCATCATAGTCTTCTTACGAACTTCACCTCCGCTTCGCTTCACTCCGCTGCGCAACACCCTCCAAACTCACCGTCTGCTTGGTCTCCGGTGCATTTCAAGAGGCTTTGCCACTTTCACTGCTGGCTTTGTTTCACGGTACACCGTTCCGCCGATTGATTCACTGACTATTACCAATTTTGAGCACGGGAACCCCTCTTGGCAAGGCAGCAGCGTACCAAACAAAAGGGCAAAAAAACCCCATTTTGGGCCGAGTCTTTTAAAGGTCTTTCCATACAAAACGTCCCCCCAAGTCAAATTTGCTTTAGGGTCCACTCGAAGAAGAAGAAAGTCACTATGGCTTCCACGTCGACCGCTGAAGGAAGTGCTAGTGGTGTCTACGGAACGACAGATATCACGGTCAAGATCGATAATCTCAAGGATAGCGCTAGGGTCTCTGAAGATGTTCTCGCGAGGACAGAGATACATTCGCAGATACGGAGCGTCATCATCAACGCAGAAGAGCCGGACGAGCTTGACGAAGATGGCGATGTTATCACGACATTGGGTATTGAAGAGCATTCTGCGGACGAAGATGACGATGCGAATTCTACCAAGTCTTCAGCATCGGGAAAGAGCGATGTACCGGTCCGTGTGCGACGCGCAGCGGCGGCCGAAAAGCGCATGAAGCGACTCACAGAACCCATCATCCAGATACTCGACGCTGTTGAAGACGCAGGAGGCTCAATATCAGAATTCACTTGGGCGCAAGAAACCTGGTGGGACAGCGCAGGTACACGCCCAGAGAACTTCTGGCAGGCGCTCTGGAAGCACGCTCGAACGCTCCAGAAGCTGGACCTAGGCTTCTATACACACGAGGTGCACAGGACACAGCCCGCTGAAGTCGCCTTCCCTGCTCTCAAGGAAATCTACATCGACTGCACGACCGCCCATGGCGACGAAGGCTCTGTAATCGAGCACCTCTTTAAATCCTCACCCAACCTAGAAATTCTCAGCTTCAATTACCCTAGCTGCGATCTTCCGGATTGCCAGATCAAGAACATCACCTGGGACTACACGTTCCCCAACCTTCGCATCTTGAAGGTAAATGGCTATGACTTTGCGCCGAACGCGTTCGCAGCTTTCCTGACAAAATGTACGAATGTGGAAGTCTTCTGCGACTCGGTGGATGATGATCGATATGACGAATCCGTGGACGATCTCCCGACCACTGTATTCCCGAAGATCAGGGCGCTAAAGCAGTCCAACTATGGGACGACAAGACCTCTGAAAGAGTGGTTCAAGTCTGACTCTGAACGGCAAATCCGACATCTGGCGTTGAGTTCACGACGTTCGGGAAGATATGATGACTGGGCAACCCTACCCAACGCACAAGCGATCAGGACTCTTGAATTTAATGGCGAGGTGCAGGAGTGGCGGTGGAAAGTGCCGGAGGTCGACAGCGATGACGACGAAGCAGAGAGGGACAGAATAGCGGGCATCGCGAAGGATGCAGCTGAAGGCAAGCTAAAGCCGCAAGCCGAAGCGATCAAAGGTCTTCTAGCACAGCTCAAGAACGTCCAAGAGCTGGGCGTAAGTCTCGAGAGTGGCAATAGTTCAACTTGGCACGGTGATGGTCAAGGAGGCGGATACTGGGAGGACCCTGCCCCTATGACTGTAGCAGACGTCAAGACCATTATACGCACTCTACCGCCAGATGGGAACATTCGCGCGCTGAGAGTGTGGGATAGTCAAGCGGGTACAGTGTCGGAGGAAGATCTGGCTGACCTAGGAGAAATGCCTCCCGCTTTGCATCTCTTGAGCTGGGAAGGCAAGGAGAAGGTACTATACTGGCTTGAGAAAAAAGACGGAAAGGTGAAGCCTAAACCATGTAAGCCTTTGAGGCGGAAGGTCGAACATTCTGAAGCAGATTGGACGCAAAGCAGGATTCTTGAGTACTAAATGGAGTCCCGGAATGGAGGTGCAGATCTTATTTGAATCACTCTTGTAGGAGCGCTTCAGCGGATTAGGTCAGGCTCTGCCATTGTGGTGAATCAAGATTGAATTGCTCCCGGCATCTATACCCCTACTCCGGGAGTACGATGTCTGTATCGGCAATATGCGATAGGCATTCAACCTTAATTTGAATACAAAGTGCTTATCGAACAACTCGAATGTTCAACCTCTGTTACAGCCATACTAGACTCCAGCGTTTGATAATTTGCTAATGTCTCCTCAAAATGTCTTCGCATCTGGCACCTTCTATAAACCCGGCAAAGTCTGAATCTCGACGTGAACCATTCTTCATGGCCGCGATGTTGTGTTCTTGCCGTTTTCGAGAGGGATAAGTCGTGGGTGAGGTTGGATCGTATTTTGGAGGATGTGGAAGGTATGCGGCGGGTTATAGTGAAGCGGTGCGGTTTGGATGGTTTGTTGATGAGGAGATTGGGTGGAGGTGAGAAATGGTTGGTCAAGATGGGCAGAGCATTGTATGGGGAGGATAACGGGGTAGAGGCCTTCGTCGGGAATCTGTACAGACTTTGGTAAGGTTCGAATATGTCGAATCCGTGTATGTTGATACTTCCCTCAAATGTATACTTGATCGACGTTGGGATTGAGGTCGGATTTGGTTCGAGCATGACTAGCTTTCGAGTGCTTATCAGCGTTGTCGGTTGAGGAGAAAGTTGTACTTAAAAGCTCCAAAAGGCCATATCACGCAAGAGAGCGTAGAAGAGGATAGTATGTGGGATATAGGAGTTGAGTGGGCAACATGCTGGATTATGATCACGATGCGAGCTGATTTATTGATACATATCTTAAGGATCAGGATTGGAGTGGGAAACAAAAGAGGAATGGGCGGCTGAGAGCGTTTCTATTGACGCAATTGTTGAAGGTTTGAGTGATTTCGAAGAGTTGTACGAAGTAACCATTCTGCCTTATTTGCGGGCGACCATTGATATCAAAGTTTCGCACCCTTAACCTCCAACAATCCTGAGATCGTCAAGTCTCAGTCCAGCTATTCACAAGGAGGATTTCTCTAAGCACATCCAAACCTACGACTTGCGGGACAAATTCTCCCCCTAGCTCAAAAACCTCACCCGTTTCTGTCAAGTCGAAGCCTACATCCCCTCCAAATATTGCTCTCTCCACAGCCCAACCAAGCTCTGCCTCTTTGACTTCCGGGTCGAAACTTAGCTCTTCGAAACAGGTGTTTTCTAGTTGCTGTCGCAGGGACCAGCAGCCGTGCGCAATCTCGTGAATAGCTGTGACCACGAAGGCGAGAAACGTATTATCGGAGCAGTCCATTGGCGTGGCATGCTTGGAATCGCTGATATAGTTGGAAAAGCGCTGACTGAAACAGGAGAAGGTCGTTGGCCCATACTCCCAGCGCCAATCCTCTTCCAGCGGCGTGGGGAAAGAACAACAAATGTCAAGCAGAACGATCGAACCGTTGTTCATTCCGTGCTGGTCGC
Organism: Lophiotrema nucula; assembly: GCA_010015825.1. Lineage (NCBI taxonomy): Eukaryota > Fungi > Ascomycota > Dothideomycetes > Pleosporales > Lophiotremataceae > Lophiotrema > Lophiotrema nucula. The sequence goes on from ML977334.1 coordinate 405,940, forward strand.
GCGGCAAGTTCCCAAAGCAGAATTTGAAGCATGGGGACAAGTCCCGAAGCATACTTCTGGCTTTGTAGCGGCGCTCATACGTTGAGAGATCGGATGGCTCTGCGATGAACCAGCAATCTGCCATGTTGCAATGTTGCTCGATCGGTCCCCAGAGTACACGCGAGAGGAAGTCGAGGAACGCCGGGCTTTCGAGGATGTTTGTGAGCGTCTTGAGTGCTAGATGCAATGTGCTAAGAATGTGGTTTTTTTAACCAGGCATTAGTCTTATCCAGTTGTCGGGCCATAGCAGTGAGTGAATGTCTCCCCAGTACAACGTGGACGAATCTGGCTGCGGAAAGTAAGGTTTAAGGTCCGTGACAGGGGAGGATACACTCAAGTGGTCGAAGTGTTGCTCCAAGTTGGGACGGGGTTCAACCTCGCTGGTAGAGCTCAGCTGTGCTCGATGAGAACGGCTTTCCTGACGGCTCAAATCTTTGTAAATAGACATGTTGAGCTTCTGGATTGGATGTGCGGATATTGCACTATTATTCCTGAAGTGTTGTGGTCGAGTGAACGAGCTCCCAACTGAATAGTCTTTAGTGGGCGAAGCGCTCCCACGGAGTAATGCAACTGCAGTATAGACACCCTACTTCGGGTCTTTCCGGTCAAAGACTGGCGAAAAGTCTCTGAGAGGTGTGTATGGCGATTTGTAACTGAGGTAAAGGCCACTATATCGTCCGAACGAGCGTATCCTAGGATTTCTTGTCCCGAAGTCTGAACGAGTGGCTGAGAAGCGAAAGACCACTGACCTGCTAGGTAAAGGAAGACATAGAGAGAACGTTGAGAAATATATTTAGCTGTGTTCTTAGTCATACCGTTGAGGTTGTAGTTTAAATGGCTGCCAACCGGTACAAGTTGCCTACCTGACAACAATGGACCTGCTGCCTTACTAACAGCTGCCTCTCGACCACGGTGCGCAATAACATTACGCCAGATCTCAAAAATGAAATCGCAATGTAAATATTTCATGATATGTAAGATGAATCTTCATCATATCCATCTATCAGCGGAGCTTCTGGTTCCCCTTCTTCCGGACGACATACCTAAGGCGCCGTCTCGCTAAGACCAAACGCATTGCCCTATCGACATCTCTACTATCTCCGAAGGCCTAACAAAGGTAAGTCAGCACAACCAAAACACACTCCAACGAACCTAGAAATCCGGTTCCATCACCTGACACCGCATACCCCTCGTGCTCTCTACCTCAGTGCATGAACCCGCCGCACCGGAACCGTCCCAAACACCCTCACCCCTGAAACCTTAAGAGTCAGACACCAAGGGACTCGGCATCTCGAGTCTGAATCTCGGATGTGAACGAGGAAACCGGGGGCGAGCTAGGCGATTTGAAATCTGGGGAATCTAGAAACCCGGAGTCTGTGTTGGGACGAGGGTGTTGGGGTAGTAGGACTCGTTTTTGAGGAGTACGTTGAATTGAGAGAAGTGAGTTGAGTTGATGCGACTGGGGGAGTGTTGTAGTGAGAGGGAAATGGAGGTAATTATATCAATTCGTTCAGTTGAAGATTTACAAGAGGCATAAAGGTACAAGTGTCCAAATCCACCACCCATCCCATCCCGACCCCAGACCAACATTATGTAACCCAACCATCCACCCACCCAAAACTCACCCGAAGATGCCCTACTTTTCCACACAGGCTTAAATGCATATCGCTGAATGACAAGTGGGAATCAAATGCAATAACATGACGAAAGGAAATTGGTATCCGCGATGCGATTCGATGCGTAACATGCTATGAGAGGACATTCGGCATCATCTTGCCGTTCAAGATCTCGCTTGGAACCGTGCTCCTTGTGCTGAAGCGGACTTCAGTGCCAGGATGTTGGCGGAAGATGGGAGCTGTCTCGACGGTCATCTGGGTATCGTGGCGCTCATGCTTGATGTTTTTGCCTGGAAGGCCTTTGGTGGGTTGGGGTTGTGGTGTTACAGGGTTTGATGCTAGTGCTTGGGACGCCGTCACATTCGATGGTCCGGCTTCGCCCATCTTTGAATAGTGGCGCGGGACTTCTGGAACTTCCGGGATGGACGGGTTCTCGTCGTCGCCCGAATAGACGGTTGATGTGGATGTGAGTCGGAATTGGTCCTTGAGTTTCTGTTCTTCGATGCGGTTGGATTGTTGCTGCACCCAGGAGTCGACAGTACGGAAGCGAGGAACTGATGAACGTTGTGTCATGTAGCTGTCTCGCATCACCGCATGGCTGTTGGTATCGCGATTGAACTCATGACGAGGTGTCTGTGGTGCGTTTGAGTTCGTCCAGCTGAACCTGCTGATCATGGGTCCGATGCGGGGTTGGCCAGACTGCGATGGTCGGTTGTAGAGGAACTGTTTGAAGGTTGGTGGCGGAGGAAGGGGCGACAATGCACGTTGTGCAGGTGGTTCAGGGAACTGAAGCTCGGAGCCTTCAGAGACTGACTGTGTATTGTGGGTTGATTCGCTTTCACGCTGCGTCTGCAGGGGGAGAACGGGTGAAGATGGGGTGTCACTATTGTTGCGCCTGTGCGAGGTGATCGTATTGTTCCGTCTGGGTGATGAATCCAACAGGAAGCTTTGAGGTACAGTGTGTGGCGAGACGCTACGTTCTGTTCGGAAGCTAAACAATTGTCAGCGTAATTTCTATCAATGATGCTATGCACAGGTTCTGTCTCAAGCAAATTCGACGGCTGAGACAGGGCGTCTCAACTATGCAATGCTGACCGAAACGAAACAGCAGCGCCATAGGACGGCGTCTGATGTCACGTGCTTTCCAGGTTGCCCAGAATGTATCGGCTTGATGAGCTGAGGACGTACCTTGTGTTGCGTTGAGGAGCCATCAAGGGCCGTTGAGACGAGAAAGAGCCTGACCGAGCCACTGCTGGTTGTGGAGGCAGCACAGAATTGTTTCTCATAGAACCGTAATTGTCGTCGAACGCTTGCTTGTCCCGAGTTGACCCCTTAGGAGGCGGTGGCGGTCCTCTCCGTGTGACCTGGTATCTGCCGTGCTTGACAGCTTCTGCTAGCGTGAGGCCTCGCTTTCGCATGGTATGAATAGCCAGTAGAACCATAACCACGATGATGGTTGCACCAATAGATCCCGCAGCAATCAACAAGTGCTCAGTTGTCTGCGAAATGCCGCCCTTGTTCCCATCGGGGCGATGTGGTGGAGGAGGAGGGGGATTCGGTGTGAATTGAACGACGACCGTCTCTGTAGGGTCGTTGTCTGCCAGCGCTCCTCCAGTTGCTTGCGCTTGCGGGAAGGTCATTGTGACAAGTACCTAGTCCAGTTAGCCCATCCTCATGCCCAGACTTGCCCTCGCCATATCTTACTGGAGTGGGCTTAAAGTCGGGTTCGTGTTCATCGTCGCTGTCGTCATCGTCGTGATCGAAGGAATGGTCCCTTCTTTCGTTCGCAGGGCTGAGAAGGTGCTCAACGGTTTCCGTAGGTTCGTATCGCCTAACCATCTCCTCGACCTCCCGCTCGCTTTCGGTCACCGTCCGTCGCACCACCACATATTCCACCCGATCATCCCTTCCTCTGAGCGCTACTACAGGCATCTTGTCCAGAGTCGTGATAGGGCGGCGGTCGGATGGGAGAGACCCCTCAAGCTTCCTTCAGCTCAGTTGAATGCGCGAACAACATTTGATCCTGGAACGTCCAGAGGTAGACGTTGATGGCCAGATCAGATGCGCTCAATAGTCCCAAGCCTGCTAGGACCTCTGCCAGAGAGAACGAAAGAAAGAGGGGGTGCTCAACGAGAGAATGAAGTATTAGGAATGAGCAGTCCGGCTGCGGAACGAAGGACAGGAAGCAAGTCAGCAGCTGGGCAGCAGGATGCTGGGCGAACTCTTGGAACTACATGGTAATGCGACAGGAAAGAGGGGAGCATATGAAGAAGCGCATGAACCACGCTAACAGTGAGTCGGTTCTGGTCCCATGTCGGTTTGAAGGGAGGGGCAGGATGAGGCCACGCTGCTAAGACGCGCAAAGGGACAATTAGTAGCGCTTATTGTGTGTTAGTGGCCGCAGAGGGCAATAAATAGAGACTTAAATGCGGTAAAACTTCCTGCTTCAGGTACAGTGGCCTTGTGGGTCAGGACAACATGGAGGTTGCCCTGAGTCGGCTGGCGAAGATTGGAGCGGCCCCTGGGAGGCTGTCGTGGAGTCTGTCTCAGACTCGGGGTCATCGTGTTTCGAAGCCCGCTTCCGGCAACGCTAGCGAACGCATCAAACGCCACAGGGATACGGCGTGAGACTCTCAATTGTTAGCAACGATTGGTGCGTACGTTGAGGTTGATATTTGTCGTGAACGATGCCTTGGTGTGACCACTTGATGCCTTTCCCGAAGGATTCTCCCCACAACGCGAGCAGCCTCGAGACACCTCGAGCCCCTTGACCGGCTGAGGGTTGCGAAAATGGTAGGCAGGACGTCGTACGAACTCCCCAGATTGCGAGTCGATGAACAGCCACAGGCACAAACAGCTGCTGCGCCTATGATGCCGTCCTGGCGGGACATTCGCAGTGTGAGCCTCGGCCATCTGCTAGAACAGCCACATATCATCGCTTGATCGGCTGCCTCGGAACGTAGAGAGGCGCTCTCTCCGGCGGACATCGACCGGCCGATGCCCAGCGAACGCCGAGATGCCTGTGACGAGTGCTCAACACGCTGAGAGATGTCCAAGATGTTTGTAGTGCAAAACAACGGAACATTTCGTTCCCTGAGCTATCTGAGGCTCGGGCAGGCTGTATCCTGAAGAATGTGTGAGAGGCAGTTGCAGGTGAACGACCAGTCAGCCTCATGAAGAGCCGTCTGATGTGCGACTCTATAGGCAGTCGAACGGAAGGAAAGTCGCAAAAGGTAGCCATTCTGGCCAAGCGCCCGCGGTAACTCGCTACAACAAAAGTGGCGCTCGCATCCGGGCAGAGTGAATTAGTCGGTCGATGATTGGGGCTGTGAGGCCAGCTCGAAGGTTCGTCAACTGCTTCGCCACCTTGGGTATGCGATTCACGGTTGCTATCAGTCATCAGGTCGGGTGCGCCTACCGTAGTCTATAAAGTACCAGTCGCTCTCACCGAGTTCCTTCCTGTGCATCATTTAGGCTACAAGTAGCCCAGTGTTCTTCGACATAATCATAGTTCCTAAAACCGTTTGCCATCTTCGCTCGCAGACACCCCTCCATCGCCCCGCACCTGCCTCCGATATCGTCACCTTCTCAACCTACGCACATCAACACCGCAAACATGTCTGATCCATACAACCAATACAACCAATACAATCAGCAGTATCCGAATCAGTACGGTTCGCCTGCTCCTTCTCAAGGGTACCCGAATCAGGGTTATGCCCCCGAAAATCAATATCAGCAACCCGGCTATCCACAACAGTCGCAACAAGGATATCAAGGCTACGGCGAGCAGAATCAGCAATACAACCATCAAAACCAACAATACCAACAGCCCTATGGCCCGCCTGCAACTGGCGGGTTCCAGCATGGCCAAGTAGGGCAGTATGATCAATATGCACAGCAGAACCGAGAGTAAGTTTGCCTGAAGGACTGTTTCGAAACATCACTGACAAGACACTACAGCCAGTACAATCAAAGCTATCCCGGAGCTGCTCCTGCCAATCAGTATCCACAGCAGGGCGCTTACCAGCAAGACCAGTACCCCCAGGGCGCCCAGAATGCCTACGGCCAGCCCGGACAGAACTACGGACACACAGACCCAGGCGCGCAGCAGGAAGGTGACCGAGGACTAATGGGTGGACTTGCCGGTGGCGCCGCAGGCTACTTCGGCGGCAACAAGATGGGCGGCCACGGCCTCATCGGTGCATTGGCTGGAGCTGTCTTGGGAAGCAAGCTCGAGGATAAACGCAAGAACAAGAAGCCTGGGAATAACGGCGGCTGGTAAACGAAGAGGCTCGCAAACCATCGAGGACGCGCGGAGAGGGGGTACAGCTGAGCTGTCCGACTAATCAGGAGCACTTCAACCTTCAAATACGACTTTAGTATGGTCTCATAGGAGCGCTTCGATCTTTAATCACTACAAAATTGGAGCTTTACTTGCAGCCTGAAGCCCTCTTACCTGACGAATCCGGAAATCGATTTTGTATCCCGTCTCTGGTACTATGGGTGGCTACAGTGATTTCAATTTGGTTATTTTGATGGCGTTTAGGATTTCCATGACTACGCAATTTTCTCACGAAATTGGGGGGCGGTTGGCTTCATGGCATGCGACATCGCGAGGAGAGCGAGCAGTATCAACGTCATGTACGAATTTTACTTCTTTTACGAATCCACTGCATTTAGACAGTGTGCCGAAATGACATTGTTCCAAACTATCCTGCCAAGTCTTGACTACAACCAAAAATCGGTACCCTCTAATCTTGCCTGTTCCGCACCTGCGTCCGCAGTGCAGTGATCTTCACAGCGGCAAACAACCAGTCTCCACATTCCCGCTACAACCTACCATCAGATCATATGTGAAGCAACTATAGGTCTACGTAGTCCATTGTTCGTCCTTAACTAAGCCTCCATGTAGCCAAGCCAAACGACAGCAATAAGCCCACGAGTCTGATTGTACAAACGTTGAAACACGGTCGTATTGTGTTGGTGTGGTTGCGCGTTCAATCAGAACACCACGCGAGATGTTCAGGTGACATGTCCGGATCGAGAAACATCGATGAGTGCTACGAAATTGAAGGTTCGTTGACTCGGATCCTCCGCGGATGGATGATTCACGGCTCCCACTTGAATCGCCATTAACACAATTGCGCACCAACTACAGCAGTCAGCGCGCAATGAACGATTGCCAACAAGGCCACATTGCGCAAGACTCTCTCAGGCAATGCTATCTTATAAGGTCCAAATCCATCTGCATCCTACCTCTCCTCTAATCTCCCAACGTTCCTTCCACCAACACCCTCAACTGCCGCTCACCAACACGCGACTTCCACGCGTCCCCAACTCACGAGAGCCAAGCCTCCATCACCGAGATCCTCAAGACTCGTCATTCTAAGATCTAGACACGGATGCCAGAAACAAGACGATTGGACGAGGTGCGCGCGGAGCCTCAAACTCTTCGCGTTTCAGCTTGTGGCGCAGTCGGGTGAGGCTGCGCCGATCTCGGACACCTCGTGGCCTCTTCCGAGCCGCGAAATCGAGGCAAATTTACTCACAAAAGAGCAATGACGGAGTGGAGACTGTGGCACGGAGTGATCTGAGGCAGCTAGCCAGACAGTCGGACAACAGTAATTGACGGGAAGCGGTATATCCACGGATGTTTGATGATCCGCCAGCGAATGAGTGAATTCTCCGTCGCGCGCGAGAGAGAAAAGGATATCCACGCGTCCTGGGCTTTGTACGAACCTATCTCAAACAACCATCTCGCGGATACGCCTACTTCGCCTTCTGCGCAATGAATATCATGCCTCCTAATGATTTCACGAGGAGCTAATTAACACAAAGGAACGTAAATCTTCAGGTCTGGATGGAAAGAGTGGGTGTTTTAGTGGATGGCTTAAGAGGACTTTAATCAATTCGGCGCCGACTATGGTTTTAAGGCTGAGGAGGCTGCCTGAGGAAGAGTTGTTTTGGACGCCACATACTTCATCGTTATATGTGGAAGCTTCGTGTTGATGAGGCTGGAGATTCTGGACTGGTATTGTTCATGCGAATGCTGAATGTTGCGGAAAATATGTCCGAAGCTGGTTGAAAGTGAAAACTAGGGGTACGACGACAGTGACGAAGGTGGTATATTTGCTCAAGTAAGTTGGTTTTGGGTATCTTTCTGGCCCCTCTGCGTTCTGGTCTCGTTTGCAAACGTTTCGATTTCGAACGAACGCTTTGCCTCTACTCGTCTTTCTCGTGTTTGAAAGCTCTCATCTTCCATGTAACGTAAGGCCACACGGAGCCAAAGTGCAGGTAACGTGGTTTGAATTGTCTGGGAAGAGCGCTTCAACCTTTGAATACGACTTAGGTAGGATCTTGCTCGCCTCCTTGAAGCGCTCCCAAGGAGTGATCCAACACAGTATCTCGACTCCCACCCCGTGGCCCGAACGTCTTCCCTCATGTCAAGTCGTGTGGGCTCCTCCGCATTTATTGAAATCATATACGATGACTCCCTTTCACGCCCTCAACATGGGAAAGTGCAGTTCATATATCGACCCTATCCTCAATTAGCAGGTTCACACAAGTAAAAGTAGAGCCTTAACTTACTCTAGGCAACGTCCCACTCCCACCACCACAATGCAGACACGGCGTATCCCATTCATGAGCCTCACACCACGCATCTGTTCCTCTCGCCTCCCTATCCTCACTCGTCCACTGCGCCCCCCTAAAACCAAACACCACATCTCCCTCTCGTTCACCTTCCTCATCCACTCTAACAGTAAGCGCATCCAGCCTCTCAAACTCTTCCTCTATCCCTTGCACAATCACCTCTCCGCTCCACTTCTCAGCCGGAATACCAATCTCCAACGCCTTCTCTACCGAGATCCGCGTCAAGCTGTTGTGTTCGCTTTCCGGTCGCTCACTCAGGACATTTACGATAAGTTTGCCATCTGCGTCGAGGATGGAGGGGATGGAGAAGTAGGTCCACGGCTTTACTGAGGATGCGTCGGCGGGAGGAGTAGTGTGCGAATGTGCGCACATCTGTTTTTGGTACGCTGTGAAGGTGCATGTTCGTTGGTGGGGTGGGGAGTGTGGTTGTGATTGTATGGCCGCTGCTGAAGTTGAAGATGCCGCAATTAAGATAGAAAAGAGCGTGAAGCTGGAGAAATGGCACTTTGTCATGATGAATTCTTCCAATTTTGGGATTTGCTGGAGGTTTTGTTGCGCCTGGTGGGATGCGAGGGATTCGGACAGATGGCGGTCGTGGGTTGCGAATGCATTGTCGAAGTATATGAATGGATAGTTTACACTCCGCCACGATCCTCGCCCTGATAAGAGTATGTAGACACAGTAATCTTTGTTTCATGTTTCCATCTCGTGCGAGTTGGGTGTTTGTGGGGTCCTGTGTCAACCTGGGGCGCTTTTTGGCTTTTGAGGCTGTGTACCGAGTCTGCGCAGTAAGACACGACATCATGAATCCATCTACGATACCTATTATATAAAAGACTCTAGAACTATCCTTTACCAACTAAAATGAAAGTTTTTACCATAAATGTCGGAATCGTGATACAAATTCCTATTATAATCTAAATATTTATAAAGTACGTATGCGGTAGTTAATGACATCGCAAGCTATATAAGGACGAAAATTCCTAAAGCGAGTTTGCCTTTTCTACTTGTTCTACTAGTTACAAATTCACTTAATAGTTCTAGACAGATAGCTCAGATTTTAATATTTTAATTAGTCTTGTAGAAGCGCTCTAGTCAACTCAGTCAAGTCCAACCCTGCTCGTATTTAGAGGTTGAAGTGCTTCTAGTATCTGATATGAACAGAAATTTGTATGACATTCTAGGAGCATTTCAACTATCAATTACGAGTTCAGTAGGAGCTTACTTAGCTACATGAAGTACTTCTAGAGGAAGCATACATTTTGTCTAGCACGATTTCTGTACCCTGACTCCTAAGGGCCGCGAGGAGGCTGGTCAGGAAAGCATACTGAAAGCGCGGCTGTTGCTTGCGAAAGTATGGCTTGTATGGGAAGTCACAATGTGAGAGAAGTTGGTAGGTACGTTTTCGCTACCAAGCATGTCCTTGTATGATGTGTGACGCTTGCCTCTGTGATGCATCTGCTCTGACTACAGGACTGTACTCTTCCTGAGCTGTTCATTGCGCTTCTACAAGATAGGGCTGCTGGGCGGGGAAGGCCGAATGCTGCTTCCGTTTGAAGCTTGGACGGGTGCCACTACCACCTGCAACGCGAGGGCTTCGACACACGTGCCTATATAATAGATATACTTTAATCCGTGGAACAAACAGCTTTCGTGTTCAAAGACAGTAATGATGCGATATGCAATGCTTCAATTGATATATACAGAATGTGATATTGACGAGTCAGGATTAAGAAGTATATGCAATGAAACCGTCAGGCTTTCAGTAGCCGTTCGGTCGTCGCAACTATCTCCTAACCAGTCCATACCTTGGGTCCGGGTGGAGTGTATGTGTCAGCCTTGCTCATGTAAGTATCAACGGTAATTCCCGGGTCACTCTGAGCAGCGTATCCTGGGATCGTCGCCAGGAGGTCACCGCTGGGCTGTCCAGTTCCGGAACCAGAGACGACGACCTGCGCGCACTCGGCGTAGAACTGTGGGGTGTTGGCTTGGTGGAGAGCGAGGAGCTCGTGTCGGATGAGGTAGTTGCCAGGAGCGAGGGAAGCGGGAACGGTGCTCTCAAAGGCCAAGTTCTTGTAAATATCGTTGGTTCCCCAGGCAGTTCCCGATAGAGGAGGTGCCGTCATGCCCTTCTGGTCGATCTTGAACCACTTCTTTCCACTGCCGTCACAAGCCGTGAAGTCGCCTGCGCATTTGTACATCCATACCATGACTGGTCCCTGCTGATGAGTCCACTGCTTCCAGATGGCCTTGATCTTGCCACCAGCCTTCACAGGAGCAGATAGTTGAGCAGAAGTGCCGCCATTGCACATGACCTTCTTATCAGTCACTGTCATGGTGGGATTGTAGTCGGGCCACTGTCTCTGAATGGTCTTGGGGGAGGTAGCCGGGGCGAAGCCTTCGTATCTGCGTCAAAATTAGCCGGCAGAAATACTCACATGTATGGAGTTTCTTACCCAGGGTACGTCGTGCCATCGATGACATAGGATGTCACCGCACCGTGGGCGGCGGCCTGAGCGGCGAGAAGCGCGGTAGCGGTAAACACGTTTGAGAACAGCATCTTGATGGAAGACTTTGACTTGGCACCTGAAAAGACAAAACGAGACTCAGAAGCCTACCTCTTATATATCACTCACCATATCGGCCTACTCACAAGACCACAACACCTTTCATCAATACTACCCCACAATATCAACCGCCACCATCTTGGAATCTTGCAGCCATTCATCTCTCCGCAACGAGCCGCAAGGCTTCCTCCCCAGATAGACGCGAAAGTAGTCGGAGATTAAAAAGCGCTATATAAACATTGCCATCCAATCGTGATTGCGGCCCGACGTGGCCTGATTGGTTTTGTATATCATAAACGCTCGCTTAGGTCTTATTCTGCCGGCTGTTGTGGTGCCGAACCTTTTGGGTGCGGATTTTCAAGCTTTTCGGTTCCCCGGATGATTCATATGCTGGATATTGAGCGTTATGCGAGGTGACCGCATGATGAAAGGCAGACAGCTGAGCAAGTAGGTAATCAGAAGGATCTGGAAGAGAGGCCAAGCTTGATTTCCAGGACCGATGGCCCGGTTGGGCGAGATAAGCATCTTGGGTAGCGACGGGTATGGCGTTCAGTAAAACGTGTTGAAGATGGCGGAGGCACTGTAGATGAGAAGATATGGGCTGGGATACAGGTGCAAGACCTGTTTTGAAACAGACTTTATCAAAACTGAATGGCTTCGCCGCCTTCAGGTATATGGACCGGATATCGGGAGAGCAAAGTAGTCGCCAGCGACACGAGGGAAGAGATATCAACTGAGGCCTGAGATCGATCGTCGATGCCCCTCGCTTGTCGGAACGCTAGCTGGAGGTAGGTAGGCACTCTAGTGCATAGCAACCTTGACACAAGTCGCGGACTCCTGTTCCCATCTTCGCTTTCATCTCCATCTCCATCTCATATCTCTAGTGCCTTTAGCATCTATAAGTGGTGTGGCGATGCGATGCTCGCAAAAGCTTGCGAAGACCTACTGCGAGAATCGCGATTATTCGGCCGAGGCAGTTTGGTCATCTTAACCACGTCGTCGCAACCCAACCTCCGAAAGCCAGAAGCACGCGGCCTTTACTTCAATTTATGTACGTCCTAGTAGTACCTTACGGCTCTGCCATTAACATGGAACCGCTTTAGCACCCTGTGTAGAGGTGCAGCTAACGAGATGTTGCTCGTGAACTTCTGTTTCATAATACGAAGTTGTTTAGCATCTACATCAGCGAAGAAGATCTCTGATCTTATAACAAGGGAACGATCTCATTGGAAACTTGCAGATTGACAGCTTCAGCTCCTCGATATCACACCCCGGAGAGGTGATACAGATATCAAATTGGATTACCGTCCAGGGGCACTTTAATCTCTAAACACTACGTAGGAAGGATCACATTTAAAGCTTGCAGCGCTTTAGCCATCGTAATAGATTATCTGTGCCCACTCCCCGGGAGGTTGAAGCTCTACCACAATAGTAATTCCGTCGCGGTGAGAAATCGGTCGAAGCCTCCATTTACCGGCGAGTGCAGGTGGTCGAGATTCCTGTCCGGCTCCATCAGACGCTGGAAACACCTGTCGTCTTCTTAGACCTAAAAGCTTGGGAGCGTCATCTACAGTCGTCTTTCTTTTGCCAATCCTGTCCACCGGTTTGTCAGACGTCTATTTCTGTTCATTCGCTCGCTTACCGTCAGCCATTCCTTTTTGGGTGCTCTGATGAAGGACTCCTCGGCGTTCAACTAATCAAAATCACGCTGTACCTTTTCTTAGCTCACGTTATACAGTCAAGCTGTTTGGCCAAGCTCACACTACACAGAACTTTAAAACCAACCTTGAGGAACATGCCCAATCGCAGGAGCTAGAAAAGCCGCATGTCGGGAGTACGAGGCTGATGCTCAGCCTCAGCATAATCCTAAGCGCCACTGCAAACGCCCTCCTGCAACGGAACTACTATTCCCGGCCGTACTGCATACCCAAATGGTATCGTCTAGACGAATCGCTTCCTTCTGTTTTCCCAAAGAGGTAGGCAGTCTGGGCGTTTGTGGCTGCTCACTCTCACTTCCACAACGTCTTGTTACCGGATTAGCAAGCGTCCGTGAGGCTCATCATAGCAAGTAAATATGAAACAGAAATATTCTGGGGATCGGGAATGGGTTTCTCCTGAGTGTGAGCATACAAATACTGGGCGTCGCTCAGTAAGAGAGACTTACAACAGATCAGCATCTTCAAGAATCGTCAGCCGGGCTCTTCATAGTCTAATCTATCATATACTCTCGCTTCAACATGGTCTCATCTAAATTCGTTGCCGCTCTCGGCGCTCTTCTTTCGACTCCTCTTGCGTTCGCTCAGTATTACCCAGCTGGCAACGCAACATCAACAAATGCTGCAAACCCAACTGGCACGGGTAGCCCATCAGCAGCTCAGACCGTGTCTGTGGGTGTAGACTCCACAGGTGCGGCGGCCCTCGTCTTCACGCCAGATACTATCCACGCAAACCCAGGCGAGGAGATCACTTTCCAGTTCTTCCCAAAGAATCATTCCGTCGTTCAAGCCGACTTCAACAACCCTTGCAATCCTTCTGATAACGGCATCTTCTCCGGCTTCATTCCTTCTTCTTCCGGCCCAGCTGTAAGTTTCATGCTTTCCTCTCTTACCGACCCCATCTAACGGCATCACCAGGATCAAGTCTTTACGATAAAAGTCAAGGAAGATAAGCCAGTCTGGCTCTACTGCGCTGCCCTCAAGCCGGCTCCGCACTGCGCCGCCGGCATGGTCGCTGTTATCAACCCTCCTAAGTCTGGCCCCAATACTCTCGATGCTTTCCGCGCAGCTGCAAAGAAGACGACGACTAGCACGGCCCCAAATACTCCTAATGGCGGTGAGGTTGAGAAGCCGAGTCCGAGTGGGACGGCGACTGGTGGACCTGCGCAGCATACTGGCGCGGCGAGCAATTTGGTTGTCAGCGCTGGTGCTGTTGGCGGTTTCATGGCTGCCTTTGCGGCATTGCTGCTGTAGGCTTCGGCATCAATATAAAAAGAGTATCTAACATAACCTTGAGTGGCTTTTGGAGTTGTATGTAGACACATTGGTAAAATCATAATCGTAGAACTGCTGGTTGCAATACAGATAATTAATTTCAAATTGAAGGTTGACTAGGGCTGTCTATGTATCGAGACCTCTTGTTGTGAAACTATCACCTTCGATATAGAGTGCGCAAACTGTCCTTGAGATATTAGAATACGGTTGTTTATGTCTGGAAACACCTGGCGGGAGTAGTATGTCTTACCGTGCGAGGTGCGGCAGGCTGAAGTGCTTCTCAAAGACTAGAGTGCTCCTACATAGTTCTTGGGGTGAGACAGTGAAATTCTGACTCGTGTCAAAACCCCTCCCTTCGGTACACGGTTTGAGCGATGGGTCACTTCCATTCACCAGCGAAAACTTGGCGCCGCTAAGACGAAGTTAGCACTAGCGCGCCTCAACCGAGGTCGCGAAAATTGCCCACACATCGCAGCTCGAGCTACTCTTTCTTCGACACCTCGATTCTCTACACACCCATTGCGCAGGATACCCATTTCTTTGCGCTCTAATACTCCGACGAAATGGCTGCTGGAACTGTAGGTACCTCGCTTTGCTGTCCGCAGGGATGCGCAAGCTCTCCCCGCACAGAACAGTAGGCTGAGTGAATATGTAGAAAGCAAGCGGCGCTGGCCCCAAGGGCTCGAAGAAGGGACAGAAGATCACCAAGAAGGTATGTGGCACTCTTTTGCTTGATGCGCTTCCAATCGCGCTCCATCTGTATGTGATAGTCGCTAACGGGAACGGTAGTTCATCATCAACTGCTCGCAGCCGGTGAACGACAAGATCTTTGACATCCAGGCCTTCGAGAAATTCCTCCACGATCGCATCAAGGTTGATGGCCGCACCGGCAACCTCGGCGACAACATCAACATCTCCCAGCAGGCTGATGGCAAGATCGAGGTCATCGCCCACCAGGAGTTCTCTGGCCGCTACCTGAAGTACCTGTACGTCTACATGCCAGCCAGGCAAGGTGTACCGCTGTGGACAAGTGCTGACAATAGAATCTAGCACCAAGAAGTTCCTCAAGAAGCAGCAGCTCCGCGACTGGCTCCGCGTCGTCTCCACCTCCAAGGGCGTGTACGAGCTCCGCTTCTTCAACATCGTCAACGACGAGGCCGACGATGATGACGAGTAGACGATATATCCCGGATACAGGCATGGGTCGCATGACATGGAGTCTTGGCTTTAAAAGTGGAATGGGTGGATGGACACTGGGCATATAGAGCAATCTAGCTGTTGCCCTCATCGCTGCACTGACCCCCCGGCTCGCTATTGCCGCATCATCTCGAGTGCCTATGGGACCAATCCAGGGTCATCATAATCTTTGAACGGAACTGAATACATCGTTTGCTTACACATGGACATGAAGCGAGACTAGGCTTGGGAGGCATCATCTGGAAAGCAAAGGTGCAGCAAAGGTGCAGATATGGTACCCGAGTCGTCTTGTTTGAGCGCTTTTACGTTTAGTCACTTCAACTATCCATTGCATGGCCACACAGGTATATGCTCCTCTGTTCTAGGACATGTAAGTCTGCAGCGCTAAGACCTGTCAACTGTTAAACACCCGAGCCATAGCACACAAGCAACTCGAACCGAGCCCACGAAAGTTTAAGGTCTTCCATCAACTCTAATCTTATCAAACAGAAGCTATTAAAAGAATCTTGTTCCCCAAATATACGCAAATTTGTGTCTCTTCCTTACCTACAACTCAACATCTTTTGGTCACGCCTTCGCTATTCTCATCAACGTCCCATGATTTAATAGAGGATTAGGTCATCAAGTATGGGGGTCGTCCCACGAAAGTTCTCATTAGATTATTCTGTCATACAAACCTCCTATATCTCTCAAGCCTTGTGCCCACCTTATGAAACAAGACACCCTCAAAAAGTCCCTCAATACGAAGATTATTGGGAAAAGGAGCACCAACGTCTTTACATCGAGCTCTCCCGCTATCAATCGCTATGCGACAACATCACTAAACCACGTTTAGAGAAAGGGTGTAGGTCGTCGAATGACATACACCCAATACTGCAACTCCCGAACTGGATTCGCCTTCCCTCCGGCCTTAAGGAAAAGCGAAGGTTCTACCGAAAATTGATTCCAGCCTTACAACTCACCTCCGCCATCCTAACCAGCGACGCTTGCCTCGAGTTTTTAGGCATCGTGCTCCTCGGGGACATGCGAGTCGACGAAGTGACGAATCGCAAATACCTCGTGCCTCCGACTTCTCTTCCCAGCAAAGATATCACCATACTTGCGAGCAAAATACTGAAAACCTAGCACCGTACTTCAAATGCTTCATCGGGCCGGCCTTTGGAGAAGCATGGGGATGGACCACAAATTCGTTGCGCGCATACGATCGTCGCGTATCTTTTGAACGACAGTATCGCAAGGGATATGATGACCCAAACACGTCGATTATTGGCGTTAGCGAGACCCTTTTTGGCATTTACACGAGGCTCAAGAGGAGGAGGGGGAAGGTCTTGGATGATGCGTGTTTGGCGATGGCCGTCACGCTAATTCATGAGATTGCGCATGCGTGCTGGCACTTGAGGCAGGTCGCTGGTGGCGCCGAGCACGGGTCTGAGGAACCCCGTTTTCTTCACGAGGAAGAGAAAGAGTTGGGCGTTGCGATCGAGAAGTGGCTTTTCGGTGGGCTTGTGTACTTCCAAGCATTCGGGGAGGAGATATATGCCTCGCGCCAGGAAACTTATGCTCTGACAACTGCGCGCGGGAAGTGTCTACGGAAAGACCTGGTTACGCTGAAGCAAGTCCGGCAGATCGTGCTTGAAAACGGCTGGATACGAAGGTAGGGATCTAATCGTACTGTACGTCTTTGGTTCCTGGCAGACGAAGACTGTTACGAACCATTAAGCACATTTGTTCACCCGGAGAGGTGGTACAAGTACCAAAAGCACTTTCATTTTGCATTGCTGCAAAGGTGGGATTTTAACTCAGTACCTGAAGCGCTTCTACCAGACGACCCCCAAAATGCGGTATCTGTAACCGTCTGGGTCATCCTCACCAGGGCACACTTCTCATCTCCCCTTCCTCGAGTTCCCAAAACCCCATACTAAATCTGCCTTCTTCGTCCTCTACCAACCTCACCACGACCTCAGCGCCATCCAGCGGATCTTTCGTCCCTCTAAACCCATTGAAGGCAGTCTTACAGTGCCCTGGACTGGCTGCTTGGAACAGCACCTTTGGCTCTAGCTTCGCCATCTCCAGCATAGCGATATTCATCGCCATTTTCGAAATCGAGTATGGAATGGAAGCCGTAGGTGGCAGCTCTGAATGTGTTTGACGATATACGGAGCCACGCGCCGAGGAGATGTTGATGACTTTTGGAGAGGCAGAAAGATGGAGCAGAGACAAAAAGGCAGAGGTGACTTGCAAAAAAGACGTCACATTCGCGTCTAGAGTCCTGTTGCATGACTCTCTGAAGCCGGGCACGCCTGGCTTTATGAGTTCTGCGACGGCGGCATTGTTGATGAGGATGTCGAGTTGCCCGAACTTTGACTCAACGGTGGACGCTGCGAACGCAATGGAAGTGTCGGAAGTTATGTCGATCTCGATAGGCGAGAAGGTGGCCGTGAGACCTTGAGCGCGAAGGGTGCTGATGGCTTCTTCACCGGAGGAAAATTTGCGGACGCCGAGGAGGTAGGTGTTTTGAGGAAATGCGGTTGCGAGGCGTTGGACGATCGCGAATCCGATGCCTCTGTTTGCACCGGTAACGAGGATGATTTTAGACGACATAGCTGCAAGCTGAATGACACAATCGAGTAAGAAGTATGGCTTCTTAGCTGTTGGAAATAAAGAAGTGAAACCTTGCAATTTTGAGAGATCACACTTTCGCGATCTGTCAGGCGTGGATATATATGTTGGTAACAGACTTACTACTAAAGTCCAACTTGGGGCTACAAATTCAATGCTACCCTGAAGATCAGCAACATAATTCTGGATAAGCTTAGCAGGAATAGGAAATTCCGTACGACCAAAAAGTGCTGCGAGGCTACAAGAATCTTCGTCTCGGGCCCGAAAGTATCTACCACTGTACTTATAGGCTAGGAGTTACCGGGGTTAATTGTTGTGTTCGCTACTCTCTATCTCCGCGACGCTTGAGTGGTATGCCTCCTGACATTTTGGTAAGCGCAACCAAACAATTTTCGTGGAGCATTGAATTGTCATAAAATTATACGACAATTGCTCTTTGAAGGTACATACTCGCAACAAGCGCCCAGGATCTGCTTTTGAGCGTTTCCTGGGCTACGCAACGAAGAAAAAGGGGTAGGGGCGGTAGATGGCATTTCAGGGCGCATGAGCAAGGAGTTTATGTGTATCTGAACAGGATGATGACGAAAGAACGGAAACGACTGATTAGAACCACGAGACTTCCTATCGAGGTAGATGCAAGTTATAGGCTAGAAGGAAATATACCTCCTGCTACCGTTAGCTATAGCTTCTTACTGTGTCTGAAGAATGTTAATACCCCAAGTGAAGCGTGCCATAGTCGCAGCTGGATGTCCACAACCCACAGTATGAAGGGAAAAAGCTTATCAGTACAAGACAATCGCCAGTTATCCCAATTTGAGAGTCGAGGTTCACTCGTCAAGTACTACAAACATCGTAGTGTTCCTCGTGGTCAAGTCACCACCCCTGTATGATCACCCCCAGGATCGTGATTGGAGGAACCTTCTAGCCGTACCCCACAGCGCTCTCTCCAAATAGATTAATGAAAATTCCCTTCTGGAAAGACGCGATTCTCAATGTTTCCTGAACAGGCTGGCGATCAAATTCGGCCCTTTGCGATTGGTGCGCTCCTACAATTTGAGGTGGGAAATTGCGTGTTTCGATGCTTGCGGTGGGCAATATATAGAGGGAACGGATGGTAAAATTTCATGACCTACAACCTATTCCTTGAGTTCACTTCGATATTGTAAGATCTCGGTGTTCAAGATGCGTTCTTGGACCATCGTCTCACTCTTTTCGCTCTTCTTCAACTCCGCGGCAGCACTGCTCGCCTTCCCCGGCGCCGAAGGCTTTGGTCGCAACGCCATTGGCGGCCGCAAAGGCAGCGTATACATCGTCACCAACTTGAACGATTCCGGAACCGGCTCATTGCGAGATGCAGTCTCGAAAACTGACCGCATTGTCGTCTTCGCAGTCGGTGGTCTGATCAAGATAACAGATCGCCTGGTAGTATCGAAGCGCATTTCCATCCTCGGCCAAACGGCTCCAGGAGACGGCATCACCGTGTACGGCAATGGCTGGAGCTTTTCGGACGCGGACGATACTATCGTGAGGTATATTCGCATTCGCATGGGGAAATCTGGGACTAGCGGAAAGGATGCGATTACTATTGCGTCTGGGTCGAATATGATCTTCGACCATATCTCCGTAACCTGGGGTCGAGACGAGACCTTCTCGATATCTGGAAGCGATGTCGGCAATATCACGATCCAGAATTCCATCATAGGCCAAGGACTCGAAACACACAGCTGCGGCGGACTGATTCAGACTTCCGTTGGCAACGGCATCTCGCTGTTCCGGAATCTGTACATCGACAACAAGACCCGGAACCCCAAAGTCAAAGGCACCAACGACTTCACTAACAACGTCGTTTACAACTGGGGTGGAGGTGGTGGGTATATTGCTGGAGATAGCGAGGGCTTGAGCGAGGCGAATATTGTTGGGAATTACTTCATTTCTGGACCTAGTACCAGCGTGACGGCGTTCACTCGTGGGAACGACCAGTTTCATGGCTTTGTCCAGGGCAACTTCTACGACTCTGATAAGGATGGAACGCTGAATGGGAAAGAACTTGGCGTAGCGTCGTCGAACTATGGCGGTATGGCGATACAGACGACGAAGTTCTCGTACCCAGCACCATCCAAAGTTCTGAATGCTTCAGCCGCTTTGGAATATATCCAGACTTCCGCCGGCGCAAGCAAAGTCAGAGATGCCGTTGACAAGCGATTCATTACAGAGCTTCAGTCGTGGGGAAAGCAGGGCGAGTTGATCAGCGACGAGACCGCGAGTCCTATGTCGGGTCCTGGAGACATTGCTGGAGGCACAAAGGCGACTGACACAGATGGAGATGGCATTCCTGATGATGCTGAGACGAAGTTCGGGTTTGACAAAGCGACGAATGATGCTATGTCCGACAAGGACGGGAACGGCTATGTGAATATAGAGGATTGGGCGAATTCTCTTGTTCTAGCTTCATATTGACGTCTGACGTACTTCGAAACTATCAATTTGCCGTGCATGTCCTCTGACATTGAATGCAAAGTGACGGAGTTGACAGTTGCTGTCGCGAAATGTCGCGTACGTGTGTTGAGTAGGAGTTGATAAAGAGGTCCATGATGTCTGGTGTCGCGCCTGAAATGCAGACGGCACGAAATAGAGCAAGTCATCGCAAGAGCTTGCCCGTGAGCCAACTAGACCATATGCCACCCACAGAGAAGTTCCATTTCGATGCTTTGCTCAGCAACCACTCCGCGTCATTGGGTACCGCAGCTCGAAGAATCTCTGCTGCGGTCAAATGCACTTTAGCGTTCCAAGACGTCTGATGACCTGGCCTTTTTATTCTGGACTCTATGGCAGGATCGGCCCCGTGTGCAAGGAGTAGTTCCAGAGTTCGACGAAGAGTGGTGCTGTCCGTCTCTCCTCTGATGCGCCCTTCGTGTAGTGTGGAGATGAACTCTCGCCATACTGTCCAGCCAGCTGGTGTAGGGATGATGCCTTGGTTCGGGTCAGCACCTACGCTTAGTAGTAATCGTACCATGTCGACATTTAGATATTGCTGTCTGGAGCTGGAGGGTTCGATGTGCTGTATTGCGAGGTGCAAGAGAGGCACATGGGAACCATGGACCGCCTTTGGTGACGTCTTTAACCTGGTCTTGACGTAGTGGACCAGATTGCGGTTCACAACAAAGCCGAGGAAACCACCGTACTTTGAGACAGTAGAGTTCCATGGACTCGTATGTTGGGTTGTCAACCTCTCTACTTCTTCGATCACATTGATTACTGGAGACTCGGTTCGTACTTCTACTTGATGCGCATAATATATGACATCCTCTAGGTCTTCCACAGGATCGTCTGGATGATGTGACGGACCTAATTTCATTTTTGCTAGATAGGCTTTGCAGAGATCGGCGTCTGCGTTGAATCCCGACTCTAATTCCTCGTCAAGGATAGATCGCATATCTTTAGTCAGCAGGAAGTCGCGGACTGTGCGATGAAGAAAGTCAACGGTTTGCTGACCATGTGGGTGTTGCGTTACTTCTAGTAGACCCTTGGTACGTCCGTCCAATCGTCGGCGTGCATCTTCTTATCGTAACGAGACGTCTGCGCTAGATACAGTTCGCTGAAGGATTTTCAGCGCAAAGTTTGGGTTCTCTTCGTCGAGATAGGAGAACACAATCAGCGGAATAGGTCCAGTTGGGGGAGCGTGAAGCGCATATCGCAGTGCTTTCGCCGTCTGGCCTCTGTAAACCTCTTCCACGGTATCTAGTATATGACGAAAGTACTTCTCCAAGGTGTCTGGTAGAAGGCTTATGCGTCGTTGTAGATCGCTGATGCGGTCTGCATTTGTTAAGCCATGGAGGATTGACTTTGTCACGAGGAAGACCCATAAGAAGACGCCGTCGGCTTTGTCGACGATCTGCTGGACGAGCTCTTGGGACTGACCATCCTTCATATGAAGTATGTTGTACCTTTCGTGACGCTCAATTTTATGCCGAACATATAGAGCAATGTCATTGCGAGTCAGATCCTCTAGCTTGATCATGCGTTGCGGCGATTTCCCGAAAGCATCCCTGAAAGCGAACCAAGGACGACTGGACACACAAACTTTTATAGCTCGACAGCCGGATAGCTTCTTGATGGCCTCAATAAGGTCGAAGCAGTCACCATCATACTCATCCAGCCCGTCTATGAAGAAACAAAATTTCGTTGATGTTTCAGTCTGCTTGCTGAGTCGTGAGAAGCACTGAAGAAGCATCTCAAGGGACCATGATGAATCTGCATGGTCCCCGAGAGCAAAGTAAAAAGGCATCCAAGAGCACACGGGGTGAATCAAGGCCGGGCACTGCCTTAGCACCTCAAAGAGTAGAGAGCGGAGAAGACCTTCTTTCGACTTCTGTAGATCATTGCCCGCGTTCCAAAAGAAGTACTTTGCGGTCACCAGCTTCTTTTCCTCAGCCCATGCTGCGAGCATCTGGTTTGTTCGTGGATGATTGGCAAGGAACTTCAATAGGGTGGATTTCCCCGAGCCTGCTTTCCCCATAACCCAGAATGGCTCGCTTCCGTGTTCCAGCCACTCAGCGAAGTTCATTGACGACTCGAGAGTATCCGCATTGGGGGCAAATATCCATTCGAATGTTGCAGTGTGGGCTTCGGTAATATTGATCTCGCGAACTTTCATCGTCTTGTATTGCAGACTTTTGAGCACTTTGTAGGTTTTGGCCGCGAGTTGCGCATTTCGTTGAAGATTGGAAAGTTTCTCTGAAAGCTCGCAAATCCCGGCTGATAGATGCTGTATGTCGGATCTGCTAATTGGCTTCATTGGCTGCACTTTGCCTGACGTATCTCGCGACGCTTTGATGGCCACGGTGTATATTTTGTTCGATCGTTGAATGGCTGCCAGAACGTCTCGGCGAAGACTTGCAAGATCATTCGGCATGTTCGTTTCCAGACGTTTGTGAATATCGTACAGACGCCGGAGCTCATCAACAACTTCAGAGTGTTTGTCGCTATGCGATTCGTTAGCTGTCCTGATTAAACCCTCGACGATTGTTCGGTCGGAAAGACTACCTCATCATAACCATCAGATGGGTGTTGAGTTGAGTCTGAAGCCTGCTAAGCTTCTCGGCTAGCTTCTCAATTCTGCGACCTTTCCAGACCTGTTGTAGAGCGTGCAAGAAGCTTTTCCAATTCCCGTGGGATCCTTTCAGCTTGACTTCGTTGATTGCTTTGAGGATCTCTTTCGCTGTGGCAACACTCTCGTTCGCGAGCTCATTGATCGGCATTTTCGACCCCACTACAGGGGCTGGTGTTGCTGGAATACCCTCTAGAATCTGTTTGACGCGCTCAGACAGCTTTTCGAGCTCAACGTATCGTTTCGAGGATCCAGTGACAGAATCGCGTATCTGCTGCGTTTCGGCGAAAAGGTTGCACCCAAACTCAATGAACTGGAGAATGTTGCTGGCAAGACCAACAGCGGCCAAAGTTTCGACCACCATGATGCGGTATCTGGGTTGCAAAGACCGCTCACATGGGAATATGAAAGGATAGCGCAGGGAAAGATGCGAATAACCATGAGAACCAACATGTTTTGAAAGCGGCGTAAACGAGGCTGAACAACAATGGCAGGTACGATACAAGACGCGGGAGACTTGCCATTTTTAGGCAGGCCTGCAGGACAATTGGTGAAGGCTGGCTCATTAGATACACAAAAGATACCTCCTGCGTATGTGCCGTCTTACATGCATTCGTACACGTGCAATTAGCAGTTTGTAGAGAAACGCAGCGAGTCAAGTGGCCGAAGCCTATCTTGCAAGGCTGAAACCACTCGGCTAGCTGAATGTGCTTGGTGGTAATGCGGCCCGTGCCGAGCATCGAATTCATCATCTGAAATGAGTTTGCCTTAGATGCCAGGCTGCCCGGGTGTTTGAAATGGGATAGTCTTGTGGGATTGGTGGTGTTCAACATGTGCGCACTCACAAACTTGGGAAGCGCGCAACCCGTGAGCCACGTCGGTGGGAGATCATCGCAGGCTCGAAACGCGGGTGAGGGAAGTACCATATGTACCCCTATTGTTAATCCATGCTCGCGATCCATCTTTGCGCAAGGGCTGGCTGGCTGACTTACAGTCGTGTGACTGAGGGCACCACCCTCAGCCTTGCTCTCCAACTTCTCGGTCGTGGCATCTCCAGCTGATTGTTGAAACTATTGCACGAACCTTAACCCTGAGTCCGTCTTAGTTCTTGCGAACACTGCACGGATTGGGCGCAGGTCAATCGAGTCCAGCTGTAGGCCAAAATATACATTTCCATCCCACAGAGTCTAAAGTCCATGTCCTACTGTACAGCTATTTTTGCAAGACAGCTGGGTGTCCTCCGTCATTCTGTTCCACATCTCGCAAGGTCCTGGCGCGCCCCCAAACACTTATGGCCTTATCACTCGGAGACCGTCTTTCGAAGGTGTTGTTGCCCGCTTGAATGACTGTCCCAATCGTCAGACACATTCGAGTTATTTCTGGATACAAGTTTACTGACATTGTCGCACTCTTCCCACGCACGCCCGGCACCGAAACCTGTGCCAACAAATGCTGGCCATGCTCGTCGCTTGAACAGGAGGACGGAGAAAACGACACCGAATGACAGACCGAGACCGGACTTGACGAGGAACGAGGAGAGGCAGCGATCCCACTGTGATGCATGAGTTAGCGTATGTTCGCATTCTCCCATACAAGCATAGTTGGTATATATAGCTTCTTCGGAGAGGCTGGTAGATGACGTCGCATGAGAGTGCCGACGGGGTTATTGAGCAAGCGGGAGCTCATTGAAGCTCTAGTAGCGCGCCATAGTACAATGCGATGCAAATGAAGGCATCTGATGCTGTGACAGGGCTCGGAGTAGTACCTTCTCATTGAGTAGAGCTTCGCTCAGAGGGCGGGTGGTCTTCGGCACCGGCGCGGTAGGCTTGGGGGTCTCGTCGGCCATGGCTAACCGTTTGAGTCGAGCAATTGATCGGTTCGGACGTGACGTAGAGGGTTCGGAATGTGATGGTAGCGAGATCGCGCGGTTGAGGTCGAGGTGGGTTCCTCGGGCGGAAGCTGCAGCGGAAGTTTGAAAGTCAACACGGCTTGGCATTGAGGTCCGTGCGCAAATTTTCTGGTACCCGTCGAAGTCCCCACCTTCACTGTGCTGCAACCTTCAACAACTCTCTCTCGGGTCCCTAGATGAGATGGCGCAAGTTGCTGTGGTATGTTAAAAGTCTCTAGTGTCCTTTTGACACACCCTCTAACATCAACAGGCCCCCATGGCGACTCCGGCGCCGACTCTACCTCGACTGCTCGCGGTTAACAAGGACTTCACCAGTCTCGACGAGCAGATACGCCAAGCTACGCACATCATCGGCCTTCCCGATGGCTGGGAAATACTAAGAGAGGGGAAGGAGCGCTCCGACATTTCTCGGCGCATTGTACGAGCTCGAGCAGAATGGGCACTTCGCTGGATCCTCGAGAAACTCAGAGATGAGACGGAAGCTGGGACTCAAGCGCGAGCAAATGAAGCATGCTGGAACCTACTGGACTGGATGCTGCATATCGTACCCACTTCGCGCGCTGCTACGCAACTCCGAGACGCCGACTTTACTTCCATACTAGAAAAGACACTACAGGAGAACAGTGAGAGGGAGGTCGCTGTTGGGGCACAGAGGGGTGAGCGTGTGAACGACATCTCTGAGTCTAGCGAGACTGCACGGGAGGAGCCGTCGCCCTCACGGAAACGAAAGCGGCCCTCATCCGGGAGCAGCACTCCCTCGAAGAGGCAGGCTCTAGACGGGCCCATTACAGCGACGCAAGGCCCGCTCCAGCTCTCAAATCTGTTTGGTGCGATAACGTCGGTCACGAAGACTTTGACAGAGAGGGCAGATAACACGAGCGCCGATGGAGCAATCCAAGCCGAGCACATTCGTATGGCTCTCAGGACAGACAGCGCTCAGGCTGCGCGTATACTCAAATCCTGGCTCACGGCTGTCCACAAATTGCTCCTGACACAGTTGGGATCAGCCTCGAAAGGATTGAGGTCTCGGGTGCTCTCTAGCCTGCCATATGTGCTCCAGATATGGAACTTACGAAACATCGACGCCGACGATGATACTGGTGCCTCTGCTGAGCAGTTCTCGACGGAGTGTCTGATCGCTGCTCTGACGCTTCATGACACCCTGCGAACCCTCGACGCCGAAGATCCTGATCCAGCAGTTGATGGTGTCATTCAATCCATGGAGAGGCTTCTTGCAAGTCATCTACTTGCACCCTCGAGATCGGCATTCTTCGCGACCGCGGCCAAGACCGAGAAAAACGACGAGGCAGTTGATGCGACGATGTTTGCCGAATATCTTCTACCCCTTCGAGCAAAGATCGAACAAGCAGCGGAGATTCAGGACGCTTCTGAGCCCCTGCCTACCTTCTTTAAGCCTTTGTTTCGAGCTATTCCGTACCTGCTCGACCTGACAATCAAGTGTTTCCCATCTCGAACCCATAAGTCCAGGGCCACAGGGGGCACGTGGATCCAGGGCGTCTTTGTTTCACTTGCGGAATGTGCAGGTTGTCCCCTTGAGGAGCCGAAACACGCTGTTCACAAGTCGTCCATCGAGATAGTCGAACATCTGATCAACACACTAGCAACTTACAGTCTTACGGTGCATCCGAAAATTTTGCAAAAGTATTTCTGGTTCCATTCAGGGGTCAAGTCTCTTTCAAAGCAGGAGCAAGCCATCAATTGGTCGCTAATAGCAGCTTTGATCAAGCTTGATGCTAATTTATTTCTAACTCAGCCCAAAAGTGCATCCTCTACGACAGCAGAATTACCGGATGATATGGCACAGATTCTCTTCGATCAGATATCTTCTAGACCAGCAGAGGATGTTATACCCGGTCGAAGCAGTGTCACCAGTCCAGATTTCATGCAGAGAGCTTCTTCGTCTGGACTCCAACAAGAGCATACAGCAACTATCAACTCTACGATGACTACGGTCGTCGAAACGATCATCATGCCAATCCTGACAGCATTTGCTCGCAACCGGGATCTGCTAGGTTACATCCACAGATGGGATGCTCAGCTATGTGGGAGCTCACCGACGCGTCGAACGCCATTCAAAACACTCAGCCAGAGTGTCTGGAGAGACCGCAAGCTCATGCTGGCCTTCAAAGCCGTCTTCGAGAATTCCTTGACGAGCCATCAAATCGTGAATCTGTTCAAGGTCCATGTGGGGCGCATTGGCACAGAAATCCCACACGCTCCCGAGGAGCTGACGACGTTCTTTGCCGGCGCATATAGCAGCACTGTAATCATCAACGCTATCATCGAATCCCTCGAAGACGACGAGACAATTGAGAATCTTCGAGAGCACCTAAGGTCTGCGTTGCAGAACTATGCTATATCTGTTCAAGACAAACAATACCGCTCTAACTCAGACATCGAGCTGTTATGGATGACAATCAGTCAGCTTCTGGTCATTATGTGGCCTGTTGACCTCCAAATGTCCAGACCTAGGCAGGAAGACTTTCTTCGACCCCTTGTCGAACAAGCGATGGAAGATGTATCAACAGGGCGAAAGCAAAAGGACGGAGAGCGCATCGATTCCAAAGGTCGTGCAGGGGCTTTCATGTTCTTATTGACTGCTTGCGATCACTTGCGGAGTGTCGAGGGCTGGGATGAATTGGTTCAACGAAGCTTACGGAAGATCTTGAAGGCTCTCTCCACCAGTAGACTAGAGGCTACTGACCTTAGCTCTATGGCAGAGATATTGTGCGCCGAGTTTCCGCACCTCCTGGAATATCTTGAAACGGGGTCAAGAGAGGGCACTCTTCTGGACTTACTATCAAAAATCGCAAAGCACACGAGCGCGGAGATTGCTCCTCAAATTGCAACCGCTCTATCGCAACATTTCTTTACCAAAGCCAGTCCAGACCTTCGAAATGCATACTCCAGTGCTCTATTGGCTACTGTGGATAAAATGGGTGAGAACGATGACCTCGTTGCGACAACAATGGACGCTTTATTGCAAGTCGTGCCGGCTGCCATTTCGCGGAGTCAAAGAGAGGCAATCTTGGACAATATCACTGACAAGCTACGGTCAAATCCCCACAATGTCGAACCTTACCTAAGCATCATGAATCACCTCATGCAGGTGTCCAACTCCACAGCCAAGATCTCTTCTAACGGCAAGACACTTTTCGCTATCTCTCAAAGCTTGCACGATGCTAAGCTGGAATCCGTTTCAACGCTCGAAGGATTTCAAGAGCTGGTTCGATTAACTCTTCATTATCTGCTGTTGAACAGGGATCAAAAACAGAACAAGGATTATCTGACAGTCTTTGGGGCGAAGTTGGATGCCGTGCTTGAGAAGCCACGTAAATGTACGTCGGAGAAATTAGCCGTCCTCCGCGCTACGATCATGGTGCAGAAAGACGCTGCCGTCGTGGATTGGTCACAGTATCTCCGTCTGCTAGACTATTGTCTGCAAGGGAAGATCCTGCCAGCCGATCTCATCCTAGATGCTCTAAATGATTTTCGTCCTGAGTTCCTGAACGATCATCCGGATATTCTAGGAGAAGTCGGTGGCCTCATTCGCAAATGGATCAACCTCCAATCTGGTCTGAATGATGTTCTTTCATCTCCATGGAACGATGGACTCTCAAGTCTACCACTACCAACCTGGATACGACTCCAAAAAGTGCTGGCAAGATATCGACTTTACCGGGACATTGAGTGGTTTCTGGAGCTATCGGCCCAGCTTCTCAAAGCAGAAGTTGTACCCCAGGACATTCATGATATCCTAGAATCCGTGAGCGATGCGATATCATCGCTCAGCTTGTCCGAGAGGCTACAACTACTGCCATTTCTCGCTAAAGAAGGTGATCAGCCGGAAGCCCTTCGCCTTCTCCATATCGTCGTGTCAAAGCTTGAGGACGGCCAAGCACATGACGGTGAGCAGACACAACAGCAACTTGTTTTGGTTCCCAGAATCTGCGCTCTTCTAGGCAAGAGCCCAAGCACGGAAGTTTTTAACACGCTGCTTGATAGCCTCGACACTATCATGAACGAGAAGCCCTGGCTCCTCTCGCAAAACAATATCGAAGTCGTCCTTGCCACTCTCGTTGGACTCACCTCGCGCAGCGCGCCTAGCTTCCCCTCCGCCTCAGCTCCAAAAATTTACACGCGCCTCTGCCACACGAGCCGCCTCATTCTCAAACTTTACCGCGGCCGACTCGGCGGACGTTTCCACCTTCTGCTCCCACTTCTACAGAACCTTCTCCTCTGCCTCTTCATCCCGAACAACAACCGAGGCAACGCTCTTCCACCTTGGTTGAAGCCCACCACCGCAACCCTCACGCCCACCAACGCAACGCAGTACACGCGCCTCCTCTCAACACTCTGCTCACCAACGCTCTCCTCGATCTCCAAATCGCACCACCGCCGCACAGCAAATACACGCGACTCCCTCAACGACCCCATCAAAGCCGCCCGCGACTAC
The DNA here is from genome assembly GCA_010015825.1 of Lophiotrema nucula. Taxonomy (NCBI): domain Eukaryota; kingdom Fungi; phylum Ascomycota; class Dothideomycetes; order Pleosporales; family Lophiotremataceae; genus Lophiotrema; species Lophiotrema nucula. The sequence continues at coordinate 435,112 of ML977334.1, forward strand.
GTCGCGCAGCACATCTACCCCCTGCTTTCCTCTTTCTCGCGCTTCCAGCTTAACGGTAGACTGGATCCGCAAGTTAGAGATAAGCTTATGCCGGGGATTTGGGAGGTGGTGGGGATCGCGAGTCTGAATCGGGAGGGCTTAGATGCGATGTTTGCGGGTATGGATAAGAGTAGTCAGGGTGTGTGGAGGGGGGTTTGGGAGGAGTGGAGGAGGGTGCATCGGAGGGGTAAGGAGAGGGAGAGGAAGAGTTGAGTGGTCTTGGGATTGGTGGGAGTCGAATGGAAACAAGGTCTTTCGGGGTAGCTCAGGGCTACGTCTTATACTCATATCGAGGACTCGAAGGGATGGACGCATATACGGTTATATGCACAGCATCTGCACTCACGAAGATGGAGATCTTTCAATAGATCACATCAATCTACGCACGAAAACGTGCCTCCCTAAGACATCATGGCTTTAGTCAATCAAGTGATCCAGTGGAGGTCGTCTCCAGGATTTTGGGGATCTCAGTCCTTACTATGGTTGACCGTATCTTGCACCGCGAGGATGCTGATCAGAGAGTAACAGTAATCAAAAAGCTTAGGTCACTACTGTACGAGTGCTCATAGTGAAGATTGGAAATAGTGCAAAATGATAATCTAGAATACAATCATATGACGACCGTCGCTCGTCTGGTATCTCTTCATAAACAGCGCTCTAAACTCTATCGCAGCCACCCAAAACCTCTAACCATGGCATATAAGACTCCAACTAAAAGCATCTCCAAATCGCCAGAAATGCGGCATGAAACCCCTAGAAGCCCCTCCTCCTCCTCCTCCGTCCCTCATCGTACACACCCTTCCCATCTCCATCCCCACCATGCAAACCCTCATCATCATACTCCCCATCAGAGTCCCCCACATAAGCAACAGACAGATTCCGTATCTCATCCCCAACCTCAAGCCACATCTCGCTCACAGCCGGAACCGGGAACGCCGTGCAGAGAAGCTTGTAAACACACCCAGCGACACCAAACCCCGCGAAGAAATTCAGATCGTAGATCCGCTGCGCTGCGATCGGCACATCGGCACCAACGGCGCCCGCAAAACCGACGATGTTGATCAGAACACCGGCAACGTAGGCAGTGTAGCCGCGGAGCGAGAAGCCGTGGGTGTAGTAGTACGGTCCGGTCCTTTTGCCAGAGTATAGCTCTTTGACTTCGAGATAGCCCTTGCGGACCCAGTAGTAGTCGCTGACCATGACGCCAGCGATAGAGGACAGGAAGACGGAGTACGCGGAGAGGTAGGTCGTGAAGTTGTTGGAGGAGGAGAGTAGGTGCCATGGACACATGACCAGGCCGACGAGCGCGCAGATGTAGCCGCCGCGACGGATGTTCAGGTAGCGAGGTAGGAGAGCTGCCATGTCGGTGCCGGCAGAGACGGAGTTTGCTGCGATGTTGGTACCGAGCTGGGCGAGTGTGAATGCTGCCGCGATGATGAACACGCCGAAACGTTGGCCTGAGCCACCCTCGTTGAGGAAAGCTTCGAGTAAGTCGAGAGGGTTCCAGATTGGGTCGCCGCCGAAGATGACGGTGGAGGAAGAGGACACGATAATGCCGATGAATGAGGTAACAGCGAAGCCGATGGGAATGGTAATTAATTGTGACCAGAGCGCATCGCGAGGCTTGCGAGCGAAACGGGCGAAGTCAGGATCGTTGACGATGAGGGTAGCAAAGTTGGCGATGGAGGACATGATGCCTTGGACCATTAACCAGCCAAGCTCAGATCTTTGTGCCTTGCTGCCCTGGTGAACAATAGGGCCAATGCCTTTGGCACGAACAACAGCCCAGACGAAGAAAGCGACACCGGCAGTTGGGACGAAGATGGCCTTGACCGTGAAGAGATGTCGAATCTTCTCAACCGGGAACCAAATCGCTGGGAGAGATATAGCCCAGAACAGGAGGAAAGAGACGAAGTCTACAGTGTTGGTGCCTGAGTTAGGAATGCCGTTGTGGATTGCGTCAGGTCGCCAGTTGTTCCAGATGGCTCGGATCATGAGATAGACGCAGTTGCCTCCGATCCAAGCTTGCACACCGTACCAGATGCAGGCCATGGCAGCACGGTTGAAGACAGGCCATAGCGAACCCCAGATACCGAACGAAGCACGGTTGACAACTGGGAAGGAGATATGGTAAGTGGCACCAATACGACCTGTCAGGCAGACGAAACATGCAGCAAGGCTGTAGCCGATCCAGACTGTGAGCCATGACTGCCACCATGAGAGACCGCTTACGATGGCTGAGGATGAGATCATCCAGGTGTTGATGTTGAAGGAATCGGCTATGGTATCATTAGCTTTGGGACGTAGTCATATACCGTAAGGCTGATCATACCAACCCAGAACCCGACGAAGTTCCAGGCGCCCCATTGTCTTCGTTCTGGTTCAACAGGCTTCAGATCATGATTGAAAAGCATGAGCTGGGCTATGGTGAGGCCTGGTTCGCTTTCGACAGCAATTTTGTCAGCATACTGGGCGATCCTGCTATTCTTGACCTTCTCCATGACAAAATCGAAGATGGAATCCTCTTCAGCTGAGTGATAGACTGTGGAAGTTGCGACATGTCTCCATGGGAGCGCTACGCTCGTGCTCCGACTAGACGAAGGTGTGGCTGGATCCGAAAGCAAGCCTCTGGTTGAGTACCGCTGCGGGCTGCTGGTGGGGAACGCATTTCTGGGGAGCTCACTCGAGGACGAGCCTCGTGAAAGCAGTGGTTTCCTTTCTGAATCCGTTTTGCGATTTGTGGCCTCAGCATTCCTTTCGGAATCTGCCGAAGCTCTGGATGATGATAGTGGTGAGAAGGTGTGCAGCTCTATGCTATCATCTTCCTCGTCTTCAGGGTATGGGGGGTGCATTCCATTTATCTAATGGAGGCCACCACACCGGAGGCCTTCCCTACAAAACAAATGATATCTCGGGAGCGACCGTTTACGGGGTCGATAACAGTGTGGAAGCCCTGGAGGAGCTAGCGCCAGTTTCTTATCAGCTGCACCGAGCCTGTGGTGCTCTTCTAAGCATCGAGAGGGTCGCAATGATACGCCGTCGAGAAAGGACCCCGGCCACGGCCAGCTTGTGAGTTAACCGTATGATATCCACAGTGCAACTGATGTCTTATCGAGGAGTGTGGAGGACGGGAAGACATGCGCACGAGGGTGTTCCAGTAACGAACCTTGGAAGGCTGGCGGCAGTGTGGCGTGCGGCACGCGAACGTAGTGCCAAGATACCTCGAGTTCATCAACGTCCTCATCCCATCCTCAAGATACGACATCGGATCTGAGACATTCTGCTGGTGTTGACTCGATAGATATTCGTAAACCAGATTGGTAAGGGGGAGGCTCTGTACCGGCTGCAGCCGAGCCCTCCGGCATGTACCTGTGTCGCGCTTTGCGCGGGGATTCCGAGATAAGCGGCATATCGGGGAAGATAGCGATCGTGTGTGGGGTTCTCCAGGCGGCACTCTCAACCATTTATAGCTCGCGCTTGTCCCTCTTACTCGATGTGAAATCGTGATCGTCTACCTCTACGTACCTTAAAGTCATCTTCCGCTATCATTGTTCCGACTAGGCGGGAGAGCTAAAGCTCATTCCATGGGAAAATCAACGGCCCTGACCCTGCACCAGATCAGTGTACTATCAACTCTTTCCCCGCGCATGTAAATGCTCTTTCAAGGTTCTTGTCATGTGCAAAGACCGCGGCGAAGGTCACCCGGCCGCTCCTTCCTCAGGTGCCAAGGCTGAACACCTCATGCATCGCCCACAGCTACGTAGTAAAAAGACAAGATTGCAAAAACATACTATGGCTGCTCTGTGAGGGTCCATAACTCCTGGAGATTGCAATGGGGAGGGTGCAAGAAGGAATACACCCTAGGTCTCGCCGAAAGGCCAGGTCTAGCCGCATTAACTAAGCCCTAATAAAGTCCTCTTCAAAAGATCACTGAGGATGCATGCTGCTAGGAAGGTATCGAATTCTCAACAGCTCTAAAACGTCCAAAAAGGTGGCGCTCACGTCTCTTCTCTCACTGCGCAGAACACTTCAAACTGTCACGCCCTTGAGCGCTTTGCGCCTTGAAGGGCCCTCTTCCAAGCTTACTATGAGCACCTTTTCATGTTCGTCGCACTTTACAAATGAGATGGCAAGTTTTTCCATGTCTATGGATGACCCTATCTTCGAAAAAAGTCAACATGGATCTGATGTTGAGACTTTGATGCACTGAACTGCCAAATCGAAAGCACGACGACACCAATGAGCGGTGGACTCGTATAGTACAAAGTCATTATCTGCATGATGAGTTATCTGCATCGGCGAGTATATGAATCGAGAATTTTTGTCTAGAAACGACACACACATTAATCAATCAACCCAACGAGCTTTCAAAACCACAAGATTCTGCTGCATGCAGTTCTCAATATTCCAGATTCAAGAGATAGGCTATATGTCGCGCTTTTCCGAGCAAGCGATGCCATGACAACGTTAAAATGCTCTAATGACCATGGACATGCCCCTTCTTCTTGTTCACCGGTCTTCTTCTTCTACTTGTCCTACAGCTTGCGTTTTATCAGTTGCATGTAGATGAAAAACACCACTACAGAATCTCTATGCATGTTTCAGTTTTCTGACAAGGGCACCGGGAGAACAGATCGCAATGTCCGAAATCTATGCAGTGCTTGTACAACAGGGCCAGCACTATAGTTTTGAAAAGCCAAGGGCTTGTTATACATGTCTTGTCTGCTCGTCCTCAAAACCACGCGATTGGCACCCCATGCCCAGTCGTATTACATTCATACTCAGGTTACTGGAACGACGGAAACTATAATCCAAAAGAGTCTGGAAGTCTCTCAATTGCTGGCTATTCTCGTTATAATCCCAGACACCAGTACAGAATGGGTATTCCTCGACTACTATGGATCTATCTGTAGCAATATCAATCCTGCTGAAATGAGACGCTACCGATGCACATGTCCGACTGTTCATTAAAAATAATAGAGAAGTCAAGAAAGGTGTTCGACTATGAGCATGTTCTGTTGCAACACAGTCTTTAAAATTATATGATAGAAGGTTTTATGCTATATATTCATTTCACTACCAGAATGATGACCATGTAGCTTATGCACTGGGCTATCGTAGAATTTAAAAGCTAAAAGCTTCTGGAACATGTTCTAAAAATATTCTTCTTGAATTGGCATTACGGGGCTGGGTATCACCAGCCCCGTAATGTCCGGCGAGTCACAGTGCCAAAGTATATAAACTTCGACTGACTTCTCTCGACTTTCCTCACACCTGTCACTTTAATATTAAAAGCCAGTACTGGATATGGCGATGCAATAGACCCGCAATTCCTCTCGTACATATACTTTAACAACCCAACGCTCCAAAAACATGACTTGTCATCTTCTATACACTGTTACTTCTTGACACCTAGAGTGGCGGAGCCAGTGAGCACATGTACTGAGCGATCTGATTCCAAGAGAAGAGAGCCTCACGACAATGTATCAAATTCCTGCTACGCAGCACGCATGTTGTCGAATCTCAACTAGTTGTCATTTTACAGGGCTCCCTGAGATACCGGTAGCGTCCCTGAAGAGTAATATATTAGCCCGTTCATATTTGGCTTCTTCACACTATATTCTTCACTTCTCTACTAGAGCGCGGAAATTGCGCAGCTAGCAAAAGCCTGCGCTCAGACTTCAAGAGTAAAAGCCACTCATCGATGCGTCTATGTAGATTATCTGGTAATTGTTCTTCTTGGTGTGCAACCTGAAAGCCTTCTACCACAGGGTTCCATGCAATCAAAAAATCGAATATTCCTAGATTTCCTAAATGAGACCGAATGTTTCCACATGAAGCAAATAAAACATCAGAAGCGGAATGCATCGACTGCATGTACAACACCGCAACAGAAATTATGTTGCAGGACTGAGTAGAGTTCAAAAGAGGACTACTAAGAGACCGATGTCCCAACTTGGAGGGTCCTGTTATTATGAAGATATCAAAGAATGGACAGACCCCCGTATGTGCGCTAAAGCTCTCCAAAAGCAGCTACAAGTCCTTACTCATTCTTCCTCAAAGTTTTCCATTTCATTTTAGTCTATTATCTAAAAGACGGGATCGAGCTAAAACTATGCACCAAAAGTCCTTCTAAAAAGCCATATGCGTCACTGGCATACTCTGTTGATATAGTTCAGTATTACCAAAGCCTCGTTGCAGTTTCTTTACCACATGATCAACTAGAGTTCTTTAGAAGCCAACGTCAATATTAAGTATCTTGATAAGTGAAGTTTCTTTCACGCAATGTCCATTTGCACCACTAAATCAAGAGTTACAACACTCTTCGATCAAAGTGACTCTAATTCAGTAGCCTTGTATATTTTTTAAGTCCTTTCTTAGACTGGCAGTGAAGTTAGTAAATACCATAACTCTATTGTCTTAGATGGAATTTATGAATCATTAGATAGTGTATATTAAAAGTGCACAATAAGATCTAGAGAGGAACTTGCTATATACTAAAAACTAAAGACATCAGGTAGTAGGCTAGGTGTTTCTTCCAACAGAGGTGATAGGGTGCCGAGAGGGCTGGCAGCCTCAGGAATGCTTTCACACGTCTGAATCTGAGGCTCGTCTGGGGACGGCGTCCGACTGCGCTGTATTGATAGACACGAGAGTGGCTGCGGAGCGTAGCAGGTTCGTGCCATGGTGTTTGGGGGGCTGAAAATGAGGGGTTTGAGATATCAATTCGGTATACACTATGTAGCACTTCAAAAAGATCCTGCATAATTATTCCAACGAAACGACCATTGGCTTACTTGAAGTCTGTTGCAGTGCTGCAAAATGCTGCCATGTGCATAGCAGAGGAGACCAGCTCCACCCAGAGCTGTCATAAGCCTGACAACTATTGAACGTTCTTTTGACGTTCCTTCAGACCCTTCATCGTAAGAAAACTGTGGCGACCCCACTGTATACTAACTGGGCACGGTGCTTACTGTGTGGGAACTTCTGCCGCGTTTTCGAGCTTCAGCTTGCAGGTGGTCGCGACACCGATTGGTCTAGACGTACATGTACCCCGCCGTCTGACCTACCCGGGAACCCCCAGCCTTCTGATCCTCCCGGGTGCCTACGAAGAACTTGCATGGTGTTGTTGAGTCATAGCCAGCGATTGTATTTCCATTGCTGTCCCACTTCCAATTTAAGTCGCTTGCAAAATCAGTTCATGTTGCGCATCCTCTTTTCCCGCACGAGCTTCCTAGTATCTCAACAAGTCCTACCTGGAAGGGACATCTATTTGCCGCATTATGTCTGCCCCAGCGTTGGTAGCTGAAGCGGCTGAAATTCCGAAGGTTGAAATACCACCGTCTTCGAATACAGTAACTGTACGGGTCATTGACACAACGACCCGGATACGTATGCCCGTGGGGACTATGTTTGATCCCCCCATCAAAGGACATACCAGACTTGCAAGCCCGTCGTATTCGTTCTTGATAGAAAACGAGCATTTGGGAGGAAAGGTCCTGTTCGATTTGGGAACGCAGAAATTGTGGAAAGAGCAAGCACCGGGTGTTGTGAGCATGATCGAAGAGTTCGAATGGGACGTGACAGTCGAAAAGGACGTGGCAGATATTCTTCAAGAGCACGGGGTGCCGCTAGCTGCTATCGATGCCATAGTCTGGAGGTGAGCGCTCTGAGCTACCAAGTCCACCTGTAGAATCCTCTTTGGCTGACGAACCGCGCGAGAAAAGTCACTCACATTGGGATCATCTCGGCGATCCTTCTACTTTCCCAACTTCCTGTGATATTGTGGTAGGACCGGGGTTTCTGGAAGACTGTTTCCCCGATGGGCTCGAACAACCAGAACCAGACTGCTGGATCAAGAGGGAATACTACGAGAACCGCAAAATCCGCGAGATTAAGGCTGAACAGTTTCAGCTAGACATCGCAGGGTTCCCTGCGTTTGATTACTTTGGAGACGGCAGTTTCTACCTCTTGAACAGCCCAGGGGTACGTGACACGACTACTCACTGAAGTCAGAACTGTGAGAGCTGATAACCAAGCAGCATGCCATCGGCCATATTAGCGCTCTCGCTCGAACCACCAGTAATCCTGATACTTTCATCTTCATGGGCGGCGACATCGCAAATCACCCTGCAGAGTTCCGCCCTAGCCAACTTGTTCCGCTGCCTGCGCTCATCTCGCCCAACCCTTTGCATCATTCGTCATCAACGCCTTGCCCAGGTCACATTTTCGACAAGATCCATCGAGAGGGCCGCTGCAATTCGCCCTTCTATTGTATTGGGACGTGGCCGGACGGGAGCCTGACTGTTGAAGACCTGTCGACCGCGCTGGAGAGCCACGGGAAGCTGCGGCTTGTTGATGCCCAGTGTGCACAAGTGTTTGTTATTCTAGCACATGATGAGAATGTGGGCGATGTGATTGATTTCTTTCCGAAGAGTGTGAATGCGTGGAAGAAGCTGGGCTGGGCTGACAGAGCTCGATGGATGTTTCTGGGAGACTTCAAGGAAGCCGTTTCCGATTACTCGACTGAGGCCTCGGATACCTCTCGCTGATGATGTAGTCGTAATAGTCCTGCTGGTAGCCATGTTCGTAACTGAATACAGCTTCCTAAAGCAGGATCTTAACCAGAGATTGTGTGTAATCGAAGACCCGTACGACAGAGTTGAGCGAGACATTTGTAATCATGGAAGCACTTCAACCTTCCACCCAAAGTCCAGCATATCAACATCTTAGTCACCGAAGTGCTTCCACACATATGCCCACCCCTCACCTCATATCACAAGCAAGCAAGCAAGCAAGCAGACACAGCATGACTTTACATCATCTCATTCCCTCCCCACTCAAATCCCTATAACCTACTATCTACACACCTACACACACCGACCTCACGTCATAAATGCCATCCACGCTCAAATATGTATACAATGACCCCAAAATCCCGTCGTCCATCTTAGCTCGGGTAGTAGAAAGTGTAAAAGACAGAGGAAGCGCAGCGCACAGCGTAACGCTGTTGGTGGCCAGAAAAGAACAATGTTATCCCAACAAAAGAAACATTGAAGAAAGGGCCGAAGCCCAAGATGAAAAAGAAGATGAGAAAATAAGTAGAAGAGGGAGACAAACACCAACACCAGAACCGCCGGTGTATGATATGATATATGCTTGACCCTGTTCAAAGAATTGCTCTCGCAACAACACCAAAAGAAGAAAGTATAGCGAGGAAATGAAAAACTGTAATTGAAAACAATAAATGCACCACCCTCCTGATCCGATATCATGCAGCAAGTGCGCTTGTGAAAATATGACCGGTCCGACCATGTGATACGCCAAAATTCATTTGCCATTGCGGGTATTTCGCGTGAGAGTTGTTGATCGTGTACCTCATTCATCCTCGTTCGTAAGCCCATGCTACCTCACAACCTTGCTTGTAGCACCTGTCTTCTGCTTCTTCCGCTTCGTCTCGAGCCATCTTGTCAGCAGACCATCCAGCTCGCCACCCATCTGCGTGACTGTCTTAGTCTCCTCGACGAACAGCCGCGACATGATGGGATGCTCTGGACCAACAGGCACAACGCCCGTGGTATCGTTAATGACGACAAGCATGTCCCTGATGTCGCTGCCGTCGTCGAGATAAGCTCGCAGGTTGGCGTCTGACCAGGCAGGTAGCGTTGTGCTTTCCGATGAGTTTGGCACGGAGGAGTCTTCCATCTCTTTCGTCGGGATGGGCGCGGGCCGGGAGGGCTGTGGTATTGGTGCGAGTTGTGAGGGTGAGGGCGAGGCGTTAGCACGAGTTGCTGAGAGATCCGGTTTCGACGGCGCGGTCGTTGACGGGCTGTCGTCGGGCGAGGGTGTGGATATTGGAGAACTCGTCTCTTGGCTCGAGGTATCGCCTGTAAGCTCCGGAGTCTGTTGCAATTCGGGGTCCTGACCCTTAAAGTTCTCCTTCCCTGGAGGCTGGGCATCAGCCGCGGAAATCTGCACGGGAGATTCGGAGAGGCGTCCGGTTGGTTCGGACTCGTCCACCTCTCTCGTCTTTGGTTCCGCTTCGTTAGAGTCGGCGAAGGGATCGTTCTTCTCGTCCTCCTCAGAATCAAAGTCGTCGAGCTGGACGCGTTGTTTGGCTTTCTTGACCTTTTCAGGCCTTGGCTCGCCATTTTGCTGACTCTTGAGCATGTTGATGGGATTGAGCTTCGAAGCGGACGAGTTCGATCTTGAGCGGTCTAATGGAGACTGTACGCGAGCTTCAATAGACTGGTCGGGCGTCCCTTGCCGCTCGGGAGAAACCATGCGCATCGTGGACCCACCCTGGCCGCCAGTGGGCCTGCTCGTAGGTTGTTCCTGAGGTGCAGGAGCCTGCACGGTAGCTGTAGGCTCTGGACTCCCAGTCTCCGCGACGCTCTTGATGTTCTTCGCCGGCGAGCCATCTCTACTTCGCTGTGGCTTCTGTAGTTTGCCTTTACTTGCCTGCCTTTGTGGTGATGAACTCCCGTCCATAGATGCATCATCCGAACCTTTCGATTGCGGCGAATTGCGTCCAAGGTCTTCAGACTGCTTCTCTGCATCGCTGTCAAAAGAATCGAGTATACCAGCACCTTTCGGCTTCTTCTCCTTTCGCTTGAACAAGCCACTGAGCATGCCAGGCTTCTTCTCTTTTTTCTTCTTGTCCTCTTTCACCTTGTCCGCAAATCCATTCTTCTCGAGGCTTTCTAGACTTGGACCACGTTCTTTGGAGCCTGTCGTGGATGTACTGGAATCATCGCGCAGGAGATTAGGAGTCAACGTGATCTTCCTCGTCTCGGCGTTATCATCCTTGAAAAATGAGTCCGTGTTACGCAGTGTCCCGTTTCTCGAAACCTTGGGATCCAGAGGCCGGTCAAATATTTCATCGCTTGATCGTTGCTTCTCGCCGTTACTCTTGGTAACTTCGGCATTTTCCCGCGAGGGATCGTTCTCTGCCACTTCTGATATCGTCTCTTTCTTTGGCCCACTGACTTTGAGAGGTTGTACCTGCAGACCATCATCCTGCTCCGGCTCTGCCTTTTCGCTGACAGTCTGAGTCTGCTCCTGGGTCTGCGCCTGAACTTGGTTTGGATCAGCTCCACCGAAAAGCTCTTCGTTGCCATCCTCGTCTGACGAGTAATCCTCTTCTACTGCATCCACATACGTTGGCGGCCCAAACTGCACCGTCTTGGCATTTCGTCTTCGCATAGCCTTCTTCAACGGGTTCTTAGTCTTTTCGGCTGTATCTCCGAGCATTGTCGCCGAGAGGTCAATGTTCCGGTGCTTGTTCAACCTTGCTAATCGCTCGGTTGGGGTTTCAATGTGTTCGGCAGGCAGATAGCCTGTGTCGCGTTAGTGATTGGTGGAAGCTGATCGTGATGTCACCCTTACCAATACTACTATCTTTCACAACCCTGACTAACCACCAGTAGCTGTTACTATCATCCAACAGTACCATAGTATCGCCCTTGGTGGCATTTGCCTGGCCCTCTACTGTGGCTACAAATGTATGGAGCGCATAGACAAATTCGAAATCGATGTCCTCTACTTCTCGTAAGCATTCGCCTCCCCACCCGGAATCGGTGTATCGAGGATCGTCAGAAAAGGAAATGTCATTGGAATCATCATCATCGTCCGGCCCTTCGATCCAAGAATCGGCATCGCTATCCGTGGTCCAGGAGCCATCGTCCTCGAGGTTGTCATTTCTGTATTCGTTAGAGAGAGGCGACTTCCGAGGAGCTGGTCGCTGGTCATTGCCGTCCTGGCCCGAGTCGCCATCTGTGGCCTCGCGACTCATCTCGCCGAAACTGTCCTCCAATGGACTCGGAACCGGCTGGAGCATACTCTGAACAGCCTCTTCATCGAAATCAGAGAGCAGTGACGAATGCGAGTCTTCCCGCACTTGCAGTCGTGCTTCTACGCGTAGTCGATGCTGTGACCTTGGGCTCACCTGTGTGCTTACATTGAGTTCCTGCGCGGGAGGAGGTGTCCCGCATGTTTGTCCAGTGTTTGCGTTCCCAGAAATCTCGTTTGGTAGATCCGGGCTCCTCGGTGCAGGCCGATACCTACCATTGTGATGATGTTCCACCGACGGTCGTTTGCGCTTTGAGAAAGGAATAGGAGACGATCGAAAAGGAGACTTTGAGACTGGCTCTACTTCGCCAGCTGGGACCGGGAGCGGTCTACGAGCGGCTGCAGTAGAAATAGGGAAATGAACAGGCGTGAGCGTGTATGGAGAGGAAGAGGCCACGCTGCCTGTGAGAGATGAAGTTGGCGTAGGTTCCGGAGTACGAGGCGGACTCCGGCCTAGCCACTCTGGAGGCGAAGAATGTGAAGAATACACACCGTCGTCTATCGAGGGTGAACTCGAGATCTTGTCCATCATGTCATCGTCCATGTCCTCCTCCACGTCAGCGTCGGCCATTTCGCCGTCTTCCCCGCTCCCACTCATACCACCGTTGAGTCTGATTGCCGTGTCATCTTGCGCAAGGTTTCTGTCGCCATTGATGCTTGCGACTATCGTGCGCTCGTCGTCGGAGTCGGGGTCTTCGCGCAGGGTGTTTGCGTCGCTCCACCCATTCTGGAGGTGCGATTCTTCGGATTGGCGCTCGTCCTCGACACGCCGCAGCGATGCTTCCTGGTGCGGTGCAGCCGGCCCAATTCCTAGAGGCGCCGGATGCAGCTGGTGCGAGTGGTCTTGTGCGGTCGGGGAGGTTTTGTCTTGCAAGTCGAGCGTATCTGCCAATCACACATTTGTTAGCCAGCGTGCGGGGAGCACCGAAGAGCCATGGCTATGCCCGCGCCGTACCTGCTCTGATAATTTGAGGGCGCGTCATTCTAAATCATGTCCGGGCCTGCGCAACGGACGTCTGCGATATTTTTCGGCGTCGTGGGCATTCGCCAAGGCGGTGGTGCGGCAATGAATGGGCTGTCGGCGTGGGGTTGCGCTGCGCAGTCGAAACGAGGGCGACAATGAAAGAACGAGGTCGGCGCAAAGGAGCGAGAGGCTGTCTACAGCTCGGAAGCCACGGTCGCGACTGCTGTTTGGGCGAACTGTTGACACGGCGAGGAAGGAGCGACGAGGCCAGCCAAGGGAGGTGCGGAGGGCAGTAGATGCGCTACGGTTCGCAGAGTCCCGGCCCGGGCCAGTCTGCGAGCGCCGCAGGAAGGAGCGACAGCGTGCGGTGCAGGAGGATGCGTCGGAATGCCGTCCTGGGCTGCGGAAGGTGTGCGTTCGAGGGCGTCGTGGTGTTGTCGAAGGTTGTCGCTGCAAGGAAACACTGTCCCGCGAGATATTCTGGGAACTTGAACTTTCCAACCTGAAACCGCAGCCAGCCCGACGCACGAGCCGCCTCCTGAGCTGAGGGGCCGTCGATTGGCGGCGTCTGCTCCGCACTAACTTGTTCCTTGTCGCGATGATCACAATTGCTTTTTCAGGGGCCGTCTGGCCGTCTCCTATGAAGCAGCGTCGCTGTTCGCGTGTGTATTGTAGCAGCTTCATCCGTTACATTTTGTGGGAAAAGGTTCTCTCTGCAGAGTCGCAGCCTCATGACACCTCATCTTGCTCTCTCTAGTCCGCCGGCGGATCGGTGTTTTCTCCACACGATGAAACACGAGCTACAGGATGACTAGAACAGATCCACTGACACAGAACCTTCTTCTGTCATCTCTCCATGAGCACATGTCGCACCACAGATCCCTCGGAATAGTTCGCTGTCTCGAACCGTCAAGACGCCGTTCGCACCTCGAGACTCTAAGCGAGCCCTGAGGCAACGGGCTTTCGTCTATACTTACATTGGATCCAGCTCTACCCTTAAGACCCAAACTCTACCCCTTGGTCCAGCGCGCTGTCTAGCAATGTTCAGCCGCTTTCTCCACTGACAGGCCACGCAACCTGGTCCGTACGGATGTTTACTCGAAGGAGCAAAATCGAAGAAACAAATCGTGGCTTCATGTATCCCGAAGCCTGTGTCACACAGGAGCACGCGACCACCTCAAAGCCTTGCTCCACGCAATCCTCCGCATTCCCGAGCGAACATAATAGCTGGACTCAGTGGTAACTTCAAATATAAATGCACATTATTTCCAGCCGGCCACTTGTTGTTGGGAAGCAAGAGATAATACTCGCCGCAAGTGATGAGGCAACCCTTAGCAGCAGCGAATGATTCGCTAGCTTCAAGCGCGCTCATATTTCAACGCCGCATGCATTGCACGCACGAATTCGAAACGTCGTACGTACTTTTCCAACGACCAGGTATCGAGAAGTTCCTCCTGCAGCGCTTCAGCGTCACTTGCAGCAGCGCGTTGGTGATGTGCACCGATACCCCTGTCCCGCATAAGGCTGACGACACAATGCTCCGGATGTGACCGACTTCGCAGCCCCAATACTTACTCCACGAACTCTCCTACCTCGCCCGATAGATATAGAAATTTTTCGTTTGACCATTTTGCTGATCAGATTGGATGCGATCTGTTTGTTTCGTCCACCAAGACAGATCTAATACAGACATGTGGCGTCAAACCTCCAGGATCGAGCACAGCCATACGACCCTGGACTTCGTCTGACATCAGTTCATATCGGCACCATAATCACGCTCACATGTCGAGATTGACTTGCGTCCAGCTATCCGAAGCCACTCAGCATATGCCTTGTTCACCCAAAAAGTATTTCAGGGGCATTCTTGCTAGCACGGAGGCTGATATGTTCGCAAAGGCTTCAGGTAGCTTTGCAGTATGCAAAATGTGTGAACCTCTGTTCAAGATGAGCTAAAGCCTCGGGGACTGCCTACAATCAACTCTTAAATTGCTCACCCATACATGTGGTCAATCGTTCGAACACCGCCGAGATATGGGCAAGTCAATGCGCGAATAACTCCAGCGAACCGTGGCAACTTAAGACGAGACCCTCCTCGAACTTCCAAAATGATCACCAAACTACCTCTTCAGGCAACTTCTCCCAAAACTCGTCGAAATCTGCAGAAATCTGGCCACAAGCTTGGTCTATTTTTATCGTTCTTTGTTGAGACCCGTGATGGTCGTACCACCCCAAACTATTCCATGGACTTTCTCTTTCAGGCAAGTTTGGCATAGGTGTTGAACACAGTTGAGTTCTAGACAAATTCGATGAACCACAGTGCTAGTTCCGAGAGTAGCGTGTTCGTCTATACTTAAGGTGCATCCAACCGTAGCGGAACCACCGCCGTGACGGAACACCATCGTCTTTTCACACATCTCAGTCAACAACGTGCAGTCGCATAGCTTTACACTCGACACTAGCTTATTGTTCAGCTAATTCTGCATACATTAACATCTTCTAATTACAGATTACGATAATACTAGGTGCGCTATCGATTGTTCCGTTCACGGCGATAGTTCGCGCCTCAGTTACAAGCCCCTGTACAGTCGCGAAACTAGGCAAATTATCGAATCGCACTGCCACACCACGCTAGTCTATCAACGCTTAGTCACTTGGCTTGGCTATCTCCAGCTCGTTCACTCCAAACCATCACGATATCACGATCCATGCACCTCTCGATGGCATTTTCTGAATTGCTTGATCGGCGCAAGCCTTCTATGTGTCTACAAAGTACTTGCTCTGCTCAAACGACGGTACCAGATCCACTCCATGCGCCTTTTGCAGCTGCAAGATGACGGCGACTTCAGCCTTATTGAACGCATAGGCAACGACATCCCGCCTTATGCTATCCTTTCACACACTTGGGGATCGATTCAGGATGAACCCACCTTCACAGACTTGGTTGAAGGCGGGGGAAAGAACAAGAGGGGCTATCGCAAGCTCATCTTCTGTGGCAAGCAAGCAGCTCACGACGGCCTAGGGTTTTTCTGGGTAGACACATGCTGCATCGACAAGTCAAGCAGTACCGAGCTCTCAGAAGCCATTATCTCTATGTTCCGCTGGTACCGGAAAGCGACGAAATGCTACGCATACCTCTCAGATGTGTCGACTAATGGCTGTACTGGAGACAGTGTAGCCTTCCCGGAAAGCAGGTGGTTCACTCGGGAATGGACGCTGCAAGAGCTCCTCGCTCCGACGTGCGTTGAGTTCTTCTCCGTAGAAGGCCATCTGCTCGGAGACAAGTGCTCGCGTGTGCAAGAGATCGCCAAGATCACCGAGATAGCGATTGAAGCTCTCCAAGGGGCGGCTTTGTCACGCTTCAGCATTGAGGAACGGATGGCGTGGGCTAGCAAACGGAAGACGACACGCGAAGAGGACAGGGTGTACTCCTTGCTAGGCATCTTCGACATTCACATGCCGCTTCTCTACGGCGAAGGAGAAGAAAAAGCGTTCAAGAGGCTTCAGAAAGATATCAAGGAATCCCAGGAAGGTATAGCGGCTACGTTGGGCAGAAATACGAATTTTGATCTCTCGACTAGAGAGACAAGACTTAGCAGGATACAACGTTGGCTCGAAGCCCCAGATCCATCCTCAAACTACCAGGAGGCGCTCAGGCAGCGACAGAATGACACAGGTCTCTGGTTCTTGGACAGCGAGCAGTATTCCAGGTGGAAGATAGAAAACGCGTCATCTCTGTGGCTGTACGGGATTCCAGGATGCGGAAAAACCATCCTCAGTTCAACCATCCTCCAGAATATCTCCCAACACTGTGACAGCAGTCCTGAGTATGCTGTCGCGTACTTCTACTTCAACTTCAATGATATGCAGAAGCAGCAACTCGAGCCTATGCTGCGCTCGTTAGTCTGCCAGCTGTCATGGAAGTGTGTCGGGATCCCCGCAAGTTTCGACGCCCTCTTCTCATCTCATGAGAATGGGAAACGGCAGCCGTCTCTAGAGGCGCTACTAGAGGTAATGCACCAGCTAATGCAGCAATTGCCACAGGTATACGTCATACTTGACGCACTAGACGAATGTGCTCAGAAGAAAGAGCTGATGAGCATGCTCGAAACAATGATCGGATGGCGGCTTCATAACATGCATCTGATCGTGACAAGTCGCAGAGAACAAGTCATCGAGAGATCAGTAGAGACGTTCGTGGAATTGCAGAATAGAGTTTGGCTTCAGAGCGAGGTGATCGACAAAGACATACAAAAGTACGTACGACAAAGACTTTCTGACGACAAGGACTTAAGGAAATGGAGCAAAGACGCCGCTCTCCAGGAAGAAATCGAGACTGCTATAATGAAAGGATCTAAGGGCATGTATGTCTTCACGTAAGCTACTGGGCGTTCCGAGCTGATGCTAGTACCAGGTTCCGGTGGGCTTTTTGCCAGCTAGACGTACTAGGAAAATGTCGCAATCGAGCGATGCTGCGGAAGTCGCTCACAACACTGCCGCCAACATTAGATGCAACATACGAGCGGATCCTGTGTGCCATCACTGAAGATGACTCTGAGTACGCCATCCGGATCTTGCGATGGCTAGCGTTTTCAGTTCGACCACTTTCAATCGAGGAGGTAGCGGAAGTGGTCGCAATCGATGTGGACCGCAATCCGGTATTTGACCCGGAAGAGGTGCTGGAAGAGCCTTTGGAGGCTTTGGATATCTGCTCGAGTCTTGTCATCATTTCAACAGAGCACGATGACAGAGGACCAGACTCAACAAGGCAAGTCGTTATGCTTGCGCACTACTCTGTCAAGGAATACCTCCTCTCAGACAGAATTCAAAAAGGCCAAGCAGCGCCATATAGCATGCAGAGTGTTGCATGCCACACAGCCATTGCTGAAGCCTGCCTTGGGTACCTCCAGCAATTCTCCGGATTTGGTACGCTCCCGGATAACACCCTAGAAGAGTTCAGGTTAGCACAATACTCAGCCGAATTCTGGGCGAGACATACTCGAAAGACAGAACATGAAGGGACAGAAGTGAGCAAACTTGCGGTGCGTTTGCTGCACACCAACAGCCTTGTATTTGTGAACTGGATTCGAATATATGACCCAGACAGGCCCTGGGCAGGCCCCGACTTTTCGAAGGCATTGAATGATATGCAGCTCTTGTTATACTACACGGCGCTACTTGGCTTGGAAGAGATGACAAAGCTGCTAGTCGACAAGGGTGCCGATGTGAACACTCAGGGTGGGTGGCATGGCAACGCGCTGCAGGCGGCTTCAGCCAAAGGTCACAAGCAAATTGTGCGGGTGCTGCTCGAGGCTCACTCTGAGGTCAACGCACAGGGCGGACAATATGGCAACGCACTCCAGGCAGCTGCAGCTAAGGGCCGTGACGACATAACTAATTTGTTGCTCAGGTTCGGCGCTGACATCAACAAAGAAGGTGGATACCATGGTAATGCGCTGAATGCCGCTCTCACAATCGCGCACGAAAACACGGTCGAGTTGTTACTCAAGAGCGGTGCTAGAGTTGGTCAGGATGCACGATTAAAAGGTGCCATGCATCATGCTGTGAACAATGCGAGCTGCACACCGTCGCTGGTCCGTCTGCTGCTGAATTATAACACTCCAGCGGACACAGTCGACATCGACAATATGACTCCATTGCACTATTGCGTCAAGTTCGGCCACAAAATCGCAGCGAAACAACTTCTCGATGTAGGAGTACCGGTTGACTCGAGGGTTTCTAGACGATCGTGGAATAGCGCGGTCGTCGAATCGACCCTGAGTCAAAAGGAATCAGCATTAGAATTCATGCTCCCAGCTTCAGGATCCACCGCAACTGGCCTCACGCCTCTACATTTTGCAGCCTTAACTGGCAATTTCGCAATGACTAGATTCCTCCTTGAGCATGATGCTGACCCTAATGCCCTTTCTGACCATGGCGAAACTCCCCTACATCTTACGCTGCGCACCACTCTTTATGGAACAAAATACCAGGATGATTGGAACAAGCTATATCTCCGAGCAGAAAGTCTATTGGACTTCTTGGACCATGAAGAGGACGACATCGATGCCATTCTTACTGACATACGTATTTATCGCGAAGGGGTGCTCAAACTACTGCTTTCAGATTCCAGGACTTCTCTTACAATAACGGACTATAAAGGCGAAAGCCTTCTGCACTGCATTCAGTACGGCAAACCTGGAAGTGCGACCTTGGTCGAAACCTTGGTGTCGAAAGGAGCGGATCCATTCTGTCGCAACTCAAGTCAACAAAGGCCATTGCATTTTGCTAGTAGAGCTGGCGATTATGAGTCAGTCAGGCTTCTGCTCAGTCTCGGTGCGGAGGTGGCATTGACCGACGCGGACGGTCTAAATGCATTCCATCATGCTGCTCGAAGCGGTGATCACGAGACCATTACTACCATTCTCCAAACTGAAGGAGAAAGAACAGTCAGCTTCGTAGCGTTGAAGGACAAGTGTGGGCAGAACGCGCTTCATCATTTGTTGTCCACTACTCGCGTCATACACGTTGAGACACTACAACTGCTACTCAATCACGGTGTAGACGGTTCAGACCTTGATAATTCCGGCATCTCGCCTTTAGCGAGATTCACCATCGAAAGCTCCTTTTTTATAATCGACATCGAGATATGCAGAGTACTTCTTGAGATTGATGGGAATGCGTCGTTTGTCGACCATGAAGGCCAAAATCTGGGACACTTGTGCGCTAGAACGGCCGATTTCGGGGTCCATATACTGGAACTTTTGGAAAAGCATGGCGTGGATCTAGCCAGGAAGGATTGCCATGGAAGAACAGTGCTGCACGTCGCTGCCACATGCGGCTCCCTTACTGAGCAATCGCTTCATTTTCTTGTCGACGTTACCGGCCTCCACGCAAGTGAAAAAGACACATATGGTCGAACTGCTTTACAGTACGCTACTGAGCTAGCTTTGGAAGATCATGACCCCGATATTTGGGATCGTGGTCGTTGGAAAAGGGCTCAGGACCTCCTGCAACCAGATCGAGGTTGGTCAGAGAGTTGAATTTCAGTAGATTGGTGAGAAGTGTTACACGCCTGATCCTTTGAGTGCTTGATCGGTGCATCTTTCTTCTACTGCTACAAAGAAGACAGAGTTCAAGAGGCATCAACACAGATACGAACTAGAAGGAAAGCCAATCCCTGCATGCGGTTGAAGTGCCTATAGTTGACCAGTTCGACCAATATTATTCGCATTCTCAGTGATGGCGGTCAACATTAGGAAGATTTGATGTCCTGTGTCTTGTCCTCAAGTATCGGGCTTAAATTCGAAGATGGTATCACTTTCTTCTAGCATAGGTGAAACGGAATCCGTCAAGAAAGTGTGGTCCCGTGCCGCTGCTGAAGCTGTGCGCTGCTTCGTCAAGGGAGCAATCTATCCATCTCAACCAGCTCTCGTCTTTCCAACTTGCAGTTACCTTCAGGCAGCTCTGTATATCCTCATTTGGAGACGCGCTGGAATTTTGAGTCCGATACTATAATCCTTGACGACTGGACACGTCCTGCCTAGATATGCTAATTGAGCCAATCTTCAGAAAACTTTTCCAGGCAGGAATCCCACCCAAACTAAAAATAATGCACTTAAATGACTTAATCAGGAAACTCTTCAGGTTCTTGTTGAACGCTGTGCTGAATTGCTGATTTACAAAGCAGTAATACTTCATTAGCTCGCCTTTTCTACCTAAATCATTAACAATGCACTCAAACTACCCGATTAGGGAGCTCTTTATGTTCTTGTTGAACGCTGTGCTGAATTGCTGAATTATAAAGCAGTAATACTTTATTGGCTCGCCTTTTCTACCTGAACCGAAAACACTACGCTCAAATTACTTGATCGAGTAACTGTTCAGGTTCTTGTTGAACGCTGGGGACAATTGCTGATTTTAGTTCTGTGGTTCCTGGAGTCTGGACCTGCCCGTCGCAAAGCTAGGTTTCTATTTTGGGGAGGAGTTGTGATTCGTTGGCTGGTCGTTTGAGCACCCGAACCATACAGACTCTGTCCACCTCAGAGTGCCTCCTAGCTAGTGTAAAGCCACAAAACGCGTATCTTTTAAGCTCTAATAAGTAGCGATTCGCTCAGATCCTTACTCAACGTCGTAAATTTGCCGTTGTTGATCTTTACAGGGGGGCACTCCGAGGTGGACAGAGTCTGTATATCATGTACTCGAAACTACTGCTTTAGGCAAGTTTGCGTGTAAGTGTCGAATACTCCGAGGAGTTTTCCTCGTTATCCCATTATAAGTGAGCGAACTATATGCTGCTAGTCTTTCGTTTAGGTAGATAAATGATTTTTGTCGAAAGCAGCAATGGTTCGTTGCCTCGTCCTCTGAGCACGTAGGCCAAACATCGTACACCCAACCTACCGCTTCAAGCAACTCTACAAATAAGTATCGAATACTCCGCGGAAAGATTCTTGTCATTACGTAGTAAGTACGCAAACCAGATGCTCCCCAAGTCCTGTTTGGGTAGGTTTATGAATCTTTGTTGAAAGCAGTAATGGTTCGTTGGCCCGTTCATCCCCCACCTAAAAAAGCTCATCTACGCATTCAACCTTCTACTCCCGGTAACTTTTCGATAAGCTTACAAAGCGATTGAGTTCTCACACTCAGTACTCTCGGTCAAATCGAGCAGAGTAGATGTTCCCAAATGCTTACTCGGAGTAGATGTACATATGCTGTGTCAGAAATTGGATGGGTACTGCAGGAGTGCTTTTAAAAAGCTAGGCAAAGACTTAATCTTGTGGTGATTGAAGTTCAAATTGCCTTGGATACTTGTAGCCCTACTCGAGGAGGCTCTTTTGGTGAGGATGTGGCGAATATGGTTGAGTGCTGGACCCTATATATACACTATTCTCATTTCCTGGTTGGCGCATGAACCACATATTCCAGCTTCTGCTTTAGGTAAGTACTTAAATCTTCGTCGAAAGCGGTTGAGTTCTGGCCCCCGGCGGCAGACACGGGACCTTTGCACATCCTGGACCCGTTGGTAACTTCAGATGAAAACAAGCCCGACCAAGAAAGTGCACAATGAACGTTCTCCTTTAAGTAGCTTTGTCGTTCTGCGTTGATTCGCGGTGGGTCTGGTGGGTCTCGATCCTTAGACTGCCTTTGGGTGGGCCGGATCATGAAGGCAGAACCCATGGGTCGGCGAGCCAGAACCGGATGTGAGGCGCAAAAGTGTCGACGTGGCGTCTCGAGTGTGTCGAGTGCGAGGAAAGCGGTCTTAACTGATGACTTGTATTGAGCTATGATAGTCGAAGCAAAGCTACGTAGTCGTGAAATTACAAAGTGATGGCACCAAGTACGGCTGCTGCATTGAACAGCCGCCGAAAGCCCAAGAAATACTCCAACCAGAAGCTAGCCAGCCAGAATGCATAAGAATCAGGGTATTCCGCCCAATGCATCGCTAATAATCAGACTAAGGGATGGAAAGGGTATCTGGGGACAAAGGAAATGCTGAAAGCAAAGCTCGAAAAAGACTGTTCCGTTCGCGACTCAGTTCGCTCATCGAAGGTTCTTGGCCTTCATGTTCTCCCATCGCACCAGCATGCGTGCGACACATGGGGATTCACTGTTTTCCTCGTCGGGGAAGGAGGGCTATCTCTTCCTCGGCGGGCTCAGCGACCTAGGAGTACAATCAGCAATGTCCTTGGACGGGGTGGCAGCAGATTCCGGGTCAGACTTCCGGACCGTGGACGTTCGAGTCGGCCGCCTCTGTGCCTGGTGTGATACGTACCCATTCGGTGCAGGCGAAGGCGCTGCCAACATGGTCTTGACCCTATCAATCCTGTTCATCGCCTTCTCTAGCCTCTCTAAGCGTGCCGCTTTATCCTTGTCTTTCTTCTCTAACTGCTCTACCCGTGCCTCTAGCTTTGCCCGTGCCTTGCGCTCGGAAGCGACCATTTCGTTCGCCTGTGAGAATAGCTGCACACTAAGCTCTTCTATCTCTAAGTCCACCTGCCGCGCCTTCTGTTCGGCTTTGGCACGGAGGGCGCGCTCTTGCGCTAGTTGTTCGAGGAGTTGTGTGTCTGCGGTGGATGGTGGAGGAGGCGCGACTTGGTTCGGGGCAGGCGAGCCGCGACGACCAGTAAGGAAGGAAAATCGTGAAACCTTTGCGGAGGCAGAGCTCGCTGTTGTCGGTCTGGCGTCTTCGTTCGACGACCGTTCTTGTTCCGGTGTGAGCGAGTCACTCGTATTCGATCTGTTGAGACCATTTGGGGAGGCCTTGAGGCTTCGTAGCTGATCTTCGTAGTCGGCGCATTTGTCCACTATGCACATAGATTAGCATCTAAGCGCCAGGTGTTGTGTAGAGCGAAGTGGTGGTAGTTGCCTGTTGACAAGTGAAGGTAAACATACCAGCGGCTGTAGCCTTGTCCTTCAACATCTCCACCTGCGCCTCCAGCTCCAAGATCTTCCTCTTCGCATCGCGCGAGTCTGCGCCCATCTCTACCGCCGTTCCGCATTTCGGGCAGCTATGCGCCCGCGCAGACATGACCCTCCGCTGGATGATGGGCGCTCGAAATGGGGGAACCGCCACAGAAGCCGCCATGCTTCTCCCTCGCTGACTCGTGTGTTGTAGTATAAGTACCGGCCTCGGACTCGGTGAATGCACAGGAAATATGGTAACAAGAATAGCACAGTGGGGTGCGTCACCGGGGCGGAGCGTCGTGGTCTTACGAAACCGCTGGCCGGAGTTTCAGAGGGAGTCCCTTGCAGTAGGGGTCCGTTAGCGCACTCGGGGCGGCTAGCTGTCGATCGGTGCCGCACTCGCTCCACTCCCCTGCATGGCTTAGTCACTCTTTCATCTCAAGTCGAGCAAATACTTCGAGGTTGGAGACCGAGCAGAAATTGCGCGATTACTTTTTTGGGCCTTGCGGAACCGCTGGTGATGTTGAGCTTCTGAAGTTGGCATTCGTTCGAAGCGAGTACCCTTAGAAGAGCGTGCACCTGCCACATATCCTATGGCGATTGCCTCCACATCAGAACGAAAGCACTCAGCTCCTCGAGTCCGGTTGTGATTGATCAAAGTGTACAAATCATCAGTAATTCTTCAATTCCTAACACCTTCAATAGTGAGGTACGTTTAAACTCTGCGAGTCTACATTACGTTTACTACCTCGTACGAGTTTTCCCGCAAGATTTCATCATTGATCAGGATTTCGATCTTCCTTCCATTAGTTTACAACATCATTCTCTTCGCATTAAACTTGCTTCCTGCGGACTTTCGCTCTCAATTTGGGTCCCTTCTACTACCAGGCGAATTTCGATAATGTCGTACGAAGCGGTCAACATCAGATCCTGGATCAACCACGGAAACATTATCAACTTGTGAACTTTGGACCCGCCTTCGAAATTTTCAGGTGCTCTACCGTTCCCTGGAGATGATACGTTGTACCACTGTCTAAGATTAACAGTGTACAATGGTCTATTCACGCGGCGTGACCCTGCAGTTGCTCCCTTGATCAATGGCAAAGGTGTGAGTTTTCGACGACTTGGGCACACACGCAGCGGGGGTCAGTCACAATTGCGAGTGGCTTTCTTCCCGTTCTGATCTGGCATTCTTCACTGTTTCCATTCACAATCAAGCCCAATAAAGTCCTGGGACTCGTCGATTGAATGATGCAGTGGAGTCTCATGCTAAAGCAGGCACTTTCCCAGCTGTGTCTAGATACGACTCCTAATTCGCACCAAACAGTTCAGGCCTCAGTTTGGGGATCGCGAAGAGCAACTAGCCACGATACATGTCGCGTTAGCACATGATGTCTGTGGCTCGCTGTCGTCACCCTTTGTTCAGATTTCCGTATGGAGGAAGCCGATGCGAACCGCTACTCTCAACCAGAAGTCCCAATGAAAATGCTTGTCAAACCTCAATGAACAGAGAATTGGTATTGCAGTACAGTAATGCTGGCATCTTCCCGCTTACGTCCATTCTCTTTTTCCTGCCCACACTCCCCCTAATCCTTCACTGTCACCAATCCTTCGCCTCATTTGTCTAATACAGCAAACCCTCAAAACTCCTTTCTTAGCCCCCAACTTACTCCAGTATCCGTTAACATAGCCATAACCCCCAATAACTTGCAGTATATGAGTCCTACACTCCAGATAGGCTCTAGCAATCGCGAAGTCGTTTTCCTCCTGTGCACAGCATGGTGAGACTGTTGCCTTCACATGGCTCCGATATACAAAGATGCGTCGCTGCGATCGTCGAAGCTGTTCAGCTGCCAGCGTACCCGATGGCTCCCAGCACTCTCAAACGTTAGCCGATTCCTGCTTCCACCCACACAATCTCTTATTGCGAGGGATTCACTAAGGAGGGTGTACTCTCGTATAGAGTACCACGCAAGATAAGTATAAGAGAAAGAAGGAGATGGCCATGCACTACCTGCATAACGAAAACATGGTACGTTTCCAACGCGCAAAAGTGCAGACTAGACGGAACTACACGCTGACAAAGATAAGCAGGACACTGTCCCTTTCGTATGGATACGTTCTTCGTAACCTAGGAGGATCACCTTCCATTTGGCTATATTCACTCCAGACTTTGCTAGGACTTCCACACACGGAACCCGAGGATGCAAGCCAGGACCTCGGCCATACGCCGCGACTCAGAGTACTACCATCTTTGGATCTATTCCTTTCCTATTGCATGCATTCGTGACTTCAGGCGCTTATCATTTTCAAATAGAGAACGTCTAAGATAATAGGAGAAATGGATAATGCGAAGAGAATGTGGCTAACCTTAAGTTAGGACGGCTCAAACGAGAAAATAAAACAAAACCGAAAAGCCAAAAAATTGTGCTCTAAGACGCCGCTACCCAGGCCCTCTAAGAAGTGGTCCATCGTTCCTACCTTGAACATGCTGATGATATTTGTTCACCGCATCGGACCTCGACTGAGTTGATGAGCTGAGTCCGGGATAGCGGAAATCGATACGAAAGTAAGAATTACCTCTTATACCTCGTAACTAGAGAGTTGCCCGAACGCTATGGTTACTGGCGCAAATCAAAGCAAGTCTACTTCGGGTAACCTATCGATGCTCATTACGTGGACCAAACGGGCCTCCATCCCAGCGTTAACGCCGCCTTTCCGTTGCACTCCCATCTCGTCACCCGACCTCCAAGGGAACTTATCAGCTTCTTATTCTGGGGCAGTTCGATCCGTGAGATATCTCATCGCTTCCATGGACGTCGATGGATACCAATGCCTCGAAACTTGGTCTTCGTCCCGGCTCCTGACGGGCACATGGTAAAGGCAGAATCGCGTAGTCATGCCATGGGTCTTACTCACGTGTCAGTATCGATACTTCGGTCCTCCTCGCGTGGACGCCCAGCTACCTGCCGCAATTGCACGAATTTCGATCGTTTGCTGCAAGCCTGGCTCGGAAATAGTTCAACAAATCCTACTCTCTTAAATTTTTCGCCCCGTCCTACGGTACAATCCCCGACACGGAAGCCACGAGGGATGGTTCCTGCGCTGCGGCTCGGGCCTTGTGGGTCGCGCCCTCCTAATTGTGAACACGGCTATGTTCGATATTCGTGTCGAGTCAAAGGAATGATTCCGGAGGTCTCAAGAAATTCAACTGCACCCGAGGAGCCGATCGAAGATCAGCAGAGTATTTGATAGGTGTCGCAAAGCGGAGGCTACTCAGCGCATTACGGAAAAAACGCACCTGCAATGTACTGAGCATGGACAGCAGCAGGGCCGTGTTCCAAGTATCTCGTGCCTTCCATATCCGATCAATTTCCAAAAACCTGCGCCGTCGTCTCTGCTTTCCTAGTCGAACCAAAGGAAGCGTACCTGCGTCCTATTGCTGGTGCACCTTCTTCGGCCTGAATCCGCGGTCCTCTACCAGTTTCCTTTCGGCAACTGCTATATAAGCGGGTTTAAAAGCTTTGACGGACTATTTCCTCGTAACTCTCGCACACGTCACTTTGTATTTCATGTCATACGATTGTGACATCGGTATACCCCAAAAAACAGCCATACCTACATACGTTCAAGTAGTGCCCAGCACAGTTGATTATCACTAACGCACGCTTTGATATCGTCATTTGGTACGCTCCTATCACCGACAGACTTGAGATTATCAAATGGTCAACACGCAATCTGATATCATGAGCAGGCAGTCAGATACCAACGACATGTCTCCAGATTCCACCGAGCCCCACATGGGTGCCGCTGAATTGTCTTCTAGCAGCATCGGCGCAAGTCCATCTGGTCTACTTCATTCCATCGAGAAGCCCAAGAGAGGCCGACCAATAAAGACAGCCACCGCCGGGAAGACCACGGACCCCGATACCCCCGATTCATATGCAAAGATGGCGCTTGCTCGTCAGCGCGCTTGCGAAGCAACAGCCAGGAGCCGAATGAAGAAGCGAGAGATGCTTGTAGCGAAAGACCACACGATAGCGGAGCTGAAAGAGGAGCTATGCCAATTGAAGCATCAGTTCCTTGCCTACAGGGACGAAGTCCTTCAAGGGTGCAAGAAGAGAGGCATTCCTCAGGTCACGCCAATTTATGACGTCCCCTGCCCACTAGGCCCGAATCCGTTCGAGGAAGGACATGGCGACGACTCGATTGCTGCCTACGTCAACCGTCTCTCTCATGGTCAGGCCGAGACCACTGCTTCCAGGATCAAGCCACAGTCTCCCGTTTCTGTCGCTCTACAGGAAGTCGCAGGACATACCGACCACTCGATGGCTACCTACTTCGATCGCCTTTCTCACGCTCAGGCTGAGCACACTGTTCCAAAGTTTGACCCAGACTCTCCCGTTTCTGTCGCTCTACAGCAAATTGCAGGACATACCGACGACGCGTTTGCTGCCTACATCGACCGTCTTTCTCATGCTCAAGCTCAAGCTGAGCGCACTGCCTCAGAGTCTGACCAATTCTCTCCCGATCTCTTCGCTCCACAGCAGGCTGAGGCAGGACGTGCCGACAACCCGATTGCTGCCTACGTCAACCGTCTCTCCCATGGTCAGGTCGAATGCACTGTTCCCAGGTCTGACCGAGTCGCTCCCGTTTTCGTCACTTCACAGCAAAACGTCGATGGCACTCTCGAAGACGTGAACATGCCAGAGTTCGGCGATATGGATGACGACAGCATTCCCGGCCACTTTGTACCCTACTCTCCCTATCCTAGTTTTGACCAAATGCCATGAAGTAATTGTAAGTCTTCTCGTCCCTTCCGTTCCAGGACTAGAGCTAATTTGTGCAGATTGGATATCTTGAAAGACGCATGCCGTCCGCAGTCGGTTGTCTTTCGCTCAAGGGCCGATTAAGACTCTGGTCAACGTCTTCTTTTCTTACCGACTCTAACGTATTTGCTCTTCTTACCCCATTGATAATTCACCCACTTGCTTTACGGCGGCTCCCTGCTTCCACCGGATCGGTTTAGCACGGTATCAATTATGCTTAGCACAGTTTCTTCGATGCATCCGTTAATCCAGAGGGACTGATGATGCGATGGTTGGTCCGGAGGGACACTGAAGGAATTATGACGTTGATTGACGCGGTACTGATGTATGTAACTTGAACTCAGTTCAGCTGTTGGAGCTCAATGCCGACGCTGGACTGTATTAACCAAATCTCTATGTAAAAGCCTTGCGCGCGACTTTGGATCCTTTTCAGGTGTGTGATGACGTGACTAATTTGATCTCAAGACCACTGTCACCGCTGTCGCCTTATTACTATGCTACACTCAGTCACAGTAGCTGTTGGGCTTGATGTCCAGTCGACAAAAGTATCGACTTTGAGGGTACCGACGATCATTTCTTGAGAGCTCTTCCTCACAGTTTCATTTTCCTGGTCTTCCATATCTCAAAGCTACGTTACATTTCAAATCCTCCCCTGTCTTTTTAGCCAGCCTCTGCAACTCATCCACCCCCACTGTGCAATACTGGGGACTGAAAACTGCGCGTCGTCCCGCTTCCGCCTACAGAGCATCTCAAGCTTGTCCACCGTGAGCTTCAGGCTGCTTAATTGCTTGACGAGGCCGTGATAACGTCGGGGGTCTCCTCTCGATGCCCGTCTGCTCCTCTCTGAGTCTCGCGTGCAGATGGATCACGAAGAGCAATGCGGGCACCTATCAAACTCGTGACTCCAATCCCCGTTGCATAAGGATATAATGTGCCCTCAAAGGAACAAAGTCTTCAATAACGTTGACCAGCCAACTCCACTGGACTGTGTACCTCGCCCCCTACCAACTCTGCCGGAGCGTGATACCCTCCTGCATTCACTCCTTTCTCTTGCGCTGCGTAGTAGCTTGGTGGGTTACCTGCGTTTTCTACTGCTGTCGAACGACTAGATGCTCGTCTCGATCGTAGGAAGAAAACGACGGCGCACACGCAAAGTACTAAGGCGAGCACACCTCCAATCGCGATGCCGACGATGGCTCCGATAGGCAAGGAGCTACTATGAGAATTCGAAGCCACCGCAGGAGTCGAGGATGACGCCACCGCAGCTTGCGACGTATATGAGGTAGAAAACGCATTCGAGACCGACGTAGACGTCGCCGTGGACGACACCGATGAGCTCGAACTCGAAGACGCACCCCCAACACGGCTGAAACTCCAATGCTGTCCTGTGTGATCTCCATCCCCCAAAAACGGCTCTAGTGTCCCCGAATACGTATCCAAATGCATATCAAGCCCAGTATACTCATTGCTCAGCCTGAACGTCCCGTCGCCCCAATCGTCCAGTCTCCAGTACTGCCCTTGATACGATCCTGTTTGGTAGAACTGGAGGCTCGTGCTCGACGTGCCGTTGTCGTTGAGTACGTCGAGAGACTCTGTGTCGCCGTTTGCTACGGTGTGGAGGCGGTAGTATGAGGACAGGGTGGTGGAGGTGAGGTACCATTGGTGGCTGTCGGTGTTACCGACGCCGTCCATGAAGATCTGATCGCCATTGGAAGCGAGCTGCTTCGAGGAGAGCGTATATGCATTTGTTAGGATGTACTTCGAAGACAGATCTAGGGTACCCATGGTGAGCCTTGCGATGTACCGCGAGGCTGCGAACGCGCGAAGAGGAAGACCGTCGTGCGAGGTATTGAGATCGACCTCGTGGCTTAAATACGAACGAACACGGCCCCAATCTCGAGCTGCCCATATTTGCTTCTGCATGACAGAACTATTGGGGTGATGTGGTGGATGTTGAAGGGTACTGGATGGTTCGCGAGTGGTGGCGTATTGTGGCACCAGGCTAGACCTCAGCTGCTGCTTCCTCTGCGCTCATCGTTGCCTTTCCGCGACAGATGCTGTTCTCCGAATGTTTGCGAAGCCTGAATCAGTACTGTTATTACCGCTCGCTTTCACGAACAATGACAGACAATGTGTTGACTCGACTCTGTACAGATTGATGAGCCATACTAGACATTGATGCAGGCAATCAAAATTCGGACTTACCACTTGTGTGCGCTCTAATTACTCACATCATGGAACAAGAGGGCAGGTCGAATCCCCACCTCCTCCAGTAGTGTTCAACTCTATATCACCACCGCCTGCTCCATGTCCATCAATATAGCTACTACCAGCCCCAGTACCAACCGCAACCCCACCAGCTCCTCTCTTCCTTCCTCCATCTTGCTATACCCTTCTTTCTGTGTCCGTGAAGCTTTGCGACTCTAGCAGCAGAGGCACCCATGCCACTAGAAAGCGAATAGAATGATGAGAAATGCAACAATGGCGAAGACGACGCCGATTATAAGTGATGTTCGGGCGCTAGCTGGTGTGCAGGGCTGGGGAGTGTAGCGGCTGCATGTTCGGCGGGGAAGAAGGGTATGGAGGGTGTGTGCTTTGGCGGTGGATGAGAGGGAGGAGGGTAGAGGGGCCATTTGAATTGTCATGAAGAAATTGGAAGCGAGAAGTTCAGGAGGAGAAGATTTGCGATGGTGTGCTGAATAGCGAGATGAAGCGCAAGTGAAGAGCACGCCAAAGATTTTTAGAAATCACCTCAGGAACAGCTCCAAGGTTGGAACGTATTCAGGGTATGAGTACTATCAACATGTGCCTGTTGGCCGTCTTTTAAAAGATACTTCTTGTAATGCTTCGAGAAAAGGAAAGGCGGATGTGGTTTGTGCCGTGACCAATTGGGAAGTTCTAACCATGAGCTGAACATGGCGATGTTATGGCGTAACATCATTAACCTCAGCCCCGTCTTGGCCGGCTCAGCTTCCCAATGTGCCCGTACTGTAGAAGCCGTTGGCTGAAATATGTTCCTTCGAAAAGGACGCCATGATAATATTTAATAGTCGTGCTATTCTGGGATTGTGGTGAGGTGCGCTTTACGCGACCGCCGCGTTCTTAGAACTGCTCAGCTTATCGAACCTTTCGCAGGCGACGTAGTTGACAGTGGATTTCAGTGGCGCCAGAGACAAAGTAGCTTGTCGTAGAAGCTCGTAGACAGAAACGTTCTCTTATCCCATGAGATGGTGTCAGGCTGGCAGTCTGTAGCATAGTTCATACTCTTGTGCTCTTCAAACTTGGCGACGACTTCAAACCTCCAATTGTCTCCATCCTTTATCAATTTGACAATTCGGGTTCCAGCATGCATGCAGCTGGCGAGTATTGTGATAGTTTGTGGAAAGGTCCTGTCAAGCAACTTCAACCGCCAAACACCGCCCCCCAGTTTCAACTCGGCCAGCACAGACCTGTGGCCGGCTCCGCTGGTACCCAAAAGTCGAATGTGGTCATCGTAGCTTCCCGTCACGATGAGATCGAGGTCAACATCGGCCATGAGGATCAAAGGTAGAATCGCAGTAACACCAGCTGTATGGATCTTGTTGTCTGACCATTGCGACAGCTCGTCCAGGTCAGCGTCCTGGTCGAATAGAGCGTACGGATTAGCTGGGAGTCTGCCGCGCTTCAAAGCGCAATCGTCTCCCCCGGTATACGTGGTGAGGCCACTCTGACCAAATGCTGCAGTCCATGCGTCAAATTTATGTTTCTGAATCTCTTTGACTTCGTTGTTCGGTCCAGTGCGCGACTCGGGGCGGAAATCGTATAAGTGGACTTCGCCGGTTTGTAGAGTGCACAAAATACAGAAGTCTTTCACTGGATGTATGGCAAACGATGTCACGACGTCATCCTTAGCGAAGACTTGGATCGTTTCGAGGTGAGAGATGCTGTACTTAGGGGTCGACGACGAGTCGAGTACAATTCTATAGTACTCGAGCGATCCGGTTGACGTTGCTGCTAGGAATGTTGCCGATGAAAAGGTTATGCCAGGCGAACGTAGTGGCCAAAAGTGCAGGTCGAGAATAGCGGATTCGGTTTGGTGTGTATCAACAATCGTTCTGCAGAGCTCATCAATATTGCTCTGAATCATGAGGGGGGAGATAGAACCACTCACACGTCGTCACCATCGATACATACAAGGACCAGGCTACCGTTGCGCTTCTGGGGCTCCTCAGTCGCTGTTTCGTCGAGAACTTGCTCGGCTCCTGTGTCTTGGCTCGAAACTGATTCTTGTAGATTGTAGGTACCAATGACGGCATAGCTTGGTTTCTCTGGCCAGAACTCTATGCAGCTTGGAGGCAGGTCCAAGGTCAGCGACTTGATGGACCTGATAGTCGCCATGGCGGGCCCGTAACCCTGGATGATATTAGGGTTAAGCTTCGTATTGCTAAGCTAAGGTTGCAGTATAACTTGGAAGAGAAGTCAGAGCTATCATTACTACAGACTCCTTCCAAGAAAATGTCCAAGCTTGCCTTTGGGCACCGTGATTGCACTTGGTGCCCAGTTGTGATCATGCACGAGATCGCGTTCAAGGAAGGAACCTTAGACCACCCACGACAAACGACAAACCCTCGCCTTTCGACTCGGGTCCGGTGGAGATTCTATTGAGGTTGGCTTTCTGTCTCACTGTTCAAAATGTGCTGTCAATTCGATGTTTCTCCATCTGAGAAGGTCTTGTCTTACGTGACTAATCGGACGCTTGCCGACGCCGGTGTCGCACAGCAACTTCCATTCTGCGGGGGCGACTTTCCTTCTCCCTCTGCGTCACAGAGCCCGCACTTCTGCATCGAGGCGATTAAATCTCCATGCAACACTTGGATCCCTGACGCCAGTCTCGCTAACATCACAGCCATTGACCAATTGTTGCGAGCTGAGGTTTGCGGGTGACTTTCACTGCCTCAGCTGGCGTCATCGGTGCCTTATTTGATCCCTGCGAAATCGCATTGCTGCCTACACTAACATCGCCTCCACGCCAACGAGCTCACGACAGATCCACAGCATTTCTCTACTTAAGTCGCCTGATCTCGCGTTCCTTTCGTGTTTCTCTTCATCACACGCGTTTCTCAACTTCCAGCTCGTTCTCGGCTTTTCAATTGCCTTTTCATCCGGCCTTTTGACGCTGCTAGGCGATCCTTCATCATGTCTCAAGCCCAGAACCAAGTTACAGATATACCGAGGAGGCAATCGAAGCGCAAGCATGTTCAGGTACGTTCCAGCACATTTCTATTGCTTGTTGTCAATTGGCAGGAGTACGCTACTTTGAGAAGCGCCGTTAATCCTATTCAGATCAACTACTATGAGGGAGGCTCTGATATCGAGGATCTCGACGATGCTGACGATGGCATTGACGTCTTCGAAGAGTCATTGCAGGCTCAGACCAAGAAACGCAAGACAGCTCGTCCATCTCGACCGCTACCCAAGCGCAAGATTTTTCCTTTCATGAAGCTTCCAGCCGAGATTCGCAACATGATCTACGGATACTCTCTGCATGATCCTCGTGGCATCTACCTTCTGTCTGAGACCGTAAAATATCGACGCACAGTTGGCCGAGCGCCGTGGCACTTCATGGAGCGGATCATGGAGGAGCACCGGACTGGAAACGAGTTTGACGAAAGGGACGACGAGGAGCGAGAACAGCAACGAGCACAGGAGAGGAGTTGGTGGATGAAGCCTTCGCTGCTGGCTCCTGGCTTGATCGCCGTCAATAAGCAAATCAACGAAGAATGTCGTGACATTCTGTACGGTAACGACTTCCACTTCGGCGATACCTTGGCTCTCCACTCCTTCATGGTCAACATCGGTCCTCGCGCAGCTTCCTTGGTCGAGAGCATCACCCTTCGAGGCTGGTCCGGAGGTCGTGGCATGCACAAAGCCTACAACCACGCAGCTTTCGCAGCTATGATTTCTGCCACAAACATCAAGAAATTCGCCTTCAAGACGTCCATTTCCTGGGGCGGAAAACCGATGTGGGTCGCTCGACAACTCTACCGCGATAGCTTTCCTTGGCTGGAGGCAGTCGGAGTGGCGAAGGGCAGATTCGACGCTGCTGTTGATCTGATCGAGCTTGCTGAACACAACTTCGAGGGATACGGATGGCGACGCGCGCGCACCTCGGATAATCCAGAAGAGGACAAGAAGCAGTTTCGAGAGGAGCTCAGCAAGCTCCTGGGCGATCACACGAAGCAGGTGTGGTCAGAGAAGAGGCCGAAGAAGAGGGTTATGGACGAGATGTGAGCAGCAGCCAAGAGGCCAACGCCGAAGCACGTCGCTAAGAAGTATCAAGTGGAGCGGACAACTCTGTGGAGGTAGCAGCCGATATTGCTACGAGTGAGCATGGTGAGGCGGCTTGTGGTGTTAGGAGTTTATTTTCACCGAGCGTGGCACGAATATGGTCTTCCTTTCTTCATCAGATCCATGGCATGTAGCACCAGGTGTTGGGTTGGCTTCAAGTTATGGTGTATATTAGGTGATAGCGAGCATTTCCGGCAACCGCCTTTATCGGAGGGATCATGAGCGTTAGGAACTAGTTACCGACAGGAATGGACAAACAATTATTCAATGTCTTGTCCGTGATTGTTGGAGAGACCAGCCCCCCTTTCAGCCGTTGAAAGACCCGAATTAGTCGCTCTGATCTGCACGAACGCTGCCTATGCGCTCCGATCGCCCAGGGGTTCGGAGTACGATTCAATTGCGAGGCTGGATTGGGCCTGGTGCATGATAGCCTCAAAGGCCGCGATTCAACAGCATGCGTACGGCGAGGATTCTGGAAGAATTGAGGGGAAGAATGTAGGTGATTGTATGCGCATCCTGCATCGGCGATAATCTGTGTCCGGGAAATGTCTGTCTGATCCTGCGCAACGCCTTGTGCGTGTTGGACGTTATTGCAGCTGCTGGCCGGGTTCGACGAGCTCCAGATGGCGCATGGGCTGCACCTTTGCGCAATTGGCGAATCTCGACTCAGTTCCTGCGTCTCGCGTCTGCGTCTGCAGCTTCGCATATGTTTTGCGATGCATGACGTACTGAGAGTCGCTTTTCGACGGCGCGTTCTGGCTGAGTGTGCCGACTGATCTGTCGGAACTGATCGAGCTGCGGACTGTGCGCCATCTGCATGTGAAGCTGTGCGCCACTGTCACTAGCGATATGACGCCGATTACCGCTAGCCGGCATCCAAGGTTGTCAAGTCTCCCCAATGGAGCGCATCTGTACCACTCCGAAGAACCATGAAAGCACGCGGGGAGCTGCAGCAGCTACCTCCTAAGCTTCCCGTGCTTCCCGTGCTTCCTCGCTCCAAATACTCAGCTCCGCTAAGCTCCGCTAAGCTCTGGCTGCCATGGTGACAGCTTGAAGCTCGACTCTCGTTCCTGCGTGATCCCCACCTGCACTCCCCCAACCCCGAAGCTGTGGTCTTGGGAATAGGAAAGTGCCTCGATCCGGCGCCCCATAAGCGCAGCGGAGACCGGACATTGAACACGCAAGCATTCACTCTGGGCTGGCTACTCCTCCCTTCACAGCCACATTCACAGGCAACCACGAAGCAGGCCGACCCGCTCTCGCGCCTTTTCTTCGCTATGCCGACCGACACTCCGTTCCAGTCACCCTTTGCCTCGCCCAACGCGATCCCTCCTCGCACAAGCTCCCACGGCATCATCAACGGCATCAAGCACCGCGCCTCCGTCCTCCGACCGCTCTCCGAGACTGACTGGATCAGCAAGAAGAGCAAGCACAGCCATAGCTCGAGCACCCAGCTGCGAAACTCGTACTCACAACAACCCATGAATTCACACTCGAGCAACCCGGGCTCGTACCCCATGACGCCCCCGCCGCCGGACCCGCAGAAGGGCATTGGGGAGGACCTGATCAATGGGAACGGCAGGATGTGGAGCCAGAAGAAGGAGAAGATCTTGATGGGCCCGTATGACTACTTGTATGGGCACCCGGGGAAGGACATTAGGAGTCAGCTCATTGCGGCGTTCAACAAGTGGTTGAGGGTGCCGCCGGAGCGGCTGGAGGTGATAACGCGCGTGGTTGGCATGCTGCATACCGCATCTCTACTGTATGCTCGACTTGCGCAACAGACTATATTGGTGTACTAATCAGAGATATAGGGTCGACGATGTAGAAGACTCCTCCATCCTCCGCCGCGGCATCCCCGTCGCGAACAGCATCTTCGGCGTCGCGCAGACTATCAACTCGGCGAACTACGTCTACTTCAAGGCCCTCGAGGACCTCATGCACCTCAACAACCCCAAAGCGATACAGATATACACCGAAGAGCTGCTGAACCTGCACCGAGGGCAGGGCATGGATCTCTACTGGAGAGACAGCCTGACCTGTCCCAGCGAAGCAGACTACCTAGAAATGGTCGGCAACAAAACCGGCGGCCTCTTCAGGCTAGCCATCAAATTGATGCAAGCCGAGAGCGCGACAAATATGTACGACTCCTTCCCCTCCCCAAATCCCTAATTATGCTCTAACAATTGCGATTTAGCGACTGCGCCCCCCTCGTCTCCACCATCGGCCTCCTCTTCCAAATCCTCGACGACCACCTCAACCTCTCGCCCACCTCAGGCTATACCTCTCTCAAAGGCCTCTGTGAAGACCTGACCGAAGGCAAATTCTCCTTCCCCATCATCTACGCCATCCGCGCCGACCCGTCCAACCTCGTCCTCATCAACATCCTCAAGCAGAAGACCACCGACGAAGAGGTCAAGCGGTACGCGCTCCGGTATATGGAGGAGAAGGGCAGTTTTGAGTATAGCAAGAAGGTTATTGAGGAGTTGAGGGGGAAGAGTGAGGAGCTTGTTAGGGGGATTGAGGGCATGCTTGGGGAGGAGGGACGGGAGGGGGCGGAGGCGCTTTATCAGGTGCTTGAGAGGCTGCAGTTGAGGTGATTGGTTGCAGGATGGATGTATAATTTGTGTGGGCTTGACCCGGCTTGGTTGGTTGGTTATGTGGCATTTTGGTTCTTGGCTGCGAGCGTGGTTCATGAGTTATGAGGTTCATGAGGGCCCACAATCACTCTGTGTACGGGATGGTGTGGTTATGGCATTGTGATATATTTCTAGCGGTTTGGCATGGCGATATGCTTCTGGGAGCACTCTGGCTGCTGGGCCAGACACATTCTTCTCAGCATCCCCTAGAAATTGCCGGTCTTTAGCGGTATTCGATATCCAGCTCCGGAGAGGTAATCATTCTTGTTATTCAAACGAGTGCTTGAAGTGGACGTTCTGTTTAACTATGAACACTGCCTTCTCTTTATGTCTAGCTGGCTGGCTGGTTGTCTACTTCGTGAACATTTTTGGCTGCGGGTGATAGTAGATACTCGCTAGGTATGTGCCTGGTACGCATTATTCTGCGATTTGGGTTTATGAGAGTTACTTGAGGGTTGTGTGTGGTGAGGTGCGATGCTGATGTTTGGGGTAGGTTTTGGGTAAGCGCCTCGTCTACCAAACACTACTTGAGTAGGACTTCGTTAAAACAATTGCAGCCCTTCAAGAATTGTAATACGCTGCTATCTGCACCCCGGTTCCAATCCATCCGCGCCCATCTCCAGTCCCTTGACTTCGCAAAACCGAAACACAACAACCCGCATAAGGAACGGCCCCTAATACACTCCAACCCCGGATAACAAAAGTAAACAGAAAACAAGTCACTCTCAAAGACTACCTTTAGCAAAAGTCTAGAACCTAGACGCTAGACCTCGACTCAAGGCGGACGTAATACAAGCATACACAACACGACCAACACGACCAACATCACTCAACCACTCAAAACTATTCTTGACATCACAAATCCTCCCATCTCGCGCGGCCTCACTCACTACCGCGCAACACAATCTTATATAGTTACCCCCCCTCCGACCAGATCTCCCCACTACCATCCAACAGATTCGTACTCCGCCTCTTAGCACAGATCTAGAGTCGGATACCAGACCTCCCCACTACCCTTCCACTAGATTGAAAGACCACCAACAGCAGAGATCTGGAGTCGGATACCAGACCTCGACTCAAGGCGGACGTGAAACAAGCACATACAATACGACAAACATATCACTCAACTACACTGAAGACTTCTTAGATCACGAATCTCTCATTTCGCGCTGCCTTACTCACCCACGCACCATGCAGCATATTATTATACAGTAACCCCACCCCCACCACATCTTCTCACCACTCTCACTACTTCCAAATACGGCCGTGTCACCATCCTCAGCCCAGCAAAGCAGATCAAAGCAGCGCAGAGCAAAATGGGGTATTGCAACACAATATACTCAAACAAGATGCCATCAAAAACGAAAAGAGAAGAAAAAGAAGAGACGCAAGCGAGTGCAACTGATGCTCCATCTTTTGTGTGCCCCCAGCCCAATCGGAGCCGACCTGACCTCATGCATGCTCAGGTCAATGCATGCCGCAACAAAAGAAACTAGGTGTGCGCATTTGTGGTGCTCGACTCGAGCGTGTCGTACGGTCATCAATCAAAGAAGACAAAAGGTCTTGGGTATGTTGAAAAAAGAAGAGTAGAAGTAAGGAAGAGAGAAAAGGGCAGAGAAGGCGCTGCCAGTATCGAAAAAAAGGAGCATTGCTACCAAAAGATTTACTGGAATTGGCCGTATGCGAGCCACGCATCGTGTGCTTCTCGTAGAACTGGTATTACGTTAGTTCAAATACAAGCAAATAGAGCCGCAAAAGACGTACTCTGAAGAACTTGGACCTGTGCGACATAAGTCTCGCAAGCACATTGCAGCGTTCGTCCATCGATGAAGTCGAGGACTACGCTGTTGGGTAGCTCTTGTCGGTCCTGGTCAGGAGCATACGGCATGCGGAACTCGCTAAGATGATATCGCTTCGTGATGCCTTTCGACTGTTCGTTCGACTTCGATAGGCTCAGGACGAGGTTGCCACTACCGTCAATCTCAACCCACCTACGCTTCCATAACTAGTGAACGTTAGTAAACGACGTTGCAACAAGGTAAGGACAGGTGATCGTACCAGAGTGTCTGGAAACTGTACATTGAGATCTCCAACCTGCACAGCTGGAGGCGGCTCGCGAAGAGATGGTAAGGGCGCCATGTGGTATTCCTCTTCCGCTGAGATGGTGCTCATGCCTTGGTTTTTCCGCGAGATGGACGACATCTGCGACATTCTCTTGAATAGCTTGCTTGTCCGCGAATCCTTCTTCTCCTTCTTATCCTCACGCTTCTCGTCTGCGCTCTCGAAGCTGTGTGTAGATTGGCTGCGAGGGGGCGGTCGTGACTCACTAAGTCTTCGACCAAAAGACCGCCAACTGCTCTCCGATGAGGATCGAGGCAGAGCATTAAGGCTTTGTTCTCGTGAATGTGATGAGGAAGGTGGTCTTGGCGATGTCGGTTCTACTTTAGTAGGGCTGAGTCTGGAACTCGTAGATGGTCGTGTCGACTTTTGGTGATCGATGATGATTGGACTGTGATGCAGCTCCAGAGGTGTGCTGTCGGTTGGCATCGTCAATGTCGGCTTTTGAACGCGGCCATCTCGGACGATACGAGCCGTCACCTGAACCGACTCAGGCTTCTTTGGGCTTTGCTGAACATTGTACACCGGCGGCTGTGTACTATGAGGTGGTGGCTGCAACACAAACTTTCCGTCAGGCGTCGAAGAATTGGTCAAATTTGCAAATGAAGCACGACTGAGACGTTTGACAGAGTTCCCGGTTGGAGAATTTCCAGTCGGCGGGGTGGAGAAGAAAGAAGATTTGCGCTGTGCTACAATCGAGGTAGAGGCGTCTGGAGTCGCAACTGGACTTACTGAGGCTGTCGAGTCCCTGTTGGATTTCTCTGCAAGGGCCTTGATTCTCTGCGAGATCCCTGAAGACACGTTGATCTTCTTAGCTGTAACAACCGTGTCCGTGTTGGCGTGGGAGAGCCAGGGTCCAGATGATTTCCGTGCTTTGACGTCGGGCGAAAGGCGTCCTGGAGAGAATTGTTGGGACATCGATCTTTCGGGAACAGTCATAGCTGATCCCACCGATCCCTTACGGCCTGAAGGGAAAACTGGGGTGATTGGCGATTTGGACACGGAAATTGGCTTAGCTTGCTCGAAAGTAGCGCTCTGCAGCTCCTCCATAAAAGAATCGTCAGACAGGTATTCGGCCTCCGAGTTCTCAGCACTGAGATGTATCTGAATAGGGTCGGCCATGGCTCTCCGTTTCTCCTTCGCTTCAAACTGCTGTTGTACATTGGCACCAGCGAAAATCATTGACTCCCGTTTTGTTCTTCGATTCGATACGTCGTCAAATTGAGACGCTTCGGTAACTGGAAAGAAGATTCTGGACTCTCGTTTCGATCTCCTGCGGGAACGTACATCGTCTTCGTCAGAAGGGGGCATGAAAACCATTGATTCTCGCTTATTTCTCCGCAAAAGCGCATCGTCTGACGTGAAGGTTGGGGTTTGCGTGGGTAGTGCAGTCGCATCAGATGATGAGGCAGAAGATTCCTTGTCAGGAACTACCGTTGGCGTGCTTTCGACCGAATCCTTTTCATCTTCAATGGGGCCTTGCTCTGACCCTTCAGCATCTGCTTTGGGCTCGTCCTGAGAATCATTGACATTATCATCTTCTGATATTGACGAAGGCCGGGTCGATGGTGCTGCAGAAGAACCCTGCGTTTGTGCCGACGTTGGTGAACATGCAGATGCGGCCGAATGCTGATCGTCTGTCTCCGATTGACTGCTCATCAATTCTGCAACAGAGTCTTCCGTGCTCAAGACCGGTTTTACGTCCTCTGATTTAATCTCGTCATTGCTGGAGGGTATCACGTTGTCTGGAGGCAGCGTTTTAGCAGGGACGTCCTCTGACTTCACCGTAGCTGTGGGCTCCTCCGGCGCAGGGTCGCTAGATGGAATATCCAAAAGCGAGCTTCTACTATTGTGGGCAATTTCTGCTCCAGAAGTTGTGTCTTCGCTAGCAGCATCCACGTTCTTCACTTCCTTCTCTTTCCGTGCCTTCATTTGCTTCTTACGCAGT
This sequence comes from Lophiotrema nucula, assembly GCA_010015825.1. Lineage (NCBI taxonomy): Eukaryota > Fungi > Ascomycota > Dothideomycetes > Pleosporales > Lophiotremataceae > Lophiotrema > Lophiotrema nucula. Next base: position 476,227 of record ML977334.1, read on the forward strand.
TCCAACGCTTTCATCAATCGCTGCTTCTCTGGGGTTACAGCGGGTGCCTTGTGGCTCAGGGTGTAGGGTAAAGATCGAACGCTAGCAGGGCTTTTTGGTGGATTCATATGCGATGTGTAGTGCACTTCGGGAATAGCGGGAATCGGCGGTGGCGGAGGAAAAGCAATACTGGGTACTACGCTGGTATCTCGAGACTTGGGGCGTTTCGGTTCCATGGTCTTTCGGTTCGCGGTTCGCATGCCTGGTGGCAGAGAGGAGACGGGTCTTGCTACGTTCTGCGCGCCAGTGCCAGACGTGTGCGGTCGTTTCGATTCCATGGATGGCCTTGGTCGTGGGCCCAACTTCACCTTTGGCTTGTTGTACTGTGCGTAGATCTCGGCATACAGATCGGAAAGGGCGGGCCGAGCGGTCTGGGAAGACATTCGGGGATCGGGTCCATGCTCGAACAGCAAGTCGTAGTTCTTGAGGCTCTCGCGATAGTCCGTTGCAGTGAAGTCAGGCTTCTCTTCTGAAGGCGTCTCGGCTGGCGATTGCGCAAGAGCCGTGTTGAGCTCATCTACAGTCTGGACGGACACAAGAGCCGAAGTGCGCTTGGGATGCGCTGCTGGTGTTGACAGCTCTGGGACGCTAGACGCTGGAGCCGGGACAACCGGTGCATTGACAATCGGCGGCTCCACTATCGTGGGTATCGAGGAAGCAGCGGTTTTCGGTCGAGCTACAGCCGTAGTGTCATCCACAGTTCCCTGCCCTTCCTCCGCATCCTCTGTTATTTCATCCAGCTTGTGTCGACGCGAGGAGCCACTCGAGGAGCAGCTTGACGGGGCCGCAGTGTGCAGAGAGCAGGCTGAGATGAGCGCAGTGTCGCTGAGTTCGTCGGCGGACGCGATCGAGATGGTCGTATCGTGAGGGGTAAACTTCTCGGTGACAGCTGTGAAATGGACGGCGACGCGAGCTGTTGCAAGCTTAGCTTCTTGTCAGACCAGCCATCAGACTCCAACGTACCTTGCAGCAAGCGCGACGTCCCCTCCGGAATGTACTTGATGATGACCTTTCGCCGCCTGTACAGCAGGAAGCCGTACAGCGGGGACTTCTCTTCGTATTGCGCGACGGCTCCCCGAGCTTCTGCAGGTCCACCAGTGCCCCGGGTGAGCAGTTCGACAGCATCGCGCGAGGCATACTTCAGCAGGAACCTGGAGAAGTGTTGTCAGTATCGCAATTCGACGGGGCGGTGAGTGCGGGACCATCTCACCATCCGCCAGCCTCGGCCAGGGCGCCCTGGTAAGCTTCCGTGACTTTGGCATCGTCGAGCCCATTGAGCGACATTGCGACGGCAGCGATGCGCGAGGGGCCAGCTGCACCGTCGTGAAGCCCTCAGGCGGCGCTCGAGAAGCTGTCGATTTCGCAGTCTGCGGTTAAGTCTGCGAGGCCTGTGCGCTCGAAGCGTCAGGGGTTCGTTCCAGGGACCTCGTTGGCCGCGGTCAGGCGTGGGTGGAACGGACCATTTGCTCGAGCGGTAACGACGGCGGGTGTAGCTGCGGCGTTGGTCGAGCTGTGTGCGAACGCATGTATTTCTGCGTGCGCCGGGCACGGTGGGAGGAGAGGGGCACAGTTATGGCTGGATCAAGTGAGTGAATGCAAAGAGGAGTTGACGTTTCAGCAGCTGGCACCCACTGCAAGCACCTTAGCGCCCTGCACCAAGCCGTCGACTCGCTCCACACCTGCGTTGCTCAGCAGCGCCTCTCGCGAGTAAGAACCGTCTCCCGTCCGCACAAATCCTCCGACCTCTCTGGGCTGCCCGTCTGGTGTGCTCTACCGCAGGTCGTGGTGCCGTTGACCGCGATGCCCTTGGTGCGCTGCCTTAGTCTACCAGCATGGGGAACCGTGACAGCCGGAGACTCTTCGAAGAAATCACGAAAAGCTCGCCGTGGACGCGTCCGTCAGGGAAGACATGCGTCTTGAGGCACGAGTAGTCGCGGGCCCATGCCCACCTTGTACTACCATCGCCATAACCAACTTCAGAGCGTTTCATAGCGACTCAGAGGTACGCAGGCAAACAGCACCGCCAATGTCTAGTCTCGAAGTGTAGGTGTAATGAAGGATATGCTCCGTTTCTCACACACCTGTTCTATAAATCATGACGCCGTCTCGAGCATCAAGCAGAGCTGCTGCTTCACAGTCCGCCAGTCGGCTCTATTGTGAGATTAGCTGCCGATCTTGCACAGCTTCCGTCAGGATCATCCCAGGATTGCGCAACTTTCTACCGCATACGAACATCAACATTTCGGTCGGAAGATGTCTCTTCTTTGCCGGAAAGGCTGCATCTCAGATATTGGGCGTATGCAACCGCGGCTGCTATCATGGCAAAATCAAAAGTCTGGCAGTAGGAGACGTGGCGACGGCGATATCTCCAACAACGCGTCGACAACAGTGAGCCTAGCATCTCCATAAAATTATCTCCACATCCACGTCCATAGCTTCCAAATTTTCCTAGAAAAACGCGAGAAACACGCGCCGTCCTTTCTTTAGCTGGTCTCCACTTGACTAGCATCGTCGGACGAAGTCACGTACCAATCGTCAAATACTGCCGTCGCTAGGTGAGAAACCAGTCTTAGAGATGGTCTGTGGCGCAACGACTCGTCTGCGTTATCTTCAAGTCGAAGTAAGCGAATGGCAACCGACAGAATCACACACAGTATCGGGGGCTTTCTATGAACGAATTACAGACACCATACCACTATCCGGCCAGGACAATGGCGCAACAAGAGATCGACGAAGAAAAAGCACTTGTGTGCATTCAGCCAGCCCTACAACAGCCCTGGAGACATGCAAACCACTATCGCGACCTTGCCCCTCCTTATCGCGCTACCGAATCCTCATCTCCTGCCCTTGCAGCTTGCAGTTTTACTAACCCAGCCCAACCATGTACAATTCCAGAACAGGCTCTCAAATCTGACCACTTCCTCAGCCAGTGCAGCGTTGTCGGAGCGTGGAGGCACGCACTATCCCGAGCCAGTGGTAGGCGTCGGACCCCGCCGTTACGTAGTTCTAAACCATCCCATAAAACCTCCACTGCCGTATACCAACGGCGCCTTCGCGTTTCCTGGAGCTTTAATTAGCATCGCCAACCTTCAAAATAGAACTTCATTTCACCTAGCTCCGTTGCTACTGCAATTGAGTCCGCGTCGACGGAATACGCGACTATCGGAAGAGAAGATATATTAGCTGTAGTGACACGATACGATACATGACGACGAAAATGACATCACTCCCACCCATCTCGACGCTGTCCCACCTCCCTGATCCCGAATTAATTACTGTTCTGGATCTCCTGTTCGAGCCTTCGCCGCCCCTGCATGCTCTTTCTCTCCCGGTGCTGCGCTCTGCAACGTTCCCGACATACGAGACGCTCATTACGGCTGTCAATGCTCAACTGACCGCCTTAGCAGCCTCAGATGAGCCTAAGGATGTGGAGAAACTGTCGGAGATTCTGTGCTCGCATCCGCGGTTAGGCGAGAAGAAAGTAGAGAGTGAGCAGAGTAAGGCGGAGCAGGCGCAATTGCAGAAAGGTGGAGAGGAGGAGAAGGAGCAGCTTGCGAGCTTGAATAGGGAGTATGAGGAGGCGTTTCCGGGGTTGCGATATGTGTGAGTATCTTTGTTCATTCAATAAGAACATCTTGTTCATAGAGTCCTCGCTGACCTGCTCTTAGGGTCTTTGTGAACGGTCGTTCCCGACCGGTCATCATGGAGAACATGAAGTCTAGGATAGACCGTGGCGACATCAAAGCAGAGCGTCAGGAAGCACTTCAGGTATGCAGAACCCTTCTCCTTCCACTCACGCATAATAAACAATATCCTACCTCCTTCCTACCTCTCTTCTTGTTGACCAACTGACCCCTCTTGAAGGCAATGTGCGATATCGCCGTCGACAGAGCTACCAAACTCCAGAATCAGGAGTAGCTTATCCTCACCACAATCTAACGCTATGTATACAACGAAAGCAATTGGAGCCTTTGTATTCATGCCGTCTTAAACTGTATAATTTCTCCGAGGGCGATATTTGCAAGATACTACGACAGACACCCACCTGCTCTCCTGAGTTGAGCTACAAGAAGATCATTCGACAGCATTTATGTAGACTGTACAATATCACCTTACGAACACCATGAAAAATTCTCCACATCTTCCACTTTGATCCAGAATTGAATCTCGGTCTTACACCGATCGTGAACTGAGATATCCTCTCTGCAACATCTCCACCCGGGTGGCGTCCCATACAAGGTCCAAGCGTCATCACGTACAGCGCGTTCTCTTTCTTGATTATTGATGTCTGATCAACCTACGCACGTCTCGCTGTGGCATTTGACAGTGTAGCAGTAACATAAGTGCGTTGGCGATCGGGTCAGGTCAGAGGCATAGCGCACGAGGTATGATGGTAAAGAAAGGCTGATAGATCTTGATGTGAGGTTGTGAGTATGCAAGAAAGTATGCAAGAGGGACAGAAATAAGCATCTGCGGGCCGGAGTTCAGGAGACCGTGATGTAGATGCCAACAGGATACTGTGTGAGACGTATACTACTATTAGTCACACATTACAGTGCACTTGGGATATCGACGGATTAGGTCAATTGGAAGAAAGTACATTTGATAGATACTTCATTGTACCATTGAAAGCGTCATCGCTGTCTGAGATCCATCGTATGTGACGAGGGGTAGTAATATAAGCAGTAGCGCCTCTAAACATCCAGGGTGTATCCATACAGGCAGCGCTTTCCAGACAATAATGGTATTAGAGACCGGAGACGCTTGCTTGGTTGCAAAGTGGTATAGAACTTTTGGCCGTTCCCTTCCCGTCCGATTTCCATCCATTTCGGAACAGCCAGTACCATGCACCAAGGCCGCAGGCAATACCCAAGACGAGACGTGATCCTGACTCAAAGAAAAAGGCACCGCAGAGTGGTATATAGCGATAAGGACAGACATGAAAATTCGTAACCCGGTCCCGAAACCGCCTAAACGCCAGTATAGTACATTAAGGAATATCGAGGTCGCTGCGTGCGCCGTCCATTTTGTAGCCGCCCGAGGTAAATGCATATCAGCCGCCCATGATGCAAACAAGGTACAGACGTCGTTGAAGACGAGTAAGAACGCCGACGAATAGCGATGAGAGTGTGCGCCAATTTGAACCTAGATCGAGAAGTAGTTGGGAATGCGATGCGATGAAGATGAAGATGAAGGCGCCGAAGCTGTGATGGCAGGAAACGTCGTGGGGGGTATCAGTCGTATGGCTATGAATGGTCTGGGCGTCTGTCGTATGCGATTTAGTTTGACGTCGACTTCGGGGTATACAAGCGTCCTTGGTGAAAAAAATAATCCATGAGTTGAATCAAGGATTGAACGTTGCGAGCATAAGTGTCTTCTGTCTTTCCTTCTCTTGTGCGATCTCGCATTTTGAGCTACTCGTAGGTCTAAGCGGGAATTCCTGCAAAGACGCTTCAGTCTCTGTGGTAGGCGCTGGTACCTCATCTTTAATAGAGGTCGTCAAAAGCGCGGTGAAATTCGGAGAAGAGGATGCTGGCAGTACTCTCTGCTGCAGTGGACAAGTAGACGATAGGGTAGATGGTCCAGGCATATCGACCAGGGCTGTAGTCGGCCAGATGGTATCGGAACCTTCATCGATCTGGTCGTAGTCCCCGAAAACCGGCTCCCCTGGGTCCAATATATTGAAGTCGGAATATATCATCGATGGTGGCGTCTTTAATGTCTCACTGTTCCTTGTCCCGACGGTCGATAGGGTGGATGTGTACGAGGCTGATGTATTGGCTGACGGCGAACGCGGGTCAGCCTCAGTGTAACCTCCAGCTTGCTCAGCTGATTGGTTGTCATCCTCGTCGTCAAGATGTGAATAGGGGTCGGGAATGTCATCGTCCAGGTCGAAGGCGTCGTAGTTGGAGAGGCCTAGTGGCGATGGAGGCAGTGGCATATAGGACCTCCGTGGGATTTGGGCCCTGGGTGGTGTGTACGAGGAGTAGGCATCGTTTGGTGAGCGGTAGGTCGGTGCCTCGTCCTCAAACTCATCAACAGCAGGCTGAGGCGTAGGGGTAGGTGAGCGAGGCGATGAGCTTATATTGCTTGTTAGTTCGTAGTGTCCTCCGACGCGGATTGCTGCCGTTGGTGGAGTGGATGGATCTCTCTGCAGAACTGGCCTCGTGCGTGTATCATGACTGCCATAGGTAAAGGTGAGCTTTGCAAGTTCAAGCTGCTTCTGCTCCTTCTCTTGTTCGATAAAAACTCTTCCCTGGCCGTCATCCATATCTTTCGCCCGGTAGGTACGCCATCGGATGAGGTTCAAGATGGCAGCCTTACGTAGCAGGTTCCTTCCTAACGCCTTCTGCTTCGCCCATACCGCGATCTTGGAAGAGCCTCGGTCCACGATATTGGTAGCTGGTGAAGAGAACTCTGGAGATAAGCGAGAAGTGATGAGAAAGAGTCGTAACCTTCTCTTCTTTTTGTGCAGTGACGATAGCTCTCCATCTACGTCTGTCACTGCGCGGTAACGCTTCCTTGGCCGTGAAGGAGACGGCCTGCTGATTTGAATGTTCAGTCAGCAGAGTTCCATATTGCGATGTATAGTGAGAGATTCGGCATCTACGAGAGGCTGGCCCAAGGTGGTTTCCTGCTTGTCGTAGAGCTTCGGAGCCGAGAGATAGACTTGGTGTCTGAGATATTGAACGTACCTTGGTGGAAAATGGAGCGTCATGGCGGGACGAGGCTGCGCGACAAAGGTAAAAGGCGTATTGTTCGTATCATGGGATGGTATGTTGAATTGTATATTCCTGGCTGGTGGCTGTGGTGTTGATTGAGTGGACATGCGCGTCATGCTCCTGCGGTCCACTTCCTTCTTAGTTTGCCGGGGTCGAGTATACTGAGCCGAGTGCGACACACCATACTCGCATGCAGACGTCTTGTGCTGCTTGACGAATATCGGAGCCGGAGGGGAGAGCACGCCAAGTTGGTGTTGCAGACCGGAACAAATTCCAGCCAGCAGCACCTGCTGCGGGTTGCGCGGGAAAGCTAGCAAATGGTGTCGACTCGCGCCAGTCCTGGATTCGCGGCCTACTCCAAGGCTACTCTGGTGCTGAGAAAGCATGTGGTGTCAATGCCCCGGAAGGCATCACGAGATCGATTCCAAGCCCGAGTATCGGCGCCGGCGTGTTCAGAAATTTGCCGATTGAAGGTGAGATGTACCGCTGAGCCGGGAAATGGGATGTTGGGCAGAGAAGAGGCTGCAAGGCGCTGGGGGGGTTGAGCAAAGAAAGTGAATGGTGGAGGCGGTCTAATAATACCTGTAGAGAGATGTCTGATGACCCGGCGCTATGGGCCTCTTTTGCGGAGAACCTAGCAATTACTACCAGCCCCGGATGCACGCTCGAGCCTGTTGCCTCTCCGCTGTGCGCCCTGTGCGTGGTCGAAGAAACCCCGAAAGAATGAGGGTATGTTTAATTGGAGGACGTACTACGCAAGCCGTACGCCACCACGTCGAGGCGCGTTATTTCCCCAGCTGCCCTCACGCTCTTATGCTGCAGCGTTGAAAAATCTGACAGCTGGAAGCCACGCGAAGGAATTGGCGTCCTGAATAGGGCATTTTGCATTTTGGACCCAAGACGAGGCGGGAGCCACAGACGTCGACGTTGGAGCGAGACCACGCGAGCATCATGGTGGTGGAGTAGCAACGACCCTTGACACACGACTATCGATGGTCGGAGAATGTCTCCCATTAGTCACGAATGGTGAAGGTCGAATAGGAGGGCTACCTTAATGAGGCTGCTGTCAGGGTCGAGTGTTGCGTTGCCTGATCTATGGCTGCTTCTGGCCTCTAGCGGCACTAGAAGCGGAAACTACTTCCAGGTGCCCGTCGATCGGCCCCAGACGAGACACCTGAGCACTCGAAAACTACGGAGAAAGGCTGTACCATCGCAAAACTTCTTCTCGCAACTCAGGGTCTTGTCAGTCGTCAGCCTTAAGGAGTGAGGCGTTGCGATCGGCACTCGTCTGCAAGGGCTGCTTGCTTTTCTTGCTCCTGAGGGGAAAGAGCGTCACTGCGAACATCGCGGACGATGCTCCCCAGATCCAGTTTTGATCATCATCCCCAGGAGCCTCGATCCCAGGGAACAAGAGACGAGACGACCCCAGGGCTGGCCTCGATCAGATCGGCCATAGGATAGCCGTACGGGGGAACATCTTCCACCCGATTGCTACCTCTTGCAGTTACGATTAGTTACCGTTTCGTGAGGTACCTGATCGCCACCAGAAGCCTATTATTCGAGACGAAGAAAAGGTCGCATGTCCAAACACAAGGATTCTCTACCACTTACGACAGTCACCGTCTTGACTAACAACTAGGGATACGCTACTAGGCAAGGTCGAAGCATCACGAGCTGCGCAGATTTTGCCTTCTCTGACGCTGGCATTCGACCCAGGAGCCTCGTCTGACAGCAGTCCGAGTGAATGAAAATTTTCCTGCTCCCCGGGCATCATTGGAGGTGCGAGATGCTGCAGAACGGCCTCTGCTGTGCTGGCCAACATCAAGAGCGGGAACTCTTCCGCGCAGCAATATCTCGGTTCTGGGCCACTGTGCTGACCGCTGTTGTTGGCTGACATCCACCGTCATCCTAATCATCGCGCTTTTAACTCGATCGGATGAGAAATGGATGGGTGCGGAGCCGAGCGTGCCTTCGTGACATTGCATCCTCACATCACATCGCACGCCGGCATTATTCATGGAGACACCGTTCGATGCACTCCCGCCTGCTCCTTCTGTGCTTGCTGTTACGTATTCTCTGCAGTAGCAGAGACCACGACTCCGCGTCTTACTGGCTTACACCGGTCACAAGGCCCTCACCCATCTCACTGCTAGGAACTCGGCGAGCTCCTAGCCCTCACCTCCGCTTTCCACGACCCCAACTCAAGGTGCGCCTGGGCGCACATCAGGTACCCGCCTTACGTCCGTCTTTTTCTTCGCCGTCAAGGATCATGGTTCACGGTACCTCATAGCCTCAAGTCGAATTTTCTTATACCCACCATATTGCTTCTTCGCGCGCCTTCACATGGCGGAATATGTCACTCATCATACGATGCTGCAAGACTAAATGACACACATGATGTACCACGCGTTTCGCAATTTGCGAAGAACAAAGTTTTCCTGGGGCGTTGGGTTGGGGCCAAAATGCTCTGCAACTCGCACCAACCCGCACCTCGTCTCTGGGGCATCGCAGTTGGCTACATCCCCAACACCTTGGCATGAAATATCAGCTTCCTCCACGGACTGAAAAAAAAATTCGCGAGACAAAATCTATACGAAGGTCCAAGCCACGGCAGCAAAAACAACACCCAGAAGCGTACACTACACCCTGCGCTGTCGTCCAAAAACGCACGGACACACAGAGTCCCCGTAAAGCGGAACACGATGCCGCGCTTGACGATAGAAATCAATACCAGATGCTGTAAAAGGCGCTGTGAGATGTGATGCCATGCAGCGCGCAGGCGTCCTCGCAGCATCTTTGCATACATATTAATGTACGCCAAAGTCTATTCTCCTTCCCATATATCCTACTGGATGGGCGTCGCATGGGTAAAATGTGCTGTACCACGTCGTACAATGTGTTCGTAAGCTGTTGGTTTGCAGGTGCCCAGGTAAGGTCCTGCTGGCCATCGAGATCGGAGGAGTTGAGAAGACGTTTGCCATGAAGGGAGCGGACGTGTGTATAGTGTACGCGCAATATATTGATGACTTCGTCGGCTGGGTAGGCGCTGTTCTCCGCCTTGGACGTCCCGTGGTCCTTAGAATAGATCGAGTATATTACTGATTCTCGTCATTGACATCTAGATCTTGCCAGACCGAAGATGACGACTACTAAGTGCTCTATCGGAGCCTAGAATGGAGGGAATCTACATGCAGCAGCAGCAAAGTCCACAGTATAGACAAAAAAGCCACCCAAAATCTACGTAGTACCGCTATGCTGAAGAGGAAAGCCACACAGTATATGTACAGAGTTAGGAAATACGACAATTGCGTGCTCTGTCGCTATATCTTCGCTTTCAGCTCTGGCGACAATATCCGGTCTTCTACCTTTCTCATCCACTTGTTTGTCTGCTCCGCGAGCGTGAGCGTCAATATCGTATGTGGCAAGATACGAGCCAGATGCGCAAAGTAGCCCTTGTAAACAGCCAGCAGTCCCTCAGTTTTGACGGTCCGATACAGGCAGTCGAACGCTGAATTGTATAGATTCCCCGTCTGGTTGTACATGCGCGACATGACGGTATCTGGAGGATGCATGACGCAGCAGACAACGAATCCACTTGCTGTGCTGCTGGCTATGTGCAACGGCATGCCTTCCTCCATACCAAAATGCTTGACCAGCCGCCTCTTCGCAAAGAAGTATGTGGGTAGCTGTACGGAGCTGCCAAAGCCGGTCCTGACCATTGCTGGTCCAACGCCTCTGTATAAGCCCTTGATGCCTTCTGATTTGTATATCTGGCTCAGACCGTCCACCGCGTTCTTGTAGTGATGCTGTGTACCGACTGGAAGGAAAGGCGAGTAAGACTGTAATCGCGTCTTGACTAGGAAGAAGGGCGAACCGGCTGCAGCACCTAGGATACCTGATGCTGCTCCTGAGAAGAGGTTGATGCCGAAGGATTGGTAGGTTGCATCTTCGTACACGGTGTTCGTAATGGTCTTGCGAATGGGCTCGTAGAAACCTAACCGGCAGCCGTTGAGGGTCATTTGGTAGATGTACTGGGCGCGTCAGCCGTCAACCTTTCGCGTCCCGTGCATGGCTCCAAAACATACGGCGCATCCCAACCCTCGCAACAGACCTTTCGGTCCTTCATTCTTCAATATCACTCCCACGCCGTGGAAGACGCCCTTGTATAACCGCGGTGCAGCTGCCTTTGACTGCAGTTCACCCTGAAGTTGTAACCGAATTTTGACGGTCTCGAAACCGTGTGTTACTGTGACCGCTCCGCAAGCCGCTATGCCTCCGGCAATGAAGGACCTGTAGTCGCCAATGATCAGCGGATGGGCTTGGAGGTATTTAGTACGCCCTGAAGCGCTCCTGGTATGCTATACATACCCTGTAGTTGTTGCCATTTTCTTCCGCTACAGCTTCACTTGCGATGCGCAAGGAACCCGCGCCTTTTCACTCTATGGATTATCGTCGCGTGTACTGAAAAGGGCGCGTGAAGACCTAAAATTCGGTGAATGGCGGGCGGCAATTGACTGCTTATGTAGCGGTGATGCTGATGAGAGCTCGGGTACCTATGGGAACTTTTTGGGAGTCCATGGAATTCCCGAACCAGAGTCCGATTCCGGCGCTGCAGGGCTCGCGTTTGCGGCTCAACTAAGAGCTGGCCCAAGCTCTCTTTTTCGACAATCCAGGTACGCGTTTGCGAATCCACGTCCAACCCCGCAATCTTGCGCCGTCGCGAAAGAGAAGCGTGTACGTCCTGGATGAGGATGAGACTGGACATCAGACGATATAGGTGACCGACCGAAGAAGCATGGCAACCGCGAGCCCTGCACCTGCGGCCCCGCCGCCTCCACAAGGACCGCCCACGCAGAAAGTGAGCGACGTCATAGCGAGCTTTCGGCCGTCAAGAGTGAGCTTCGATGCGTGTCCAGAATAATGTACTTGATAGCTAAAAGGTGACCAGCGCTTCAAAGCTTCAGACAGCAAGACGTCGGTGACTTCTCTCGACTTCGACGACACGGGCGAGCTTGCAATCGTAGCACGCGACGACGATACGCTGCAGATATACAACTGCAAGGAAGGCAAGCACGCAAAAGAATTGAAGAGTCAAAAATACGGTGTACATCTTGCGCGCTTCTCACATCATGCGCAGAGCATAATCTACGCCAGCACAAAGCTCGACGGTATGTTACTCCACGATGCGCTTCGACCTTGCCTGGCTGATATCTCTAGATTCACTACGCTTCCTATCCACTCACGATAACTCGTATATCCGCTACTTCAGAGGTCATACGGCTCCAGTGACTTCAATCGCGCTGTGTCCCTCCTCAGACACCTTCATTTCGTGCTCGAAAGATGACACTGTTCGATTGTGGAACCTCCAGTCACAGAACTACCAAGGGCTCCTCCGCCTCTATGGCGCCTACCTTGCCACATATGATCCATCCGCGAGCGTCATCGCCATTGGCTCCCCCAAAACCTCGTCAATCCTCCTCTACGATATACGCAACTACGATAAAGCGCCCTTCGCAACATTCGATCTGATCGAGCACGAACGACGATTTCTGGGTCAGAGTGGTGGTGACTGGACGAAACTTGAATTCACAAATGATGGCAAGAGCTTGGTAGTTGGCACAACGGGAAGTGGACACTTCGTCTTGGACGCATTCTCAGGCGAGCTGTCGCATTTCTGCTACCGCGACGCTGGCAGCTCGGGTCGCCTGCCACCAGTTGATGTCCCACAGAACTACGGCGACGTAGCGATCGATGGCTCGAGACCAGCTCTTGGACAAGGCGACGTGTGTGTGACGCCAGACGGGCAGTACCTCCTTGGGGGCAGCGGGCAAGACGGTCTCCTTGTCTGGGATATCTCGCAGCAGCCTTCTGGAGACAATTTGTTGCGACCGATGGAGCGTCTTCCGGGTCATGGAAAAGCAGCGATTGTGGGATACAACCCGAGGACGAATCTGCTGGCGACTGCGGATAGGGATCTTTTGCTGTGGCAGCCAGATCCAGATCTTATGTTGTAAGCTTGCAGAAGAGGCTGAACGAAGCATTGGGTAGATGAGATACTAATAGCGCTGTGAAGAGATATACAGATGTCGGACCAGCTCTCGGAACAGCTCCAGCGCAGCAAGATTTAGATTCGCGTAGTCAAAGTCCGCACAGCCAAAAGTATTCGCGAAGTCAAAGTTCGGAGACCTTTTCGAGTAAAGGGAACATGTGTGCAAAGGGCGTCAGGAGTGTGAAGGCATACTCGGCCGTTTATCGAACCTTCAGCCTTGTAGAAGGCACTTAGGAACCGGATCAAAGCAAGGAGTCTGACGGCATTGAAAGTGGATATAGAATTATCTTCACGTGGTATCTACGAAGCAATGAACAATCAGTTGACACATCCAAGTTTAAATCTTCCGACGTCTTTGATATGGTATCAAACCCATAGCCTTTTGAACTCCGTAAACTATGCTGAAGTAATTCAGTTCCCCCTCCAGCGCTTTCACCATTACTCGTCATCTTCCCACCCTTCTGGCACGAAACCAATTGGCTTCGGTCTCCACAAGCCAACCGCTTTCCGCGGTCCGCACTGCTTCTCGGGCTTTTCTGCTCCTGCTCCTGCCCTTTCTGTCTCCGTAGCTAGTGATGTCTCCGTAGCTAGTGATGTCTCAGTCGCATCGCGCTCTCCCACCACTTCCCCAGTCCCGGTCTCTGTACCCGCGTCTCCTTCCTCATCCTTCGCCGCATCCAGCAAAGCGCGCCACATCTCCCTCCCGGACCCTACATCCCCGACCGACAACATCGACCCCGCGAGTCGTAGATTCCAGTGCGTAGGTTCCGTGAAACAGCGTTCTAGCATCTTCTCCATAACCTGCCTCTGCGTTCTGCCTTCTCGTTTCCACTCCTTGGACGTCGCGATGTGGAGAAGCCATTCGTACATAGCTTGCCTGACAGGATCTTGCTCGATATCCTGAAGGTTCTCGGTCGGTGAGGTGTTCATGATGTTGAAGATCTCCTCGCTTAGGAGGTGGAGAAAAGATGGGTGTTGAGAGGTGAGATTTGACAGGAAAGGCGTCCAGATCAGAAAAGCGCCGGACATTGTAGAGCCTATTTTCTTATCGTTTGGCACGATCATTTTCTCGTCGACGAGGAGCTGGACTAAGATCTCCTCGCCGGCTGTAACATTGCCACAGATCTCGAGGTAAGAGGTAGCAGCGGTGGTCGCGGCTCTTGAGGTGGATGTGCCGGCTTTGGAAGGCTTCTTCTGGGATTTGATCTCGAGTTTGCGGTCGCGGATGTACGTCTTCAGAAGCGCTTGGATGGCCGTCTTGATCGAGTTCACATCTACATCGCCTGCTCCTGCGCTTTTCTGAGCCGCGAAGGCGTTGTCGAGTTGCGACCAGTACCATTCCCATAGCCAGTCAAGTGATTCTTTTGCTGTTCGCTTGAGTTCAGCGAGGGTTGGGAGGTGGCGGTGAACGATGCTGTGGCGTGTCTCTAGGATGTGTGTTGGAAAGTCCAAGAAGGAGGATTGGAGATGGGAAGGGAGCCATGAGGGGCGGGAGCGTCGAAGTTCAGTAGATGTGTCTGTTATTCCTGTTGCGAACCTGGATTTGGTCTTAGATAGGTCGAAGGAATATAAGGTACCGCATGTTGAATGTTGAAATAAATGAGATACTGGTGAAGAACGAAATGGCTCGACATCTAGTAGAAACAGGACTTGAGAAGGGAAGTGAATGAGAATGAGAGCGATCGGAAAGTTAAAATGTGAAAGTCAAGCACCTACCTCGCGATCGCTGTGGCATACAACAGCTTCACACTCTGCGGTGGCAAGAAACCTCTCTCATCCTGAACCACAGCATCCACAAGATCTGCCGTGCTTTCTAACAATAGCGGGATCTCATTCTTCCTGACTTTCCATGCTAATATCTATCCTCTCATCAGCCCTCGATCTCACTACGCAGATGCTGTCGAAGCTTGGTCTGGTCAATATCGTGACAGCAGATGATGAGTGGCAATCTCTTACCTTGTTGACAGCGGCTTCCCTCTTGTCCTCGCCGCCGCTTTCTGGCCGCCAATATAGTCGTCGTCTGAGTTCTAGAAGCTCCGAATTATCGCGCCACGGCGTGACTACGAATCGTTGCTGCATTGCACCCAAGTGCGCGTATTAAGAATGCATCAAGCTTCTCCTCTAGAAGATCAGCGTCTATCAGCCATCTGTATCGGCGGTACCGCGACAAATCTCGAGTTCGGTAAAAATAGCACACACGTGAGTTCGCGATAGTCTCGGAGCCAGCAAAATTCCATCTCCGAGCCAAACTGTGCAGCGAATCACAGCGCGAGGCCGTCTGAGCAGGGGACGTAAAAATCTCCAGCGCCCCTCAACACCACGGTTCCAGAATAAGTGCTTCGAGACCCGACTCTAGGTCTTGCAAGCCACGCTACAGTAGCGACCACGAGCCTTAACCACGAACCGAACTTTCGAGGCATACGCGATCTATACGCTAACTAGTAAGACTCTCACTCTGTAGCTGACATACGGAGCTACCGCCTTTTCGCACGACAGGAAAGTCGGCCGACTAGCGACAGTCTGACCGAGTGATCTGGGCTAGTGAGTCTGCTCGACACTGATCCTGTCATGCCATGCCAACGGTCGCCGAGGGTGGCATGCTAGACGCGGAGGTGGTCTGATACCTCCGATTTAACAATGCGAGATGAGAGGCAGGCACTGGCTGATTGAGGTTGAGTCGGGTCGCATTTGCTAAGACTGACTACATGAGTTGGCAACAAGCCTAGAGGACTACACACATAGCACGGCAGTTGGAGAAGAGTAAGAGGTTGCGTGACTGTGACGTTGTCATCGTATTATCTCATTGTATGTTGAGATGTGAGACTTGCGTCTCTACTACTGTAGCTATTTATTGCTGCGACTCAGGCAGCTGGCACTTGTTTTAGTCGTGCTTGCGCATTAGTCGTAAGACATACGTATATGTTGTCGGATAATGTATCCGACCGTGTTGCAAGAGCAAGAGCGGTGTCTCGTTGCTTGCGCCAATGAAGGCATGGGGGTATCCTGTTCCTGTACCCTATATTTTTGCTTCCAAGAAGAGTCGCTAGTCCATATACCATGCTCGCGTAATCGTATCCCGTGTGTCCAAAACAAACCCAAACACCGCGCTATGCTTAACAAAATGAAAAGTTTTCAAGAATAGATCGAAGGGTGGTGGTTGGATTGGGGTCAAACATCTCTTGTTTGGGAGTGCAGCCCAATCACAACCAACCATATCCCAGACCAGCGTCCCGCACTGGCACTGAAGGCTGCTTTAGCTGATGAAACCACCACTCCTTGGTGTAGCTCTCATCTTCGTCATCGTTGAAGAAGAAACTCTGGCCCTCCTTATTCTCCGGCATCTGCGGTTTGACGGCATCTGCTGGTGGTGTTGTCTCTTTCGGGACGACGGGTTGTGGTTCGTCGACGCTGCCGTCGTCGGAGCTTGCGTCATCCTCGTCTTCGTCCCCTTCCTCGGGTGGTTGCCATGTCTCTTCGAGCTTTAGCCCTTTGCCAGTACTTTCGGTGAGAGCCCAGCCGTGTGATGATTCAGGCATATCGTAGAGACCCATCCCAACTAGCTCTTTCCCTGAATCTTCCATCTCTTCATCTTCGTTGTTGTCATCCTCTGTTGAAGGGTGTTGGATAGGAAGGAAGTCCGTTGAACCATGTTGTGAAGGGGTGGCTTGTACTTGTGTCTTCTTCGCCCATTCTGATAGATACCATGGCATGTTTTCGGTGGCAGGCGTTGAGTAAGCAGACATGGTGTACGAGGGTTGCTGAGAGAGAGATTGCCAGCTTCCATCAGAAGATCTTGAGCCTCGATTATTCTCGAGATGCCCGTTTTCAAAGGTTGGGAAGTTCTGCATTTGCTCGGGGTGCATTGAACTGCGTGCAGAAAGCGAGTAAAAATCAGAGCCGTGCGCAGAATTGCGTGAGGAGGCGAAGTTGTGCCTTGTCCAGTCGACGGGAGAAGTCTGCTCTACTAGGACGGAGGATCGAGACGGAACATGGAATTGTGCAGAGGCAGGGTGCCAGCTCATGGGACGTGACGATCCTGTTTGCTGCTCAGAGTCCGGTTCTTCTGTCTGGATGCCAAACATCATGTTGTAGTGGTCGTCTAGGGTGGCATATCGCTTGGTTCCCGACGTGGTCTTCCTCCTTTCGAGAAGTCTCGGGCTGTTGTGGTTGCTCCGGGGCTTCTCGATGCGAGACGAACGTTGACTGCTTGAGCTCCTCGAGGCCTGGCGCGTGGACTGTGTCGTCGACATTGGCAGAGATCGGTTGGTTATGTCGTATGGAGAGAGTGTGGATGTCATGGTGGGCAATGACAGTATGGTAATCCAAGATAGTTCAGGTGTGGGTGTCAAGTGGGAGAGATGGTCACAATAGTACAGTCAGACCTGTAGCATTCAATCTGGGGGACATTTGGATAGGTATATGGAATGGTGTGCCAAGAGATATAGACAGATTGGGAAGGAATGGTTGGGCTTTGGGGTCAACCAGCTACCTGGCGGCACAAGTCATGGTGGCGCGCCAGGAGGATGCCAGGACGAACTCAAGGACTACTAAGAAAGGAATAGATGCAGACAAGAAGCGGATGATTATTGAATTTACGGGGCTATAAGGGATAGGCTTTGTGAAGGAACGGCGTCGTGACAACCAGGCCGAGTGGCACGGCTGGAACGCGGGCAGGAGCTGATCAACGACAGCTTCAAGGATCGTAGCCGACGAAAAGAAACGCCAGGAAGAATTGTGAACAAATCACAAGGGTACAAAAAAGGACCTTGGGCGCGCGGGTATGTATCATGGCGCAACGGAGATCCGTGCTGCGCATGTTGGCCGGTTCGTGGAGACAGGCAAGGGAAAAGTCAACCACCGCGACGATGATGCCAGTCTGTGATAGTGCGACTAGGCTGCGGGACGTACTCACGGTGCGACTCAGCTGGGCCACCAAGGCCGGGGCTTGGAGTGTCGTGTGCATGGGGGATGGGCCGTCGAGGCGGTCAACTAGCCCTGTCCGTCCATGTTGGACGAAGGAAGAAAGGGACGGTGCAGCGCAGGCGATGGTGCATATGGCCTGTGAAGCACTTGGGTCATCATATGAGGCACAGCGGCCAGCAGCGCGATGCGAGGCCACGTTTAGCCGCTTGATCCAGCGGTGCATAATTTGCTAGAAGGTGTGCCGGGCGAACGTAGGAGGACGCCAGGCCAATCGTCGGGGGCAGGCCAGCGTGATACACGACAATATCGAGGGGGTTTAAGGGCGACAGCGGCCGGAAGGGGTGCAATTCAGCAAGATCTCGTGTCGAACGGATCCAAGGGCCCAGCCAGGGGGTCGCTTTGGGGGGTCAAACTTTGGCGGATGCAGTAGTTTCGGAAAGAGTGGAATCAGCGAAAGCGAGGTTGGCATGCCCAGCGCCAGGCCAGCAGGAGGCAGATGTGGTGGTGCGCTACTGCGACTGCGTACCACTCCTGGCAGAGTCACCGCCGAGCCACCCAAAGGGCAGCCAGTTACGAGGCCCGCCGCCCATCTCCCTAGGCGGCTCATGGGGAGTACGCTTGGTGCCGCCTGGATGTCATGGGCCAGCAGCTTGGTTTGCCGGCCTGCACGCGCGATCTGGGGCCTCGCGGGAGACGCAGCGCAGCGGTGATTCGCCTGAGCGAGCCGAACGGCTTTGCCAGGCTTCCAGAAATCGACCTGCAGCCGGCGCCATCCCTGCCCCGGGCGAGCGAGGGGTGACGAGGGCTCACAGGGCGATGCGGTCGACGATGCACGCCGATGCAGCATCAAAGTTGCGCCCGGGGTTGTCACCAACGGCAGCGCCGCAACGGAAATTGCTGCAATCAGCGCGCTGCATTCGCCGTCCACCACGCTGTGCTTCCTTCAGCCTCGCGCCTGGCGGAGGCCTTAAGATGAGCACAGCAGCAGCCGCCTGCCCCTCATCGCGATGCTGCGTACCCTTGGCGTGGGAGGGGTTGCTCCATCACCGCGGATTGCGCCTAATGCCCCGGCTGGGAAGTCTGCGTCGAGTCTCCAGCATCCCTGCGGCAGTTAGGCAGCGCCGAGAAAAAGCACGCAGAACCTCTGCGCTGGTGGAGACTGGCTCTGAAACGGAGCGAAGGACACCAGCACGTTCAAACTTTGCGAGCATCGCAGCATGCACGCTCCAGCCTCCACCGAGCCACCGGCGTCGTCTGCGGAATTTGCTAGGAGAGCCACTCAACAGGCCGTCGCCGTCGGTGAGCGTGTTCAGGCACACGGCAATACTCCGTAACGGGGGATGACAAGCTGAGGATGGCAAACCGCGCGTTCATCACTTGGCTGTTGACCAACCCTCACCACTCGTAATAATTAGACAACATATGGCCGGAAATCCGAATCTTGACGCCTGGCCCGCCCAGTGAAGGCCTTTTGCCGCTTCGATAATCGTGAGGAAGGTCATGATTGATGGACGCAATAATAGAGATCGTCCCAGACAATGATGGCAGCCTGATGGTCGCCCATGCAACGCGTCCGGTCCCATAGGGCCTGTATAGAGGCCACGGAGGTTGCAGCAGTCGCCACTGAGTACGGCGCAGAAGACCACCGCTTGTGACAAAGCACCTTGCAGTTTGTCGCCGATTGTTGTGTTCAAGGGGTCGTAGTCCCGCTATCGAGATGAGAAGGAGCCGATCCAACAGAACGCAGCATGGACGGATTCGCTAACGTGAGCCACAAGAGCCGTCTGAGGCTGCTTTTGAAGAACAGCCAAGCATGTCTCTCCCCACGGTGACCAGGCTCGAAGCGGCAATACCGTTTTGATAAGTCGATAACGAGAAATCCCCGGGGCGGTGGCTCGAGCGATGCAGCCGAAGCGCCGATAGACCTTGGCTGTCGTCCCGCCTGAGTGATCGACAGCGGTCGCGGGCACAGATGAACAATTTGGCGATGGTCCAAACGCGCCGGGTCATGCCAGGGGGCTCGTGTCTTGTCGCCATCTGGAGAAAGCGGGCCAGCAAATGCGTTGTGCGGAAACCAAATTTGAGGTCGTGCATGGATGACCGCACCTTCACCCTCGCGATGCACCGTCGACGTTCGCTTGGCGAGCTTCTGGTGCCGACTGCCTCGTGCTGACGCAATCCAATAAAAGAGGCCAATGACAATACCTGAGACGTCGCTGCTCGCTGGAAAATGCGCTTAATTGTGTCGGGCAGGTCCGCAGTTGAGGAGGTGCAAGAACACAACCACAAACGCGGCTCTGATCCACACCCACAAAGACTCAGTCGCAGGTTGCCGTTGGCCGCAGGGACTGGCCTTGAGCAAGTTTGTGGACTGCAGGACGCGTCCTTGAGTCGTATCGCACTTCCTATGAACCAGCATCCCGCGCATCACACGGTCGGTCAAAGTGCAGCTAGTCGCTCCTGAGGGGTGATTGCATCGCGACGTACTACTTTGTGCATCACGAGACGAATATGTACGTTGCTGTCAGCATCGGGCCGTGAACCTTGCCTCTGGGTGCTCCATTCTGTGCACTGCAGTACGTGTGGCGTGGAGGCGGAGCTGCCGTTCTCTCATAAATGCCTGCATCGTTATCGGATCGCGCTCTCTGGATGCTGGACGCTGACCGACATGTCTCTCAACACAGCAGGTTTGAGAGGACCAACGCACACCGGGAAGCCACAACGCTATCAACGCCTTCGTACTAGTCGCAAGTGACCCAAGTTGTGAAGGACACCAAGCCGTGGTTTCAGCAGCGCCTCCAGGATCTGTTGGCCAGCAAACTGCACGCGCTGGGGCTGGACGACTGTTGATATGCGTAGAGCCAAGCGTTAGCTTTCTGACAGCCTCAGCCCGGCAATCTGCAGCACGGGAAGGAGGAAACCTTAATGACGTCGCTCCGTCTGTTCCACGAGATGAGTGGGTCTTAACGTGGCGTCGCGTCGTAGAAAAGAAATGGAAGAATCAAAATTGCTGCAGCATAAGCGGCTTCGTCTACGACGGCTCATCTAACAATATCGGCCCATAGCTGCCGCTTGCCACCCTTTGCAACCCATTGCAGCATGTTGTTTGCTTCAGGTATGCCGCTCGCGCTGGCTGAAGTGGAATCTGTGTGTGAGCAGCGGCATCTGATGACAGCCGTGCAAGGATCTAGGTTTCAGTCCGAGAGAATTGATCGCAGCCGCTTTTCTCCGTCACCAAGGTCGCACGAATCCAATGCAGGCTGGAAGCGAAGGTAGCAGGGCAGATGCTTAATTTGGTTGGGCCGGCAGCACTGTGGATGCAGACGATCCTCGCTACAAATGACTCTGCCTCCTGTACGTTCTAGACTCAGCGTGAATGTGTCAAACGCTGATTCTCACACACGGCGGGCAGCCGGCTGCTTTACCCAGCCATAACCCTTACCTAGACATGGACTGGCACCGCATGCATATCGGTAGTCGTCGAGCGCTTCTCGCAGCCTCCTACACCACGCTCTAGCTCTTGACTCAGCAGCTTGTGTCGCCTAGGTGATTGATGCCTTTGATGTTACTTGATCGGCGCCGAATCGGGAAATCGACGAAGTCTTCTCTTAGTTCTTCGCTGTGCATGCACAGATGCTGGGATGAAATGCTTCCTGGTCAGGTGCCCCCTCTGTGAGAAGCTGCGTGAGTCTCGGCTCGCCTGCGCAAGCGATGACAGCCAAAGATGAATAGGGCACAGATCGGAGGTATTCTCATCAACACAACCAACGGAGAACCGTGGAACAAGCAAGCCCGTCACGCCCGACGGAGCTGCGGCAACGTGGAGTGCAAACTCGTGTTGCTGCTGACCTGCGACCACGAAGGATACCTCGACTAGCGGGGCGCTGCCAGCCAGCCAGTCAGGGGGCAGCAAGCACAGCCTATGCAACGCGAATGGATTCTGCAATTCCGGCGTCTGCGGAAACCACGTCTCATCCTTCGGCTCTTTTCGTGTAGCTTCCAACTATACGACTCCGCGCAGTGTTGCAGAACGCGAGAGCGGCTCGTAATAATTCACATTTGTGATGGTCTCGTACGAGGCGGCCACGTCGTGACAGTCCGTGCCTCTGACTCTCGATGCAACTGCGTTGTTCGGTGAGTCGATCTGTTCAGCGGGGCTCTACCATCCATGTCCCTTGGGTCTATGCAAGGTCAACCTGACCTCCAAGATACGAATAAGGGTCACTTCACTGTCACTTAGGAGCACCGGAAAATGCAGGCTCCGAGTAACACCTGGCGTTGGTCTTCGCTCACTTGCTGCCGCTCGATATCATCCGGTGATAGCAAGGTACGAAGTACCTGATTACGCCCAGCTAGCTTATATTTGCCTTCAGCTTTCGATGTCTGTTGTAGATCAATGCAACAGAGGATTTCAGGACCACCTATGAGCAGGGGATCGAAACCCAGCGGTTGACGGTCCAAATGGGTACAGCTTAGCATATAGCGCAGGCTGTGTCTAGTATTGTCCTTGATCGTTCAAGGCAATCGCCGAGGTCGGATCACTTTCACCTACATTGTGCTTACCCTCCTGTGGTTACACCATCCCTTTTAGCGCTCTGTGACCCTATCCTGCGTTTGGGGAAGTGTAGTCCGGCTTAGCCTGACCACGCCACACTTTACAATTCCCGCCTACTCTGGAACTGCATGCCCAAGGCGTCTTCGCTTGTCCGTTTTCCAGTGCTCATATCGCGGCTTGTCCCTGCCTGGCTATCTTCATGCACGATTCCAAGTTCCAATTGACATTGACTCAGTGCCATTTGCAGATCCTGGTGCAGCAAGAAGGGCGAGTTTAATCAATACGAAGCCATCGGATTCGCATGCGTCACACATGGACACTGTTCTCAGTCCAACAATCAGTCCATCCGGACTGACGCGCTTACGAACAGCTCGCGAAGCTGCCTCAAAAGAAAATACGTACACGGGATCCATTATGCGCCTCCAAGGCCTTCGAATGCCCCAACAGCTCTTCCTGCCGTCTCACCAACATAAACTCCTCCAGGCTAAATCATGCTTCCGGGCTCCACGTCGATCTCTTGCAAGCGGGCCATGCGCATTGCTGACGGCCACCTTCTTTGCTCTCATCACTCTGTGTCACAGCTGCGATAGATTTGCTACTCCAATTGCCTAGCCCCCTGCAACACCCAAGCTGTGGGGACCCCAGGCCCAACGGCTATTTTTGGTTGGGATCCCTTCGGATATGTAACAGCACAATGCTTTCGTCCGACACCCGACATTTACCCTCTCAGGCACCTCCAGAATAAGCTGTCAGACCCCCGGCGATGACCGTTTTCCATCAACCCTATCCCAACCGGATGGTTCAACATGTTGTCTCTGACATGGATCGGTGCGGTCAATTAATCCGTCCACAACCGCCTTGTTGACTGGCGCTTTACGCCGCGCATCCTGGGGGACCATAACTTACCCGTTTCAAACAGACGGCACATTATGACTCTCTGATCAGTAGGACAACTGTCGCACAGAGATGTCGGTGTTTCATTCTATGGTATAGTTCCTTTGCATTTCTTTTGATCCGCTCCCTGCTGCATAACACCTTGGATGTTAAGCGTTGCTCGAAGGTTGCCCACCAACTTTATCCCGCGGATGCATCGCCATGCCGTCAGCATTATCCACGGTACCTCAAAAGGATTCAAAGACTCAACCTTTTTCAAGGTCAGACGCATACGCTGTCATGCGGGGGCGTTCATCAGCCTGGGTGCTTCCTCAGTGGCGTCTGATCACAGAAGGTGCAAGACACACTCTTAAGTTTGCTTTATCGGGAAACTCTGGCATCACTATGGATTCAACTTCGATACATTGACAATATGCGTCGGTCACATCCTGCCTTGATTCACCTCGGACCTGGCATCCGGATTGCATCGTATCGCTTATCTCACGCTTTACCTCAGGCACGAATGCTCCTTCCCGAAATGTTCGAACATCATTCCATTACACCAATTCAATATATGCACCCTTTCCTTAAGATACCACCTGACGACAGACACATGCCGCTGTCGATTTCACTCAATAACCTTACATTATTAACCAGGGATGGGTCTTGGATGAGATGCCCATCACCACAGCGCGAGTGCGAGAGCGAACATCCTTGCACCAGGCAGTCCAGCGCCACCGGCCTTGTCGTAACGCTCTCACAGATTTGCACCTCGATACGACGAGGCACTTTCTTCAGAAGTGACATCCATCGGAACTGACATCGGGGCTGCTCCAAGGCCTACTCAGCAGCCCTGCGCCACGTGTTTCCCCGTTCGGAGTCCGCACGAGAACAGCAACTCCAACATCCAACGCCCATGCTGCGCACGTCCTGTGGGATCCGGATCGCACTTGATGTCGTGAAACCAGTCAGCCTACACGAAGGATGTAGTTGATGAGACTGTTTTCAGATAGCGTCAGGTCGGCGAACGGGAAGGACCGCTTCCTGTGGCGGCTTACTGCGACCTCTCAAGATAGAATATGCTGCGACGGAAGGCCTCGAGGTCTCAAGAGGAAGGTAGGTCGTTATTTTCTTAGAAGAATGTTTCAACATCATCAAATCCTCTGCGCCTACGGTACGGGTGCGTATGGGTCCGTCTGCGCATTTACCTTACTCTCAGTCCGTCGCCTACGCCTTGAGCGTCGTCGCATCGCTCCTTCAGTCAGTCTTCGTCATCGCGAGCCGTCTCGACGATCTGGCGTCACCTCCCCGAGCAGAGTTCCATTACTATCCAAGCGATGTCGCGAGATCGACATGAGGGGCGAAGAGTAAGCATATGAAGGACCGGCGCAATATTCGGGAGTCGATCACGGAAACATACGTCCGGTGCTCGAACGTCATTGTGCTTCTCAACAACGAATATCACCGATTACGATAATGTGTTCGCGCAGTAGGGGCATAGTGCGCGTCGAAGATCTGAGTTGTTGATCAATGTCGTCAATAACTTTGCGCGCGGGTGGGCGGCACTGCCATACTTCCTGGGTTACATCGTATCTTGTTCATATTTTCAGATAATCTTAGATCGAAATTGGAACCTGTGCTAGAGGATAGCGATGATCAGTGCGTCGCCTTACCTCTGCATGCGGCGATCGAGAAAGCCCTCATTTAGATAGTGACGGCGCTCTCTTAGATATCGCGAGTCTTGAGAAATGTGACGCTTCCTCTACCTAGGTAATTTGTGATTGTTGATCGACCATGCTTGGAAACCCCATTTCCTCGCCCTTGAGCTAGGTGCCCTCACATGTTCGAGAGGTTCTGGAAGAGGGTAATGTACAGCTCAATTCACTACGCCATGGACGATCTATGCATGATTTTCTATCTCACCATAATAACAACAGTTGCTCTTCTTGTCAGTTTACGTCGTGACAACTCGGCGCTATGACGGGACTTCATGTCGTCGACCTGTCAATGGATCGCGCAGTTGCAATTGGCGCAAAACTGATTGTTCAAGAAGCCAAAAGATCTATATCATTCAACTATCAGACACTATCTCTTCAAACTGTCTACCCTCAACCCCACCTCGATCCCAATCCACACCTTCCCATCCCTCAAACACACTCTTAGCTGCCACTT
Organism: Lophiotrema nucula; assembly: GCA_010015825.1. Classification (NCBI taxonomy): domain Eukaryota; kingdom Fungi; phylum Ascomycota; class Dothideomycetes; order Pleosporales; family Lophiotremataceae; genus Lophiotrema; species Lophiotrema nucula. Next base: position 501,560 of record ML977334.1, read on the forward strand.
CCTTTCCTCGCACCTCTGCTAATCTTACGACCCGAAAAGCCCCATCCACAGCATCCATCAACGTCCTATTGTTACTTCTCATGACATTGTTACTGACTGCCTGCAGTGATCTCGGGATAATGCCTTGTAGCCACCACAAGTTAGGTATGAGACGCAGAAACGCGAACCACCAGGCAATTATGACCAATGCTCGTGGCTCGCGACTCCGCACAAGAGCGAGGAACTCAGGCGTCAGGAAAGTTGGAAAGACGATCATCCGAACGTAGACGTCGGGGGTGAGATGGAAATAATAGAGGGACAAGAAAATAGGTGAAAGCGCGTGTATGACTGGTAGCAATGTCGAGCGATGCATATCAATCGGCGCCGATGGACTCGGAGGCGGTGGGTCGACGAGGCTTCGGAGTAGGGCAAGAAGAGGTGGTGGGAGGAAGGCCGGTGCTGGAAGTTGCCAACTGTAGCCGCGACCCTCTTTTGTGACGCCCATTAACCTCTGTGGAGTGAAGGGTAAGTCCGACATGTCGAAGTCCTCAGGAGACGGCGCCCGAGGCTTGTTGTAGGTTGCTGGTGGATTTGGCCAGCCTGGGGTCGCGCCAAGGGGGCCGACTTGAGGGACATAACGAGGATCTGGTGGTTGAATGGTCGGTGGTGGAGGTAGTGTACGTATCTCGCGTTTGAAGAGTGGGAACACAGCTAAGTCTTCTATTCCCTGAGACCACTTCAATCCGGCCAAGATACGGATCCCTTGGGTCATGATGAAGTATTGAGAAACCCAGGTCAACACTGTCTCGTCGCTACAGGGCAGATCAGGCGGAGGCACCATGACCTGAGCAAGCAACGATGTCACGAGAAGCGACTCGTAGTCTTCGTTGGCGATACTTTGCAGGGCCTTGTTGTATGCTGCAAACATCTTTGTTCGGTACGTGGTCGCCATAGCTTCAAGGCGCGGAGACGGCTGCAGCGTGTTCCAATGAGCAGCAGAGATGCTCAAAATACTGTAAAGCAGCCATGGCTTGGCGACTCCAATCTGAGGCAGCATGTCACGGTTGATACTGTGAACTAGATCTTCTTCCCGGACAGTTACGTATCGCCACGTGGACGTCCTGTAATGGTTTAGAACCTCTAGGTCGAAGTTATCAAGCTGCCCAGCAGACGTGACGGCCGCTGGGACCAGGGCTGTGGGAGATTCAAATAACACGTCGAAGTCTTCATCTCCGTAGAACCCTTCATTAGAGAAGGATGAGTTCGAAGCAGAGCTATCAGGCGACCGCGATGTTGACGATGATCCTCTCGCCTCTTGTGGGTACACGCATTCTAGCTTTCGAAGCGCACAGTAAGCGCATTGTGGTAGTCCCTCATCGCACTACAAGAATTAGTTAGGCTAGTTGTAAACCTTGAGTAGAAAAAGAGTATTACTTTGACCTTCTTACGCTTGCAAGTCAGACATCCTCCTTTTGATTTCCTGTGTGGCCTTTTGCTCACGAAGCCGGCGGATCGACGAGTCATCTGGCACAAATTTGGTTACTATGCATTCTTCGCCCTTGGATGTCCTCCCAAGCGACGTGAATGCGCGCCGCACTCGCTGAAGATCTCGAGTTGAAGATGCGAGGTTCTGTGAATGAAAGATCCCTGGCCCAAATTAGGCAAGGTTGAAGGAGTTAGCGAGATGTCATTGCGTCACCACTTTGCAGGCCTGCAACCAAAACTTCTGCCGTTGGTATAGCAGATGTGTTCTATCATGGTTACCTAGGTAATGCTTAAAAAGATATCGTCGCCAAGAACTGTTGACGGAAATGGAAACGCTTGCGAATGTCCTGACCAAACCCCTGTGCTTCAAATGCTGACGTACGACCAAACAATGCACCCCTTCTACGCAGACTCCATAGCCAGTCCTTCAGAATCCGATTGGCTCAATTTCCGATTCTCCTGCGGTACATACTTTGTCGGTTGAAGTACCAACAGCAAGACCAGCACAATCACCATAAGTGTCGTATCGAAGACGTAAAGAGTCCACTCATGCGCGATCAGATAAGCCGCATTTCCCATGGCATACTCGATCAGACGGAATGTACATCGTGCCAGAACCAAGGAGCTGACGGTGTACAATATCCAGAGTATCTTCCTCCACTCGTCGGACACAGGCGCTACGGTGCCACGACGTGTTTGTCTATTCATACGAATGTGAAAGTCGGTTGTGAAGACGAGGAAGGTGATGAAAGTTGCGACTTGGAGAGCGAGTCCCGCGATAACTATCTTTTCGCCTGCAAGGGCGAGTTCGAGTTGCATCGTGCCCATGATACTTGCACCTAAATGTCGTTAGCACTTCGTCTCCTCGAACTGGCAATCCGAGTACATACCAAGGCCTTGCAAGATCAATGTGCTGACATCTGCACCCACGAAGAGTCGTGTGCACCACTTCGGCTTGATCAGTGATACCTCCTCCCCACCAGATAGTCTAATGGTTCTCCCTAGCATCATGTAGATTGTCGCAGCGAAGAACAGTGGTCCAATGAGGATGAAGATACCCTGAATAATGAATGGTGCCCAGGATTCGTTATCGAAGTGTGATGCGATTCGAGCAGCGTAACCGACAACTTCGCCTTGTATATTCGTTAGTAAACGATATCGCTAGAGAGGTCCTTATTGATGTACTTACAAATTGTCCCGATGACGATCCATACGATTATCTTCTTCTTCGTCCTCAGCAGCTGCCAGAGATGGAGGCCAGCTAGAATGGAGAAGATAACTATGGATATTATGGGGCCGATCAAGGATGGAACATAGCGGTACATCTTCCAATCGAAGGTCTTTTCGGCCATGATGAAGGGTAATGTCGCGTTTACGCTTCTCAAGGTTGGCAATATAGAAGAGTATGAGAGATTTAGATGTAGAACTTTTGAGAAAGAACGGTCAAACTGAAGGTGAGGATAGTAAGAACAGCAAGAAAAGGAAATGCACTGTAGATATATACCATCCAGCGAGACATGCCATCATTGCACAAGCCTTGGTGTCAAGAGTTTCGCATTCTACATTGCGGCTCGCAATCGCTTAACTACCTACATCAAGGCGAGTGCGAGCACATGGGAGACCTTGATGGCATATAGTATTCGAAGCTAGGCTCTCATTACGTAGGCTTGGTAGTGCGTTCCTTTCGCATTCTGAATGTTGGTCTGAGCTTCGGCGCTAAATTCGCATTCGTGGATTCAGCCAATCAGCGTCGGCTTCAGAGGATCGCTGGATTGCTTCTAGTTGCGATCTCGTTGTAGTTTGATATTGCACATAGATCAAGACGGAGCGAATGGTATTTCTGTATATTATGATCAGTAGCAAGCTCATCGAACCCCTCTTTCAAGAATAAGGCACGTATATCCTGTGATGGAGCCTGGAATCAAGTGAAGGCGAAAGAATCTACGACAATTGCAGACGGAACGAGAGTGAAGGACCGAAAGTCAGATCGTTCGGCAGAAAGAGATGCAATTGATCCACTGGAAACATCGCTGAGCATCCTCTGGGAACGTCCTGGCTGGCGTCGCGATGACCACAAAAATACCAAGTAGTTCAGCAGGGTCTACTCATGACAGCGATCTCGACCGCGCACTTCGAATCACGAGGTATTGACCTTCACGGCAATAAGTCGGAGGCTGTCCTTTAAGAACGGAAGAGGCATCGAAAGATGGTAGCGTCGTGGGAGTCTTGAGCTTGTACTGAGAGCGAATGTGTGCGGTAGAATTCGATACGAGTTCCTCTGCTTCCCTCCCACTACTCTTTAAAGTCAAGCCATAGGAATATCTCAGCTATGGCGCACATCTATAATAAAAGTTACCTTTCCAGACACTCCCAGCTCTTGCGCTGATGCGATTCGACCGACCGATTTAGAGAGAAAAGAAACGACTAGAATACCAAACTTTGCAGTAAACTGACAGTAACTGTTACTTAAGAAGAAGCCAGCGGCTGCCTGTGAATGCGGCATGAAACACTGAGGAAACGGTGTCTTCAGAAGAAAGTGGTCGTGAAGAGAAGAGCCGCCTTTCAGGGATGAAGCTTAGTGGACGCGGGCGCCAAGAATTTTAGCACACAACACCGTGGCCGCATCCACGAGCTCAGTGCGGACGACCCCCTCCCCTTCTCATCGCTTCACTTGATCCTACAACACCGCGTTTGACTCTCTCCGTCTCTTTTGTCTTCCTCTGGGAGTTTCCAACCGCAATCATGAGCGGCTGTAAGTACTTTCGCACCCAAATGCTGCGCAGCGCACGCTGTTCCGCAAAATAATTCCGCCGAGCATCACTAACATCTCGATGCTGTGTAGTACGGTTCCTCGACCTTGTCAAGCCCTTTGTACCTCTCGTCCCCGAGATCCAGCTTCCAGAAAGCAAGGTGCCCTTCAACAACCGGCTAGTATGGACTGGTTTGACGCTGCTCGTCTTCCTGGTGATGAGCCAGATGCCGCTGTACGGAATCGTGTCCTCGGACACCTCAGATCCTTTATACTGGCTGCGTATGATGATGGCGAGTAACCGAGGAACACTGATGGAATTGGGTATTACGCCGATTATCTCGTCGGGCATGGTCTTCCAGCTCCTCGCTGGCACCCACTTGATTGATGTCAACCTTGACCTGAAGTCCGACCGCGAGCTCTACCAGACCGCCCAGAAGCTTCTCGCTATCCTCCTCTCGTTCGGCCAAGCCGTCGTTTATGTCATCTCTGGTCTCTATGGACAGCCCTCTGACCTCGGTGCTGGCATCTGCGTCCTCCTCGTCCTCCAGCTCATGATCGCTGGCTTGATCGTTATTCTCCTCGACGAGCTTCTCCAGAAGGGCTATGGTCTTGGCTCCGGTATCTCCCTCTTCATCGCCACCAACATTTGCGAGTCGATCATGTGGAAGGCTTTCTCCCCAACTACCATCAACACCGGCCGTGGCCCCGAGTTCGAGGGTGCCATCATCGCCCTGGTCCACCTCCTGTTCACTTGGCCCAACAAGACCATTGCGCTCAAGGAGGCTTTCTACCGCCAGAACCTCCCCAATGTCATGAACTTGATCTCTACCGTTGTCGTTTTTGGCGCAGTCATCTACCTCCAGGGCTTCCGCGTCGAGATTCCGGTCAAGTCGGCTCGCCAACGTGGTGTGCGCGGCTCCTACCCCGTCCGTCTCTTCTATACCTCCAATATGCCCATCATGCTGCAGTCGGCTTTATCCTCCAACGTCTTCCTCATCAGCCAGATGCTGTACTCGCGCTTCTCGGACAACCTACTCGTCAAGCTTCTCGGCGTCTGGGAGCCCAAGGAGGGATCTGCTCAGCTTTTCGCTACCTCTGGTATTGCCTACTACATGTAAGTTCCACGACAATAGAGATCACAATAAGGTGCTAATATTGCCTAGGTCTCCTCCTCTCAGCATTACCGAGGCTCTCTCTGACCCGCTCAAGACCGCCGTTTTTATCGCGTACATGCTTGTTGCCTGCGCCGTCTTCTCCAAGACCTGGATCGAGGTCTCCGGCTCGTCTCCTCGCGATGTCGCTAAGCAGCTCAAGGAACAGGGTCTGGTCATGGCTGGTCACCGTGAGGAGTCCATGTACAAGGAGCTGAAGCGTGTCATTCCCACGGCTGCGGCTTTTGGTGGTGCTTGCATTGGTGCTCTATCTGTTGGCAGTGACCTTCTTGGCGCCCTTGGTAGCGGAACTGGTATCCTGTTGGCTGTCACCATCATCTACGGATACTTTGAGATTGCGGCAAAGGAAGGCGATATGGCTGGCCTCAAGGGCATGGTCATGGGATAAATATTGAAGCAGATAAACACTCCAGGCGGGATGGAGTAATGCTGTTCCTGCACGAGACGAGACAGCGAGGAAAAGGTGTAGGGGCATTTGATTGTATATTACAACATGTGAAATTTCAAAAAGAGCAGCATGCTAGATGGGTTTTATTCTGCTGTTACTTCTACAGCGGCTTGGTTAGTCCTCAAAAGTCACATAGCGTGGTGTAGCGGCTACGGTCTATTAAAATGTCGAGATTTCGAAATTCGAAGCTTCCATTATACCTCAACATCATCTTCAATTTGTTGCTGCCCCGCCGTCGACCTTGCTACTTTCTGCACTACCACCCTTCGCAGGTCGCGGCTCCCTCATCATACAGTAGAGCGTGATCTGCCCCTCTTCCTTACTCCCATCCCCACACGGCATTTCTCTCACCAACTCGAATCCAAACTTCTCATATATAGCTACATTAGGCACTTTCCTACTACTCTCGAGATAACACCACACGCACTCCTTATCCGCCTGCTCCAGCACCTCCTCCATCAACGCCCTCCCTACACCCATCCCCTGCGCCTCAGGGAGCACAGTAACAATATTGCAGAAATAGTACCCTTTTTCCGACGTCCAGAGGGCGGACTGCGCATCAGCTTGCCGCGCCTTCCATATCCAGTACCGCTTTGTAGACAGCCCGCCGCGCCCGTACCAAAGGTTCATGCGTATCTGGCCGAGCCAGAGCCACCAGTAGGAGAGGTAGAGGGACCAGGAGTCGGGTTGGGAACGCGGGTGTGGTGGCATCCACATTGCGCAGCCGAGGATCTTGGTGGGGTTGGAGGTGTCGCGGGCGACGTGGAAGAGGCCGTGGGTTATACCCCAGCGGCAGCGGAGGGTGAGGGATACGCGGTTGCGGGTTAGGTTTAGCTTGGGAATGTCAGTGTGTCTAGGGTAGTGTGGATGGGATGGTGGAAGGGAGGGAGGGAGGGGAAGTACCTTCGACCTGTCTGGGTAGACCCATTGGTTGTACGGGTCGTTGGCGAAGGCTTCCTGTATGGTGTCTATTGCGCCGTCGATGTCAGCTTCGGTCATGCGAGAGACTTCGATCGGCATCTTGAGTGAGTATTAAATGTTCGATTGGGAGTGTGGATTTAGTGTCGCGGAGATTCTAGCGGTTGTGGTTCAAGGTGGAACAAATGAAGACACAAGTACGAGGCTTGTACCGAGCATGAAGCAAGGAATAAGAAAGCTTTCCGAAGCCATATCCATTGCGGGGAAGTGTGGCATCGCGGTTACATACTAGGAATGCCCACTTCCTGGGTTGACGATGCAGATAGGTCCGATAAGACGGGTAGGCGTAAGCGTATCTCCACGTGCCGGGCTATGCCGGTAACGGTATGTATACGCGGGTTAGCATTCACCCTCTGGCTTCAGCCTTGGAGCCTAGTACGAGGTGTCTTTTCGAACGCTATGATACCCTGAAAGCTATGTCGGACTCATCAGATCGACAATCGGTGTCTCTGGGATTCCTTCCAGAGGATCGTTCGTCGCCTACATCTGATTCTGGACCCCCATCCTCTGGTACAATAGTGCGCCAAGGTACGCAATTCGACTTCCCGACAGCACTCAGCAACTTCCAAACCCAACGAGGCGATGTGCTGCTTACCCAGCAGCAACGTAACGACATGCTCTCCCTTATGGCGAAGAGCACTTCTGCCGATTCTCCCAATAGCGCACTCGCTCAGAACGATAACGACCCCCTGCCACAGCGCACAGACCTCGTGTACGTCAAGCAGCTGGAGCGCACGATCAAGCACCATGAACAAACGCTGCAGAACATTCAGGTGGGAGAGAAGGCACAGGAGTCTCCGAAAAAGCCGTCAACCAATCCCCGTGAGTCAAAGTCTGGTGCATACCTCGAGCCAGAGGGATCGGTCGATGCCTCCATAGCAAGAGTAGATGAGACAGGTCTATCGAGGCCTTTGACAGCTGAGCACATAGATTCTCAAGTAAGTTCTCTGTAAAGTCTTGACGTGCTATTGCCAATTGCTCTCAGATGGAGTATTGGTGTCAGACCTGCTTCCAGTATATCGGAGGAACAGAGTTAGAGAGGCAGCACCATGAAACCACTTTGCAGCATGCCTACAACTTTCAGGAATCGCTATCTAGAACCAGTGGCAACGGTTCGGCAGAAGAGAATCAGCATCGGCTCGCGCTTCGGTCGTCGGAAAATGCTCCTAGCCTGAACGAGCAAAGTGCCGCTAAATTGGGAACAGGATTGGAGCACACCGGAAAAGAATACTCGAAAGATGGAGCTTCTGATCGTCCCCTATTCGGCGGTACGGGTACTGACAAGCCGTTTGAGAAGTCCTTAGATGCGATGAATTTGCTGTCTGAGGAAGCTAGGCATGATGCTGAAAATGAAGACTACCCTCAAACTCTTCCCAGCTATAGCCCGATCACTATGCCCACAGGGACTGACCGGCTCGAGATAGTGTTAAAGAGTATCGACAGACAAGTATATCTACAAACGTTTCTCGACCAAGGAGTCAACGACCTCTGGTTTCCCTTCTCCAAACAGACGCTCCGACCTTTGCTCAATATCCCAGGCGAGGAAAAGCTGTTTCTTCGAGCACAAGAAGGCCAATTTCTATACGAATGGGCGACATCCCATTCGCTCGGCCATAGGATATTTGAAGACGGCGAAGATATCTTACAGAGTGAGCGTATACTTGGCGAGGGCGGGTTTGCTATCGTCGAACAAATCGTGCTGCCAGGGGGTATTGCTTGCGTCAGGAAGAGAATCGGCCGAACCAGGCAATTCAAGGCTCAGAAACAGTTGATGACAGCGTTTGCCCGCGAGATTAGCATCATGCGCCAAGTATCCCATTGCCATTGCGTAGAGTTTCTTGGAAGTTACACGGATCACGATAATGTAGCAATTATCCTGTCACCGGTTGCAGACATGGATTTGGCTACCCTTTTAGACCTAGAGCATCTGGACGACCGGCAAGAGCGCATCCTGAGGCAAGGGATCGGATGTCTTTGCAACGCCTTATTATATCTTCACGACAAAAGAATTCGACACGAAGATTTGAAACCTCAAAACGTTCTGATCCACGGAGAAAACATTCTGCTTACCGACTTCGGGTTCAGGTAGGGGGTTTGGGTATTACCAATGCCTCGACTATCGCTGACACAGACTACAGTCTTGACTTCTCGGACGATTCGGTCTCCACGACTACAGGCAGACCGATGCATTGGACGGCAAGGTACTCTGCTCCAGAGACCATGGACCATCAACCACGGAATCGAGCGACTGATATTTGGGGACTTGGCTGTATACTTCTCGAGATGGTCTCGTGCCTTTATGGACATCGAATTTCTTCTATACGACAGTTCTGGAAGCAAAACGGCAACGGTCATCCAAGTTTTGCAATGAATGAGGATGCACTACGTGCTTGGTCCCGCATGTTGGACCCAAAGTTGGGTTTCAAAGACTGCGCCCTATTCCGGACAATTTCCACGATGCTTCAGGCCAACCGCCTCCTGCGTCCAACTTGCCAACAGGTCATCGATAAGCTTGCGGATAATCACATGCTCTTTCCACAGCAGCCAGCTTTGGTCGGCCATTGCTGCGCTTACGAAGTACAACAACAAAGGAACGACTTACTCGTGGATGATTCCAAGCAAGGAAAAATCATCGAAAAGTACATGCCACTACCCCCTGCATACTACTTCAATATTCATAAGAACTACGCGGCTCTATATGCTGATGTCAACTTCAACATCATTGGATACCAAAATGCAGAACGCTTTCCGCTACCCAAACCGCAAGCAACCCCAACAAGCCCGACAGGAGACATCCGTAACCTCTTTACACCCCTTTTAGGCAAGGATGACATCACAAAGTACTGTGTTCATTTGATGAACAAGGCTCGAGTGGATGTAATACAACAATCCGAGATGAATATTGCAATGCAGGATGAGGCGTTAAGACAATGTTATACAAGCTCATTCATTTGTCCCATGAAGGACATGGTATCGGGTTGTTTTCGCGAGCTCTTCAACGGTCAGCTCACCGGATCCGATCAATATCCCAACTGGCGACTCGTCCATCTATCTTTCATGCCCATTTGTATGGCTCGCGCGCCATTACATGGAGCTTGGTTCTTTAGGCTATCGTTCATGCTTGATGAGGAACAGGTCGAAGAACATGAGCTTCAGTACAAAGAGTGGATGGAAGAGTTGGCGGAGTCGCGCAAGACTAAGCTCTTCTTTCACGAGAGCGGCAGCGTAGAGAAATGGGACGACTGTTGATGATCCGCCGCAAAGGACGTGGCATGACGAGAACTCAGATACTAGAGACGGGGCGATGGTGTTGAGAAGATCACTAGAAAAGTCATCCGAAGCTATAGTCGAAGCTGGGTCGGTGACACCACCTTTGCTTTCAGATGAAAGCCTTTTTACGTTTTCTGCCGCGTTTAGGTACCCATTCGTGCAACAGCCAATCCCATGCGGTAAAGGAGCATCGGACAACGTCTACGAGGTTTACATTGCAAAGGGACACTTGAAAGCAGCCGGCTATAAAGAGGTACGTGTGCATACATGGACCGTCAGATATCATTGTACTGACCCCTTGTTGAGGGTGCGCCAGTAGCTTGCAAGGTAAGACGAAAAGAAGATGGCATCACGTGGGAAATGATGTTGCGAGAGGTCGAAGCTCTTCGCGCCCGCAAGCATGAGAATATCGTGCCTCTATTCGCAAGTTATACGGCTGGGTGGGAAGACCCTTTTACGACGACTGCTCAACAAGAATATCTGCACATGCTGTTCCAATTCTCTTCAGGGGGTGATATGGAGGCATGGCTTACGTCGAAGGAGGGGCCGGGTCCTTTGGCTCATGGAGGTTTCGTTCATCGAGAAATTCGCGAACAATACGTGTTTAAAGCCATGCACGACTTGGCTTCTGGTCTAGCCTACATCCATCGCGAGATCGATGGGTTCATCAGCTTCCATCATGATTTGAAGCCAAGCAACATCCTTCTGTTCCATGAAGGGGAATGCATATATGGAAGATCAGCAACTTCGGCAAACCTAATATCATTATCGACGATGGCAATGGGATGAAGCACACCAACGACAACGAGTTCGGCACGTATGAGTATCAGCCGCCAGAGTACTTCGCTGGACCCGATGCAGGATATGATGCTAAGCATGGCCGTCCATTCGATGTCTACTCATTAGGCTGCATATTTCTGGAATTGGTCACGATACTGCTGTACGGATGGGTCCAGGAAGGCCTTCCAGAATTCGAAAGGCAGAGAGAGGCGAACACGATCCACGAATGCAACGGCCCAGCAAATAAGACACCTGACATATCCTTCCATAACAATAGAAGAGCTGTGGAGTCATGGATAGATCACCTGGAAAGGAAAGCTAGTCATGATCGAGACAGTTATGATCGAGTCTTCCAAGTCCTGGAGCTGATCAGAGACATGTTAGAAGAACGCTTGTTCAGGCTATTTGCATGGGAAATAGATATAGAGATCTACTCGATGCTCCACACGGACGCAAGTGAGGCGTACATGAAAATGAGACTTACTCAAGTTGCTCAGCATGCAACACAACCCCTCACAGTGCTGGATAATCGACACAATCCATTGCAGAGAGTGAAGGAAATGGGCAGACCTAATTGGTGGCTTGACATTTTACGGTCTTACGGATGGACTGACAGTTCGTCTACAAAACGCAGCAGCTTGGGGAATGAGGAGCTCACACCCAGTTCCGAATATTGAGCTCCAGTAAACCCCGGCATTCTAGACCACCAAAAGGATCAAATGTTTGGTCTCCATATGATGCACGAGCAAAATTAGCATTGCATGGTATTTTACAGAAGGCGTGATACAAGGTGAGTCTCTAAAACGATGCGAAAATTCGTATTTGACCTCAGCCTCTAGCGACTCATGTCTAGCGTATTGCCACGGCGTAAGATCTAGGAATATCAATCGGAAACGAGGAAGGAAGCACACGTTGTGGATCAACGGTAAGGACCGAAGTCGATTGGGAACCTTGATACAGGCAATACTGGGCTGAAGGGAGGGTACTCAGGCGATACATGATAGAGAATATCCATCGGGCACTCGATGAATACCTGACCCTTAGATGTGAACCGGGAAATATGGATTTGAAGGACATGGCAAGGATGGGCTATCTAGAAACAGCTCTTACCCTGACCCAGCTTCACTGTTTAGAAGAGTACTTCAACGTTGGGTTGCTGGGTAACTTTGTCTCCTGGGAGACTCCACATGGAATGGTATCGTCTCGGTTAGGATTCACAAATCAAGTCCAAACTTTGGAAGGGTTGCGTGTTGTGGCCGTTGAAGAAGAAGGTTCAGGTTCAAGTCCTAACGACAATTTTCCCAGTTTCGATCTATACTCATTGGCTCAGTTCGCTATGAACGAAGCCCTGGCCCTGACAGATGCATCTTGACCAGGCAAGCGGTTCAAGGCGCCTGCATCGAAGCAAGACGTGTGCTATGCCTTTTTTGATGAAATGTACCGTTCATAATTGGCGCAGGAGCAAAAAAAACGAATCAATGCTCTCTAATGTGTTGTGGCGGGGCGCTTCGCTATTTATGGCGTTTGGCTGCATCGAAATTGGAGCCTGACCTGAACCGCTTGTGCAAGCACCGCCCCATCACAGCCTGGTTTTCAGCTCTCGCCTCGGCATACCCGAGAGTTGTTTAAGAACCGGATTCGATGTTCGTTTTGTTTGAACGTCGAGTGTCGCCGTTAACGATGCAAAAAGGCAGTTACCTCGCTGTGCGCCTCGATTTCCACGACCATCCAGACTCTGTTCTTTCATCCTAAGCAACATCGGATAGGCTTCTGAAGTGCAGCCTTGCGCTGTTTGCCTTACGATTAGGTCTTGTGGAAGAATTGCGCCGAGCTGCGTATTCTATGTAGCCTTCTTGCGAACGTTTTCAGACCGTGCGACGAAACCTGCGAGGCAAAGATGGTTGATCCTTTCAGCGCATTGAGCATTGCTGCTTCCGTTGTTCAATTCATCGATTTTGCTTCTAGACTCCTCTCGAAATCCAATCAAATTCGAAAACATGGCTCAGCGATTGACGTTGAATATTTGAGCACAAAGACACAAGACCTCATTCTCCTGAGCGGAGGTCTCCGTTCAGATCCAGGAGATGCGTCTGGATTCCAAGATGAGGTACGGACGTCATCCATATGACTCTCACGCATCTAGCTGACTGTCATCTAGGCCCTTAATGCAATCGCCAAATCTTGCGCGGACATTGCAGATCTCCTGATCAGATCTCTCTCAAAGTTGTCTAAGAACAAAAGTAAAATCTCCACTTGGACCAGTATTCGCCTTGCACTGAAGTCGATTTGGAATGAAGACCAGATCGAAGCTCTGTCCAAGCAATTAGACGGATACCGGCAACAGCTTGCACTACGTCTGCTCGTTATTTTAAACGCAAAATACGACAAACAGAACTCAGAAAGCGCCAATCGACTTGATCTGATTGAGACCAGCAATCAGCGCATCGTCGAGATAGTAACATTCACTCAGTCCTTATTGGAGACAGCCATCGCGTCAGGAAGCGACGAAATCGATAGGCTCATAGAGCGATATGCACGGATACACGGCCGTGGGGACGGAGAAGTAGCTGATGAAAGCCCATCGCGATTATGTGAAGAGGCCTTTTCTGCTATCTTGACGCTCGCAGACGGTACGACGCGCACCATCGCTGACCTATCACGAACATCGGGCAAAGCCACCAAGTCTCGCAAAAAGCGTGATTTGCACCGCTTGACAACCTTTCGCAATGAGTCACGTTCATTAGATGGTGGCGAGGTCTCGGTGAACGAGTTTGCACCCCTAGCGCAAGAGGTAATGCTGATTCTGCAGTTCCGGATGATCCACGTTCGGATAGAGTCGGTGGCTGAAGTTCATACGAACACCTTCCGTTGGATCTTTGAAGAGACCAGGAGCGCTGGACCTGGAGAAAACTTTGTTGAATGGCTCCGAAAGGGGAACGGTATATACTGGGTGAATGGCAAAGCTGGATCCGGCAAATCAACTCTCATGAAATCCGTCGTTTTGAACAAAGACACCAAGTCGCACCTTCAGAGCTGGGCGGGCAATCAGCAACTCACCCAAGCATCTTTCTTCTTCTGGTCGCCAGGGACTCAGCTTCAGAAATCTCTAGAAGGACTGCTGAGGGCGCTTCTGGCCGATCTGTTGAAGCAATGTCCCTATCTCATTCCGAACGTGTTTCCTGATCTCTGCCGGCAAATCGCTGCTGGAGGAAATTCAGGGAGAGCTTTGGAGTATGGAACCAGTCTTGTGGAATTGAAAAGCGCCTTTCGAAAGCTGTTGAAACACAGCAAAGGTATTATCAAGATCTGCTTGTTCATCGATGGACTGGATGAGTATAGTGGCGATCTTGCAGATATCTGTGCTTTCTTCATCGATATTTCAACCTCCCCAGGCTCTCCAATCAAGCTCGTTATCTCCAGTCGACCTTGGGTGGTCATATCAGATGCTTTCCAACGCTTTCCCGGACTGCGGCTTCAAGACCTCACACGCCCAGACATTGAACTATATGTCTCTGACAAACTCAACGGAAATTCCGGTATGAAAGCACTGATTGCGTGGCAACCAACAGTGATTGCAGACTTCTCAGCGTTGATTTGCGAGAGAGCTTCGGGTGTGTTCTTGTGGGTAGTCCTTGCAGTCCGCTCTCTCCTCGACGGTCTTACCTATGGCGATCGCATCTCGGAGTTATACGAGCGATTAGAATCGTTACCAACAGATCTCAGAGTCTTCTATACGCAGATTATCGAATCAATGGAGCCTCGAGTTCAAAAAGACGCCGCCCGGACTTTCATGATCATGCTTCGAAGCACCGAAGTGCAGGGCGATAACCCAATAGAGCTTCTGCAACTCGCACTTGCGGACGACGCCGATACCCAAGACGCGGTGAAGACTCCCATGAAGGCCTTACCGCAGCCCCGGAGAGCTGCTCTCTGTGAGATCATGCGCAGACGCATTGATGTCCGATCTCGCGGCCTTCTGGAGATACATGGTCGGAGTAGCATCAGCATCGTCGGAGCCTCGGTGGTGACAGACTATGTGGAGTTTCTCCACCGAACCGTGGTGGACTTTCTTCGCACTACGGAAATGTGGGAGCTTCTTAGCACTCTGGCCGGCGCATCATTCGATCCTCATCAGGCGTTGCTTAGCTCGTGCATAATGGAGGCAAAAGTTCTACCAATCGAACCGGCCATGTTGTTCAGTTCAGATCTGGTCATGGGAAATATGAGGCAAGCACTCTCATGTGCAAGCGCTTTGGAGCTGAGCACCCTTCGTCCATGTACGGTCCTTCTCGATGAACTTGAGAAGACGGTCAATGCTCATTGGGACGGGACTGATCATTACAAACTCAGATCACGTTCGGAATCCTGGGCCAGCTGTAGAGAGAGTGACTGGTGCAAGATAGCCATCACTGAAACAGGTTATGCTCGAACGATACTGAAAGATGTTGGTCAACCTTTCATACGCCTCGCAATTGATTTCGGATGTGTTCTTTACGCTGCTGAGAAGATAACAAATCGGGACGGCATTACAGAGCCTGACAAACAAGCTCTACTACTCGACGTGGTCACACACTACTTCCAAAGCCCAGACGAAGATAAATCCAATCATACTTCCGTCATCCAGCGATTATTGCCACTCATTGATTTAAGAGAACGCCATAACGGATGGTCAGTATGGTGTGAATTTCTACATCAAGTGTCACTATGGCTTCGTAATAATCAGAAAATGAGACTGCAACACACAGTACAAGTTGCCACAGAAGTTTCGGATATCTTCCTCTATTTCCTTGAGGCGGGCGCGTTACGACACGCCACCTTCGATATGCAGATAGATCAGAAAACCACCATCGCAATGTCGGCAACCAAAGTGATAGAGGAGCTGCGAGATGCGGTTTCTAACCCAGAGAAGTCTGCTTTCTCGGGGGAGATTCAGGAAATCAACGACTTCCACTCAAGTTATGTGAAGATTCGATCTCTCCTTCGGGAAGGCGATGGGCAAAAGCATGCATCATCAGGACATTCAAGAGGTATTAGGAGAGGATTTAGGGTCTGGTGTTGTTTTGGTGGGCATTCATGACTTGGTGTCGTTTTGATGTTGCTAATAACGTAGTAGTCATCTACTAACCTTAATTCATTAAATTTCGTAATAGACAAAGTAATAGTCGTCTTAAGTAGCCCCGCATAGTAATGGATTGTAATAAGAGCTTTTGATTAACTCAAGTTGACTCGCCAAGCTTTGTTTGCTCATTTGGACGTTGCTAAAATTCCAAGGTTGCACTGGTGGTGGAGTACCGGTGGTGGAGTACCCGTTCGTTTCTGTCATATACCCTTCTGGTACAACCCTGCAAAAATTTATTGTATGCGCACATCCTACTTGTGGACCGTCTGCCAGCAGAGGGCAACCGCTAGCTGCGACGACTTTTCTAGATGTAATCACACAACTATATTCCAAAGGTAGGGCTAGAATCGAGATAGAATCAGCAGCACTGATGAGGCACTAGAGCATTTGGAGGCTGACTAGTAGTGGATGAGAGGAACGGTGAACTACTATTGAAGACTTGCTCACTGGAAAGCGTTCTGGAGCGCAGCAAGCTCGATCTCGACATGTAGTATGATATCTCCATGAATTGATTGGCCTTTGTATATTGTTATGACAAGGTCCAAAGGTGTAGTCCCAGGGTAGAGGTACAGTTACTGTAGTTGCATCACTCCGTAGGAGCGCTTTGCCTACTGAATAATACTTAAGTAGGACTTTATTCAGAAAATTCGTGCGATTGAGTATTAAAGAACAATACAATTTAAGTATAAGTTTAGTTAATTGTACGTATTTATATTTTGAACATCTCTAATAAGAATCTTATGCATATTGCTAATACTTTGCTTGGTATAATACAGAGTTAAAACAGTAATAATAAAGCTATGAATACTAAATATAATACTAGCAATCTCGCCTGCACTGAGTTTGCCCTCACTTGGATCTAGAGATGTCGGGGTGCTGGTTGGTTGCGTGGAGGTACTCGTGCTCGGCAGTGATGAGCTTAGGGATGTACGAGAGTCATTTGACTAAATTCGCTTCGAGAACGTCATGATTGGGCTTTCCGATGACTCTGAAGGGGACGGCTCGGATTCTGGCATTGCACTCGAGTCCCGGCTCTGACTAACATGTACCACTACTTCTTCCAATCGATGATAGAGCTGAGCCGAGCAAGACTGAGCAGAGAGTCCCTTCCTTTTGAGATATGTTAGTGTTCTTGATCCAAACAGGAGAGCACTTACGACTTACTAGCTGAGCGTCACAGATAGGCGTATAGAGCCCAGCCTCAGTTACCAGGAGGACTCGTAACAAGTTGGCAGAAACATCTTTGAAACGATGAAACACCTAGCTCCTCTGCTCTTCGCAGCTAGGCTAGCAAAGGAGAGATAGACCCCTCGTGCCATGTTGAAGCAAGAAGAGACGGTCTGTCATTCGTATCGATATAGTATTCATTTCACCTCCTCAAGCCCAATAACATGATCTTGACGCTTCTCCGATTATAGTATACGCCGATGAGTGCGACGACAAATCCGATTACTCCAAAGACAATGCCGATAATTTCCCCCTTTCCCAAGGCGTTGCTACTCGGTCCAGAAGGCTGAGATATGCTACTACCTTGCGTGCTTGGGCTCGATGCGCCAGGCGATGCGGAGGTCGGGTTTTGGCGAAGCTGAGTCGTCGTTGTGAAGGTAGTGATAGGAGAGTCGGTCCTAAATGATGAAGCTGGTGGGACTAGGATCGATGCAGGACTGGTCAAGGGAGAGCTTGAGTCTGGTGTAAGGATCGTGTCAGTCTTGATCTCACTGGAGGTGGTGGAGCGCGGTCCGCTGTCTGCAGGGCTAGGTGCTGGCGAATTCGAGGAACATCAGCCTTACATTCCTCCAGAACCATACGCTAGAGCCGAAGATGATAGCCATGAAGGCGCAAGCAACGACACGACTATACGGTGGTTGATAGTTGCCAGCTTTGCTTGACACCAGCACCGTCACCCTGGCAGTCACTGTAGTCGTAGCCGTAACAGTAACCGCATCAAACGCACCTGTTGTCTCCACCCCAAGCCCCGCCGAACCCACCGCCGTGTACCCTTTTCCTTCACAATACGACATCAGGAACTTCGTAGCCGTAGCCTGATCCTCAGAATCCGAGCACAGACTTAGAACCTCTCCCGCATAGTCCTTCACCGCTTCACTCAGATGGCTCGGGCTGCAGAGACACTTGTTCGTCTCGCATCCGACCATTGATGGTATGATTTGCTGAAACTGGCAGACGCTGAAATCGATGTAGAGCGGACACTGTGCGCAGACTCGCAGATCTGTCCAGCCGGACATGGTGGTGAAGACGATCTCGTCATCGTTGGTCGCTTGGGACTCGGCGCTCGAAGAGTAGAGTAACGCATATAGAAGTATATGTAGGAGAGGACACTCCAGTGTGGATACCGTGAGTCGCATGTCGCTCGCGCTTAGCGGGTGGCGCAAAGCCGCTGAGATGAATGTCTCGGTCGCTCTTTCCTGGTTTTCCTACAGCAGCAATTAGCAGGTGAAGCTTTTGTGAGCTGAGCGATCTTACTTACGGTCTCGTGAGTATCCAGAATCGGTAGGTGTCGGGAAGGACGACGGAGGGAAGAGACTGTATTTGTACTTCGTTTCATCCCATGGGGCTGACGGGCTACTGGCTGTGCATTCGGTACCAAGCGTTACACAAAAGGACGAACCAGCAGATGATAGGCTTCATAGCGCCATCATTTCTTGCTCAGCCTCCAGACTCGGCGCCTCATTGCCCGACCTGAGTATTTGCCTAGAGTGCCGTCAGCCTGTGTATGGCTTATAATTCGTGGTTCGGCCATAGGTATGTCCGTTTGAAAAGGCGAGCATATGAGACTGCAGTTTTATGATTCTTCGCGGCAGAGCACATGATAGGTCAGAATAGTTAGGTAGGCTCTAGACGTAGCCATCCCTTGAGCCTTGAGAGTGACAACGACGGAGATCCGTGGACTCATGTACAGACAAGATGTGAGTATCAGCATCGATGGATTGAAGAGGAAGAATGTTTGCTCCAAACAGGTCGCGATTTCCAAGTTCTCGATTGAAAAAATGCTAGCCGGATCAGGAACGCCATCTCTTCTCAGCCTTCTAGGGTATTTCTCCTACTTCTCTCAGCCCTCGGGTCCCTGCGCCCAAGCACCATCTCCAGGCTCTGGATTAGCGCCTTCTCATCATATCTCACAAAGTTCTCGCCTTCATTTCTTCTTCCATACACCTTGAAAGTCTCGATGCCTAGCTTCTCTAGCTCTTCCTTATCCACTTTCGGTGTCCCGGGTCCTTGCAGATGGATGAGGTGCGTAACATATGATCTGTGCTCGGACTTCCCAGTCGGAGTAGCAGACACTGGGACGCGAGACTCTGTGCAAGCCTTCGCGATAGCAGCGATGAAATCCAGTGCTGAGAAGGGCGAGGAAGAGGGTCCAGTTTCGCGATCAGTAGTCGAGTTGAGAATCAAGATCTTGTACCGAATGGCAGGATTCGCGATAGCCTGGCCAACACCCTTCAAGATTAGGCTTGGAATGATGGAGGTATACAATGACCCTATGCTGTATATGACAGCTTGTGCATCACCGAGCTTTTCCAGAACCTTTGGGTTGGCGGACAATCGGACCTCTTGGCCGTAAGGGTTGATGTACCATATGCGTTCAATTCTAGCCGGCAAATCTTCTTCATCGTCTTTGGAGAAAGTTATGTATTGCTTTCGAAGGGCTGGTAGAGTCCCAGGCATGTTTGCGTCCTCGATACTGTCGTGTGCTTCGGTCTCCTCGTCATGAGTGACAATAGCACCTTCGAGCGGTGTGGAAACAGATGGGTGTGAGATGGAGTTCTGCCCCGTGATGATCGTGCCGTCCGCCAGACCAGCAGAAATATGATTGGTAAAGTTTGTGTTGATAGCAGGCAGGACTGAGGTGTGAGAGGGCACCGAGCAGATGCTGGAGAGCAGGTAGATTGCCGATTCAAATGAGCCAGTGAAGAGTCTACCACCGGTCAGAAAGAGGTTCCCAATACTGGCACCGGAGAAGTCGAATGCTGAGCTCGGCCTTAATCGTTTCAAAATCTCGAAGTTGATCATGTTCAGGACCGACCGGATGAGCTCTTTCTTTGCTGTTGAGATGTTCGCCCATAGTGGATGACTGGCTTCAACAATCTGGTACCATTCTGTCTTGGCCGCATGCGCATCTTTGGGTAGACGGTGATTGAAGAAGACTTTAATGGCAGCCTTTTCGCTATCGTCGTGATCTGGGTCGTCAGGGATGAGGCGGACCAGGCGACCTTGTCACGTGTCAATACGACGGGCTTTTGAAAGCAGCAATAGCTACTGTACGGTGAGAATTGAAAACATACTTCTGACATCGCCAATGCCTATTTAAAGTCAGCAACTGCTCCATGCCATTACTGAATCTGACCGACCTGGTCCGCCAAATACCCGTATCAACTCGCTCGAGCTCCCACCGTTATCCGAGATCGGTATAACATAGCTTAAAGGACATTTCTTGTCCTCTCTGACCTTCTTGAACACATCGACTAGGTTATTGGCAGCACTGCCACCCGAGAATACCACAATGCCCTTTGGCCTGCTGTTGCTGCTCATGACCGAAGCTGTAGAAAGAGAGAGGAGGGTAGAGTCCGAAGACATGACGTAGGATCAAACAATAATTGCCGCCCGACCAGGGCTTATATTAATGTCCTCAGGTCATGGTAGTACATGACAAGGTGTCTACTGCGAAAAGGAGACGCGATGTGTTCTTTCATGCTAAGATTAGGGAAGGAAAGAGTCATAAGGACGCGCCGTTTTGGAGCTACCGGATCGGGAAGGGGAGCTTGCGAACATTGACCTGCGCCACAGTGGAAGCTTAATAATGATGAAGCATGTGATCGAGAAGCCGATATGTACTTTCATGACCTGATGAGGAATTTTGCTAGCGCTAAAGATTAGAAGAAGAATAAGCTGGCAACTGCATTGCACGTCAAGAGCTTTCGACACGTTATGAACGGCTACTGCAACATCGAAACTTGACCTCGACGGTATCCATCGACGAACTCATCACTCGGAGATAGATGGACTAGATGCAGGAAATGACTTGATTTGATGGTTTCGATGTCGTTGAGGATTTGTACAGATAATGGGTTCTCAGCCCAATGGGGTCGTAAAGGTACATTAACGCTTCCCCTTATAGCTCCATGCAACCCCAGCGTCTGTCCGCATCTCCATTGCTGTCGCGAAATCGAATGTAACAGATGCCGGCTGCATTTGCCTGTAGCAACGTTCTCGCATTGCCTCCACTCAGCCCTTCCTTCTCCGATATTCCCCGCAGCGCTTATGATTCTCCTACGGCAGCGGCAGCAGCTTCCTCCCTTTCCTTCCTCCGCGCTCGCTTCTCTAGCAATGAATCTCGTCGGTCTGATAAGAGCTTGAACTGTCGCTGCTCGACGCCCATGAGCCAGTATCCAAAGCTGCCGCCGATTGACGCGTATACGGGGTAGACCCAGAGCGATTCGCGGTTGAAGAAGGGTCGCATTTCGATGCCGAGCTGCCAAATTCGGACGGCGACGCCTACATAGAAGCCACATTAGTCTCTGCCATCCTTTTGCCGTGCAATGTGTTGGTGGTGGGCTGCGAGGCTGAGTGATTTACCGAAGCCGCTCCAGAAGAGAACCTTAGATACCATGGTGAAGCTTCCTTTTGTCGCAATTGGGGGTGAGAATTGCAATTGAAGTGTATCGCGGTGTTTCTCACGATAGCAAAAGGGGCGGCGGGGTCTGTGGGTGTTTTGATCGCGTTCTGGTCGCCCTGCTGGGATGAGGCCTTGTCCCACGAAGTCAAGGTCCAGGTTCCGCATCGCCAGAGCTTGGGCGGGGTCACGTGCCGCCAAGAAAGGAGGACCACGGGCAGATGCATGAACTACTGCGCTGCAACGGCAATCTCGATCGACTTTGCGAGCTCGAGCATACCTATCATCATCCATATTCACTCGCTCTACATTGCGACGCTCGCCAGAGAGTCCAATGCATTCGCTCTGGTGAGCTGCGAGGTTCCGCCAATCGCATCGGCAGCGCAACTCTCGCTCGGCGTTACGTCGACGAATCCGCCGTCCCCTGCATCTCCTCCGCGACTCTTCTGGCGTGCACCTTCCACGAGCGATTTCTCAGAGGAACCGCGTGCAGCGACCTTCGCACTCCAGTCGCCATGGCTGAGGTCGCTCGCAAGTACTCGCTCGATGGCGAGCCGCGGCGCAAGAAGCTCAAGGTGTCGGATTTGCCCATTTCGCAGGCAAAGCGGGCCGCTATCGACAACCTCATGAACACCTTTCGCAAGAAGGGGCCGTACGACACCATTCGCAAGGACATATACTCGCAATTCGAGGCAGATGTAAGCGCATTACTCACAGGAGCAGGACATCTCGCATTGTACATGAGGCTAATATTCCCTCTTTCGACAGGAAGCTAAAGCTAATCTGTTGTCCTCGCTGGAAGAACTCGTCGACACCCAGACCGACAAGGACCACACTCTGCTTTCCAAACAACCAAGCCTGGCTGTCCAGCTCATCAACGGCGCTGCCGACCGTAGCGAGATCTACAAAAGCGTCTCCGCTGTCCTCGATGCTATGCTGGAGAAAGCTTTTGCGGCCGATGCTACCCCCAAGCTGCGCGAAAACAGAGCCACCGAAATCGGGGAAGAGGCCGCTGCAGAGGAAGAAAGCCGTGGGAGCAAGACCGACGAGGAATATGCCCGTGAAGCAGACGCTCGACGCCAGAAGCGGGAAGAGGTCAGAGGAAAAGAACAGGAAGAGCAGCGACAAAGGGAGATGGAAGAGAAGGCTCGCCGAGAGGACAGAAAGCGGCGCGAGAGGGAAGAAGAAGAAGCCCGTGAAAAAGAACGCCAAGAAAAGGAGGAGGAGAGGCGCAAATTACGGGACCAGCGTGACGAGGAGGAAAGGGAGCGCCGACGCCAAGACCGTGAGCGCGTCGAGCGAGAGCGCGAGGAGCGGCTTGAGCGCCGCAAGCGTGAGGACGAGGAGTGGGAAGCGAAGCGAGAAGAGCGTCTGAGGAAAGAACGAGAACGATATCGCGAGAGACATGGAGAAAAGGATCGCGACCGAGACCGTGACCGAGATAGGGAGAGGGACAGGGATCGCGATCGACGTAGGGGCAGTATACGTGCACGCAGCAGAACCAAATCCCTAGAGCGTGTGCGAAATCCCGAGAGGCGTAAGAGTAGGACCAAGTCTCCAGAGCCTGCCAAACCGGCCTTGGACGACATCAAGGTCGATGACGAGTCTGCATTGATGGCGCTGCTACAGGAGACAGAGGAGATGAAGAAGGCACGACAGCGGCCCGCTTTGGAACGATCAGAGTCATTGGAACCCCCTGTGAAGAAGGCGCTGCCTCCAAGATCTATTGTGCCTCGAGATCCAATTGCTGCTAAACTCGCAAAGCTGGAAGGCAAGTCACAGTCACCAGCAAGCATAAACAAATCACCCGTCAAGTGGGAGATCAAGACTGCAACTCCGCCTGCGGCACCAACACCGCCGCCCATTGCTCTCACGACTGAAGACACACCAATGGAAGACGCTCCGCCCATTGTCAAGTCCGAGGAGAAAGAGGCGCCAAGGTCAAGGTGGGACACTGCGCCACCGAAGAGCGAAGAGAAGGAGAAGCCACGCGGTCGCACACGGTCTCGCAGCCTTGACCGCAAGTCTAGCATCAAGAAGCACAGCAGAAGCCGCTCACGTGGTAGTCGCTATGATGACCGACGCTCGACCCATCGTGAAGACGATCGCCGTTCAAAACGCGAAGATGACAAGCGAGACGACAGACGCGGCTCATACCGACCTCGTGATGACAGCCGACGCAGAGGTAGAGATGATAGGGACGAAAAGCGCTCCCGTCGCGAAGAGTCAAGAAAGAGTCGCAGCCCGTCGCGAGAGACCATCAGTCGTCGCAAGTCCCGCTATGGCTCACGCAGCCGCTCACCTCGACGCGATCGCGATAGAGATACAGAGAAGGTTAGGGAAAGAGATAGAGATCGCGACCGGGACCGAGGGAAAGATCGAGATCGTTCACGCGACCGACGCCGTTCTCCTTCTCGTAATCGCCGTTTCCGTGACCATCGCGAACGCGACCGCGAGGCCCCTCGCCGTCGACGCCGCTCTCGTTCCCGCAGCCCTGATGGTATCGATCGCTACGTACCGGGAGGAGCTGCTGGAGGAGGTGGAGGAGGAGGAGGTACAGGAGGTACAGGAGGTACAGGAGGTACTGGTGCTGATGATGGAAAACGTGATCGCGAGAGGCGCCGAGGCGGAGGCGACAGCTACAGGCGTAGAGAAGACAGACGATTCGAGTACGACAGCTACATGCCTGGAGGCAATTCGGCTAAAGATGGCGGTCGAGATCGGGAGCGCGACCGGGACCGGGATAGAGACAGTCGAGACAGACGGCGACGTGAGCGCAGCCGGACGAGGAGCCGTAGTCGCAGTCGGCGGCGGTAGATCCTCTTCCCTTCTTTTTCTCCAAAGCTGTTTTACCATTACCACTCGGTTCGACGGTCGAACAAGAGGCCCCTTTTTCTCTTCTCTTCTCAACGAAGCACTAATGACCGCCGGTTTTGGAACTCACGAACGTGTTTTTCAGGTGTCATGTTTGAAGGATTTATTCTGCATGTATAGTAGCTTCTCTTCTCTATTGCGGCAGGCACTGGGGGTTTATGGGCTTTCCTTCCTCATGATACCCCCTTCGAAGGTCCTTTGGGTTCCTTGATAGCAGCCTAATGCCAGCACTCTTTATGCCCACCACACTTACATCCGCCCTGATGTCTTTCACAGTCGTGACAGCATTCCGTCATCTAGAGGCCCCATCGCCCTTTGACCAAGGCGATATTGCGTGTCATAATGCTTGGATATACATGCATAGGAAGACGTTCCTTCTCCAATGCCAATCGGAACTTCCTCTCATGTCAACTTTCATGCCTCCTAGCCCTCCCAGCTCACCCTCCGCCCCTCGCCAAAATCTCCTCCCGCTCAACAACCTCCGGCTTGAATTTTATCAAAAACACCGTTTTCCCCGGCCAAAGCTCATTCCCCTTCACCACGCCCTCTCCCCCGCCCTGCTCAGACACGGTATGCGCGCTCACACTCTCCGTCGCGAACCCCGCGCTATCGCACACCCCTTCTATAATCCCGGCCACGAAGGCCGCGCAGTTGAGTTGTGAGAGTTCTCGAGGTAGGGAGATGTACTGGTTCACGAGCGGGTCGTTGTCGTAGAGGAGGTAGTCTGAGGGCGACGTCGTGCTGCGCTCGAGGGAGTCGGCGGGGCGGGCGAAGAGGTGGCGCCAGAGTGTTTGCGCGATGAATTGGAGGAGGGGGAGGATGCGCGTTGGGCCTAGACACGCCGTATGGCATCTATCAGCTCCATCACCACCACTCATACAAATCTACTCAAACCTAGCAAACTGGATAGAGTAGGGTGTACATACGCGTAGGAATCTGACTCGGATTCGGCAACCGCGCCGGACTCGTCAACAGCGTCAACAGCTTCGCGCCCAGCGGGTACCCCTGCGTATTCAACCGCTTCTCCAAGTCATTGACGTCGCGCACTTTTTTCTGCGCGTACGAGATCATTTCTATGAAGAGGTAGGCGAAGGCGGCGCGGCTGAGCTCGGCGTTTTTCGACCGGTTCAGGTTCCGGTCGTAGATTGTTTTCTTGTTGGTAGGGTACCGGAGGCCGGGGGTTTGGGAGGGGTTGGTGCTCATTGTGGCGGTGGGGATAGTAGACGTCGAGCTACTGTTGTACAGGGATGTTGTGCGTGGTGGGAAGGTTGTCGAGGGTTGGGTGGAGTTTGTTGGGTTGGAGTAGGCTGGAGCTGAGGCTTGAGAGCTGTTTCGAGTGGGGATTGGCGGTCGGGAGCTGTGTGAGGCCGGAGTGGAGTGTCTCGGGAGTGTGGTCGACATGCTGAGAACGGTTGGTTGGAGAGGTGGGTTGCTGTGAAGTGGGTCCGGTGGAGCGTGCGTTGGAACGCTTTCACCGTTTGTTACTTAGCCCTGCCAAGACGGTCAACGTCGCTGCATCATCTGTCGTCCTGGTATCAATGAGACAACCTTCCCCTTCTTCAACTCTTCATCTACGTGTTAGCAGTGCTTCGGATGATGATATCTGTTCAGATGGGCTGTTGTACGCGTACCTGAAGCCCTTCGTTCGAGGCGGGGAGCGAATCGGGAATTCAATTCTACCACATCTAGGAAAGACTTGTTCATGTATGAGGATGTGTGCAAATGGAGGTATAGTAAGCTCATTATACCTTGCAAACAGGTCACTCAGTTTCTGATTAGTGGACAAGCTGTCCTACGAGTGACTACCCGATGACATCAACAGCCACTATTGCATCCTTCAAGGTGTAGACACTCAATACGGAACCGATCTGAACATCCCATCGTTGTGTGTTCATCCACGATAATGCCCATTGGTGTAATTTTTCTGGACTCCCCGAGCGAAGGCCCTCGCAGCACCGCTTGAACCGTATCCCGCATGCTCGGCGCCTGTCAAGGGAACACCTGGACGGTTGTCGGAATCCTCCTCCAATTCCTCTTGGTCGTGGTAGGCGGCTCGTCCAACAACGGTTCGAGCTCGTCCGGCGAAACGGCCTGGAGTCGGGTTCGGAGCAGGTGTCCTGCCCGTAGGATTGCCATACTCATCGTACTTCGGCTTACTGAGCTCATTGACGAAGCCGTTGCCAAATTCGGAGTTCCGATCCCAACGATCTGCACCACCGCCATACGTCTCCCTCGCATACTCGTAGTAAAGATAATATCCGCATTCGACGTACTTGTCCATAGGCTGTTGATCCCACCAGCAGTACCAATCGATTAGCTCGCATTCCATCTCCCTATGCCTCCTCTCCAATGATTCACGCACTGACTCAAAGTCTTTGTCGTCAATCTTCAACCTGACTGGGAGAATAACGGTGACTTTGCCGTTGTTATCCTTCTCGCCTAGCCGTTGTGGTCGTGGTGCATAGCCAGTGAATTTGCGCAGCTGTCGTAACTCCTCCTCATTCCGCTTCCAGCGCTGCCTGAATTGCGCTGATTCGACTGTCAAAGCCACAAAGTGTGCCCCCTTCACTTCTCTAGCCTCCTCCACCTTCCTTTTCAGCGATTCCACCACTTTCTCGAGCTTCTTGTTCTTTTCCTCCTGCTTCTTTAGAGCCATTTGTCGTTGCTTAATGTGATTTTTCGCTCCGTTCATGATAGTGTTAACCCGATTTGTAGCTCTAGCCTTCTCTTTTCCTAGGTTCTCAACCTCGAGTTTCAGATTTGCAATGGTGTTGTCTTTCTCGATGCTTGCCTCGAGCGTTCGCAAATGAGCGTCTTCCTGCTTGCGAAGCTTCTCTTGATGCCGCTTCTCCATGTCGGCGATGCGAACATCCTGTCTCTTCACCTCCAGCTCAAGCTCCTCGACCTTAGCCTTCAGTTCATGGCGCTCCTCGAGAGCCTCTACCAGGTCGTGCTCCTCAAACGAATGCTGATCGCGAGTGAGCGTTTGTAGCAGGTCTCCGAGCATGGTATCGAAATCTTCGTGCTCCCGCCTCATCTTCCTTTTGTAGGAGGCTCGAATGGCGCCAAATTGATCGAGGATGCTGCCGCTGTCATCACCCGCAACACTTTCCCTCTCCACCGTCATATCGCTCGCCGAACTCTTCACGCCAAAGGGTCCACTGTATGAGCAGGCAGGCCCTCGTGAGTGCATTGTGCCCTGCGTGCGTCAGTATGTGTATCAACACGCATCTCGAGCTATGCACTCACCGCTTCGTCTTCTCTGTGCAGCGAAGTGCCGCCCGCCATGTTTTCCGCAGTCGACCGATGAGCTGAAGCGTCGTTCGCGGATGGTGAGGGGTGATAGCGAATGTTGGTGGGGCACTTGAGATATAAGGGCGGGTCGACGCGCTAGCACGTGATCCGCGCCATGCGCGTTGCTAAGCAACGCGTGCGGAGGTTTGCGCAAGCTCCGGGGCCCATGATGAGAGTTATAGTCGGGCTAATTGGATATATATATTTTGCCGATGGGTACAATCAGTGTAATCCTCCGGTACTGGTTGGAGTAATGGAGAAGAGGAGGGTTAGAGGGTTGATGTTATAGAATAATTAGGAGAATCGTATCCTAGAATGGAGGTAAAGGAGGCGCAACGGATACTTTCACCCCTTTGAGTTTAGAGCAAACAAGTTGAAGGAAAAGAATGATGGGGGTCATCCTAGAGGTGCCGAACGAAGTTTTAGACACCAATTGGTATTGCTACTCAGGAGCGCTCCCAACAACTATGCGACTTTCGTCCTAGACAGCATTTCACGAAAGAAGCGCTCGTGAGTGGCAACGCAAACGTAAGCACTCCTTCTCCACTCAGTATGAACAAGCACTCAAAATCCGACAAGCCATATATCCCGCCGAAAAATCATACCCTCCCACGTTACCCATCCGCCTCCTCCTCATACACGCACTCGCCCACGCTTATCCAGCCCCAGCATTATGCCGCTTCATTGCATCACGGCACAAGTCCTTGAAGCTCATAGCGGGACGCCCATGCTGAGTATGCTCAGTCCCAATGCCTTCAACGACAGGCTTCTGCTTATTACTCTTCTTCACCGCAATCTGATCCGACCTATCCTGGTTGGGAATGATCTTGAGCTTCTGGTCGGCGACCTTCTTTGCGACTCCTGCGTAGTCGCCCGAGGATTCTGGTGCCTGCTGGTTCGTGATCGCAGGCTTCTGGGCCTTGCCGAATGTGGGCTTGGTTGCTGGAGGTAGTTTGGGGAATTGATCGCTGAGCTGGGGTTCTTTGCGGACTGGGACTTCTGGATGTGTCTGTGATAGCGCTGATAGTCCGCTGGAGATAGTCAACGTGGGCGATGAAGCGCCGTTGGAGGAGGGCGCGTGGAAAGGGAACTCGTGGCCTTGCTCTCGCTCCTCATCAGGCTCGATAGGGACGGTGGTAGTTGGAGGCTGGCGTCGCTGCTTGGCTTCTTCTATCTCAGCTTCTCTAGCTTCCTCCTCGGCCATCTGTTGAATGAGTAGAGCGATCTCGGCATCCACGTCGTCTAGGTCGCTAGCGATGGCGTCGACTTGGACTGTCGTGGCGTCTAACTCCTTACGGCGGTTGTTCACTAAGCCTTCGGTATGCTCTACTTGGTTTGACAAGCCGGACGGCTGGGAAGCAGTGGCTTGCTTACTGTTGAGGGTGGCTTCGAGCTTCCTAATCTTCTCTGCTTGCGTTTCACGGGCACTGACCTCATTGCTGAGTCTCTCCTGGAGACTGTCCCTCTCGTAGAGCAAGTCGTCGTACCCAGCTGCTTTAGCGGCATCGACATCGTGGGTTGTCCTCAGCCCATGCTTTTCCGTCTTGAGACTCTCCATCGTCGCCTGCTGGTTCTGGATGCGGATGTCCTTGTCCGTGACTTCTTTCTTGAGACCTGCAATCGTAGACTCAAATCGGATCGTATCCTGTTTGCGGTCGTTCTGCGTCTTGTTGAGTTCAGCCTTGGTCTCTCGCAACTCTTTCTTTGCCGCGTCGTCTGCTAAGTCCTGTCTTGCCTCACGCAAGTCGTTCTCGAATTTTTTGATCTGGTTCTGGTGCTTCTTTTCGAGGTTCTTCCGGTCGATCTCGTCTTGCGCGGATTTCTCCTCGGCTTCGCGTAGCTTGTTCTCAAATAACGAGCGCTGGTCTTCCAATTCTTCTACCATTTTCGCCTGGAGTTTGTTGTCTGGTTGGAGTTAGCGCAGATATCCTCTGTTATGACTTGGCTGAGTGACTTACCTTGCTCAGCTTGCATCAACTTTCTCTTTGCTCCCTTAGCGATCTTCTCCGCTGTCACCCCTCCCGTTGTAATAGTTATAACGAGTTCGCTGTAGCGGTTCTCCCATCCTTTAAGCGCCCTCTCTAGCGAATCCAACTCCTCTTGGTAGGAAGCGAAAAGCTTCCCAACCTCCATACCCTCCGCCACCAGCTCTTTCCTTCCTAGACTTTTACCCTGAGTAAATACGCTGGCATGCTTCTTCAAGATGGCGGGTCCTCGTTCGCATATCCTTCGGAGTTTGGGGATAGGCTCTGCTAGTGCGATTAAGGTTTCGATGTCTTCCCTAACTTTTTCTTGAACAGCGAGGCGGCTTGTCGACGGCAGAGAATGTTGCTTCTCGGAGGACTTCCTGAATTTGACAATCTCTTCATCTAAGCCAATCTTTGCGGAGACTACTGCCTCGACCTTAGTTGCCGAACCATGGCGAGCAAGTACTTTAAAATACGTCATGAATTCCTCAATCTCGGCATCGGTGACCTCGAGAGGAAGATTGTCGGCACCAGTAGACGAGGCTTTGGTTGCAGCAGGATCTTCTAGGGTTGGCATATCTGCATACGGCTCATCCGCATCAGCACCATCGTTCGAATCCACCGAAAACGATATACGCGCGTGGAACGGTCCTGGAGCCTTATATGTGATAGACTTGGCGCTTTTTGGTATATTCTCGAATTTTTCTCCATTCTTGGGTGCAGCGTTATGAGGCGGTACCATACCCGGAAGCTTGTCAGTAGGAGCTGCAGGTCGTTTCGATGGGCCAAAGTTGAAAATAGGTGTGGATGAATCGTCACCGCACCCAAAGGTGAAGGCGTTGGGTCCGCTCTTTTCTAAGGTCGCTTTAGGAGGCGGCCCGAATCCAGGTTGAAAGTTCTCCGTGCTCGCAGCGTCGGCCTTGAAAAGTGGCCTTCCGCCAAGAGCTTCGCGAACAGAGAAAAGACCAGCAGTCTTAGGCCTACGATCTGAATTAGTTCGAAGAGAAAGTCAAGCATTCATTTGCAACTCACCGATGAGGTGGCTGGTTGCCCACGTCTGCATCCTCTCCTTCCCTATCACCAAACGCAGCAGTGATGTCGTTCTCGTTCTCGTCCAAGAATGTAACGTTTGGTGGGATGATAGGCCTGCCACTAGAAGTCGGTCGAGGAAATGTCGTCACCGGTGGTGCGCTCTGCTGCACCTGCTTTTGGGCCTTCTGGAGCTTCTTCTCCCTCTTCTTTTCCATCTTAGCTTCGAATCCTCTCGCCATCTTCTTGACCCAATTGCTCATACACTTGTTCGCCGAGACTTGCGTCTGCGTGGCTGTTCACGCC
This sequence comes from Lophiotrema nucula, assembly GCA_010015825.1. Lineage (NCBI taxonomy): Eukaryota > Fungi > Ascomycota > Dothideomycetes > Pleosporales > Lophiotremataceae > Lophiotrema > Lophiotrema nucula. The sequence goes on from ML977334.1 coordinate 532,642, forward strand.
AGTGAACGCACCAAAAGCGCTGCAGCGGCCGATACGGTTCTTGAAAGGGCCAAATTCGTACGTTTACGCGCTGTCGTAAGGCTGAGTGCGGAATGGTGCAATAGTTGTTCGGAGGGTAGCAGATGTGGTCTTGCGAAGGTGCGCCGAAGGTAGAATTGTCGACAAGCGGTGTTTATATATACGCTGGTAATGTTATCGCAATATTCTCTCGTTGCTGGGGCACCATGTTTACGCAGTATTACACCCGTGAATCTGCTGGAGATAAAGCATGGGTGAATGCTTTAGGCAGGAGCCATGGTAAGGCTCCTGCACTGCGTGATTAGCACGTTCCGTCCGGAATCTTTGAACTTCTAGCAATGCATCCTAGATCTGGGCATATTTGCACTCAAGTAATCTTTGCAGAAAACATTGGGTACGCAATCGAATTTTACTACTTTATTTCTTTATTCACCCGTCCTAGATTGTACAGAGGTAGCTGACCAAAGGACAACCTCACAGGTCTTGATCTTCAAGCTTGTCCGGGTTCACCGACCAATTATCAATACCTCTCGCTCCACTCCAGTAAGCAGCAGCAGCAAAGAGCCGATAGTTGTCTGCATTGCTTTTTCCCCTTTGCCATCCCTTCTGCTGAACGCCGCGCAGTGAGAATTCATGGCCGTACTGATTCTCCTTCTTGCCGCCTGACTTCACAGTCGCATCTATAGCTATACATCTCGCGTTAGCATCGAGACGGGGTTAATCCAAAGTTATGAAACATGTACTTACTCTGCCATCGTGCATGTGTAAGCTCGTGCAATATCAGCCCTCCGTGCGGTATGAACTCGTCTAGGGCCCGTCTCCCTTCACGAGGCGTTGGCGGGCTCAGCCTCGTGAGACCGACCTGCGGTTGGAAGAAGGAGGCGCAGACCCAGATCTCACCAGGGTCCTTCTCCATCGTTGTCATCATTGGTGCCCCGAAGCCGCGACAGCGCGCGTCAGGGGCATTTTGATAGTCGCAGCGGAGGACATGATAGCCGTCGCCTCTAGCATTGCGTGGTACGAATGTTAGAGAGGATATAAAATCGCTCTATAGTTCTATCAGCTGGTCGCAATGGATTTCTTGTCGGATCTTGGTCTATACCTCTCATGGTATCGTCATCAAAGGCATTTCCATTCTGATTTCCTGGCCTGACACCGAAAAACGCGTCATAGTACTTGTTGCCTTTCTTTGCAAGAGAAGTCAGCATACAGAATATCAAGTAGGCGGATTACTAACATAAGCTTGCTTAAGAGCTTCTGTAGCCATCCTCTCTGCCTCTTTGACGTGGGCTTCGAGCAACGATACCATGTCGCCGTAATTTGGCATAGAATCACAAGCATAGTACTCGAATGTCCCTCGATAGGTTGTACCGCGCTTATTGACACTCTGCTGTGGCTCAGAGCTCGTGAGCACTCTGGCTTCGGGAGCTGGCCATGCATCGGCAAGGAGAGCGATGGAGAGGAAAAGGGACTTAAGCGAACAACGCATAATGAGAGAGACTATAGTAAATGGTAAGAAATTCTTGCTAATGAAGAAGGAAACGTAAATAGTAGCAGATGATATATGTTATGAGCTGTAGAAATTGTGTGGTATTTGTATGTCTTCTACTTGAACACCTACCACTCCGTCATTTAGAGTAACAGTGAGATTCACGTCCAGAATACCCGCATAGCCTCATCGTCTCATATCATCAATCATATTATTTGAAATCACTTTACTGCCTAAGCGTCACCGGCTTGCTGCTTTGGAATTTCTCAAGCACTCGTAATTCCGAAAATGGCTCAAATTAGATTTCTTCCCCACAACGAAGTCTTGGAAACAGCCGCATTTCTTCCTGGAATACCAGCCACAGTCTCCTTTTCATATATACGAGCATCAGATACGTTCAAAGAAACGTTTTCAGCTGAGGAAGTGTTCGCAAAACCTCGGGAGGTGCGACCTCACCCCTTGGCGATGGCGACAGCGACAGCTTGGATGCCTTACAACTGTGGACAAATTGTCATTGAATGTCGAGCCCTCCACTCAAGAATTTAATGCGACATTATAAGTAAATCAGTGCTTCATGTTCCTCCTCATTCCGAAGCTCTCTCAGTACCCTCTACCCCTTTTCCTCTCGATACTTGGCACCTAACATCACTCAATCACCGTGTTCAAACTCTACTCTGCACCATCCTCATCGCTCATCCTCCTCCTTGTCTTCCAAGCACTCTTCCCCACCGTCCGCGCAGCAGACTGCTTCGGCGACGCCGGCGCGCACCCCGGCTCAGACTGGGCCTGGTCCATCCGTGAAAGCATCTGCAACCCCTCCAACTGCGCCCTGCAAGACCCAACCACTTCATGCGACCTCCAACTCCAGATCCGCAACCGCACCGTCGCACACGCCACCAAGACGTCCAGCTCCGGCGACTTCTCTGCGTGCTGGGACGCGACGGCGGACGTGATCAGGGGCTGTATTAAGAAGGAGGGGGGGTACGCGGGGGGAGGACAGGGGGGAGGACAGGGTGCTATGGGCGGGCATTGGAAGAGTGGTGCCGAGACGTATACGGTGGAGATTGTGGTGAGTGATGAGTATGCGGTTTATGAACCTGCTGGGTCGGGGATTGTGGGGGTGGGGGATGGGGAGTTTGATGGTGTGGATTTGGATCCGGAGACGTCTGGGAGGGAGTGAGTACTTGTCCACTGTCATATTGTAATATTCTGGGAAAACTTGCTGACGATGGTGTAGCTATGTGTTTGGACCACAGCAGTACTGTTTAGAGCCTACGGATAGTGGACTAGGGCAGTGTGTTGATATCAAGGATGGGCGTTATATCTTGAGTCCAGCTGGCGACGAAGTACTCAGCGTCATCTGTGGGTAGGAAATAGTCGTAAGGAGAAGAAGAAACAGCAGAAGTGGTACGTAAGGTGGTAATCAAGGTGAATTGAAAGTTAGAGATAGCAAAGAAACCGTCCCACTCCGATGCTAAGACACACGTGCTTATATTCACGACGAGAGTACTCGCAGGTGGGCTAGTATGAGTCTCCCATGACACGAGTTCTGGTTTCTCGCATCCTTCGAATACTGCTTTCTTGTGAATCATCCAGTTGCTAGATTCGATTTGAGAATTGGGAATCAAGCTTGTGGTGCATCGATCACTCACTAAAAACCCCCATAGCGGAACCCACCACCCATCTCTCCACACACCCCCATCAAAACCTCCTAGCATTAGCATCCAGCCTCCTCTTCTCAATCTCATTCATCCTCTTCTTCGCCGCCAGTCCCGCCTCTAGCTGTTTCTTCAACTTGTTCTGCTCATTCAGCCTGGTCGCCTTGACCTTCCACTCATCCTTCTTCTCGTTCAAAGCCGTGTTGACCGTCGTGTACTCGTCTTCCAGCCTATCTATCTCCTGCTCATGGATGCTCTTCTTCGGGGCCCGGAGGACGGTGAGCTGGGCCTGTAGGACGTTGATGATATCGTCTTTCTGCTCGAGCTCGGCGGTGTGCGTTTCGGTCTGCTCAGTGAGATTGGCGTGGGCAGCGGTTTTCTCGCGCTCACGCTCGAGGTCGGCCTCCAGGTCTTGGATGCGCTGTTCCAAGTGGTTCTCGTAGGCTTCCTCCTCTTCGTATTTGGCTGGTACGGCTGGCATGGGTTCGTAGGAAAGGTTATTCATCTCTTCTTGCAGCCTCGCCAATGTCCTCTTCGCCTCATCCTTGCTCACATAACTGTTACTCAGCTGCTCAAGCTGTCTCACCATCAACCTATTAATCCCCCTACAAACTGCACACTCCGTCTCCTCATTGACGCCGCAGCGATCAAGACTCTCCGGATCGGCGAGGAACCTGCAGGTACCTGTATCGCCGTGTGCACGCTCTACCCCAGGTTGCTCTGTCGAAGGATTGCTGGACGTCTCGTCGGTAGTCTGCTGCGCGTGTAAATGTTGCGTGTTTTTGTTCTGGGTACTGGCTAGCTTCGCCATAGCTGCTTCGAGTGCTGGAAGTTCCATTGTCGTAGTGTCGATTCGAAGGGATGTGGTAGACTGATTGTTTAGACTTGGTTTCTTGCTAGAGCGTTTGTGGTGTGGTGCGGTGCCCGGGGTTTTTGGCAAGCATGTGTAGGGCTGATTACGTGAAGCGGGAGCCATCGCAACGGTGAAAGCTCTCGAGTGGCGCAAGCCGAGAATCGCAAAAGAAGGTGAAGGATCGTGAAAGGGAATATCACCTAGGCTTCCACGCCAAAATTATCGCAAAGTTATCAAAGGTCATCATTACAGAGCACTATCATAGTAATAAACACAGCGAAAGCAACACCAAACCACCAAACCATCCATCGTTCCCACTCATCTTCCACCGTCATTCTTCATCTCACTTCGGTAACGCCAGCAGCGCAAACACGCCTCCCACCACCGGTCTCGCCTTGAATTCAATACCAGGTGGAAACGCGCCCGTCTCGGTCATATACAGGTCCGTGAAAGGCTTGCTGGTAGGCGTCTCATTGACCCACTTCGCCAGCTTCGAGATGAACATATCTTTGGTCTCTGTGCTCGCGATCGAGGCAGCGAAGATCTCCCAGTCGCTCTGCATTGAGTCAGCATAATTCTGAGACGTTGGCAAAACGTGTTAAATACCTTCGTATACTTGTTCCGCGTATCTAGGTCGACACCATAGGTACCTTGGATGCTCTGGTAAAAGGTCGATTGCATGTCGTACACAGACTGAGGAACGAGATTCGTGCTGATGAGTTTGTCGTTGTACAGGTTGTATAGGAGGCCATGCGTAGACGCATCATTGTAGGTCAGGATAGTATGTGGAGGGTTGTCGGCGCTGTTGATCCCGAGCGGTTGCCACTTGGTAATGTAGTCGTGAGCAATAGAGGTATAATTGTTCGCATCAGCATCCTCGCCTACGAGCTTCGATATTTGAGACATGGCTTCTAGACCAATGATGCCCTTGATTGCCAAGTTCGTTTGGTTCCTGGTACAAGGTCAGCTCTGGCGACACTGAAAGCGGTTCAAAGACCTAAGACCTAAAGGATTGCTTACGCGAGGTGACCTGCAAAGTCATCGGTCGACAGCTGATTAGCAGGATACAGACTGTCTTCAACGAGATACTCCGCCCATTGCTGCAAGATTGGATAGTGTTGCTTGAGGTAGTCCACATTGTTTGATCGTTGCGCGTACGACAGCACCATGATCAGATTGTTTCCGCATTCCTCAAGCGGCATGTGCTCGTCATTACCATCAGTATGGCCAGTAGCGTTTGGATAATGAGTGCCTAGGTCGTGAATCGCCCACTTGTTGGGGTATTGACCAGCCTACAACATTTAGCATATGGCGCTGAAGCGCTTCCATGGTCAACACGTACCTCTTGATTTTCAAAGTGAGGCTCTAGCAGGAGTTTCACAAGCTCAGGGTTCAAGTAGAAGAAAATCGGCGACGCTGGATATATGACGTCGATTGTCTGCGTGTTGCCGTTGGACGATATCTCCTTCATGAACAGGTACTGCTTATCCTGCGTTCCGACAAGCTGTACAGCCCCAAACGCTTGACGTGCAGCTAGCGAGGTGAGGGTGAGGTAATCTTGGCCAGCTGCAGCAGTAGAGTCGCTTGAGATTTTGTGATCGAGCTCAGTCGATAATCTGCTCGATTCCGAATAGTCCTTGTGGAAGAACGTGAGCTACTGGATGTCAGCATGTGTACGTCAGACTTGCTGACGCCAGTGTCGTGCAGACTTACAGCAGCAAGATCATCACTGAAATAGCTCTTCCATAATGACGACAGCGTTGTCAAGCCGTCCTTGCCAAGGAACTGAATAGCATCACCCTGTACGATGAGTCAGCGCTGATGTTCTCACATTCCACCCAGTGCTGTGCTTTAAGGCCTAATGTAGGTACCGCAGAAACGTGTAACGAACGTACCTGGCAGAGGCCAACACTGAACAGTGTAGACGTAGCAGAAGAACCGACAGACCCGAGATCGATGGCGTATCCGAAAACGGGCCAGTTCTGGTCGATCGCGCGGAAATTACTGTCCTTGGAATTTGCCAACTTGCCATTCGCTGTGAATGCGCCTCGAACGTCGACATCTGCTCCAGACTGATAGGTGAGACTGTCTGCTGAGTCAGTGCCGTAGTATATGTTGCCCCATTCTGCACGATCATCGACTTCAGAGAAGAGTTGCTGGTTCTGTTTCCAAACTTTGTGGTATGAGATGCCATCGGCAGTACCAAAATCCCACTGCGCAACGGCATTGAGGTCGCCAGAGGCCCACTCGGCGGAAATGTCGGAGTATAGTTGTACTTCATGGTTCGATCCGTCGAGAGAAGAAACTTCAACCTGAAGGTACGAAAAGATCAACGATTGGCGCTTGTAATCCGTTGGAGTTAGCGGTGAAAGGAAAGTAGCTTTCAGCGAGACCTTGCCGTCGACCTCGATGGTGAAGATACTTCTCGTGGATGTGTACTCGTAGGAAACTTGGTTAGCTGTTCCGACATCCTTCGGTGCACCCATCCAAGTGAACGCTTTACCGTCAACTCGAATTAGGCCTGTCCATCCGGTGACTTGTCCCGTATAGAATGACGGCCATTGTCCGGGGAGGTAACCACCATTGCCGCCATCGCTGCCAGCAGGGAACCAGGTACTCAAATAAGGGTTTTTGACGGCTAGAGGTAACGAAGGAGGCCTATCGGTGTTAGTAACGAATCACGTATGCTCGTACTCATGAGTACAAGTGCTTTGCAGCCTGATCATCGTTCTGATGAGGTCTCGCCTCATATGCTGAAGCGCTCCTGGAAAAAGAACGTAATTACACATACCGTGCTGGAGTAAACTTTGACTGTGCGCCAGCCAAATTGATCAGCAATCCTCCGAGCGTGATGATGGATGACAACAGAAGCATGATGGAAGAACGATGCGCCTGGGGTTAGTGAATGGATGGTTGACGCTCCCACAAACCGGGACGGGACGAATATATACATATTGATCCGTGCTGGGATGCCATTGCAGGCCCACAGTAGTCTTAGATGCATCATTCGGCAGGAACCGCAGCTGGTGGTCAGATAGTCAGGTGTAGCTGGAAGAAGCTATGAGATGGTTAGGAACAATCACCTACAGGGGAAGACCACCCGTCCGCTTGATGCCCCATCGTTACTGCCACATGGTGGTCGTACACAGCCTGGTTGATTGAATGGCAAAAGCCCAAAAGTGCTGCTCTTCGCGGGCGCCAACAGGGCAAATACACGCGAGAGCAATCTGCTGCCGCAAGTGCATGGTATAACAAGGTGAGGGCCTGTCCGAATGATCCTCTTTTCGATAAGCACTACCCACACAACAATGAGGTCCAAGCAGACTCGGGTCTCTTCCTAGGAAATCGGACTTTGGAAGTAGCTGGGATGTGACCGCATCTGATGATTCGCGAGTTCCGAATTAGGGAGCTCGGAAGGAAACCAAGGCCCCACATGAGCAGCGACGAGACGGGGGATTCGACGAGCGAAGATATTTTGATTGAAGCACGCCTGGTTAGAAGTATTGCTAGACTTCGTGGTCTGGACCAGCTTCGGCTCTTGATGATCGTCGTCAAAGCCTCTGCTAGTGCTCTCCATCGGAGGATGCTGAGCGTGGCTGATGAGTAAGTTGCTTTGTGCCAATGTGGCTATGCGCGAAAACACGATTCGTAAGTAGTCTCAAAAGGTGCAAGTAGCAAAGATAGGAAATTTACCCTCAAGGATTCGAAACAGGCGAGACGAAGTTATTCGATCCTCCGTAAACCTCACCTAAACGTTGCCTAACGCCCGCTCAAAAATCCTACTCAAGCTGACCGGTGAAATCGAAGCTACTGCAATGTGTGACAAGGCGAAATGATGCTCATAATCTCCGTATAGAGCGTCTTTGGCAAGCTGTACAGACCTCACGATCCTCGTGACGTGGGGAAAAACGGTGTTGAGAGGCAACACCATCTCGTGCTCTTAGCATCGTGGTGCCAATGACCGCACTCCGCGAGCGCTAGAGAACGGTGTGATACTCGCACACCCCGAAGAATAGCTTCCGCTGTTAGCTACGTGCTGCGCATGCCGGCTCGTAGAGCAATATGCCGAGCTCGACGAGTGCATGATGAATAGGAAGGAGCGGCACGATTAGTACGAACGGATATCGCCCGAGCCTTGGAAACTGTGCAAGCTCAGGCTGAAAGTGAATGCATGTACATGCGAAAGCTTTTCGTAGAAACAGCGGAGTAAATTAGGCTGTCTGTACGGAGTACCTAGACGAGTCCGGGGAAGGGTGTGGGTGAGGAGAAGAAGAGGAAGGCAGACCTCGGTTGCAGTCCGTGCACGAGCGTAATCCCTGCCTCACATCACAACCTCAATATCAACCGCGTGAGCATATAGAGTATGCTATGCAGCCCTTTCGTTATTGGTGTAACATGTGTACATAACTCCTTCCCTTTGCGATCATTATTTGTACATATTGAAATTGTCCAAAGTCCACTAGTCTTTCAAGACTTAACCTGTCATTCAGGGTTACAAGCCAGTTGGGATTGTGGCCTTGTACTCCTTCGTGTCGAGGCAGTGTTTCACGATTCGTGGAGAAGACGATATATGTGGATGGAAGCTGAATCCTTCGATGTCAATAGTCGTTCCGCCACGTGTACGCACGTTCTAGCACGAGTTGTGCCCACGTTCTATCGCATGTGACTACAACGATCATTATATTAGGGTATTCAAACTCGCCAACGCCAATGTCATAAATCCCATACTGACGATGCCCAGATAGATCATGCGCAAATAATAATAATCGTACAACGTGATCTTCGTCATGCGCGTGGAGTAAGACCGTCAAGCGCAATGCAGGAAAGTAGCGGGGTATCAACAGGAAAGGACAGCATGCCGTGAGCAAGAACGATGAAAAGTATCGCGCACAATAATGACTGGAAGGGTATCCAAACCTTGAGCGTACAAGAACCATGGCATTAGAAGAGAGGTCGTGACTCTATGCCGATTATACCCGCAAGCGCCCTCTATGAGTCGACAATCCAGGAACGTGTTACGTTTTCGTATTTCCGTTCGCACCCGGCCAACCAGGCGCACGAAAGTATGTTGTTTACCGTCCAGCGTGTGTCAGGGTTCATGTCCAAGCAGCCTCTGACCAAGGCGTGAAGGTCATCAAAGCCGCCCTCATGAACTGCCTCCGACCCGCGGAGAAGCTCACTATCCCAATCTCCTTTCAGAATTTTCATGACCGTTTTCGCATCTAAACCCTCGTTGAAAGGCAGCCGTGCAGTTGCCAAGGCATAGATGACGACACCGAAAGCCCAGATATCTCCAGCCAGAGAGAAGACTGGCTCTGGCGCGTTGAACAGCTCCGGTGCAGCATACTGAAGACTGCCTGCTACCGACGTGCTCGTGTTTGCAGGTCCGATGTTCTGGTTATCGCCAGTAGAGTGTGGCTCAGGTCCATCGCGGTTGTCGCTTGTAATGAAGTCTGCCATGCCAAAGTCGCAGAGGAGAATATCGCCGCCATCGCGCTCAGCATTAGGTACCGTCATATCGACCAAGCAGTTCTCTAGCTTTATATCGCGATGTACAATCAGGATATCGTTATGTAGATACCGCATGGCCGACGCGAGTTGGTACGCATATCGTTTCACTAAGTGTGCAGATATGCCTTTCTTTTTCTTCCGGTGCGTATCTCGAACTAGGTCAAATAGGGTCCCGCCCTTGTTTAACCGCGTAATACAGTAAGTGGCGAACTCCGTGGTGTATACTCGCAGCAAGGGCAAGATGTATGGATGTCGCAAATAACGCCAGATTTCTACTTCATGGTCAAATTGAGTCTGAATCTGCTCATTTTCAAGATCCGATTTGCCCCGTAGTTGCCTTCTTACGATCTTGACAGCGTGTACAACCTTGCGGCCGTTCTCAATAGTGGCCACCTCTTTCACAACAGAAAAGCCACCGAAGCCTAGTTGCTTGCCAATAATGTACTCGCCATCGTACCCGATACCCTGACCTTCGTCATCAGGTTCAGAGGCTTTCAGTGGTGCGTCTGTCACGTTATATCGAGCCAGAAAGGAAGCAGCCGGAGACATGGACGATAGTGAACGACCCGAGCGTGCAGACGACCGACGACTTGTACGCCGTAAGCTCCCCTCGCCCTCTGCCAATTCTGCGCGGTAGCTTCTGGAACGTTGCGAACCGTTGCGCCGTGAGAGGAATGGAGGAAACTCGATGGGAGACGAGGCAGCTATGGGAGACAGTAGATAGTCTGCGGTAGAGTCGAGAGGTGTTCGTACTTCTTCGACAGGTGGAGATGCTGTGGTTTCTGAGGTTAAAGAGGCAACCTGGTCGTTGTATTCTGGGTCGACGGCAAGCTCGTCGACTGTCGATTGAAGCAGAGGATATCTTGATTGTCCGATTCGATGCTGCAAACGCTTCCGCCGGTCTAGCGGCGTTTCTTCATAGTCCCTATCAGAAAAATCTTCACCATCGGAGACCTCCGGTAGTTGGTCGAGCTTGGGTTTTGGAAGCGGCTGTTCAATAGACAAACGGTTGCCGCTGTCGAGAGTGACTTCGTTATCGAAGCTTATTGATGTAGTCCTCTTCCTGAACCTTGACTCAAGGTCCACGCCACCATTGGCAGCCGTGACGCCGTCACTTGATCCCGAGAAATCACCGTTTGTGTACACCTCCTCTTGCCTTTCGTAACCGCCATTGGTGAACGAGTAGCCGTCTGTTTCAATGGCGTCCTCAGTGTTCAAATGGGACGAGACTGTGCCATCTTGCGAGTCGCGACGAGGTATCGAGGCGAAGGTGGAAGCTACGTGCTTTTTGCGTGGCGCGCTTGTGTCGATCTTGAGTTTCTGGAAAGTATGTGAGGATCCCGTTATTGGGGCCATACGAACGGCGGGGTCAGTGTCACAGTGGGTGCAGACCTCAGAGCGCCGACAATCCAGTCTTTAATATGGTGGCCGTGGGGGAGGGCGGCTCGGCGTGAGGGTAATGTCGGGGGGTAATGAAATTGCTGCTGTGTGACGAGAGGAGCCTGGCGAGGCTGCGAAGATGCAGCCACGCCGTGCGCAGCTTTGCGCACTCCGGTCAGGGTGCCTACCAAACTTTCTTCAGCAACCTGGGAACTGCGCTGCCTGCCGGTGCCAGGGTCGTACCTTCAACAAGTTGCGACGCGCCTACGGCATAGAGATGCTGGCGGAGCTTCAGATTCGACGTGTGAGAACAGCAAGTTGAGCTGGAGCTGGTGGCTATATTAAGTGAGGAGGGGTGAGTCGATGATAAGGCGTACAGATGCTGGGGTCTTGAGCGAGGCAGGACGCCGAGTCTTTGTCTTGCGGAGACGAACGTTACCCAAAACCCCCACGCAACCTGCAGGAGGTCAGGATTTGGGCGGCGAAGGAAGCTAACGCGCACACGTGAGGTGAAAACGGAGGCCCATTTGCAGGATGCCAGGCACCCATCATGGCGAGAGGAGAAGTAAGCTCGTGCATCCCAGCATATTGACTGGCGCACTCCCGTGAGCAAGAGCTTCGTCTGACGTATGCAACCGCAGCCTTTCTGCATGCTGTGCAAGCTGAATCAGTCCGGCGCGGCAGGCTGGAGTGCAGCCAAATAGCGGCGCATCTTGCTTCTGGGCGCCGGCAGCTTCCCCGCATTTCGAGCACCATCCTGCTGGCACGCTCAGGCTGGGCGGTGGAATGCTGGAGTCGAGAGAAATAGTAATGGGATGCGGCGGCGTGGAAGGCTGAAGCGAGCATGTCATGCAGGGCCGAGCGACAGACCAGATCTCGGCCCGCTGGACCCGCGAAGCAGCGAAACGGACAGACACGGCCAAACACTGTGGTCGAGTCGGAACGGAGCCAGTTGGAGGAGGGCTTGAGGTTGCTTGGACGGAGGGGCAGCTCTGGCACATGACGTCGCTGAGCTATGCAGCTCTGGCACAGCTCCTGACAGCTCTCACGCGGACAGTGTCTCCAGCAACCGCTATACTATACGTAGACGTAAACACTTCAGATAGCAAAGCGCGCACGCTCTCCGTCTACCGTCTCCAGATATTCCCGACTCGCAGAACGCGGCTTCCGAGCGTGCGCCGCGCTATCCCAATCGTGGGCTGGCGGGCGGGAGCTCGTGCCAACGACAGCAGAGGCGATGCCAAGTTCCAAGCGCTGCGTTGCTTGTTGTTCAACCACATCGCATATTATCGCAACGAAGGCCTTCTCGACATCCATAGCCCGGAAGCCGCCCGCCTAGAACCGGAGCTACGCCCTGCTTCATCTCGCTGCCCCTTTCGACCGCCGACTGGCCACGCTCCACCCAGCCCGACGGGAGGCCGACAGGCCCTGACGTCTGCTGCTATGGGGCTCTCGAACGTCTGCTCGAGGCTCTTCGGGTCCTGCTGCGGCGGTACGCTGCATCCCCAACTCCCACCACAGGACCGTCTACTGATACGCACTGCTGCAGGCCGCTCGAAAGACAGCATTTACGACCCTGTGCTGGCAGATAGCGAGCGCGAAGCCGTCGCCGATCTCCTGGGCTTCCTAGAAAATGTACAAGCACACCTGCTCCACATGCAGATTTGAGCTGGGGGCTGACACCTCACTACAGCGGGCCGAAACCGACTTCTTCCAAGGAGAGCCCCTCCGAGCATTGAGTACCCTCGTATATTCCGACAACATCGATTTACAACGGTCTGCGAGCTTAACGTTCGCCGAGATCACAGAGAGAGGTACCGCGCTGCAGCAAAGCATTACAGGGGGCTAGAGTTCTGACTTTGGGATAGATGTTAGGGAGGTCGACAGAGACACCCTGGAGCCCATCCTCTTCCTCCTCCAGAATCCCGATATCGAAGTGCAGCGAGCAGCGAGTGCGGCGCTGGGCAACCTCGCCGTCAACAGTACGTCTGGCTTACACAAGAGGTCTTATGGCATGGACTGACAGGTTGCAGCCGAGAACAAGGTTGCCATTGTGCAACTAGGTGGGCTTGCACCATTGATCAAGCAGATGAACTCGCCCAATGTCGAAGTCCAGTGCAACGCTGTCGGTTGCATTACGAATCTCGCAACTCATGAGGATAACAAGGCGAAGATCGCCAGATCAGGAGCGCTGCAGCCTTTGACGAGGCTGGCTAAGTCGAAGGATATGCGAGTGCAGAGGAACGCAACCGGAGCGCTCCTCAACATGACCCATTCTGGTACGACGCACCCATCGGTGTACCCGATATGTCACCTGGGGGATATACTGACACTGGTACAGATGACAACCGCCAGCAGCTCGTCAACGCAGGTGCCATCCCCGTCCTCGTCCAACTCCTGACGTCTTCCGATGTCGATGTCCAATACTACTGCACCACAGCTCTTAGCAACATTGCTGTCGATGCAAGCAACCGCGCAAAGTTGGCACAAACAGAAGGCCGACTCGTGCAATCCTTGGTGCACCTCATGGAGTCATCGTCACCCAAAGTACAGTGCCAAGCTGCGTTAGCCCTGAGGAACCTCGCCTCAGACGAACGATACCAGCTTGACATCGTACGAGCACGAGGCCTGCCATCTCTTCTTCGACTATTGCAGTCGTCCTACCTCCCACTTATCCTCTCGGCTGTAGCATGCATACGGAACATCTCCATCCACCCCGCAAACGAGTCTCCCATAATCGATGCTGGTTTCTTGAGGCCCTTGGTGGATCTGCTAGGCTCAACAGAGAACGACGAGATACAGTGTCATGCCATCTCTACTCTCCGAAACCTTGCAGCAAGTTCCGATAAGAACAAGCAACTGGTGCTTGAAGCAGGCGCTGTCCAGAAATGCAAGCAGCTGGTCCTGAATGTCAGGCTCCCTGTCCAGTCCGAGATGACTGCAGCGATCGCAGTTCTGGCGCTCAGCGACGACTTAAAGCCGCATCTGTTGAACCTTGGCGTTTTTGATGTCCTGATCCCGCTCACCGAGTCGGAGAGCATCGAAGTGCAAGGAAATAGTGCCGCTGCGTTGGGAAATCTGTCATCGAAAGGTAAGTTGTCTACCAGGGACGCGAAACTGATTCTAATCAATCGCAGTTGGCGACTACACTATTTTCATCCAGAACTGGACGGAACCCGCTGGTGGTATTCATGGGTATCTTCGCCGCTTCCTGGCCAGCGGAGACCCTACTTTCCAGCACATCGCTATCTGGACACTTCTACAGCTCCTTGAATCCGAGGATGAAGAGCTTCTAGAGCGTATATCGAATTCGAACGACATCGTTCGCATGGTTACGGACATTGCTGAGCGAAACATCGAATCCGACGACGAAGACAATGAGGACGGCGAAGGCGAGGTCGTCAGTCTCGCTAGACGATGTCTAGAAATTCTAGGCAAAACGCCGAAAACGCTGTCTGAAGGATAGATGGTCGAATCCACCCCCTATACCCCGCTATGGATACTTACATCACTTCTCTACGTTTCTTACCTTCATTCGTTGTTTTTCTAATGCTTTTCGACGCTGTATCTCACATTGCCATGCTCTACTGTTGCGCAGCATGTTTCCGGGTGGCTGGCGTTTCTGGGAAAGAGAGCTATATCAATATTTCAGCGAGCATGGGCGGAGCAGGAATTTCCTTTCTTCTCGTCATTGAAGGCATACTACGTTCGGTTGACCTACTATTGGAGGCAGCGCAAGTTCTGCAACCGTGAGCTTGTAATCGTTAGTTGGATGGGTGCGTAGAACTTTCAGGAAGGCATCGTTGAGTCGAATCTGAAATAGGATGAGGGATGATTCATGGTCATCGATCTGCCACTTGCTGGTGAAGTGCTCCCTAGTGACTGATGCCTGCTACTCGCGTCCCCGACCGTTCTTTCCTTAGATTGTAGCTTGATCCGCCGAAATAAATCCGTTATCGATAACCTTAATTATTTGCTTCGCGGGCGTAGCTCCAGCTCCGACTCAAACGAACCCCACCACCAAACTTTCTCCAATTATTACACGACCAATGCCGCCCAAAGGGAGAGGAGGCACCACGCGCGGTGCGACTCGTGGTCGAGGACGAGGACGAGGAGGCAGAGGCGGTGCAGCTTCCGCCAAAGCTGCGGCGCCCTCCGAGGACACAGAAGATACGCTTCCTGATGCAGCTGCCAGTGGGACGGAAACAGCTCCTGCACCACCGATGGAGAGCGAGGTACCCGAGGCAGGTCAGGATGGCTCTGCTGGTGAGGGTGTCACCGCGAGCATTGAGCCGATTTCTATTGCCTCTTCGTATGTTTTGTTGTCTACAAGTGTCGCGTCAACTCGCGATTGTCAATTTCTGACTCGTCGCAGTTCAATATCCTCTCCTCAAACCATAGTAGATTCGCCCGCAGGTACGCCCGCGCCGCGACCCTCGGTCCAGCGCCTCGATACGATCAAGGGAGCTGCTGGCGGATCCCGCTCCAGTCCCTCGACCAGGGGACGGGCAAAAAAGCCAGCTGTGAAACCCACTTTCACCGGCCGCCGAAGCAAAGAAGAACGAGAAGCTCGGGAGAAGCTCGATAAGGAGCGGGAACGCGAGAGGAAGCAGGAACGGGACAAAGAGCTTGCTGCGAAAGCTAAGCAAAATCAAGGACCAAGAGGCAGTAAGAGGAAAGACAAACCAGCGAGAGGAGGTGCAGTCAGCGGACCGTTCTCATTCGGCACCGCGACAAACGATCGGAAGAGTACCCCACGTGGGACCTTCTCAGGTAGTCGAGCATCAAGGGTCAAGCACGAAGATGGGGATGACGAAGCAGGGCCCTCGCGTAGATCAGGAGGAGGAGGAGGTGGTAGTGGTGGTCGGGGTGTGAAGCGCGAGGAAGTTGGTCACGTCTCATCATCGGACGACGACGACGACAGTGCTGCAATCTCATACCCTCGGCAGAATGTCGACGACTTGCATGTTATTATGTTGTCGGACAATGAGGGCGGAGACCAGTCAGGTCCGAGAGAAAAAAGTCTTGGTAGGATGGCAGGAAGCCTAGTACCTGTCCGCATCGCTAGGAAAGAGCATTCCGATCGTGTAGTCGGTCTCAACAAAGATGCTTCTGCGACGACTGGGCAGAAACAGCAAGCAGGCGACGCATCGGCTGCCGACGTCAAAGTGGAAGGAGGAGAGCCTGCCACGCGTAAGGCGAAAGGCAAGGCCAAAGACGTAGAGATCACGGGTGTACGGAAACCGTATAGGGGCATGTGGCAGGAAGATACAGAGGCAGAGGTACCGGTACGTTATCCAGAGCTACAGTGTGCGTCTGCTTTAGGAACGCTACTATACTCAAATGCCCTGTTTGAGCCTCTGCTCTCGCGTGGAAGCGCATCAACTTAATTTGTATTTTCACGATCGGCATACTGACTTTACACAGGTCAAGCAAGAACAAGTTAGCGACGATGAAGTCATGGATGATCTGGTTGAAGACATCACCCATCTGCAACCCCCAGGAAAAGGCAAGCAACCTGAGTCGGAGCGAAGACAGAAGACACGCATCAACAAACTTGACAAAGGCTTCGACATCCAAACGAAGGAAGACGAAGAAGAGTGGAAACGCTACAACGGGCTTCGCGAAAGCATGAGGGCCGAGCTCGGGCCAGAGGTCGTACCCACCCAGGTTGTTCAAGGAGATACGGACATGGCAGACGCTGAAGGCGCGCCAAAACGCGGCACCAACCCTCGCGACAACAACGCCTACCTTTTCCAATTCCCACCCATCGTCCCAGGGCTCCTCGACCCGGACAGCAGAATCAAGCAGGAGCCTACAGCCGCTAAGCCCGCAGTCTCCTTAGTCCCGGCGCAGAAAACACCAGCCTCAAACAAAGAAGAGGGTCCTCCACTCGTCACCGCCGTCCACGCTCTCAAAGTCTCGAATGGCCGTGTCGGCAAACTACGCGTGCATGACTCTGGTCGCACGACTCTCGAATGGGCAAACACGTCTTTCGAGCTCAATGTCGTAGACCCTGCTCCTTTCGTACAGGAAATTGCGAATATTCACACCACGGATGCGAAGGATAGGGTTACGGATGAGGACGGCGGCGATAGTATCTCGTTTGCACGCGTGAAGGGGAAGTTTGTCGTGGTGCCGAATTTCGAGAAGATGCTTTCTTAGGAGCGTAGTTATTTAGTATTTGGGCGGAAAAGGAATTGCGGTTGCATGTGGGCTGGGCTGGGCATGGATGAGGCGTTTTATATCATGTGTCTGCATTTCTGGGTGTTGGTAAAAGTCCCTTTTGGAATGCAAGTCGTGATTGGTGTGGCTCTGGGAGTGTATTGGTGTACTTGGTGTGAATGTCTGAGTGAGATGGATAGGATCTATCTTTCCATCGTATTTTCACCACTTTTATGCTAACCCTGTCCCCGTTCTCCTAATCCCAGCTCCACCTAGTTCTTGCGGTGCATCGACGGCCAGAAGCTCAAACGGCGGTCTCGCCATTTCACTGTCCCCCTCTAGCTCCCCTGGTCTCGGTGGCTTGGAATATAATTCCGACCTCTCCCGCACTTCTTCTTTGCCCGGGACACGCGGCACCTCGGTCCCATCCTTTGCTGTAGCATTCTTCTTGGATCTGTTTGTCAGGAACCAGAACAGTCCAGCGCCGACAAGTGCGAGCACACCGACCGCGACGCCGACGCCTATACCGGCTTTTGCGCCAGTGCTAAGACCTGAATCAGGTTTTGATGTAGATGTTGATGTTGACGTTGCAGCGCCCGTCGTACTGCGCGCGGAGCTTTTGCTAGGTTGAATTGAAACATCTGTCAATACTTTGCCGCTGCTATCCTTGATGGTATGCACGACAGTTGTGATTGCCACATCGACCATTTGTCCCCTCGTCCCGCCGGCACCTGAAGTGATAACCGCATCTAAGCCCGATGGCCTTGTCGGCATGGACCACTGCGTGGCTAAGGTGTACGTTGTCCCCCCGTAGTCTATAGTCGTGTTGACGATCAGCTTCTCTTCGCATACCGGCGGATCGAAATTGTTGGTGAACCCGTAAAATGCGGCACTGCTTCCGCCTAGGAAAGCCTGCGTGTTGATATTCGAGAAGATGTCCTGTAAGCGGTCGTAGTTGTCGGTCAGTTGCATATTGCCATTAGGATCTATCATCACCAAGTAAGAAGCTGGTTCTTTGTTTCCGCCGACGTTCGCCCATTTATATCGCACACCGCCGTTGAGCAAGCCGGAAGGTGCCAGCAGATTCCAGTCATAGGTCATGTTAAACAGCAGTGCAGTGTCGTTTAGTGACTGCTCGAATACGAGATCCGTAGCACTGGCTGCGAAGGTGAAGGTTTCGTAGAAGCTGAGCCACATAGGTACGCTGGAATTCTGGATTGCGTCCGTGAGTTCTGCCCAGGTTCTGTTTGCAGCGACTGTAGTATTGCTCGCAGGGTCGTCCAATACGATGCTAGTTTCCCAAGCTATATAGTCCGTGCGCGAGAAGTCATTCGTGGAACCGTCGATCGCGCATT
The DNA here is from genome assembly GCA_010015825.1 of Lophiotrema nucula. NCBI lineage: Eukaryota > Fungi > Ascomycota > Dothideomycetes > Pleosporales > Lophiotremataceae > Lophiotrema > Lophiotrema nucula. Next base: position 551,071 of record ML977334.1, read on the forward strand.
GAAAGTAATCGAAGAGATCGTTTGGGAGAGGTATGTAGCCCTCATCGTAGACCACAGAGCCTCCAGTCAAGATGGAGCGAGCGGCGTTTCTGGCAATGTATTCTTTCGTATCGCGAATGAAGGTCTGTTCGGTGTTAGTGTGCAGTGTAGACTATGTGGAGAGCAACACCAACTCTATAGAGTAGCATAGCTTCGGCGTATGAATCCCCATCAAACACTCCAATTGACTGAAACTCGCCGATGTCAACTGCCAAAAGGTTTTCATAGTCTTTAATAGCATCGATGATCTCAAAAGTGCCCTTCATGAGATCTGTTGAATAGGCCGCCGAAGGATCTTTGGGGAAAAGCACAGGAGGCCGAAGCAGGAGCACTATGTATATCCCAATGGAATTGAAGACTGAGAAGCAGGCGTCATGGTTCTGTGTCGCATCGAGAGATTGTACGTAAATGGTGTTGATACCCAATCGTTGCATCAGAGCAGCGTCTCTTGTACACGCTTTTGCATCTATTAACGGATCCATTTGATATACGTCGGTCGTCGAATTGGAAACGGAGTACTGTTGCTTGATGAGTCTTCTTGATACCCAACAACGCACTTGACTAACCCATATTCCGTTGATGGTCAATATATTGTTTGTCGCATTGTTGACTAGATATTTTCCGTACGCTCCAGCCGTATCCAGAGCAAGGCTGATAGCTACTTTCGCTAGCCATATTAAGTATATCGATGCTCGACCCTGCGCTCCAAGAATTAGCTCGCGGTACCACCGTAGCTTCGTAGCTCACACACCATATCAGCACTAAAGATTGATTCCTCGACAAAAGATCGGGAACGAGGGAAGTTACCTACGACGAGGACAAGGCTCGCGCTTGCATTACCGGTGGACAAGATCTGAAAACATACTAAAATGGCTCGCTTTGCCCATCGATAAGATCTGCACACATCAGATAGCCAACACATACGATTGGACGCGTGAGGGCCCGGACAAGCGCCAAGAGCAACTGTGGCTCGCGCTAGCTGCCGCACATGGGTCGAGGTCTCGTCGGTCAACGGTTCAAATCGTTCCTATTGGCACAGCTCTTGATGGTGAAGCGGGTTAACCGAAATCCTTGGGGCCGTTTCTGCGGTTTCTGCAGCTGCCTTCAGGCGCAGCAACGGGAAGCAGGCTGTGTAAGGCTCGTGTGCGCATCGCAACGTCAAGTTCTTGGAGGCCTGAGGACGCTTCGTGGAAATTAGCGGGATGGAGCGAGGCGTGGATTTGGTCGCTCGTGCCAGTATAGCTCTCGCAGCCTGACGATCAGAATTCTTCAAAACCTTCACAAGGTATTGAGGTAAGCCGTCTACTGTTGACCAGAGTATGAGTTAGGTCTACAGAGGAACAAGTCCTAGGCTAATTATGTAATCAACACTAGGCCAGGCACGTGCTCCTCGAACATCTATCACCCTCAGCCTTGCCAACCCCTCTTCCCTCTTCAACACCCACCTCTTCAAAAGCCTCATTATGGTCGAATTGTATATCAGACATTGTTCATACTTCCTATCGTGAAAATGTCGGGTAGTCCGATAGTATCGAAAAAAACCTTCATAGTTCGAGGTTTGTTGAAACCTAAGTGGACCGAACGTTAAATTCAGAGTTGCAATATCGCAACCTTTGCTCGAGAATATCAATTGAGCTACTCGTTACGGAATCTTCTACTCACTATATTGTACGGCAGAATGCATGAGTCCCTCTGTAGAAGCTGAAAGCGGAACCGACGCGTCCTCCGACGCGGAATCAGTTGAAAGCCCGCCATCAATCGATGGTCAGACGAGGTTCAACAAGCTGCTGCAGACAACACGCTGTGTGACACATCTAGTGGGGCACCTCACACAACCGTCCCCAGTGAAAAGTATTGATCATCTTATCTGATCCGAGGGATCGCGCTGCACCTTGCCGTGACTGGACAATGGCTGTTTGCAGCTCCGCTCTTGGCCCGATTTCTGGCTGAATTTGCAAGCAATCAGTAAGAGATGAGTGACTCAAGACGGCTCGGAGTTGCCCAAAACCAATTCCGCTACGCACTGTCGTGGGGAAGTGGTCGGGAAGTGCTTTGTTGTTGTGGGTCCTCGGTCCAGTCGCAGCGCGTCGAGGGCATGTCGCGCGTCGAGCACGGTCGGGCACGGACTGTTTGGAAAAAGGTACGGGAGGCTGGTAAGTCGCGATGGAAGTGTTCACAGCAGTCTTTTCGCACTGAAAAGCGAGGAAGACTGACGATATTGGTGTCAGTAGAACGGACGAGCCCAATTGTCGCGAATAAGCTCGTGAAGGCAGAAATTTGGGTTGAGAGCTGTCAGAGATTGTCAAGATCGCGCAACCGCTGGAATGAGGTCATAGCTTCTATAGTTCAGGCAGGCGCGAGGGGCAACTGCGCTAGCCACGCTACCACGTGATTGCCTGCCGCGATTTAAAGATCAAGTCGCGTCCTCTTTGTCTTCTCGACATCCACAGCATCATCACTTTCGCGCTCCACAACATCTCTTTACAGATCCTCAGCGCTCAGCTTGCCTTCTTGCATAGCAACCCGCCGGAATCACCTCCTTCACAATGTCTACCATCAACATCACGCCCTCGAAAAAGGTTCGTTGCCACGCGCCTCGATGGTACTTCAGAGTACAACGTGTATACTGACAAGAGTATAGGCTGCTTCGGCCATTGAGATGCTTAAGATGTCGGACTCGCCTGCAAAGAAGCTAGACTTTTCCGAGGCGGACAAGGAGAACGTTTTCAAGCCCATTGTCGGCATCCCAGACCTCGTCGACGCGTCGACAGACGAGAAGAAGCCTACCACCGCGCCTACGATCAAGCAGGAAGAGGCAGATGAGCCGTTGCTGCAGGAGAATCCTCAGCGATTTGTGCTCTTCCCCATCAAGTACCATGATGTATGTCGACGCGTCATTCCGCGCCTATGGCCACTGCAGTGACCCCTCCTTAAAATATATGCTAACTCCATCTTTTGAACAGGTCTGGCAAATGTACAAGAAGGCCGAAGCCTCCTTCTGGACCGCCGAAGAGATTGATCTCTCCAAAGACCTCCACGACTGGAACAAACGTCTGAACAACGACGAGCGCTTCTTCATCTCCCACGTCCTCGCCTTCTTCGCTGCATCGGACGGTATCGTCAACGAGAACCTTGTCGAGCGCTTCTCCGGAGAAGTGCAGATACCCGAGGCGCGATGCTTCTATGGTTTCCAGATCATGATGGAGAACATCCACTCAGAGACCTACTCTTTGTTGATCGATACATATATCAGCGAGCCTAAGCAGCGAACGTATCTTTTCAATGCTATCGACAACAGTAAGTCTTGTATCTCCACCACTTTACGCGTAAATGCGCCTTCCTAACGCGTCAAACTCAGTTCCCTGTATCCGCAAGAAGGCCGATTGGGCCATGCGCTGGATCTCAGATAAGAACTCCACCTTCGCATCCCGCCTCGTCGCTTTCGCCGCCGTCGAGGGCATCTTCTTCTCCGGCTCCTTCGCCTCCATCTTCTGGCTCAAGAAGCGCGGTCTCATGCCCGGCCTCACCTTCTCCAACGAGCTCATCTCGCGTGATGAGGGTATGCACACCGACTTCGCCTGCCTCCTCTTTTCTCTCCTCAACAACCGCCCTTCGAACGAAGCTGTTCGCGCTATCATCACAGAGGCTGTTGGCATCGAGCAGGAGTTCCTGACGGAGGCACTGCCTTGCGCTCTGTTGGGCATGAACAGCAAGCTCATGTGCCAGTACATTGAGTTTGTCGCCGATCGTCTGCTCCTCGCTCTCGGCAACACCAAGGTCTACAACGCGACCAACCCATTCGATTTCATGGAGAACATCTCGCTGGCAGGCAAGACGAACTTCTTCGAGAAGCGCGTCGGTGACTACCAGAAAGCTGGTGTCATGGCCAGCATCAAGCCTCAGGAGCAGAAGACCGAAGCCGAGACAGCCGCAGCAGCCATAGAAAATGGCACGAGCGGTGACTTTGCTTTCGACGAGGAATTTTAAATGTCGCCTGCCACATCTTATCTCATATTGCTGCTGCGGTTTGGTTTGGGCTTGGATACCTTTATACTAGGCTACTCTCTTGCATCTCATCTTTTTCTTTCTCCGCTCTTCTCTTCTCTGCATTGCCGGAGTCAAACCGGGTCGCGTTCTGCCAGGCATAGCATATAGCGAGCGTTAAGCGCCGCTCTTGCCTTGATACCTATTCTTTCTTTGTCATAACTGGCATCGGCGTTTGCATAGGAGTTCATGGCCATCTTTAAGACAAAGACAAGGAGGGGGATGTACAGGATACGGTACGGATGGTTGAATGGGGTCATGGCTGTTAGGATAATGAGAATTGAACAAAGTCAAAACTTCAATCGCTTCTTCTTGTCTTGCTTGTGGCTGGTTGTCTGAGTTCGTTGTTTTGGTACCGACGCGTCGCAACGCGCTCGTCCAAGCTTCGTTGTCATTGCACCCAACAGTACGGTTAAGCGAAGGTACCCCCTGCCATCGCGTCTGCACGTGAACGAACCTGAACAGGTTTCAGCGAAATACGAGGAGCGGTACAGGATCGCCCCCGAACACGTCAAATCAACCGCTCCGATGTCACAACACGGTCGCGACACAAGCAAAGAGAAGCTCTTCGCGAGCGCACGGTCATCCCGTCACTCCTAAGAAAGACCTTGAAGTGGCTCATGGCCCTCGCACGATGATGACGACTCGGGCTTCCCAGCACGACCCATCTACAAACTCAGATCGATGCATTACAGACCCTAATAGGTAAGCCTGCGACCACATTGCACCCACAGCATGAATTCACAGCGCGAGCAGGGTCGTCCCTAAAAGAGACGGATCGTACGATCGAATATCATTCTATGTTTCCTACTTGATCAGATCATCGAAGTTACGACCACTTTCAAGAAAGGAATATGCGCTCCACAAGATCACTTGCAGCGCCTGTAGACCTACGGCATTCGGTACAGGTCCGATTATGAACACTAGTATTAAAGATCTGACACCACATTGTGTTTTCTGCAATGTTATAAGCCAATGCTATGTCAAATTCGTAGATAACGGGTCCTACTCTTGTTATATTCAATGTAAATCGAACAAACTCGGCACACAATTGTGCTTCCGCGAGCGAGGTTTCGGTTTATGTGACCTGATTCACGTCCAACTATACTCAAAAGGTATGTACTACTTCCGGCGCTCATGAGCTCAACTGACAATCGTGTCAGGTTTGAACAGGCCTCGAAATCCCTTCCGATCTTTCAAAGTTCGCCTCGATCCAACGGACCCTTCCCTACTTAGTATGATGAAAAGATGGGTCAATGATTGTTCTAAATCTCACGAGCAATGTGCACATCCGGGCCATGGCTTCACTCCAACACGCTTGATGCACCTAGCCGAAGGTGATATGCATTACAGCCGCCTTTCCTCGCCCACATGTCCGGTGAGATTCGCTGCGCTCAGTTACTGCTGGGGCACAAGCGCACAATCAAAGACTCTGAAGAGCAATCTTCTGGATCGATACGATCATCTGGATATTTCGAGCCTCCCAAGAACCCTTCAGGATGCTTGCTTTGTCACTCGGGCACTTGGTCTCGAATATATCTGGATCGATTCTCTGTGCATCGTGCAAGACGATGAGCATGAGTGGGCGGAAGAATCGTCTAAAATGCGCGATATCTACTCTAGTGCTCACGTTGTCATGGCCGCGACCTTCGCACAGGACTGTGCTGAGGGCTTCTTAAGCCAACGTGCCGCTCCCCTTGCTATCAAATTCGGACAGCCGGATAAAATTCCGTTCGAAGTACAGGCGAGGCTGAATGACAGTCATCAATGTCCTTTAAAGACCTACAACACAACTTACGCGCTGTTCAAGCGAGGTTGGTGTATGCAGGAGAGATTTCTTGCCAGGCGAGTCGTCCATTTCCTGCCACATGAGCTTCTCTTCGAGTGCCAAAGCAGCCAGATTTGCGAATGCGGGGAGCGACCACCTCCCCAAGATCGACATGGTTTACGGGGACGTAAGGCGTTCCGAACGCTATTCTCTACCAGAAGTCCGGATAAACTACCTGGCATGAGATTTGGACACTTGTGGTCCGAAGTCATTCACGAATACCACTCGCTGAAACTCACATACACAGACGATACTCTGCCAGCACTTTCGGGCGTAGCGAGATCCGTCGAGCATCTGGGCCCTGGAAAGTACATTGCCGGACTTTGGGAACGAGACATCGCTTATCAGCTCGGGTGGCGTCTTCAAAAGTATGAAATGTACTCTTCCCAGGTTAAACACCAACCATGGCATCCCGTTACTCCCACCTTTTCGTGGATCTCTTGTCTCAATGCCGTCGATTTTGGTGCCTTTCCAGGGTTGCTGTGGGAGACTCGCCCCATATGTACACTAGAATCCTCGCGAGTGGTACTAGCTACTGCGGACCCTCATGGGCGAGTCCGGCATGCAAGTATCTATATGCGAGGACTCTTCATTCCCGGAATCGAATTGGTTCTGTACGTCAGACAGGAACATTTGTCTTCATACAATTCGCCAAGATTACGCCTCGATTCCGGAATCGAGCTGACGTCAAGGGAACCATTTGAAGTTGAGGGGCAGTGTGAACAGCTGAAGTCAGCAAGGCCTTGGACTTTTGCGGTATGCCTGGGGTTGTACAAGTCGGTGTACGGAAATAAGGATGCCAAAGTCACGGCTCTTTTGCTGGCAAGTAATGCTGACTCGAATAATTATATTCGTATCGGCATTATCGATGGTTTACCGGACTCTTGGTTCCAGGATCATGCGTCGGAAGGCACGTTTAACATTGTCTAATGTCTTCAGGGTGTGTATCGATCACGAAGCGACGAAGAAATTCCTGGAGACGCAGTCTAGATTCTACCAAGTGCCTCTCAGCCAAGGGCGAATCAGACGTGAGCTGCTCTTCAGATGCAATCAGCGAGCGCTAACAGCAGGATACACATTTGCACTGCGATCTAGCATTAGCAAAGAGGGCTCTTCGCGAGCACATGGCCATCCTCTCGCACTGCAATCTAGCATCACCTGCGCCCAGGCCACATATGCCAAGACGCCCATTCCAAGCCACCTGGCAGGCTACGAGAGCCTCTGCAGCAACACTCAGGACCACCCATGAGGACAAAGATTACCTGGAACACGTCAACGATGCCCAATCATCTGTATCACGACTTACAATTATTTCCACATCCATCAGACATCAGCATAAATTGCGCAGCTCTTACGTGAGCACTGATAAGCCATCGACGTCATCTTTCTATCCGTCATCTCCATTGCTGTTGCACCTCATCTCTCGTCAATCATTTTCTGCCTCTTATTCACAAGCATCGTTGCCAAACTCTGGATACTTAACCCTTCGTCCAACAATTGCAACAAAGGAACGTCTTGATCAAACAGCAGAGCGAACCAGCTCCGCATCTCGACTGATAGCAGGCTGTCCACCCCATAGAAAGCCAAAGCATTCTGTGATTTGATCACTTCTTTCTGGACACTCAACAGAGCTGCAGCGCGCTCGATAATCGCATCGACTACTACCCGGACCGCCATTTCATTGGATCCATCTCTAATGGCTTCATCCACTGCAATCGTCACAGCTGGTTTGGTTACTTCGGCTTGGTACTCGCCCGCTCCAGACAAGAGTTGAGCACTCATGGCTTGAAGGAGGTGCGAGAATTTTTTGTCCATGTGCCAACGCGGGATTTGCGTATCTACGTTATAGTTCTTGCCCGCCATTTGGGCAAGCTCACTTGGGTCAAGACATGTGGTGATTTGAGCTTCGGCAAGCGTGTCGAAAGCAGGACCGCGTGCTGTACGCGGGGGCGATGGCAGAAATGCGGCCTCAAGGATTCTTAAGAAGTCCAATTCCCCAGTCCGGTAGAGGCCATTGCGGTATATGAGATCCCTCGTCTTGGTCCGCTGGCCCAAGTGACCGATCTCCGTAATCAGTCCGAAAGCAATTGCGCAACCAGGAAGGCCTTGTGAACGGCGATATCGGGCAAACGCGTCTTGGAAACCATTTGCAGCGCAGTATGCGGGTTGTGATGGGAGCGCGACAACGGCCTCGAAAGAACTCGTCATGATGAAGAAGTCCAGTGGCAGCTCTCGTTCGATACTTGCCTCATGAAGGTTCAGCGTTCCTTGGACTTTTGCCGAAAGGCCAACTTTCCATTCAGCATGCGACAGTCTGTCGAACACCCGGTCTGACATTTCCACGGCCGCATGGATAAGGCCCTTGATCGGACCTCGTGTGGCGGCATCGGCTAGTGACGCCAGCACCTGCTCCTTGTTTGTGACATCACACTGCGACGTCCAGACGCTTGCGCCGCGCGATGCATAGTCTTGAATCCATGCAACTACCTCCACGGAGGGCTGTCGAGAGCGAGTGAAAACGGCGAGCTTTCGAGCACCTCGCTCAACCATCCACTGGAGGGTGCTCCGTCCTAGCCCACCCAGCCCACCGACCAGCACGTATACAGCGCCAGAATCGAAGGTCGCGCGAGGAAGTGGACGCTGCATCTATGCAAGATATCAGCAAGCAGTTACTGGGACAGTCGGATCATCTCGGCTTACCTTGACTCGTGCCGCCTTGTCTTCGTAGGAGACGACCAGCTTTCCCAGATGCTTGCCTTTGGAAAAGTTGAGCAGGGCTTTGTCAAGCGCGGACACGTCGAACACGTTGACTGGATGGATCGGAGATATACAGCCTTGCTTCAACATTTCGTCCACTTCTTTCATCAAACTACGAAGCATTAGATGTTGTCAATGACTCACGAGAGACTGTCTCACCTGCCAACGAATTCTGGATCCTGATCGGCCAAGATGCTCAGATCGAAAGACGAAAATGTGGCGTTCCGCGCAAAGACCTGCATAGCCATGTCGCTATGGTTCTGCACATCGAGGCGGCCAACGTCGATGAATCGACCTCGTGGGGCGATGCATTTCCACGTCTCGTGCATTATCTCACCAACGGACGAGCTCAGAATGGTATCAAATCCCCGGTTTCCGGTTGCCTGCATCACACTGGAGAGGCTGGCGACGTCACGCGAGATGAAAATGTGGTCATTTTGAAGTTTGCACCCTCTGTGCAAATGCAGTGCCTTTTCTTCTGTTCCAACCATGGCGTATATATCAGCACCGATTTCTCGAGCGACTTGGATGGCAGCTAACCCTAGGCCTCCTGTGGCTGATTGGATGAGGACGCTCTCGCCTTTGCGAAGACGTGCGAGGTGCTTTAGGGCGTATACGGCCGTGCAGAACACTACCGGCATGGTGGCCATGTCCGTAAAAGAGTGTGTGGGCAATATGCGTTGCGCGTGGTATCCTGGAATCCGGATATGGGTTCCAAACTTTCCACGAGCAAAGGCGTAGACGCGGTCCCCTGGAGAAAGATGCCTTACAGCGGTTCCACACTTAGTAACTGTGCCGGCACACTCGAGGCTGTAGTACTGAGCATCGACACGACCGGTTGAAACAGCAATGTCCTTCCAGTTTAGCCCGATTGCGGCGACCTCCACTTCGATACAGTTGTCCGGCAATGGATGTTCGAAGGAATCATCGGCACGGAAATAGAGCGAGCTGAGCAGGCCAGGCGCGGCGAAGTCCGCTATCATTGGCGTGCCTTCAAGAAGAGGTGATTCTTCGATGGCAGGAGAAGGCGTATGCATGCTTAAATAGCGACTATTTAAATCGTTATCAAGCAGAAGTCGACTAATATGGGGTATCCCGTTGTACATGGCAATCTCGCGCTCGGAGTCTCCGGCGTAGAGTTGGGCTTCGCGCTGGACGATGAGACGGGCGAGGCGCATATCCGTTTCATCGAAGTCTTGCTCGAGATGGAATACGCCGTAATGTGACCGTGGGTTTTCAGTGTTTAGTATTCGGACGACGCCGGTTACGACCGCCGCGTAGGGATTCGTTCCACGTAATACATCTCCGTCCGTGAGCCACAGGAAGGAGGATGCTTGCGCGATGAGTCGCTGCAACTTGGAAAATACTTGCTCGCCACCTTCAATGAGCGAATTGTATCGGAAGTCCATACATAAGATGACGCGCGCCCCTTTAGGAATGTCACAATCATCCAACGTTACTACGACTGCAGCAGATCCAGCAACAGAGAGTTGCTCCACTAAACAACGGTGGAAGCGGTTTCGCGCATCCATGGTGATGATGTAGACTTTGTATTTGTTCTTCTCGGTGTGAGCAAACCCGTTGACGATCGCATCTACTGCTGTTGTGAGCATGACAATCGCTGTCCCGATGGACGGGGAATCATCGTCCAGCGCTATATCTATGCCGGAGAAATGTACTCTAGTGAGCATATTGCGCAAGTGCATCATGCTCTGAGATCGAGAGTTCCTTACGGAAGCCCCGTCTTCATTACTCCTACAACATATCGTGTCCAGGGACTCCAGCAGTATCATCTGGCCCCCAGCCTTTAGGAGCTTTCGCAACCTGCTCAATAATACGATATCGTTCCGCTTCTGATCGAAAATTTGCGACGCAATGATAAGATCAAAGTCGGCATCAAATTGACGATCCTGTGCGCTATCGTTCAGGTCCAGAATATGGTACGAGACACCCTTTAGTCCAGCGAACTTCTTTTGGGCGGCGGATACTACTGCACTCTGCGAAGCAGTGAAGACATACTGACTGTACCGCTTGGCTTCGCCGCCGAGTGCTTTCACCGCCGTGGCTGTGATCTCACTGTCCCCTGTGCTGACTTCTAAGATCTTCATGCTGGGGTTGCGGTGCACAAGAAGGTCCAGAAGACGCTCGAGCTGCCGATGCGGAGCTGCGCCGTTCTGCTGTAAAGCTTCAGCGGCTCCTGGGTTGACGTCTGGTGGGAACATCTTCCCTACTTGGTCGACTGAGAGAGTAGAGATGTCTGGTTTCCAAACGAGTCTCGTGTAGGGTTGGGGTTGAGAAGTGGGAGACGCGATCCCAGATGCGCCTGCGTATGCAACGGATCGAATGTTCCCAATATCCACAATATGCTCGCCAGATTCATTCAGCAGCTGTATTTTGGCATGGGCACCTCTCAGGCCTTTGAAGTTGGCTTGCGCAACCGCTTTGGCGTAGGTTGTACATCCTGTGGACGGCCAAATGGTCATCTCGTCGATGAAAACTGGAATATATGCCTGGCTGAGCTTTCGAGCATGACCACCGTGGACTGCAATTATGGCTACTTGGGCGCACAGATCCAGCGCAGCCGGGTGCACGTAGTAGTCTGATTCAGGACCCGTGAACAGGTGGCTGGTGCTGTCAAGCTTCACTCTGGCGATCGCAACATTCCTGCCGGGGTCGGCACGAATGTCACTGAGACCGCTGAATGGTTCACCATATCCTAGACCAGCGGCGCAGAACTTATCGTACCAGTCGCTGCTCTCAATGGTTCGAGAGTCCATATGCTTGTCCAGCCGGGTTGGGTTAGGCATAGAGAAGTTTGCAAACTGGACAGCACCAGACGCATGCTCCGTCCACGAGTCAGTACCGGTGGCTAAGGAGGATACAACGAAAGTGTACCAGTTTGGTGATGCAGAGGATGGTTGCAGGCTGGTCATGATCTCGAGGCCAATGTCGTCATCTGGGATCTGCATAGCAGCCCTAATAGACACACTGCGCAGCCTGAAGCAGCCACGGACTTGTCTTCCCGCAAGCCTGATGTCGAGGTGCTGCGCCAAAGCCTCAGTCCCCAATGCCACATACGCTGAGCCAGGAAGAACAATGTTGGGCAAGAGCTTGTGATCGCGGAGCCATGGGACGTCCTTCGGCCGCAGCACGTTTCTCCATTGCGGGCAATTCTTTGCACAACCTGCCAGTCGGGCACCGAGGAGATCGTGCCGCAGATATTTCCTCTGCCGAGTTTCGCGAAACAGGCGGTTTTCATGGTACAGCGGCGGGCCGTAGTTGTAGCTGTAGTGCGGTAAGTCGACGCACACGGACCCATGCTTTACGGAGTTCACGGTGACGAGATCGACGGGGGAATCGAGCACGAACAAGTCTCCACATAGGTGCAGCAGACTCAAAACGTCATCTTTGTTCCGCTGTAGGGTAGAGAGATACACAGGTGAAGCAAGATTTAGGCGTGACTTAAGGTTCTTGAAGATCTCCTTGAGCGGACTCTGCAGTGTTGAATGGGGACCAATCTCGATCAAGACATCTATTCGGTGTGCGTCTTCCGTTAGGGCGCATGAAACGGCCCTTGCGAATTGGACTGGTTGCTCAAGGTTTTTCCGCCAGTATAGATGGCTCGGGAAATCAACAGAATGAATCTTATCAGGTGTAACCGTGGAGATCAGCCTTTTACGCGATAGGCGACGCGACTTTGCGGCCTCCGCATGTCCTTCAAGCTCAAGGGCGGCCAGGTTCAGAAGCTCTTCGTATCGAGCACCAATTCCTAACATATGGTGGGAATGGTACGCATTGCCCCCTGTGTGCAATTTGCGGGAAAATATGTCGGCACTCTGCAGCCTGTCGTGAAGCTGGCCAATCTGTACAGCATCGCCAGAAACAGTCACGCTCGAGGGAGAGTTGATAGCCGCGATCTTGATGTCCGCTTCGAGGCCGTGAAGATGTTGCGATACAGCCTCCACGGAGAGGCCGACAGCTAACATAGCCCCCTCTCGTGCGTTTAGCGCGAGTGCCAGGCCACGACAGTAGGCGACAACAATTGCTTCGGCCTCTGAAAGGTACCCAGCCGCGAAACTGGCAGCAATCTCGCCCGACGAATGCCCAACGCTGGTCTCGGCCACTATGTTCCACGAAAGCAGCAAATTGACCAGACCAATCTGAAGAGCGGTGCACAAGGCCTGGGATACTTTTGCGTCGTGTACTGTCACCTCGGCCGTACCTCTTAATACAGCTTCCAACGACCATTGTGGTGCAAACGATAATTTGCGGAGAGTGTCGTCTTGTCGTCTGATGGAATTCCGAAAGACGGCGTATTCGAGTAGACCGGATCCCATGCCTTCCCATTGCGCGCCTTGGCCTACGACCTGCGTTAGCGTATGGAAGCCCATTCGTCTGAAGGCACTGACCCGTGAATATGAAACCTAATCGACAAGTCTGGGAATTCGCAGACTTCGAGACGCTCCTGGGAGGTGACTCCAAGAAGTGGCGTGGGTTGGACGACTGGACGATGCGGAAGTCTTTATGGTGAAATTTTGACATGCGCGCCGAGAGCGTATAGGCGACGTTGGTGAGCGGATATCTATATGCGATTTTCTGAATTGCATCAATGCGGTCTGCAAGGGAGACAGGATCATGTGCTGAAAATGGAAGCAGCATCCAGTTCCGGCTGTCTTCATATCCATTTAGCTTGGCTTTATCTGCTTGGCTCTCACGCAAAGCGGACTCGTGGTCAAGGATGCAGTGACTATTGGCGCCGCCGTAGCCAAAGGAGTTCACGCTCGCCCTTCTCAATAAAGTCTTGGGCCAAGGCGTTGTCTGTGTCACAACTTGGACATTGGCCGCCTCGAAGTCGACTTTGCATCATCAGCGGATTGTACATCTCTTGTACCAATGTCTATACTTACTGTTCGGATTTAACTCCTTGACGCCGACGGTCGCGGGAATGATGCCTTTCTCAAGCGCCAGAACTGTTTTCATTATGCCGAGAATACCGCTCGCAGCTTCAGAGTGGCCTAAATTTGGCTTGACCTAAGCAAAGCTCAATCAATCAGAGCCATAACATTCTGGCTGCGGAAACCTACAGAGCCGATCAAGAGAGGTGCATCCTGTCTCTCTGCACCGAAGACCCTGCCTACAGCCGCGACCTCAATGGGGTCCCCAATGGGAGTGCCCGTGCCATGGCATTCAACGTAACCCGTCTGCGACGTTGACAAGCCTGCATTCTTGTAGGCCTGCCGTATCAGCGACTCTTGTCCATCCTGACTAGGATGTGAAATGCTAGCAGTTCGACCGTTCCTGCATCATTCACTCAGCGGGCTTGATCTAGTCGACATAGCATAACGTACGTGTTAACTGATGTCCCCCTTACAAGAGCTCTGATGGGATATTTTCCAGCGACTGCATCAGAGTATGGTCTCAAATACAGAGCCCCAAAACCTTCTGCTCTGCAATACCCATCGGCCGACGCATCGAAGGTGTGACAAGTCGAAGTTGGCGAGAGAACTCCAAGCTTGACAGTTAAGGCGTGTGTCTCAACGGCATTGATTAAGTTGCAGCCGCCTACGATGGCAGCGTCACAGTCCCCGTTTCTTATCGACTGCACTGCAATGTGTAGTGCGTACAAGGACGATGAGCATGCTGTATCAAGAGTGACGCTGTAGATGGTCACGTTCAGTAGTACAGGGATCGGGGCGCTGCACTGACCTTGGACCCCGGAGATTGAAGACATGGTTGATGCGATTACTCAGAATACTTTGACTGCCGCCTGTCGAAGCTTGGGCCAATGGGAAATCGAATCCATAGCTCTGCATCGTATTGTAGTCTCCGTTCATATTCCCGATAAAGACACCAATGCGAGAGCCCGAGAATCTCTCCCATGGCTCACCGGCGCTTTCGAAGGCTTCATACGTCACCTCCAGCATCTTACGCTGACTTGGGTCCATAGTCGTTGCGATTGAAGTGCTTACGCCAAAGAAGGCATGATCGAACAGCCGGACATCTTCGTCGACGAGACAGGCTCCCTTTGTCGATATGCTGCCAGGTCTCTGCGCATTGGGATGGTAGAAACCATTGAGGTTGATGTTGTTCGCTCCAAACTCGCTGTATCCTGTTCGCCCGGCACTCAAGAACTCCCACAAGTCTGAAGGGTTTGAAATGGCCCCCGGAAGCCGGCATCCTATCAAAGCATCCGTCAACAGCTCTTGCACACAGGAAAGAGTTGGTCTTACCCATCCCAACGATGGCAATAGGCTCCGGGGACGAAGTAGGCAAACCATCGATCGCCTGCCTTAAGTCCCTTTGCGGCGATAACTTGCCCTGGTGCGGCATGTGGACATCCATATGAGTCTCAAGTTGACGAGACGTTTAGGCAATTTTGGGGTTCCAGCGTTGAGGATCGACTGGTTGAGGGATGCGATGGAACCCTGAGGGATGAGCAGTGTCTGCCTTTCTGCAGATTGAGATTCCACGTGCGGCCTGCATGCGTGGATATAACAGCTCGGTTGCGCTGAATGGTCTGATTGCGAACGGGACCACTATACTGTTGGGGGCACAGCATTGTCCAAGCATCGATAATTTGGTTCTGCGGAAATGTGCAGGGGTCCCTAGTTTCAACCTGCGAGTATCCACACGCATCCTTGCGCTTTTATTGCTGTACTTTACCCGCTAACGATGAATTGGAAGGAGTAGAACACTTGCAGACCTGCCAATAATCTCGGTCGCCGTGTATAGATGAGCCGCGAAAACTCCCTATTGCATCGCAGCACATTGACACCTCGCCTCAGGGATTAGGCAAGTATCGGCCACGCGATCAGCAACCTTTTGGCGTCTTGTTTAGTTCCAACACAAGATTAGAGTATTCGTACTTGACTCTAACCAATAGACTGATAGATTACTAGTCCCAAAACCTCACAGGCAGCCCGTATACGTGCGAAAGGTTGTTGCGTACAATATGTTCTGCATTTTTGGGAGCATAAGGACAGGGTTCGCCAACCTATGACCGGCGAACGGTTCCCACGGGCCAGAGATCTGATCCTCAACTACAGATACGCCGCTGCCGCAGCAATGGCCCCCGTCAGTGTCACCGCAGCAGTCTGCGACTCTGCCACGCCATCGGGCTTTTGCGAAGGGCCAAGCTGGAAGTAAGCCGAAGTCGAAGGCTTCATTGAGCCTTTGGCCTCCACTCAACGCCACCATCATTCCCTTCGATTTCAGTGCGCATTTCCACACCCTCCATTGTCGTGTCTATTCGGGATGTTGGCACCGAAATCTGCGTTTCCGCCTGGGAGTTATGACGACGATAGAGGGCCCGCCTTGCGCGCCTTCATTATTGCACTTATTGCTATCACCTCTACGGCCATGGCAATGCGCTTTTGGTCACGATCTATGGGCTCGGGAGGGGTGTCGAACCTCTGGTGGGATGATTGGGTCGCGCTTGCATCTTTGGTACACGACTTCGTGCTATCATCGCTCAGTGCTAACATTATCTTCAGCCACCACTACTCGCAGTTGGAGGGTTGATCATTGACATGATAAGATTGGGTTTCGGTCACCATATATGGGCGATTCCACCAGAAAACATCATGGGCAATCTCAAACGCCTGTTTGCAGTATACTACCTCTACAACTTCGGGCTGGCGATTGCAAAGTGCTCGTGTTTGTTGTTCTACACGCGCATGTTTGGTCGCCCGTACATGTACCCGTGGTTCAATAGAGCCATTTGGGCGTCGCATTCGCTCATCTTCGCTGTTCTTGTCGGACAGGTCTTCATCATAACATTCAACTGCAGCCCTGAAGCACAGTTGAAGGGCGGTTACGGAGCTAATATCACAAAGATCTGGCTTGCGGGTGCCGTATGCTCCGTGGCAATCGACTTGATCCTTCTAATCCTACCACTTCCTGTAATCTGGAGACTGCGCATCGGCCTGAAGCGCAAGGTTGCTATCTTCTGCATCTTCATTTGCGGGTATTGGTATGGCAATCGCTGAGAATGTTTAAAAAAAATGCTGACTCTTCATAGTGTCGTGGTCGTATCGTTGGGTCGCCTTATCAGCATCAGCAAAGCCAAGGAGATGGCTAAAGATCTATCGTGTGAGTAATTCACACAGTACCAATACACGCGAGCATTTCTAACGTCTCATGGGGGGAACTCAGATGAAGGTATTCCGCCGGTATATTGGCAGGCCGCGGAGGGTCCCATGACTATTTGCTGCGTCTGTCTGCCCAGTATGCTTAACCTCGCACGGAGGGCATACCGCGCCGTTGCCACGCCCCTCTGCCGCATTTACGAAAGTCAGAAGAGCGCCCGTACTCCCCCGAAAGCTGTTCGACGCAGCTACGACAATCCAGAATGCAAGGACAGCCCGCCGTCCACAGTCCATCACAATGATTCAACCGAAGGGATTGTGCTAGCGCCCGTAGACCTTGAAACCTCGTTTTCTGCACAGGTGTCGAGACCTGAGAATGCCTATCTGGGCCATCCTCACCCCGAAACGCAGCAGCCAGGGATTCATGTTCAGAGCGAGATACGAATAACCCGCGATGAGGATAATGATATTACGGAGGGTCGTATGACCTAGGATGTCAAGTATATAGAGACCATTATAGATAACGAATCGACATAATCTCCAACTCATGTACTCTCTGAAAAATGATCGAAGAGTTTGGCTGCAGTCTTTGTATGGCATGTGAGGCAGCTCCGGACGCTCAGTTAAGTGCTTCGGTACTTAACACAGTTCTGTCTGCTTGAGTGCACATCTGCGTATACATAATGATCGGTATATGAGAGTTGATCTGCACGATCCACGTGTTGGCTATCGATCTGTAAGCCAACCTTTTGGCAACACGGTATGAATACAGAGCTTTCAATCAAGGATACAGGGAGTCGGAGCCAGCAAAGTGATCAAACTTCTCAAATCTAAGCAAGAAATGCGCCACGAAACAATCATTTCGTAAAGTTAAGCCGCTCACGCTTCATAGCTAGAGCTGTAATAAGCCCCAAAGCGCCGCTCGCGACATTCAAGTAGAAAACTTGAGCAATAGTTTGGCCAATGACTCTCAGAACATCGGCTTTCCTGTCCTCAGGAAGCATTTGAAAGACCGATGCTCCAGCTCCAAGCATACTAGCTTGGACTTCCGCTCGCGGAAGATCGGGGAGAATCGCAGCAATACCTGAAGTACTTTTGTTGACGAAGATGCTTGTTGCGATCCCAATGGACAACGACGTACCCGCATACTGGGCACAAATCAAGAAAGTGGTGACGGAGCGGGCCGCGGTGCGAGGTGATTTTATCTGTGCAACGGTGACAGGCAACTGGGTAGTTATGCCGCAGCCGAACAATTGAAGCACGGCATAGCCGCAGACAACACCACGTGTTGTGCTGCTCGTTATTGTAGTAAGCAGTGCGCTTCCGAGGATCATGAAGGCGCATGCTACGACGAACCATGGCATGTAAAGTGGCAGTCTTGGGAGCAAGGCACCACCTGCTCCAGCAACAACCACAGCTGTAGATGCGACTGCAAGTAAGAAACAACCTGATCGGAGGGCCGAATCGCCGTAGATAAACTGGAAGAACAGAGGTAGCGTCCAGATGGTGACGATAGTATTTGCGATGGCGACAGCTGAGTGAACGAAGAAGATGCACATCTCATAGTCGGCCACAAATTCTCCGGGAAAGATTCGTTGAACTGTTAGCCAGGATCTGGTCTGCTGAATCACGAAGACGAGCCAGAGTACGCCGCCGGTGGCGTACAGCGCAATCATTCTGCCGCTGTCCCAAGTCCACATCGCGCCCCCAAAGCTCAAGACCATGATTGTGCAAGAAACAGCACCGGCGAAGAGGATTGAGCCCACGTAGTCGATCCGTCTGAGGCGCTGAGGGACGGTGTGCGGCGAGTCGGGGGAGAAGCTTGGGACCAGGAAAAGGTAAGCCGGAGCTGCGGCACCAGCGAGGCAAATGTTGATATAGAACGCCCATCTCCAGGTCGCACTAGAGTCGTTGAACGCGCCACCGATTATAGGTCCCAATCTGAGGCAGTCAGTCCCGATGCTCATGAACAGAATGCAAGGAAGAAAAGAACTCACAGAGTTCCTAGGCACCATGCAATGCCGATATAGCTCACGTACCGTGCCCTCTCCGCGGGCACTGTCATGGCAGAGATGATATTGACGGTGCCAATATATATCCCCGATCCCCCAACTCCAGCAATAACTCGCCCAACGGTGAAGCTGCTCATGTTCTGAGCTGAGCCAATAACGGCGGATCCAATCTCGAAGATGGTCATTGTAGAGCAATACAGCCATTTGTTATTCAATTGTTTGTAGAGAGTTCCCCTGGAGTTGATGGTCAGGAAATGGGGTTCTTCACAGGTCCTTACTCTTGCTGCAACTCCTCAAGACTTACCACAACAATATCGTGCTCACCTGTCCCATTGGATATGCTACTGAGATCCAAGGAAGGAACTCAATGTGCCCCAGGCTTGCGACAATACCTGGGCGAATATTCGCCATCACTGTATTATCCAACGACATCAGAAAGACTGAGGAAACAATGGAGATGACGAGGAGCGTCCATAACACACCCGTCACCTGTCGTTTTGGGGTAGAGAGCTCTTCGGTGAGAGGCTCAATCGCAAGCGACGAGTTCGGCGAGTGGCCCTTTGACATGGTCTCATGTTGCTTGTCCATGTCCATTTTTGATCGGACACTCGAAGCTTCATAGGCAGAACGAAGAAAACTTGGAGAGATGCACGGAAGACTATGCCAAGATAGAGTAGGCCGATATGTGAAGAATCTTGGGCTACGCCACGCTCACCGGAGCGTGGAGAGTGAAGAAAACAGCTACGCCGCACTCTGAAAGAAACCGTTATTGTGTGGCAGGAATGTCACCCAATCTAAGTACGGCCCGAGATTGCGCGCAAGGGCGGCTGTGCTATTTTTCGCCCGGGTAAAATGATCATCTCGGGCTTCCTGTAGTTTGGTCTCCAATGATAATGCATGCACCAACAGCACCGGAAGACAGGGGTGCAAAAGAGAGGTATTGTCGTTTCCACTTTACATAACCACCATTTCGACACAAAGAGGAATTAGCCTTCATCCGAGCGCACGGGCCTTCAAAGCAGCTACTTTCTTATATCTGGTTGGTATACCCATCTCAAAGAGTAATGGCCCCACTTTGTACAACACTGCACCGATCCCTTCCTCGCCATGTGCATTGCAGTAGAAAGAGAAATGCTGAGAGAAAATCATAAGGTACAAGCGATTTATACTCTTCATTGTGCGCACGGAAATAACGAACAATTACCAAGCAGCCACCTTCTCGCACGAGAAGACTTCATATCCTTATTCACGTTTGTGACGGAACTCTTCTAAGCCATTGGTGAGCGGAAGAACCTAAGAGCTATGAAACCCGAAGGAATGAACTTCGGTCTACCCTGTATGCTTCGAAGCAACTCGCAGCCCCCAACGCTCACGTTCCGAATGGCTTCGAACAATTATAACCCGGTTTGGGGTACAGATCTCGTATTATAATGCCTTAAGCACTTTGATCTCTATAACGAGGTCTTACCTTTAAAAGTGTTTAGATATTGGAGCGCTTCCAGAAGATAAGGACGAACGCTTTCCCCGGGGCAACCCAATACCGGTTCAACGTTTTAGCGTGTAGCATACACCCGACAAGGCAGACAAACTAGAAACTTTAAGTGTGAGATGGAACGTATCTTCTTCACGTCGAACGTGCACAGAAGGCATGTGGCGGAGCGATGTTATTTTTCGCACGTTACATTATGACAGGGTGAAGCGAAGTTCTTTCATAAGATCCGCATCATAATTCTCCTTCCAACATGGTCCAGGATCTTCTGCAGTAGTTGGGTTCGGAAGCTGACCTTTGTTTTTTGTAATATGTACTGTATAGCAGTAGGGTTGACTGTTGTCGACTTAGCAGACGCGAGAGGTTCTCAGGCAGGATATTTGTCTAAGTCCTCCAACACTTTCAACAATTCTGTACTTACCCAACAACCTTGTATAATTGTACCCATTGAGTGCGGATTGAGCGACCCCCCACGTTTCTATCATAGAGTAGTATCCTGGTTGATTACCTTTACATACCTCACCTGCTATGTGCATATGATTAGTATCGAATTAAACACTGTTAAAGTTTGAGATATCGAACGGTAAAATGAGCACGGTGCCTATGAGGAGAACTGTAGTGGCATAGCTGTATCAAAATATTTTGTCCGACCTGTACCTCGTTGCTGGGATATCTGATTGCGTAAAAATTGTGCATTCTCGTTAGTTTAGTCCAGTGTTATGATTTTGCGAGCGCAGCTCAAAGACACTATGTTCCGTATCCTAGACAGAGTGAAACTCCTCGGTAGTCATATTAATATACTAATTTCGTCCGGCTCTATCAGGGATGGGCTATAAGGAAGTCTGGTCGGGTACAGGTCAGCCTCAGCCTGGTCACAACACAAGCTCGAAGTCTCGTTCTGGGTGTTTGCAGTGAGTTAAGCATGATTGCCTTTCAATGAATCACAACTAGCGTAGCGTAGAAACTGACACCAGGCAACGTAGTATTTGGATACGATAGCTTCTTTCGAGCTCAGCCCATTCAACTCAATATGATATCCAGACTTAGTTCAGTTATGGTATAGTTCCAAGATTTCTTTATTTCGTATCTCACAGTTCGCCTGAAGCCGCGTACTCCATTGTCCTTCCCATACAGACACTCTCTGCGCAAGCACCTACACCCCGAAACTGATAGCACCAACAAAAACAACAAGAACAGCCGCATACGCAGCTGTAGCAGACAGCACCTCCATAGGCTTCTCCAAGCTAACAGCCATCAGCCAGCCAAAAACGAGCACAAAAACCGTCGACGAAATCAGAGCAGTCCATTTTGTGTGCTTCAACACCATCAGCCACATCGGAACAACAAGAAACACAGCAGCCAAAGCTGCAGTAGCGAGTCTGCCCCTCAGGCTACGAAGCTTCGACTTACGCGCATTGCTTCGACGCGTGCCGCCAATTGGTGGCGCATGCATCACCCCAAAGGAGACAGAAGGCATGGAACGTCCTGGTACTGATGGTCCTGATGGTTCGAAACATATATCTTTCCAGACAGATTTCGGTACGATTGCGACGTCGTCGGCTGGCCAGCTCTCTTCTTTCTTGTAAAGGATTCGCTGTAGTATCCATTTGACTACGGAGTCTTCGCTTGAGGCAATGAATGGGTCTTGGGATTGTGCCGAGATGGCTGTGGACATGTATTCATAGTCTTTGAGAGCTTGAACTGCGGATCGATGTCAATGTGGTAGTGTAAGAAGGGGTTCAGACGACCTACTGTAGTCCTGTAGATCTTTCTCCCAGTGATCAGGCTCGGCCGCCTCATCGCTTATACTCATAGCAGCAGCATGTTCTATGAGTTTGCACTGCAATTTTCTAAGGCGCATTCTCTGCATTTCTGCAAAACTGATCTCTAGTATTTGGGGTATCCTTCCATTGGTTTGTTTGGTTGGACCTTGTTCGGGGTCGTCCTTCTCGTCGAAGCTGTTTGAACCATTTCCTGATGATCTTGACAACCATGATCGTGGTGCATCTCTAGAAACCGCTCTTATGAGGTTGTGCACATGGTGCTCCACGACCCATCCGTGAGCACTGGCGGGTTGGTTGGTCGAGGGCCTGGAATCATGGTCGTCTGCATGCAGACTTGGATTTGAATGGGATCGGCGAAGGGATCCTGAACCTCGAGAATTGCTAAGCAAACTGGGGTTCATTATGTCTGTGTTGTTGGTGTGAGCAATACTTCGAATACTGCCATCCCTGTTAGGTTGAGGTCGCGCTTGCCTTGTTAGCGGTTCGTCAGCAAAAGGAAGTAGGGGCTACAAACACTGGCTCTCCTTACTCTCCTCCATTCTTCACCTCAGGACCGTTTAACTTATTTATAGACCTCTCTCTTTGCAAAAGTGACGATGTGGATGCGAGGCGTTGTCTACAGACGAGGCTAATTCAGAAGGAAATCGGCGAGTGACCTGTAGGTCATCATTTCACACGGGGAGGCTTTACCAATTCGTTTGATGTATGTATCGCAACACGCAATGTTCGTGAGCATCTATGGCAGCCCATCGGTTCATCAGAAGACTTCTGGACACTCAGCGCTAAGCCATGGCAGGGTTTTGCAACAAGCCACATTCAAACCGGCCTATAACAGCACGTCGGCACGCAAGTGGACTCCCACACATGTTTCATAACTAGGCGCCGCGTAGCGAGGCGGGCCAACGTGCAACGCTCCTGTCGACGTTATTACGGCTGAATTTCGTCAAACCGCTGTCGGATCCAACATGCTGAGAGAGAATGGCTAGCCTTGACTCCACAGAGTCGATTTTGATTGATGTCTATTTCATGGTGCCGACCTCCGAATTGAAGCTCAGCTTCGACTCCCCCGAAACTGCTGCTGCATACCAACAGACCAACAAAGAAGCCCGCATCTTTAAACGCGATCCAAAGAGCGTCGTTTTGCCCAAACCCGAGGGTCTTGAGTATCTTCGGGAAGCTCGAAGCGGCCTCGTTGTAGGCTTCACGAAAGCCAGGTCGGCGAAAGAGTGGAGCGATCAAATCGCTATCGGAGCGGTCTATCCGGATGGAGATCCTCCGAGCAAGGAAGTTCGTATAAAGCGACAATGGAACCCACAGAAGCTGGATGAGAAGTTGAGCCGGACGACTTCGCCCGAACGCCAAAAGCCACTACCAATGCCACCACCAACGGTGCCACCACCACCCGTTAGGGAGAGACCAGATGCACGCGAAAAATCCAACTTGAAGGCCACGGGAAGCTCAAACTCCATTATGAAACCCCGTGATATCTTGAAGATGCTAAATATCAGCGGGAAGTTAGGGAAAGGTTGAGCCTCAGACGAAGATGACAGTTCATTTGGATTCAGTTACACACTGCTGTGTCCACCACTACTCTGAAAACATTAGATGAGGAGCTGGCACTGAAGTTTCATGATGAGCGACATCAGCATCGTACCAGCTTAAATCGCTTCGCTTCGCTTCGCTTCGAAATACCCAGGTCGGTACGAATTCTTTTCATCAGTCATCGCCTGAGCGCTCATTATCATGCTCAGACTTCGAAGGCGGGAGGGTGGCTGGACCACCACAACACACAATGTGCAGCTGCATGTTGCTTTTCTCACCAAAGTTGGTGGAAATCACATCACGTCGTGACTTTACATCTTACGACCTCACGGGGCCTTCTTTCGGAGGAGACAATTGTACAAAAGCGCGTCCATGTCAGCAGTCTATACCTGGCGCATCCAAAGCAACTACTCCTCTTCAAACTCCAATCCAGCCCCAGATCAACCTCAAACAATGCCGAACGACACCACCTCCCACGACTCCATCATTGGTGTAGGCTACTCGTTCCGAGATCGGGAGATCCACTTCCACTTCGATAGCCACGATAAAGCGAAGGCATACCAGCGAAAGAACTACGAGGCACGAATCCCCAAGGATCATCCGAAACACGTACAAATACCTGTCGCAGACGGCATCAAATATCTTCGAGACAGCGACCACGGTCTCGTCTTCGGATTTTCGACCATCGACCAAGCGAAAGCCTGGGGCCAACATATTCTCCTTGCCTCTGAATACTCGGGCAAAGAAGTCCATATCAGGCGAAAGTGGAAGCATGGCTCGCTGGACGAATTGTTGGCTTGGTAGTAGTCCCAGTTTAGGGGTATGGATATCATCTGAAATCAGTCTTGTAGGAGCGCTTCAGGTGGTCAGGTCAGGTCCCACCTTTCTGGCGTGTCAAGATGAAAGTATTCTGATATCTGTATCCCTACTCCGGGAGTAGGACTGTTTTAGGGAGGGCAGAAAATAACATCAGAGTGTTCTTCTGAATGTGCTCTTGATCTAACTCTCCCTTTCTGGAAGAGGTTTCTGAATGTGAGAAGGCGACGGCTTGCTTAGCGAAGGCCTCAAGGAGATCTTAAGCACCCATAACAAGCTTCGCCCAAGCTGATGACAGCTTGCTTATCTAGCGTGTATCGCCGTTGCTGAGTGGTTTGAACGCTGCCATAGAAGAAAGTGCATCAACGCCCGTGTTCGCCGCTTGAAATTTGATCAGCTTGCGAAGTCGTGGTTAGCTGTAGTCGCGGACTCGATCGGCGTGCATGAACGGATCGATGGCGAATGACGTCGCCGTCGATCGGACTTCGAGATGCACGAAACAACACGCCAAGCGTCTTACAATGCTCGCTTGTAGCTTCATCATGAGGCCTTCTGTGTTATCTTCTTGACATCTGTCAATTGAGCTCAGCGCGATTTAGTGAGTTGATTGCCACCAGGGTTGTATCGATAACCGTTGGCTCTTTATCATAACAGCCACACCCGCGCACACCCGCGACGGCCGCTCCCAACTCCTTCCGGACAACGCCTACGGATCCTAGATCATATACAAACCTGATTCACTACGGCGCACGCCTTGCGACACTGTCTAAATCCTACCGCGACTCGATCCTTCATCTCATAGCAATATAGTCACGAGCGCATCGCGCCTGCGCCTCCGGCGATCGCACACGCACCACACATGGCCGACCGCGTCCACCCATGAAGCTTCATAAGCAATGGCGGAGGTTATGTCAAAGACCAGGGTGACCGACCCACACAGCAAAGATACATACCCCTTGGAGAGACAGGACACTGGCAAGTTCTCCACGAAGGGCGAGGGTACGTCGCACGCGACAACGAGACAAGCTTTGGAATATGGGGCGCGCAATGCTGATCCAGAGACCCATAGGACCGCTATCAAACGGAAAGCTCGCAGCAAAGTTACGTAGCCCTACCTCTCCGAATGCGCCGTCGAACGAGCAGCCCGCGCAGAATGGAGCGACCGAAGCGCAGAGACAGGCCGCGGCCATAGACCCGCTCTCGCAAGTACGTACAGCTTTGGGACGTAGAAATCAGGCAGATACAACAGGCTGATTTAGCGCTTCAACCCGCAGCAAATCCTCCAGCGAACGAACACGTCCTCCGCGATCCAGAAGCTACGTACGCAACCAGATACCGTCGTTAGTCAATCGCCAACCTCCCCGAACGATACGCATACAGAGGTCAAGCAATCGAGCGAAGCAACGCGGGAGACAAGTGGGACTTCAGGCAACAAGCAGGACAAAAAGTGAGCACATGTCTCATCCAGTAACTTCCTCATAAGGTAGACGACCACCATGTGGCTTAGCGTCCCGCTCGTATCGGCGTATATGCGACGAATACGCGTGGACGCGACCCGACAGTGGTTGGCCAAAGTTGCGACTAGAATGCGTCACCATGAGGCGAAGCTAGTAACCGAGGCTGATTTGATGATTGTGCAGGAAAGGCGTCTCATTTCTCAGTCGCTTCATAGGAAACAAGAAGAAAGGTGCCCTCGATGGCGCAGCCGATAATGCCTCGGAAGCGGGTGACTCGCGACCAGAAGGCATGGATGCGCAGCTGTTCAGCCATTCTGTCGACAACCTGGGCTTCAACCCCAAGCATCCGCAGCCGCCAGCGTACATCAAAGTAAGGACGAAATTTAAGAAAGAGAAGGAGTTTCATCGCGTGTTTCTGGCTCAAGAACTTCGCCCAAGTACGGACAGGAAGGCTGTACCAACAGGTGCGAATCCAGCCCCACAGTCGGGCGCAGCGGCCAATTCGAATCCCATCTGGGCCACCGAGTTTAGCAAAGATGGGAGACATCTCGCAGCTGGCGGCCAAGACAGGATTGTCCGAGTATGGGCAGTCATCTCGACTCCAGAGGACCGAAGAGCGCACGAAAAGGAGGAGAGCGACCCTGGCGCAGCTGGAGGTGAAGCCCGCCATCTGAGCGCCCCAGTGTTCCAACAGAAGCCGCTCAGAGAGTACCAAGGCCATATGGGGACGATATTGGACCTTAGCTGGAGCAAGAACAACTTTCTCCTCTCGTCGTCAATGGACAAGACTGTGCGGCTATGGCACATCAGTCGAGCTGAAAACCTCTGCACCTTCAAGCATACCGACTTCGTCCCCTCCATACAATTCCATCCACGCGATGACCGCTTCTTCCTCGCTGGATCATTGGACACGAAACTACGACTTTGGAGTATACCAGATAAAAGCGTGGCTTTTTGGAATCAGCTGCCAGACATGATCACAGCAGTGTCCTTTACTCCAGACGGAAAGACATGTATAGCCGGAACTCTGAGCGGGCTTTGCATGTTCTACGAGACAGAAGGACTTAAATACCAGACACAGATTCATGTGAAATCAACTCGAGGACAGAATGCCAAGGGAAGCAAGATCACTGGCATTCAGACTGCACACTACCCGCCTGGCAACAATAGCGGCGAGATCAAGATGCTCATCTCAAGCAACGACTCAAGAGTACGATTGTACAACTTTCGAGACAAGAGCTTGGAAATCAAGTTTAGAGGACATGAGAACAACTGCAGCCAGATACGAGCAACTTTCGCTGACGACACTGGACATGTCATATGTGGGAGTGAAGATCGAAAAGCGTACATCTGGTCAACGTCTGCACCGGAAGGTCAGATGAAGCCTAATCAGAGGCCAATGGAGCACTTTGACGCGCACAGCTCGATTACGACGTGCGCAATAATGGCACCCTTGAAAACGAGACATCTTCTCAGCAACTCAGAGGACCCAATATACGACCTCTGTAACCCTCCACCAGTAACATTAATATCGCGCGCTGAGTCGGTAAACTCTTCAAGAGGGCCTGCCGATACTGCACCGGCGCAACCAACACCAGCAACAGACACTTCTTTCCGGAGAGTTGCCGAAAGCCCAGCATACATTGCACGCTCAGCGCATACAGACGGCAGCATCATCGTCACAGCCGACTACA
This sequence comes from Lophiotrema nucula, assembly GCA_010015825.1. Taxonomy (NCBI): domain Eukaryota; kingdom Fungi; phylum Ascomycota; class Dothideomycetes; order Pleosporales; family Lophiotremataceae; genus Lophiotrema; species Lophiotrema nucula. Next base: position 578,620 of record ML977334.1, read on the forward strand.
CAGGCGCTATAAAAGTATTCAGACAGGACTGTGCGTACGCGAAACGCATACGCTCCGAATCCTGGGAGACCTCATCCGTTTTCTCCAAGAAGATTGGCCGACCCAGCAGTATCCTATCCCGCAGCACCGGCCGCCCGAGACGAGACAGCACAGGCACCCAACCAGCCGCAGACCGCATCATGTCCTGGCGACAAGACATCTCACAAGGTAGCTTCGACTCCGTCAACGGCCTCCCCCGCCGAAGCCACGGCCGCAGCGTCTCCCCACGGAAATCGAGACTCTCAATGTCCTCCTCTATCCGGCCCACAGACTCCCCATCACTAGGTCCAACGTCCACGCTCGAAACTCTGCACACCAACCCCTCGCGCGAAACCCCTAGAACGTCCGTATCCATCGACCGAACACCAGCCGAAAGCTCCACCGCATCTACGCCCCCACAACATTCACGTTCCCACTCCCAACCGTCAGCCTTCGACCCCATAAAACCCGTCGACCCGCACCGCCAAGAATCCGCATCGAACCCGCTTTCCGTCTACAACGGCCAAAGCTGGGCTTTCTGGAACAACAACACCTGGCGCGAACGCGAACAAATGGTTTCTAATAATAAAGAAACCTCGCCTGCTCGCCTCGCTCCTCCGCTGGAGAACAGACCGGACTTGTTAACGAAGATTAGCACGATTAGTAAACTCAGTGCGGAGAGGAGTAGTGTTAGTGCTGAGAGCGAGGGCGAGGGCGAGGGCGAGGAGGATGAAAGGTGTAGGAGGTGTGGCGGTGTGGAGTTTAAGGTTAGAGGCGTGAGGGGGGTGGGGGGGAGGGAGGAGAGGAGGTTGGTTTGTGGGAGGTGTGGGACGCCTGCTGTGTAGGAGGGAGATGAGGTTCTGGATGGGATTGGGATTGGGGCTGGGGCTTGGATAGGTGGAAAAGGGTATGGGATATACATAATGGTCTTGGGGGTTTGAGGGAAGATGAGGTTGGGTAAGAGCTGGAGGGCTCTGTCTGCTTGGATAATACACATACACGGCGCGACGCGATGCCGCTTGTAGATCTAGTCATAGCAATACATGTAATACATTCAGCATTACCTAACTGCGTATATGCAGGATATCACACACTAGACGCTAAACTTTTGACCTAGAAGTAGAGCGCCATAACACCGCCGTATGCATATCGCGCTCTCCACTCCACCACACTGTTAATGAAACCGCGGATCAGCTCAGATACAATAACACCACCACCACTGATCAATTCCTCTTCACCCGTCTACTCTTGCCCAACCTCTTACTCGCTCCACCCCCAGGACCACCAGCCTTCATCTTCTTATGCGAGAAGCCCCTCGCATCATTCGTAGAGAACGCATCGTTGCTCTTCGCGAACCTCTTCTTGCCGCCGAAGCCGAATTTGGCGTCCTTCTTCTGCCGCTTGGGGTTCGGTTTGCCGTCTGCGGATTTTCGGCGGTCGGCGGGCGCGCTCTTGTCTGTCTCGTCGAGGGCGACGTCGAAGAGGTCTTCTTCGTTTGTGGCGGTGATGTCTGCATTTTGCCGCTCTGGAAGAGATAACGTTAGCATTCCATGTCTAAGATAGAAGCGGAGACAGCTGCAATTACGTACTTCGCTTCATGAGGTTGATCCTCTCCAGCGTATCCCTCTTCTCTTTCGCGCGCTCCTGTAGCTTCGCAACCTGGACCTGTTTCCCGAACTTCTTTAGATCTCGCTGCTTGCGTGCTTCGGCGGCGGCTTTCTTGCCCGCCGCTTCGTCGACGAGCTTCGCTTTGATCTTGCCCATGTGCTCGTCGCTCTTGACCATTTCTGCAAAGTAATCTGCCGGTCTAGAGAACGATATGCCTTCCTTCTTCAGCCGTGCTCGCGCATCGTTGACCGCGGCCAGTGATTGCTGATAGAAGGCTTTCTCGCGGGTGAGGTCGTCTTCGACGTCCGGGATCTCTGTAGGTTCGTCTGATGTTATGGATTGGTATTCTGAGAAGGCTAGTTTCGAGTAGGGTAGCTGTATGCGTTTTAGGCCAGCGAGGAGAGCGGAGGTATTGTTGATTGTGAGGCGTTGGTGTGGTATTACGTCGGCTTTGTCTTCTGAGGCGAGAGATTCGATGTCGGAGAAAGCTATGTCTTCCTCTTCATCATCTTCATCTTCCTCCTCGTCCTCGTCGTCTTCCGCGATATCGTCCTCGGAGCTCCCCTCGCTATCACTGTCCTCGAGCTTCGAGAGATCCAGCGCAGGCCGTTCGGGCATATCGTCATCGTCCTCTTCCTCCTCATCTTCGGTCTCCCACTCACGTTCCTCTACCACCTTCTTCGCGACCCCATTGGCTTTGCCCTTCGTGTCTTTCGGTGCTTTCCCGCCGTTGGACTTTTCCTTCTTTGCCTTCTTCTCTTTCTTCGACGACGCAGCGATGAGAGTCTGAAGCTCCTCCTCACCAAGCTCTACGCCACCCTCCTCCTCATCACCTTCCACATCCTCAACATCCTCAATATCAACCGTAGGCTTATTCGTCTCCTTCCGTTTCCGCGCTTCCTTCTCTTTCTTGCGCTGCTTCTCCAACTTAATGTTCCTACCCTTGTGGTTATCCAGCGCAACCTTTAATTTGCTTTTCGCCATGATCTCGAGGGTATCGACCGCAGGGGAAAGAATTGGGTGGAATGGGTACGATTCTGGTTCGGTGGGTGGAGCTTCAAAATTTCGAGCGCTGTTCGAAATCTTGGCGCAGAATAATCTTTAGCGTCGAGCTAGTCGCTGACCGCCTTTGCGTGGGGCAGGAACGACTTGTGCTTCGAGACGCATCACGTGCTTCAGTCATCGCGCAGCAACGGAAGAAGTACATCGTTCGCGAGAACAACCGATAGTAACACTTCAACCAACATATACTCCCAAATAAGCACGGCTCAGGTCAACTTCTAGATTCTGGAAACCTCTCTGCGAAGCCAAATCCTCCACCATGACAACCCGCCCATCAACAGGCCGCACAACAACCGAAACCGTACGAACCCCTTCCTTTCCTCCTTCTTCAAACCCCAACTAACACTCTCCAGTCACTAAGCACAATCGCGCCCTCCGACACATCAACCGCCGAGCTCACCGCCGTCGTCGACGAGCTCCTTGGACAGCTGACGCAGAAGTTCAATTCCGTGAGCAGCGAACTGTTGTCGAAAAGTAAGTTTCAAGTGCGCTGAAGATGGGAACTGAGTTTTTTTGGGATACGGAGCTAACGTGGGTAGTGGACGATATGTCGCTGCGGCTGGATAATCTGGAAGCGACGATTCAGACTGGGGATGGGAATTCGAGTAAGAGCGCTGGGGCGGGGAAGTAGACGGATTATGTTCCTGCCTGGGTGGTTCGAGTGCGGTGGTGAGATGTCAAGCGTTATTCTTGGAGTTCTATGTTTCCTTCAAATGGGGAAAGTGGATTGTTCTGGGGCCTACAGAGCAAGTGTCATGTTTCATTTGGCGTTACCAAACACACCCGTATTAGGATTTCAGATATATCATGTGGGACTCATAGATTAGCTTTGAAGAAGTGGAAGTAAAGGACTTGATTGTAAACCAAAACAAACGCCGTGTCATTCTCATATGCATACAAAGACTACCTAGGTATAGACGCCATGCCCACCCAAGTCTGACTCATGATTCTAGCTAAAGCATACCTCAAGTATATCGTTCGTTCCGCTCAATGCGAAATTTGGGTAACAGCCCTTTACAACTCGCTCTTCTCATCCTCCTTGCCGAGGAAGCGGCTGAGAATGTTGCTCCTGCTGGTGAGGTCGTCCAACTTTTCCTGGGCAAGGTTGCCCTTTCCAATGAGTCCTTGCAGACGCTTCAACTCCTTCTCAGCGTAGCCCGGAGTGGCGCTGATCTTCTCAAAGACCTTGACGTAGTACTTTGCGTATTTGTCGCTGAGACCACCGGCGGCCTTCTTGGCCTCCTCAAGACCGTCTCCGTATGCGGACTGGAATTTGGTGACGATGGAGTCGAGCGCTTCGATAGTGCCACCGGTAGCATCTAGACCACCACCTGGAGCGCGGTGAGTTCCAGCGTTCGTGTTGATGAACTGAACGAAGTCCTTCTCGGCACGAGCGCCCTCGTACGGCAGTGGCTCGGTCGATCCCTTCTTGAAGTACTTGATCGTAGGATAGCTCTGCACGCCCTGCTCCTGAGCAAGCGCCTTCGAGTTCTCAGCCTCGGCATCAACCTTCGCAATCAAAACGCCGGCCTCAGTCGCAAAATCGTTCGCGAGTGTTTCCCAGACAGGAGCCAAGCTCTTGCAGTGTCCGCACCAAGGCGCCGTGAACGCAATCAGAACATCCTGATCCTTCCCAACCTTCTCCTTGAAAGACTGGTTGTCCAGGAAGACTACCTGCGAAGGAAGCTTCGCCTTAACCTTCGGCCTTACACCAGTCTTATCCGTAATCCACGTCTGCAAGCTCTCCAGATCCCGTCCACCATCGTACTCCGCCGGCTTATCGCTCTTCCCATCGAACCACTTCAGCGTCGGGAATCCCTGTACGCCGAACTTCTTGCCCAGATCTTTGTGGTTATCCGCATCGACTTTGGCGACGGTGACCTTGTCGGAGGCGTGTGCGAAGGTGGTGGCGAGCTCTTCGTAGACGGGCGCGAGGTTCTTGCAGTGCCCACACCAGGGGGCGAAGAATTCGACGAGCGCAGGCTTTCCGCTCTTCAGCACGATGGAATCGAAATTCTTGGGTTCGAGGTCAATGACAGAGGACGCGGAGGCGAGAGCCGCCATGAACGGCAGTATGGCTTTGAACAGCATGGTTGCGAGTGTCGCGAAGCTTCAGATAGAGGATTCGGGAGTGTATAAGGAGGATTGGGATTTTTAAGAGAGAGTAGCGCTCGAGGGGAGCTTTTGAGTACTTGAGCTGATGGGGTCCAATGTTAGTGGCGGAGGTCTTGGCGGCGGCTGCGAACGCACAGGTGTCCTTTCGTGTGTTTCAGGCACTGCTTTATTAATCCATATACCAAAACGCCACGGCCGGCAATTGCCATTTTCTCATCACTGCTATGCCTCAAGCGTGACTTCATTCGGTGAGGCACGTAAGGTAGGTATTTACCTCTTGAAGATTCACTTGCGCAAGTGCTACTACTATCCGCTTGCACAGGACCTAGGAGCTGGGAAACGGGATGCACAAAATAACCTGCATATCTATCATTTGATTCCGAGAGCAGTTCGTGTGAAAGTGACAATGAGTTCGTTCTTTATGCTTTTCATATCTGACAAGTCCCTCCTTGATTTGACCATAACAGTTAATAAACCAAACGAATTCCATACCCATTGTAAAGCCTCGGCCTCTTCAATGCCGTTGCTATAACCAAATAGAAGAAACTGGGTATCCCGTATATAACTCCAAAGCAGTGCTTCCAACCCCAATCTCCAAAACTGTTTCTCTCGCTACACACAATGGCCTTGGCCAGAGTCTAGTTCAGGCTCATTTTCCAGTTGTTATTGGTCGTCATGCCGTAGCTCCCACTGACAGTCTTCTCATCCTTCACCTCACCACTCGTCTCCTTCTTCTCCTCAACCTGGACTTCCTCCTTCTTCGGCGCAATCGCAGCCGTGGCCTTGAGATCCGCACTCGCACCCTCAATAGCCTTCTTCAGCGCCGGCGGATTCGCTCCACGGATCGTCTCGACGGCCTTCCCGTTCTTAAACAATATAAATGTTGGCATAGCTGATATGCCATTGAGCTGTGCAACTTCCGCCTGCTCATCGACGTTGATCTTGACGAATGCGAATTTGCCGTTTTGCGCGTGGGCTTTCGAGAGGTTCTCGTAGACGGGAGAGATCGCTTTGCAAGGTGGACACCATGTTGCGTAGAAGTCGGCGATTACGTATTGGTGGCCGTTGAGGAGGGTGCGGAAGTGGAGGGTGCTGGTAATTTCGGTTGGCATTCTGATGCTAAGGTTCCTGAACTTTGCCGAGCTGCTGGTCTGCGAAGTTGATGGATGTGGTTCTTGAAGGCTCTTCGCTCCTGCACGAGTGCTCGGTGGTGCAGTAGAGGCTTGCGGGGTTGAAAGTTGTAACTGTAGCTAGAGGTGAATCTCGTGTAAGTGGTATGATCTTCTATAGACGACTCGACGCAGATCTTATATACTACTGATCTCGCGTAGAAGATTCCACATCGATTGCGTGATGCGCAGCCTTGTCTTACAGAAGCTCTCGCGAGGCTTGCTTGCTCGATGACCGAGAAAGGTCTCGCCGATCGGCATTTGTCACCCGCAGTTGATTCCAAAATCGCACGTGACCCGGAACTTCATCCGAGCATCTCCGCGCCTTGACCGAAGTCTGCAAACAGCAATCTGTTATGGAAACATTTGAGATGGTTTCTGCTGTCCTTATGTTTCGGAAACATAATGAGATTCCTAATGCCATCCGTAGACGAGATGACCTAGAAGCTTCGAACCGTCTTTCGATCGCAGAAGTAAGACACCGTCTGCTGGATCGATTTGAGATTTGGGCGCTTGAGTCCTTTCTGCTGGTTCTTCACTTTCTCTTCGGAACTGGCTTGGCCGCTGTTTCTGCCAAATGTATCCATTTGGCATTGTATAGACGGTCAGTTGTATAGTCTTCCCTTCATTAGGTCCCTCCCGGAACGTTACCATCTTTCAATTGATCGTCAAGTCACTCAGACATTACATATCACTCTTCAGACATTGATAAAAACCCTTTGCATGAAGCAATGCATACGGATACCGGCTCCCTGGAGCAGTCTGTATAACTACTCGGGAGCAATTCAGCTTTCAATCACCCTTTAGGTAGGACGTCACTTAGCTACTCATAGTACTCCTGCGTAACTAATCCGAGGCGGTAGCTATACATTATCTCACCTGAACTCCGCGGCCTCAAACGTATGGAAATACTCAATTTGCAAGTGAGGGCAGATAAGTTCTATGTAGCAAAAGCTACGGCCCCATTCGTTCGTGACCTCTCATGCTCTTAGTCACCTGGCAGTTTGCCCTCCTTTCATATCATTATCGCGCGAATTCACCTGATCTTCCAAGCTTTCTTCCCTCCCTATAATTCTTATTACACATCCCCCAAATCTACTTCCACACATTTCCACTAAATTACGACAACGTACAAAGCTAGAATGTCAGACTTACTGATGTTCGATACTGACATCGCCCGCCCTACCAGGGCGTCCCAATCTGCCGTCACGGATGCTCCACCAAATGGGCCACCCCGCGATAACTTCGAGGTGCGGGTCCCACTCCCCGACAAAACGCTCTTCTACCTAACCGCCACTTCACCTCACACCGACACTTTCGAAGTCCACGGCCCGGTCCGTCAATTCAGAACCTTCCGCGACAAGGTCGAGCAAATCGTCGCTGTTTCTCCGGCAGCCACCAAGAAGCTCGAGGATCTAGAGGAGGACAAACCAGACGTCTTCATTGGCGGCTTCAGAACCTTCGTCGTCGAGCTGGGAAATGATGACTACACAAAGCTTGAGGTGATTCGCGAAATCAACCCAAAGGTCTACGAACACCTTCCCGCTCCTGTCTACCTCGTCACTTCCCACGGCCCCATGATCCACGATCTCGGCGGCACGGTTCAAACTCTGCAGTCAGGTCGCCGCCTTGGATACGCTGCTACTTCACACCTTGTTAGCTCGTTCACGGACTTTGACGTCGCAAAGCAACATGCTACTCAGGCTATGGACATCATGTTGCAGAAGGAGATCAACAAAGGTGGTGGGATCGGTATGATCAGGACAGACGTGGATGACAACAAATCTCCGTCGATGGGAAATTGGATGTCGGTGGCCATGGGTGGTGGCAAGGTTTGGGAGGTTAAGGTCACGGTTGTGAAGGAGGTCAATAAGGGCAAGACGAATACTTTCAATACTGACATCTAAGGGATTGTGCGGTTGGTCCTTTGGATAGGGGTCGGCGGGTCGGGGCTGTACTATAGGAAACGGGCTTCTATGGGGTGGCGATGGCGTTCATCTGCTTTGATTGAGGGTGAGGACAGCTCTAAAAATATCATGAATACTCCATGAATTATTCCTGGTTTTGATTAATTCATGGAGAATCATGTTACTTCTGATGATGCCAAGCTTGGACTAGTGTCGTCTTACGCGTTCACGACCCGAAGAAGTAGCGATCCTACACTCTCCTCGTCCACCGAGTCCATTGTTCTCCCAACGCACCGTTACGCCCCAGGTGGTCAGATGTAGCGAATACACAAATGACTGAGACGCAAGAGTCTTGAGCGTGTCGCACGTACCGCCCAAGTTATTGTGGGAACCCGAGCACGCTACTAAGGTCGCGACACGCTGTCATCGAATCTATCGCAGGCATACGTACTCAGCTTTGACCATCATCTATCTCGCACCCTTATAGTATCGGCCATGAACCCCAGAGTATAGATGCATACCCCGTAGGAGTGCTTCGTCCATTAAACACCACTTTAGTAGGATCTTGTCCAGATAACTGCAGCGCTTCAAGAATCGCAACACGCTATCTATACCCCCGGTTCCGAAGCGATCTACCGTACACTCATCCAAGCGTTAGAGGATCCCCCGGACGGTCTGTTTTCGGCTTTACCTATTAGGTCCTTGGACACACCTTTTTATGGCAATTTGATTTTCCTATCAGGTCAGAACCGGTTATTCGCTTGGGACCCCGGCGTTTGTACCACATAGGACTTGTGAGACACACGCAGCTAAAGCGTCTCGACTTCTGAGTGCGATCTGAGGCACCTCCACTTTTTGGTGGAGTGATCACGCTGCTCTCCACTCTTTGTGGTCGTTCAATGCCGGAATCCACCACCGCCTCTATCAATACTTATTGTCACCTCAGGCTTCAACCAATGTTAGGACACGGAAGCAGTGCAATCCCGCTCGCCGTCAGAACTCTCTTCACAGTGGACATTGGGCTACATTTCACCCATAAACATGCTCGGCTATGATACGCCGCGTGGATGCCTCAGAATGATCATGCGGTCAAGCGACAGCCTTGTGAAACATGCATAGTGTTGAAAGCTTCCAATCACTCTTGGCATTCTCGCATCAACCCTAGCGTCGGCAGTTCGCAGACATCAAGCCTTCCGATAACATGCGGCTGAAACCCCATTGCGGCTGTCGATCAAGTGTAGTGCCTTTCACCGATGTTTCGTGATAGCTAGGTGTGCCTGTTTGGGTTTGCTGTCGTCGCCTCGTTGCCATACTTGATGTGGGATGTTCTCTCAAACACTATGAGCTGGTCTCGAATTTGTCTGTTGCTAAAGTTCACTCTTTTGTCGTTCTTTCTGTTTTCGTCACGCACCTGTCTTTCATTACTTTTTCATTCTAGACTGCTGGCAGTCAATCCTGGGATCATCTTCAGTCTCCTCTCTCGTTGACCAAGGGGGTTAGTGTTTACACGACTCAGCAAGATGGCTTGGGGAATTTTACAAGATGCCCATATGGCGGCACCTCCGGGCACGGCAACTATAGGTGGCGCCCCTCCAGTCGGTGGGTGCTCTTGGCTTCGGTGTCGACCAGTCTCCATTGACCCTTTTTCGTACAGAAGATGCCCCGGCGGACACAAAAGCGCTGAAGCGGGATGGCAACGTTATCTTGCAGCCGCAGCCATCTGATAATCCTAATGACCCTCTCAACTGGTCAGTACTTCCAATTCAATCTAACAAACAATCTCTGAAATCAAAAGGTCACCTGCGTGGAAGAATTCGATCATGGCCGTACTGGCCTTTAGCTCTGGAGTAACAACTGCGTAAGCTGCAACGCGACAGTGAAGGCACCTAGCCCTACTAATGCAGCGATAGACTTGGCCCAATGGTAACACCCGGCATCAACGTAGTCGCTATGAAATACAATGTTAGTCTCGACATGGTGTCCAGCCTGTTGATTGGGTTTCTGGCATTCTGGATCGGCTTTACAACTTTCTTCACTGCTTCGGGGGCAAACATCTGGGGCAAGCGACCATTCTTCGTGCTTTCGACTATGCTTCTGCTGGGTACCAATGTCTGGGGTTTCTTCTCTAACGTAAGCCACTCCTCACAAGTCATTTGATAAGATACTCATAACGAGTCATAGTCATTCCCATCGCTGGCTACCATGAGGGTTGTGCAAGGCATTGCTTCTGCTCCATTGGAAACGCTCGTTACTTCAACGGTATCCGACTTGTTCTTCGTCCACCAGCGCGGGACGCGCCTGAGTATTTGGGGAATGATGCTCGCGTCTGGGGTCCTACTAGGGTACGTAGCCGACCTTCGTCTTTGGCGCAAGACTAATGAGCCTCACTACAGCCAAACCATATCCGGTGCGATCATCCAGAACATCTCCTTCGAAGCTACCTTCGGGATCTCAGCACTTGTCTTTATTCCCATATTGGCTGGGATGTACTTCATTGTAGTGGAAACGACCTACGTGGGTCCGCGCGGCGAGAAAGTTCAGATCGAGGAGAAAGGCTCCTTCTGGTCTGTCGAAAATGACGAGAAAGAGACTTACAAACAGAAGCTCCGGCTCTTCCGCGGTCGTCTCTCGAATGATTCATTTTGGAAAGGTTGCATCAAGCCTGTGCCTTTGATCGCATATCCGGCAGTCCTGTTCTCCACCATCGTCTACGGCTCATACTTCACCTGGCTGCTTACCATCTCTTTGCTGGCAGTCACCGCCTTCTCCGCACCACCTTACAACCTCAACCCCGCTCAGATCGGTTTGACGAACCTGCCACTTCTAGCAGTCGGTCTCATCGGCTCTCCGATCTCGGGTTGGATGGCTGACGCGGTTGTCAAATATATGGCCCGCAAGAACAACGGTGTCTTCGAACCCGAGTTTCGCCTCACACTCATGCTTATCGCAACACCCCTAGCCACGGCTGGGTTCCTTGGTTTTGGTATGAGCGTGCAGGCTGGTGCACCGATCTACTGGCCCATGCTGTTCATGAGTCTCCACTCATTGTCGGTTCCTTTTGCATCGCAAGCTTCGCTCACGTATGTTATCGACTGTCATCCCAAGGATGCCAACCAGGCTTTTGTCACAATCAATTTCACAAAGGCTGTATTCACGTTCTTGGCTACGACATATGCGAATAGTTGGTACTTCAGCGTTGGACCCCGAGGTGTTTTTGACACGATCACTCTCATCAATCTGGGCATCTGCATGCTGACTATTCCTGCTTACGTTTACGGAAAGAGGTTTCGGAGCATGGTAGGTGGCCCTTCAAGATTGTGTGTTAAGCAGATGCTAACCATGTTTAGGTTGCGCGGAGCAATTTTGGACAAAGAGTCTCTCGATAAGTATAGGTGGAATTGCTGGAAAGGTTTCCGTCACCAACAGGTCGCAAATTCTCTAGCAACGTCTGGAATGAGGGAGTTCTCTCTTCAGTCACTCTGAAGCATATCTCGAAGGCTTTAAATGACGCTACACACCGTATCTCTCATTGAACGGTGTTCTTGAGCAGCTCTCTGCCTACAGTCTACCCTCCAACCTTGCACACTACTGTTCATTATAGGATGCTTCGACAGCACTATCTCCAATCTCCAAACACCACATACAAGGGATCTCAATCGGACAGCTACAGCACTTCAAGCATCATAACGCAATATCCGGTATTCAAGTCCGAGTATTGTCGGCGCCATGTCGGAACTATCGGTAAGGAAACCTTTTTGGTGCAGATTTAACATTTCCGCTTCTGGTAGGCTCGTGCTCAGTTTCCGCTCAGGTCCGCTCCAAGACCCGATCACGTGATCTGTGTCCGTACCCTGATCGCGGTCCTCTCGCGCGCATCCCCGCCTTGCTTGTCCCAAGAAGCGGACCCTCAAGATTCACATGGCCGCCTTTAGGAACGATTGAGTCATAGTAGATCAGTAAACTCTCGTCATACCTTGCTTCAAAGGCCGGAGTTAGTTTCTTAACACCTTTCATCATTTGGAGGACGCATATATATAGTAATGAGCTTCACGTACAAGTGAACTTAACAATAGTGTCAGATAACTACTTTCCTGTCTACTCGCTCATCTCTCAACTCTCTCGAAGCCTACGTATTGACGGACCAAGATCCCTTCGATCCTTACGCCCACCTCTACACCAACCCCTCCGGCCCTGGCGACCAGCGCCCAACAGCTTCAAAGGTAGTCCAAGACAATGGTCCTATTGGCGGACTCGGCAACAAAACTGTTCTTATGACTGGCGCCACCGCAGGTATTGGCATTGAGACCGCGCGAGCACTACACGCCACCGGCGCGCGTGTATTCATCACGGCGAGGAACCTAGAGAAAGCGGAGAGGGTCGTTGAAGACATCGCTACAACAAATGGAGGAAAAGGTAATCTCGAGGTCATTGAGATGGACATGGAGAGCTTGAACAGTGTGAAGAAAGCTGCAAAGGAGATCCTCGCCAAGACGAAGCAGTTGAATATCTTGGTGAACAATGCCGGTGCATTACTTCATAAAAGCTACTAGGCCTAAATGCTGAAGTTGTCTAGGTATCATGGCCTGCCCTGAGTCTCGCTCGAAGGACGGCTTCGAACTCCAGTTCGCTGTCAACCACCTCGCCCACTTCACGTTGACCTCGCTTCTCCTACCTACCCTCGTCGCTTCTTCAACACCTGAGTTTCAGTTGCGTGTCGTGTTTGTCGCCTCATCCTCGCATCGGTATGCGAGTGTACACTGGGACAACGTCAACCTCGAAGGCGAATACGAGCGGTACAACATAGTGCGTAGGCTACTAAGGCTGCCCTTCTGTCGCTGTCATCGAGTTCGATATGTGCCAGCGCGACATATCTGGAGTACAAATCAGTGTCCAAAGCAACGAGAGCTCTATATAGCTGAAGCGCTTCTGTCAGCCGAGACGAAGGATCCAGTCGATTCGTGTGATCATCTCGATGTCGCAACACTCGGCCGAGCATGTGGCTAGCTTGACAACAACTGGCATACGGTGTGATTGCATGCCCGTCAGCTAGGCTTGTAGCTAGTATGGACTGATTGGCTCCGTTTCTGCCCTCAGCCCAGAGACTGTCGCAGCTTGGAAGCAAGTCGCCATTTCCGGGATCAGGTGCCGAGAGGGGCAGGCCTGATGTGCCGACGTGAACGTATCGATCGAGAATGAAGCATGCCCACCATGCGCGCCGTTCCTCTTCTCGGAATACAGAGGTGGTGAGAGACATTTTCGAGAGCTGAGCTGCATTTCGGCGGTCGTGGAAACCCATCATCATAGCTAAGCGGACGACATTGCTGACGCTGAGGTACGCTGCTGGGAAGATACTGTGTCCAATTTCGTACATGAGATCAAGATCCCAGACTGAAGAAGCTGAAGAGAGATCATGCCATTGCTTTCGATGAGATTGTATAATCGCTTGACTGCTCGGTAGAGAGGAAGGGTCGCTGGGTGTTGATCTTCGTCTAGGTGAGAACACACTAGGCCCATGCTGAGAAGGGTAAGCGCGAGGCTGCAGTGTCTCTGGATATCAGATCGGGCAACGTGGGCCTGTATAGTGACCAGGTTTATGATTGGAAACGACCTTTGGAATGGTTCATATTCCACACATATCACCAGCAGATCTTCGGGAAGATGCTCAAGAACCCAAGGAGGTATGGCCATGCCGGGATCCAACTCCTCAGGGCGAAATTGAGCGAATGAGCTAGAGTCCAGCAGGAAAAATGCTGGAAACGGTGATAGATGGGGTTGAAGTCCCTCATTCTGGCCGTCCCGCCGGCGTGACGAAGGCGGATACGTGCATTGCTTGTCGAGACGAACACACTATCACACACGTGAGCGGCAAAATTGGATGTCCGCTTCTCCCTGAACATACAAGCGAACAAGATGGCAGTTCCTTGGGGCATTTCCGCTTCAACCTCCTGCAGCAAATCAGCCACGGTGTTTCGCATCAGCAAGAGCAACGGCTACCTACCGGCACGCCTCGCATGCCTGCGCTGCTCTTCTGTCCATGAAAGACGTCTCAATTGCTCAGAAGGATACAAGTCAGAGTTTGATTGTTTGTGTTCGAGCATGAAGACTCGTGGAACCTTGGGAAGCAACCTGACTGAGTAAGCCAGTTTACCGATCTGACGTCTGCCCAGGTGCGCATCGGACCTCACCATCCCTCCTACACGGTTGCACGATTGTGACGAAGTTCCTACTTCTAGCTTTGAATGAACATTCGACCTCTATTGTTTCTACGGGAATCTCCTGCCCACTGCGCAACGTCATATGCGCCTGATTTTCCTCTACCACAGCTACCCAGCAACAGGGTCCTAGATGTGACCACTTTGCTCAATGGCATCTAAAGCACTACGATCGCCTCAATATCCTAAGTTGTATCCTCTACTTCTTGTAAGTACCCGTCAAAACATGAAGCTCCTTCGTCCCTTCAGGCCACAGCTTCGGACCCGGCGCCGTGTAGTTCGTGATCTTACTCCAAAATTCCGGAATCAACACGCCAGGCGAGTTCCATTGATAGCCCCCAGGGAACTTCATTGTCGGCGCCAATTCTCCTTTGCCCTCTCCTTCTACTTTGATCTGCGCGCACGAGACGTAGAATTGCGCACAGTTGGCTTTATGCGCCGCATGGAGAGCCAAACCTTCAGAACGGAGCAGATACTCTCCTGGAGGCACGTCGGACGGGAGCTTAAATCGGAAGGTTGTCATCTTGTTTGTTGCCCACTTCAGTACACCGTCTGCCGCACCAACACTGTTGTTCGCACTCGTGGTCAATGAGTAAAGCTTCGCCCAGTCGCCGGATCCATCGTATTCGGAAGCCAGACCAGGTGCCTTCGAAAGATACACCTGCTGCGGCCCAGGATGACCAAATGTCTCGGCAACACCAAAACCGACTTCGTCGCCGGCTTTGATTGTGTAGGTCTGAGTGCTGAGGCCGGATGCGCCGCCAGAGTTGCATCGCATATCGGTCGAGTTGACGTTCTGAAGAGGAGAGTTGGAATTGTTGCTCTTCCGGATGTATTGGTACGACTCGCCGATGACTCGTCCGTTGACGATCAGACGATCGTAGTTCCAGTGAGCAAAGGCAGTGGATGCCGTGGTCACGAGGATAGCCAAGGTGCTGAATGTATGCTTCATCTTGCTAGCGTTGGTTTGATGACGCTGCTTCAACGGCGGCTATGATAGCATTGCAGCGAACTGGACTCTTTTTATACTACGCTGTACGCGAGGATTCCGTATTCTGCCATGGTCGTTGTCGAATCAGTAAATCTAGGGTTGAGGGTAATGTTCGGTGCTCAGATAACCCGGAATACTTAGGAAGAATGCCGATCTGCTGCTACCGACAAGGATCTCACCAGGATTGTAAGTATCTCGCCAAGACCGTACATTACATCCATATTGATCTTTCCGCAGAGCACCTTTTATTCCCGTTACCGAGCGTGTTTCATTGCCCTGGGTGTTTTGAGCTACAACATCCAGGGACTGCCAGGACTGTGTAAATACCAAGAGTATCACTTCTGTTCTTAGACTATTAATGTGCTGATTTGAAGGGCAGCTTCCCGTCTAAGCATCCTACTAGCAGGCGTCAATAAGGTTCTGTTCAGTGTAACGTGTTAGGAATACTAAAAAACGAGCGACGGGCATTCGGGCTGAAATTCTACTCGATGCTTTTAGCGAGCTACAGGGACCACGCATCTGCCTGCCATGGCATTTTCATCGCACTCCCTTCGGTGCTTCGATTTAATATGTTGCGCATATTCCAACAGTAAACGTTTCTTTAGCCATGCCGTATTGGATCAGCGCTCTGCTTAGATCCCTATCTGGTTGAAAGCCTGGAGAAAGTGTAAGAGCGCTTCAAATAGCTAGGCAAGGCCCTGCCTCAGTAGTCATCAAGGTTCGAAGTGCTTCCGACATTTGTCCCCCCTCTCCGAGAATGCATGCATGCACTTTCGCTGACTTAGTCCTACAAGTCGATTATGCAGAACCATGAGGTAGTTTCTCGATCATGTCTTCGGCTGACTTCATCATTCCCCACCCCAGCCTACGCCAAGCTTGCGTATCATTCTCTGGCTCTTTGTTCCCCTTTGTTCCCCGGTGTTATTGTCGACTTGCCTCATCATACCTATCTCAAGTATACCAATCTCTACCCCACGCATAGGTATTCCTTCTAAAATTCACTCTACACCTCATCCCTTACGTTGAACATGCAACCAAGACCTGTTGTTCTGGGTTACCTTCTCTTTCAATCTGTGATAGCAGCTACACCTAACATGAAGCAATGTTGTGCGCCCGTCGCCTCTGCTTCCCCAATATCCCTAATCACTCCAGCATTTTCCAACGCCCCGAAAGCCCAGAATTGCATCTACAAGTTCAATATCCAAATATGGCAAAGATGCCGGCAGGCTGCCTCAGGCGGCTCCTTGGAGAACTTGGTCAAGGTTGGAAACATCCAAGACTCTCGCACCAAAGCTGAAACACCCTTCGCCGAAGGCTCCACAGATTATTTCGCGCTGAGCTTCAAAGACCAGAAGATCATCACTCAAGATGTACCTGTTGGTACACCGCATAATATAGCGGTCTATGAAGACTC
Organism: Lophiotrema nucula; assembly: GCA_010015825.1. Classification (NCBI taxonomy): domain Eukaryota; kingdom Fungi; phylum Ascomycota; class Dothideomycetes; order Pleosporales; family Lophiotremataceae; genus Lophiotrema; species Lophiotrema nucula. The sequence goes on from ML977334.1 coordinate 595,116, forward strand.
CACAGGCGGGAGAGTAAGCTTTGGGTATGACTATAAGTTGACTAGTAATGGAGGGTTTCAGTCTGACTGTGGCTTCAATATCGACAATGAACCGTCGCAGACTTGTGGGTATTGCCACGATTTGAATTGGAATAGTACCATCCTCAACTGTTTCGACCCCGCAAACGTCAATACTTCAAGGGTAAGTTGCAGATAAGTTATGAGAACAAAGGAATTTTTTGCTAACAAAGAAATAGATCGCCAACGCGACTTGCGAGTTTAGCTGCTGAAGTCATTGAAAAATTGTTTCCGACACGGAACCCTTTCATGTTTCAGCTTCAATACAATGCCCGTTTAATATTGAGTTCTCTGCTGCAGGCATGCATTTCTGAGAAGTTTGACATCGCAACGTGAGCAGCAGGATGTCTAGGGACGAGATATCAAAGTTCGAGGCCTTAGCCTTCTTGAAATTCTTGTTACTGAACTGTCCACATTACCTGCGACAGTGACCAAGTCTCCAGGAATCCCAGGACACATCCATCCTGAATCCATATTACGGGTGTAGACGTTTTACGAATGCTGAAGCAACCTGATTGTTTGGACGAAACCTTGCCTGAATAGTGTCTGAATATGGAAGTCCTCCTGAACGAGGTTTCAAATGATATCTGTGTTCCATCTCTGGGCATGCTTTGGCAATCACGCGGATGAGGATGAACACGATCGAGTTTTCTAATCTTCTCAATATAGTTGCATTCTCCAAACTCACTGTCCAAGTATGATTGCATCGCCACATGCCTCGTCGATCGAAACTACCATAAATGTTTTTGATGCAAAATCGTGCAACCCAACCCAACCCAACCCAGCCCGACGTTGCTCATTCCCGATGTCTTCCAATGTTAGTGATGATACCCTGCGGCAAGTATAAAATCCCTTCTTAAACGACCTTTCTAACTCCACTTCCAATGATGGATCTTACTAAAAATCAACGGAAGAGGACAACATGTGCATTGAAAGCTTCACAGAGTGGGTGTGCATATTCCCAAAAGAGAGGAAAGGAAAGAGGGTATCAAAATGCTTCTCATTTTGTACAGTAAAACCCTCCGAGATACACCCCATGAAGCAGAAAGGAAGATCCGATTCCTATGTTTCAGATGCTGAAGCTCCTCCATTAACAGAGATATAACATTCGCAACAAAAACATGTTCAGCTTTCAGTCTTGTATCGAAGCATCCAACATCTTCACGCAATGAAACCAATGCACAGTAGTAATATTTGGGGCATACATTTACTAGTCATTATGAAAGACATAAACTGAGATCTAAAAGAATTCAAAGAGGGTAAATCTCTCGATTATGTACTACCAGAATCAATGCTTTAGTATTGGCTTCCTGTATCTAGAACACAAATCAAAATCCCTGTCCAATCAACGCCATGTAGACCTGACATCAGAGCACATCAAAGGTTGCTGGGAGTCACTTTGATGTCACCGAGAACAAGCTTCCCAGAACAGGATACAAATATCGATTTACGACTCTTGAAGCGCTATAATTGTTCAAACGAGGTCCTACGTAAGCAGTATTTGATAGACGAAGCGCTCCCACAGGGCGATCCAACAAAAGTCTTAAGAAGCAAAAGTCTCGTAGCACACGTTGATGTATGTAGAAATCGGCACGAAACCCATGGATCAAGCATACAAATCCAGAGAATAGTCTCCCGATACCGAGTTCTCAAATTCTTCCAAAAGAAAAAAAGAAAAAGAAATCAGAAATTAACAAGATAATGCCACGCTCGGTCTCCAGAGCATTGGAAGGTACCACACAAAAGGATCATGAACACGTTCCAATCAAAAACTCTGTTTATCATAACAACCGACTAGAATTGTAGGACGACTTCTTGAGTTTAGCACACTGGTGGATAGGGATACGAGTTAGGAAATTGGCTCCTCGAATTGAAATCCTCCTTGGACTAAAACTGATCTAAGCTAGATTTAGCTTGACGGAAACAAGCTTTAATCGAAGATCTCGCGCAGCGTTTTGTGAGGGTGTGAGAGTAAATGACTGAAGCGTGCGCGGAGAAGGTTATTGTAGGAGTTCACCGCTTTAGTAGCACTCCAGTATCGACGGACTTCGACTGGCTTATCTGCCCATTCTGGCCACTGTCTGCTGAAATGATTGAGACTGTCTTCAGTATGTTAGGCGCTGCTGGTAGATTCGACGTCAAATGAGAAGTACGCAAGTGGCTACTCACCTGTGGATGTTAGTCTTGAGAATTTGCGATTTTTGAAAGTCAGGAGAATAGCAGCTATATCGATTGACTCGAATTGATTGAAACAGTTGCGCCCCACCGCGAGCGCAAGCTGAATCTCGTGATCAGTCGTTCCTTGCTCCGCTGACCAGTTCTGGCGTAATTCTCGTACCCGCTTAGCCCACAGATTCCTGCCACTGGCGTCCCTAAATTCGGGATACAGTTGAAAGAGTCCGGCCTGCATTAAGTGCTCCAGAGAGACTACACAGGATCGATTTGAATGGTTCACTGCTCCTTGGGATAGATACTCGCCGTTATAGTAGTCTTCGTTCCCAAGACGAAAGTCGAAAAACTTTCGCGCTGGATCGTCGGCATCCAGCTCTTTAGCAGTTGCATGATACGCTTTGAGCAACGAGGTATCTCTCATAAATTGTCCCAATGGGAATTTCTTGGTATCGACCGCGCATATCTTGATTTCAGATTCGCGGCGTTCACCAACGCGGAGCCTCCAAACCGCGTATTGAATAGCGAAGAGCAGGGAGCTTGTCCAGGACATAAGGTCATCAGAGCACCTCCCGCCAAAACAAGGTTTGGTAAGATGCAAATGTAGCAGTTTTGTTGCCTTATGCTTTTCTAGTGTCAGAATATCGGTTCGGCCGCTTTCCTGTGATTCAGTGATGCTCGCTTTAGAAGCTATCACGCTCTCGTCATTTCTCCCCGAGCTAGCATCATCGAATGTCCGAAACAAGTATTGGGGGACAGCATTGGAGTTGAAAAATCTGGCACTGAAGCTTGCTGGTGGATAGAAAAGTGTTGGTCCAGAAGGTGAATTGTTCAACACGTTGATCCAAAAATCGATCCAGCTCTGTCTGTCCTTCCTGCGGGTCTCGAATCTGCGCTCTGTTCGTGCTCGGAAAGCTGCGGCGTACTGTTCGTCCACACCAAGACGGTTCTCATGCTCGTAGTATTCTTCGCTCTCAAAATCAGGGTCATACGGCCATTCCAGACAGGCTTCTTCGCGTGGAATAAAGTAGTCATCGGCGTGGAGGATTCCAGAAGGGCTAGTGGCTTGTTTATAGCACTCCTCGGCAACCCTCCACAACAGATCCCGATCACTCGTATCATTGAGAACCCGCCTGACAATGTCTTTAATCTGCTGGTCGAAATGCGAGAAGAGCTCCTGAATGGAAGGCCTTCCAAAAACAAAAGCTGTGCTCTGGCTTCCAAGTGACCTGAGACGTATAATGACAGAGCATTCCATTGCTTCGTTAAGAGCATCGATATTGGTTTCAAGGTTGGAGGCGATGTTCGCGAGCCTTTTGGTTCCCTCACGGAGCGAGCATATCTCTGTGATAGATAGGTTCCCGGAGGTTTTCGCATCGCCAGCTAGGGACTTGACAGCTTGCGCTTGTGAGATCACATTGTTGGTAGATCGAATAAGCACCTGAATGGCCTCCTGAAGGGAGGGTGGATGGCTGCATTTCGAGCCAAGGCGTCCCTGTCCGTGATCTTGAGGCTCGTCCTCAGCAAGGCTGAGATCGCGGACCAAACCCGCTATATCCTCGATGCCGGTCTCCATCGTGGCCTGAGAGTTGAGAGCTGCCATATCGGAATATTTTTCTATGATTGGGGTGTATTTGGGAAGTTCAATCCCGGAGAGACATCTCAAGCGGGGTTGATGTCTGCATGTGACGTGACGTATAGTGTGGCTTGTGTCGCTCACTCAACTGGTCAGATCTGGAAGTGCCAGCCATCAGTCAGTACTTACTCCTTATATGTCGATATCGTTTCCCGTAGAAATTTATCCTACCATGCACAAAAGTGATACTGTATTCAAGCCAGTCTTGGCTAATAATGACACAGAACGAACACGAATACATTCTAGTCAAAGACGCTGATATCCTAATTTATAAAGATCTGGAGAGCAGACTTTATGTGCTACTTCAAAAGGCTCCTCGAATAGACATGTGGAGCACTGAATTGAGTTCCAAAATTCGAGATTAAGGGAACTATGCACATCTACTCCTGGAGACTACTGGCCATGTCTATAAAAGCCCGAGCTGAAATCTGTCTTCCTCTGCCCACACACACCTGAGTGAAAAGCTTACTCGGCAACGTTGAAGGCAGTTTTCTCTGAAAGAAGAATCGACCATTCCCAATACAATTCATGACTCTGAACTTGACTAGTACATCTGAGCGTCGATTTCCTTCCTTCAAAACCCGCACCCATCATGCTCAATGACGACCTCTTTCAGAACAAAAATCACACGCAACAAAAGCACCTTTCAGACATCAATCAAATAACAAGTCCAATTCTACCGCCCATTTTCCAAAAACACACCACCGAAAAACCTCTCCACACCCTCAACATCACCCCACTCCAAAACCTTTGCAACATACTGATCCGGTCTCACAATCACCATCGCTTCCTGCTCCGGATCGACGCCATACTTCTCGTATGCGTGCCCGCAGTCGTGCGTGTAGTGTTCGCCGTCAACGTAGATTTTATGAATGTCTCTTATCTTCCATTTCCCGGTCACGGGCCAGAAGTAGGACGGAATCGTGTCTTGTTCGAGAGTTGTGAAGTCGCCTTGTAGAACGAGGAGGGGCTCGATCAGGGAGTCGATGTCGGCGTTTGGTGGGGTGAATTTGCGGGCTATTGGCTCCAGGCCGTCCGCGAGCTGAGCTGTTTGTCAGTCCTTCTAATATATTAGAGTGATAGAGTGTGAAGGATAACGTACCTTTTGAAGATCGACCTGCTTCCCATCTTCACCCTTCTGTATCTTCCCACCGAACACAACGACTCTCCACCGCCCATCACCCTGTAGCGCTCGCTGTAGTTGCATGGCTTTAGCGTCGCAGAACCGTATGACTATTGCACTGGGAAACCTCATTCCGACCTCTACGCCCTTTGCTATCCCTTGTTTGCTCCCGTCCGCATCTATGATCTCGCTCTGTTCGTACTGCGTCGTCAAGCCTGCTGTGTAGTACAAGCTTTCGATGAACAACTTGCTGAACTCCCCAGGGAACGTCTCCTTCTGATTGAATTTGGAAGAGAAGTTTCGATCAAAGTCTATCAACTTCTTCGCTATACTACCGCGTTCGGAAACGTAAGTCTTCAGTAGCGAGGGAGGTGCGCGACCTGTGAGCACCGAACCCAGCTTCCAGCCAATATTATGTCCATCTTGCAGCGAGACGTTCATGCCCTGGCCAGCTTTTGGCGAGTGTGTATGGCATGCATCGCCTGTGAGGAAGACGCGATAAGCTTTGTGAAAGTGATCTGCTAACCGTTGGCCGATGGGGTAAGCGCTCCACCAGAATGTGTTGGCAAAGTCCATAACATACGGCGCGAAGATCTTCTTCGCGGTAGCTTGGAGATCTTCGAGCTTGACATCCTTCGCACGAGCGCCGGGTGGTAGTTGGATGTAGAAGCGCACCATGTCGCCGCCTTCACGAGGGATGATAACGAGGTTGCCGGCTGCTGAGTGGATTGTGCACTTTCGACGGATATCCGGGAAGTTTGTCTGAGGGAAGATATCCATGACGCCCCAGACGGTGTCAGTGCTATCGCCTATCATTTGGTAGCCTAGGGATTTGCGAACGAGACTGTGTGCACCATCGCAGCCCTTCAAAGAGTCAGCCAACCCATCCGCATCCAAGACATCCAGCTTCAGGGAGAGACCGACTTACCAGCACATACTTCGCCTCCCAAACCTCCTCCTTCCCGTCCCTCTCCGCAACGACCTTCACAGCATACGCCTCAGGATCGCTAGCCTTCTCCTCATCCACCTCCACGCTCTTCACACTAACCCCATACTCAATCCCCTGTTTCCCATCGCTAAACCTCTCCATAGCCCCTAACATCAACTTGTTCATCTTCGCCTGATTCAAGATAACGTGTGGCTGATGACTCCAGCCCCTCGGCGTATCCGCCGCTCTCCTCTCTCTCGAAATGCCACTACTACCCTCTTTCGTGACCCAGAACGCTAACTCGGTGACATGATACGCTTCACGAACTAGCTCTTCTGATATTCCGAAGGATTCGTAGATTTCAACTGTTCGGCATTGGACACCATCTGCTTGGCCTATCTCAAGTGGTCCATTGCGTCGCTCTAGGATCGTGCAAGGTATTCCGTACCGGGCGAGCCACACGCCGGCGCTGATACCGGCGGATCCTGAGCCTACTATGAGGACTTCTGTTCTTTTTGCCATGGCTGTTGTATGCTCAAATGTGTATGACGCGGTACTCCAAGAGATCCGAAAGCAAAATGCGGGGTATCAAACCAAATACAATGGAAATGTGCGGATGGTGAAAATCGTAAGATCATCTGAGACGAATTGAAATGGAAGGCCTAGCGATGGAGAGGTAATGTAGCTGTTGTATATGTGAGATGGCAAGCCGAGCTCTTTGTACCGATAGCAAGCTCCGATGAGGTGTTGATGCTAGGTGCGGAATGGCTCCGTGGTCCGACGGACCCCCTCTAAGCCCGTGAATGCAAGCCGAACCACGCAAGGCATATAATGCGAGGTCTCTTGAGTATTCTCCCTCGCAATTGTCTCGGTTGTCTTGTGTTCTTGCTGAGGAGTGTCGGTTAGAGGGTACACGGTACGAGGTTTCGGCAGATACCACCATGTTGTCGTTGCTACGAAGATGTGGTGCTCGAGAACACCTCGTACGAGGCAGCAGCTTGGGTTCGGCAGCTGCTGCAATATTCGATCAAGTGACCTAGGGCTTGTGATATTGCTTGAATCAATTGTGGCTTTGGATACATGTCAAGAACACATCTTAATGGGTGATGGAGGAGAAAGGTGTTGGACATGCTGGGCCCCTTCACACGTATGGATATGTTGAGTCGCCAAAACAGGACGCTGTTCGATGCCAACGCTATGGCCATGACTGTAGCAATATATAGTATCTACAGAGGAACTGCATCTGCATCTATGCCGCGTTGACTTACTCAAAAATGATCTTCTTCCCTTTGAGTAGTGTTCCACCCACTGTCTTCCCGACTGCAAAACCAATGTATGCCCCAGTAACGATAGTGACTGGCCACTTCTGCCACTCGCGGTCCCTGATGTCCTTTTAGCCACGGTCTACTGGTAAATTGGAGACGGGATCCACTTACCAATCCAAAGGTATAGGGACGGCACCCAACCAAGCACCAACAAATGCTCCAACCATACCTCCAAACACGCTGTCGACCGGCAACAGTAGAGCCACAATTTCCCTCCACCTCTCTCCGTCTACCCCATGTACGTATACCAATGGAAGTATAGCCAGCAACGAGATATGGGCAGCACAAAGCAGCGTCTCAAAATAATGCGTAGTGATCGGAGCCCCAAACAGCACGAGCGTCGCAAACAGAATCGGAATCGCAGGAAGGACGCTCAACGTCAAGCTCAGGAACGCAGGCTACACTCCCGTTAGCTCTGAATTCACCCAATTGTCCTCCAACCCGCTCACAAGGAGCCAGGCAGCACACGTACAATTATCTTCCCACCAAGCTCCCTCTCCAACTTCCCAGCCACCGCCCTCTTCCTCTCCCCCGGCTTCCTCTTCTCAGCAACCACATTCGCGCTCCCCGTCGGCGGCAAACACACTGCTACATACGCTATCTGGAGTATGCCCAACCACACAAGGCTCTCCATCAACGCATTGACCGGGTCCGCTACAATTGACGGGAACTTGTAAGCGTAGAGTGAGAGGACGAGGATGGGGTGGATGTGCGTGAAGGTCTTCGCGGCGTCGTTGTGCGACGTCTCGATGGGTGTGGCGGGTGCTTTGGGCTTTGAGCCTGGGGTGTTGATTTGGACGGACATCGTGAGAGGCGGGTGAAAGTGAGGAATTGGGCGTTCGTGAGGCCGGTGTATGGCCTGGAGGTGTTGGAGATGGATGGCAGCGAGTTCACGAAATGTTTGAGACCCTGTTTGTGGCTTATGGATGTGGCGGTGCCGGACTAAACCTAACAGGGACCAAAACTCACTACCACACTTGATACAAGCCAAAATATAATAGAAAATGAGCGGGAATCCTCTTAATAAGTCGGGATGGACGAATAAAATCGTGATCTTGGCAGTCAGAGGCGTGGAATTCTGGAGTTGGTTTTCGGTTAGCGCGAATCAGCCACAGTGATTGTGGCGAGCTCTTTTTACCTGTGCCATGTAAAGGCCCCTCAGCACTGATCAAGGCGATTAGGTGAGAAGTCTTCCGTGGTGACTAATGATCTTCCTAAATACGTTAACTTATGTTTTCACATAACGTATTCCACCAGCGAACGCGACACCCATTCCATTGCACCAAAATGTTTCCAGAATACGTCTGCAATCTACGCGCCACACTGCGCTACCCGCCCTGGACAAAAGAATTGAACTGGGGCCTTCATATGACGATGGAAGGGGAGGAACGCATTCCCTTTCACTCGTATGTCCAGCCTGGCACCACTCCAACCTGCTTCCCTGGCCAAATCTCCTCGATGCCGCAGTTCAGCACACTTCCAGACGAGCTTCAGCTCCGTATTCTCTCGTTCTGCTCCCCTCGCACTCTCTTCCAGATCATGCGCGTGTCATCGGCCCTCCGCATCGAAGCATCCAAGCTCTTCTGGGCAAATCCAGATGCGTATTTCCTTGTAAATGCGTACTGGCTCCTGAAAGGGGGTCACCCTGGCTATATGGGCAGCGATTTACCTTTCCTATCGCACGTACAAAATGTGGAAATCGAGTACCAACGTGGACGGGACGATGAGATATGTCCACGATATGATGGGGTCATGGACATCCGACAAAAGCTAATAACAAACCTTTGGAAGAGTTTGAAGAAACGGTTTCCAATTGCAAAGAGGGTAGTCATCAACCAGAACTGGCCATCTCCACCGTGGAGAAATGAGACTGAGCCTGTCCCGCAAGCACTGCGGATTCTTATACAATGCTGTCCTCCTGAGATCGAAGCCTTTGCTTTCATCGTCGAAGAAGAGAATCCTACCATTGGCACTAGTACTTCAGCCCCGTCCATGAAAAAATGGCAACGGTCACTTTATCGACGCTTAGCAGGCGGCACATGGACAAGGGTTGCAACGGTTCGGCGTCACAAGACGATCCTTATGCCAATGAGGCATTTCCACGGACCGGTTGGTGGATTCGAAAGACTCAAGCATGATGGTGAAGTAGTCAGACTGCAACAATACGGCCTCTGGCCCCTCAGTCTCGAAGCCCTAGACCGGCATTATTTCGATGACGAGAAACACAAGCCCTTCTCCTGCCTATACTCTGACTGCGATGCGTACTTTGAAAAAGCCGGGCAGTGGACAGTGCATGCAACAGAATCGCATGTCAAAGATTGGAGGATGGGAGGAAAACGGTTTTGTATCTTGCCTGATGAATTGAGGGTTGTTTTTGAGGAACGTGAGAGGGCCTTGGAAAGCAACGGGGAAGAGATAAATGCGCACTTGTGGAAAACAATTAATGAGTGGAATGAGGAAGGTGGTAAGAAGCGGAGACAAATAGAGCGCGAGTGGATGGAACAGTTGGAGAATTACGAGGAATGGAACACGGGGAAGACGGCGAGGGAGAGTGGGCTTTGGAGAGAATTTTTCCTGCAGATGGAATCATCGTCACATAGGTAATGAAGTAAATTAGGTATGAACTCCTTAGCTAATCACTAGATCCATTTATAGCGGAGATTTAGAAACAGTTATAATTCACGAATCTTTACTTCAAGCTTTCGATGCTAGATAGGGTATTTAATTCTACTCTTACAGTTTATAATGTATTACTACGAGATCTAATTGTTTAGTATGGTATTTTAAGACTACTTCTCTCTACGGCGGACCAGGGCAAGCTAGTGGAGGCGGAGATGTACTAGCGGCTCCGCAAGGGTTTGAGAAGGCCTTAGGCTCAGACCTCGCTGCGTCGTACCCGCCTGCACTAAATATGGCCTTTAATTTGGGTCTATTATACACTGAGTAGGGCAAAATGAGCGAGAAGAATGTATACAAGGTGTTGCTCTGTGCAGCTGTCGTTAGCTTCTATCACAGGTATGCCTATACGACTGCTACCTATACTAGAGTCTGGTTGCATAACTCTAGCATTCTGTCTAGTTCTGACAAAGCAGCTTCGCTCGAAGGACAAAGACTGGTCATCGTCAACGGTGGTCCAAACGACGATCCAAAGTCTTTCTTCACGACGCAGGCGTAGTCGACCCAGTCGTCCGTTTCGAGATCAATGTCGTAGTCGCAGTCATTCCCTCAGAGAATCTTGCAGTTGTCCTCGATACGTTGGCCTTGGGTGGCAGACATCGCTACTCAGTCAAGTACTGGTGCGTCGGACAGGTTTCATATAGACTGCAGAGCATATCAGCCGACGGTTTTGTGTGCAAGTGTTTGTTTGAATAACCTTTGAAAATTGCTAGACAAATGTTGAGGCTTGGTGAGGGATGGGACAGCCTCAACCTGGAGAAACGATAGCAAGCGTGACCTACGATTACCCTCTCAAGCAAAGTGACGTGGCACTGCGGGGTCGTGGTCTGCAGAATGTAGCTGCGACCGATGCGGTGGGTGGTACTTGTTGCGCAACCATGGCTGACATGGTACTCTTTGCTAGAGTCGGATGCGTTGCCGTTGTTGCACTACTTGTCAATAAGCCACAGAGCAGCATAACTGATACAGAAAAAACCAAATTGACTTGATGATGTACAGAGAGCTTGCTCACAAGCGGCGCGGGTGGGCGAGCATGCTTAGGCGAATACATGCATTTTCAGCTAATTAGTTCTATTCATGGCTAGATCACCCGACCCTTCCTCAACTTCTTCACACTTGGATTGGCTCGCGTACATCTTCCTGATCTGTGCTTACTCTGCTGCGCTCGGCTCATCAAAATGCTTTTGTTGGTCCTTATGCCTCCACGTTTCCTACCGCTGCGTTCCCGAAGACTAGGAGGGCAAACTATAAGAGATCCTCTCTCATGGGAGACGATAAAAAGCCCGGAAAGACTACGTGTGGGGGACTTAGGGCCGTTAGGTTGGGTCGAGCAGCGACCTGAGCTTTCGGAATAAGAGCGTTGGCACTTTCAGTCTCCACGCATAGATTTGGTTACTTACATCGTCTCTAAGTTATCTTGAGCAGTACAGCGTTACAAAGCGCGACCGTATCTGCAGGACTTGTGAAGTTGTGATAACGTTAGCTTACTAGTTAAGTGAGCTACTTTCTGGCCACTTGCTTGGAAAAGCGCACCAGAACATGCGAGCATCTTGCGTCATTAGCGATTGCCTTATTGCATTCCGCTACGTAGCACCGTAACCAAAAGCAGCCACATCTTCTCCCAGGCAGACAACGTACAGCGCTCAGGCTAGTCACGACATTCAGGAACCAAGGGGGCCGGGTTTTGAGACCTCAATGTGATCAAAGACGTGGCCTCTAGGGTGCACAAGTGCATTTGGAGATGCTTAAGATACCTAATGTTAGCGATTTGGGATAGCAGATGAGCAGTGCAGAACTCTTTCCCTATTCTCTCCCGATGCTTGGAGAGGTTCTTAAAAAATTGACTTAAGAACCGTGAGTGCAAAATTAAGGGACAATACTGTATTAACGTTATTGCCTATTTACTGTGCCACAACAGGCCGGGTTTCTCTGTCTATACTTAGCACCAGCCTGACGGTGTCGCACCAACATGGCCCATTCCCGCTCTCCCAAAGCAGCAATGTTGATCAACAAGCGCCTGGGGTCGCGAACGACTTCGCTTCATTGGTGGCCAGTCACAGGCTTATCCCCCCACAGCCGTTGCTCCTGGTCTGCAGCTGATGGCGTGCTCGTCACACTATTTGTGGGAGTACATTACAGACTTCTATATCGGAAACTACTTTTACATTCCGAATCTGGGCTTTCTGGAATGCGAGCGGAACGTGCTGAAGCTCGGTAGCAACGACTTGGCGTTTTAATTACTGGAGTGGGATAGATTTTACCCTTAAAAGATGTTAGCTTAATTACATATTAATAAGTAAACTCACAAGAGCTTCTTAGTCTAGAGGCATCTAAGGCTGGCCCGCTTTGTTTGTTAATACGAATCCATTAACGTGTTCCACCAGTCATCCGCGCACCCGACCAAAACGCATCGCGTCTCCTAAACAACACCCACCATGCCACCCATACAGGATACCCAGCGAGCCCAAAAAGAAGGTAGACTTAGTCTTTCAGCACAGGCGATTCAAAATAGACAGATTGAAGCCCTCGCCAGGCTGCGCGCCTCTATAATATCCCAGAAACAACTCTCCGCAACCGCGTTAGTGGTGTCCTACCTCAGGCTCAAGCCAACGCCCAGAAACGAAAGCTACACCCTATCGAGGAGCAGTCTCTTGTTCAGTGGATTCTAGACCTTGACCAGCGAAAATTTCCACCCCAGATTATCGACGTACGACGGATGGCAGACCATCTACTCGCTGCGCGTGGCCAGATCCCTCCCCTACCACCATAAGGCAGGAACTGGGTATCGCGCTTTATCAAGACTCAACCAGAGCTGCAGACAAAGTGGAATAGGAAATTCCATAGCTAGCATGCCCTCTGTGAGGATCCTATTAAGATCTCTACCTGGTACAAGCTTGTAGAGGATACCCGCCAGGCCTATGGCATACAGAATGGAGATACATACAACTTTGATGAGACAGGATTCATGATGGGTGTCGCTGCAACGTCAAAAGTGGTGACCAGCTCAGACACTATAGGCAGAGCAATCAACGTACAGCCAGGCAATCGAGACTGGGTCACGACAATTGAGGGTATCTGCGCATCTGGGTGGCCTATCCCACCCTTCATCATCTTAGCTGGCAAGGTCCACCAGGCCAGCTGGTATCGTGAGCTGCCTGATAGCTGGGTAGTCGCTGTCAGTGATAATGGGTGGACGACAGATGACCTAGGTCTTGCCTGGCTACAGCATTTCAACAGGCACACAGAGTCTCGTACAGTAGGCACCGGGCGGCTGCTCATCCTAGATGGCCATGGTAGTCATGCTACACCTGAGTTTGACAGGTACTGTACTGAACACAAGATAGTCAGCCTCTGTATGCCTGCGCACGAGCCATCTCCTACAGCCCCTAGATGTCAGCTGTTTCTCACCTCTCAAGACAGCGTATGGACATGAGGTTGGTGAGCTTGCCCGCCAAGGTGTCTTTCATATTGATAACGAGGAGTTCCTATCTATCTACCCACGTGTTCGTAGGTCTGTTTTTACAGAGCAGAACATCCAGATTGGGTTTCGAGCGACTGGTCTTATCCCCTATTGTCCAGAGCGGGTCCTCTCATGCCTGACTATAGTCAGGACGCCGTCTCCACCAGCTTTTTACGATATTTAGAGATACTTCGAAAGCGATTTCGAGATTTCTGAATTCGAGAAGTCCAAAGTTGAGAATCCGAATTTGGGATTCCTCAAATTGAGTGAGTACAGTCGTTGACCGCGAGGAAAATGTCTCGGACATCACCGTAGTGCTGACAGGATTCTACTTAACAAACATGAGATATAGCCTCACCAACAAAGCAGAAATGAGATATAGATGATCTAGTCGATGAAACTGTTGACGAACTACCTGCTAACATCAGCCTACGTCAGCGTTTTCAGGCCTGCAATAGAGATAGATTGAATATGTGGACGCTGGAAAACCGTTTTCAAAATTAGAAAACGGTAAAAGCTACGGCCGTGAGGGTAGCAATTACGATAGTGAACCGCATGATGGAACGAATTGCCAATGTTCAATCGACTTTCGAGTGTGAACTAGGACCGTACTGAGAGCTTATGGTGGGGGGAGCTGTAAAAGAGCAATCGATTGTGAGGTAGACGAGTGTTCGCGAGGTGATTGCCACACGCAAGAACGGGGCACTTATACATGTCCTGCACCTCGCCGATAACCGTGCGTCTTCTACCGCATAATCTCGGGTTATATCCAATACAATTATTTTCTCGCCGACCAAGTCAGGACGATTAAGGCAAACACCTCATTGAATGATAGCCGTGGAGAGATGTCTGGCTTGCACTCACATGAAGACCTCGGAAATCGGAGCTATTAGATGAATCTGCTAAAATATCTAGGTTAGCACAGAGGAGCTATTCGTAGATATGCGCAACTTACATGTCTCTTCACATTCGAGGTTCCCTACGCCAATCAGAGCACTTCGTAAACGAGTGGTAGATAGTGAGATATAGTACTCGCGCAACAGGTACGGTTCGAACCAGGGTGTCACAGGGGTTCGTAGGGTTCCTGTCGTTTAAGATGATGTGTGAACAATGCAGAGGCTTTGGAAGGGAAAGCGCTAATGCACAACAACCATAATATACAAGGGATAGGATCCTGTCTCGTGCTAGGTGAAACATCAGGATTCGTGCTGACGCTGACAAGGGGTAATCCAAATACGAACAACTGCCAAGAGTGTCAATGTCCAAATACATTGAGGGAGCTACATCATTACTATTCCTGCGAACTTCGCACACCGGAGCGACAAACAATAGCTAGATTTGTATGATGCAGCATACACTCTGGCTAGCGTGAAAAGGTACAGTAGTTACTCGAGATGGGCAAAAGGAAAAGAACTATAGAAAAGGATTCGTTACAAAAGCATAGTTCAAGCTCTATGGAGGTAGTGAAGTTGTTGAAAAAGGCACAAGAGATTACAGTCGGACTGTTGTGCTGGTTAAGCTTTGCATATACCTGCTCTCGCATTTGCTATTAGAGATGCTGCTACACCTTGCTCACCAAGAGCTTCAGTTACTAAACCCGGGGCATTCAAGAAGCTAGGGATCCAGATGATTTTACGGTGTCCGATCATACTGTACCGTGTTTTCGAAAGCCAAAAGCAATTCTGTTCTTTTATTCCCAGCATCTCAAATTGGCTCGCAGATGCTCCATAATATGCTCCGCTAGGCCATGGTCTTCTTCGGAATGAGGTTCCTCAGCGAGAGGTCGTACACCACATCCTCTACCTCCTTAACCCTGTACTTCAGACCGTCGCTCTTTCGGCGCAGAATGTCGTTCTTTAGGTTCAGAACTTGGAAACCGGCATGCACATCCTTGATGAACTGGTTGATGGCGAGCGGGCGCTCGTAGTCCCCGAGCGTAACGGCATTACGGGCGAGTCGTGACTATGAAGTGGTTAGTGTTTGACAAGGTAGGAAGATGGTTGTGTACGCTGGACTGCTTCTAAGGGCGAGCGAGGAGGTGTGGGAGGAGCAACGTACTAGCTCATCGATCAGCTCGGTAAGAGCAAGCAGGTACTCTTCGATCGTAAGGTGGAAGGCATCTCTGTCCTTGAGATTCACAGGAACTGTGAGGTTGTTAGCGATCTGGTGTCTCGCTCGTAAGACCGGAACGGGGTACAGATAACAGCGTATTACGATTCTTAAAGTGTTGTACTCGTTCAAACAAGATCCCACCTATGTGGTGTTTGGTAGACGAAGCGCTCCCACAGCGTAATCCTACGGTATCTGTACCCTTACTCCGGGACTTGCCCATAGAAGCTGTACTTACTTTTGAGCTTGTCGCCAACCTCCTCGATGGTCAAGAGGCGGCCAGTCTTTGCCCCACTGCCTTCACCTGTACCTCCAAGCCAGCCCCAAAGAAGGATACCGTAGGTCTAGTGCAAGGTTAGTCTTCATTGAGCATATAGGCGGTCGGAGAGGAACATACAGTAGTCTGCACCTGCCTACTCCACATGCTGTTAAACTTGTAGTACGGCACTTTCGAAGCTTTGTCCGAGAGCGTCGAAACCGTGCCCACCGCACTCTCAATGTGCTCTTGAGCTGCATTTAGAACGCTTGACACTGCATGGCGTAAGCTTCGACTTTCTAGGTAAAATTGTGAACGTTGAACGCACGGTCGGAGACAGGCGTTGAGTGCGCCCTCGACAAGACGAAGGAGATATTGCGATCTACGGGTTCTCAGTCCATGCTCTTTCAATGCTTTGCGTATGTCGCGTACTATGCTTCTCCAGCGCCTGAATGAGGTCTTTCAGCTCCTGTAGTGGGGTCAGTATATCGTCACGTTTATGGCTGCTTCCCGCTTACGTCGCGGACCGCAGCATCGGCATCAATGCGAGCTTGGAGATCCTGAAAGATAGCTGGATCGACCATGCCGTGCTGTGCTGCCATATTTGCGATTGACGTTGATGTGGTGGTGGGAATTGGATGAGAGGAGCGTTGGATGTTTGTTTAGGTGACGGCGAGAGCAAACACCACACGCGCACGCGAAACGCACGCAGGCATCCGCGCCGGCGCAAGATACCTGGCAAGAAAGCTGGCATGGAGGATGCTCTGATCACATTCAATGCGACACTTTACTGCAAATCATATAAGTGTGTAATTGAGACTTATGGATGGCACACAACTACGCTCTTTGCACGATCAGCCACCAGCAGCTTCCAAGGTCCGCTCTCGACACGCTCATGCGTAACCGAAAGCCTCAGGGCTAGCCTGATGGCTTCAGTAGTAGATTGGGCACAGCGCGAGGAGCTATTCAAACACGGCAAATACATGCAATTATATCATTGTGAAGCCTGAATGCCTTCAATCTGCCCCTCAACACTAAGCGAGCTGCAGCCCACACTCGCTCCAAAATGCCCGAACACAGCCTCTGGCTTCCAACGCTTTTCTCACGCTCTCAACACCAAAGCTTCTTCCTCAAGGCCTCGTCATCAGACAATGGCGCTCAATGAAAAAGGTTCGCGTCTATAGGTCAGGAGTGCAAGGACCAAGACACTGTGCCTATCACCATGGTACAAGTACCAGCGGGCAGAAGGCCGGTTGCAAAAAGTAGAATAATCTTGAATGTGACCGTAGTCACGTTTCAGAGATTAAACTAGCCGGAGAAGTTAGTAACGAGCTTTGTAGAGTAGTTGCTGTAGTGGGAAGACATACCTGAAAAGAACAGATACTACACTTGATCTAAGCCAAAAGGCAAAGAGAGCTACCGGGCAAGTTGGGTCGGGGGAATCGCTTTCTTTTATACCCACGAGCTGGTCTGTGCGGAAAAGCGCGCTAGCCAAGCCATGCGTCCCGAAGTGCTGCCGAGAGATTGCACATTACGTAAACGCCAGCAAGGTGCTCAAACGGCTGCCTTCACCGCTCGACTTCACTTCTAGCACTTCAGACGACGGCACGTGCCTGAGAGAGATTGGATTTCAATGGACACGGAGTCGCAGCCACTCGCCAACAGCGCCCTCTTTCAGTACCGTACCGCAACGTGAACGAACTGAAGCACCTTATCGTTTACGATATTCTCATCATCTTAGATGGGAACTGTACTACGCCAATTCATGCCGAGTACACTGTAACGCTCCACTGGGCCTTTTGAAGCACTTCTCCATAAACCGCGTGTTAGTATACCACTCTGCTCTATGATTGCAAGCGGTACCAGATCTGGATAGCATCCCGATGGCCAGGTACACATACCAGTTAGAATCACTAACCTAAGAGCGCTGCACATAGGTGAGTGAGATATCACCTGAGTGGTTTTGGAGGATTGAAGCGCTCCTGCAAAGTAATCCGTAGCATAGTGTCTACACCCCAATCCTATTGGATGTGCGCTAGAGTATTCGATCAAGTCGGTCGGCCGCAACGGCGTTTGCGAGGTTCTAAATCACCTGAAGCACTGGCAAACTCTGACTTTCAATTTTCATTCATTGATTAAGGGTCTCCGTATCCTGTCCGCTACTTTAGCATTCCTCTTTCTGCTACTCTATCAGCCTCGCCTTCGAGCTCTCTTGCACCACCTTTCCTAATAGCCGCTCGATCTTGCTCCGAAACCCTTTAAATGCTTCCACCCTACTGTTTTTCCTATCTGTGTTGATGACCTGGTACATTGTCATCCCTTCAAATTCCACCAAACTTACGTACCATATATTCTGATCGGCCTATCGGGATAGTAGCAGGGAGAGCCCCTTTGCTCGAGAATCAGGCACTCGCTTTGTCAGCAATACGGTCGGATTCCACGCAAGGATATGGAGCTCAGGGCCTTTGAAGGCGGTATGTGATTTCAAGAGATCAACGAAGCGGCGGTAGATTGGGTTGTCGTCACGCGGAGAATTCATGTCGTCTTCAAGCGCAAGGGAAATGAGCTGTGAAAGATATGAGGACATCCAGCCTACACTATGCCGCCCTTTATACCGCTATCAAAGGCGTGTTTGCTAATATGCAAGTAGGTGCTATTATCATCTCGCATTATCTACTCTCTGCAAGCACATGCTCCCAAGACGAATGCCAACAAGCAATCCTAAACTCCGTCTATCCAATCAAACAATCGAGCTTGCACGTCTCCATGATAGCACCAACAAGGCTCTCGACCTTCTGCCTAAACCCTTCACACCCGCCCTCCCTGCTATCTCTACGGGACCCAGCAATCACCTTAGCAACATTGTCCCTAGTCCCCGCAGCCATCTTCGCTTCTGCCAGAACCATATTCCAGGAGCTCTCAAGCGGCATCGACACAGGATGAGTAACAGATCATAGGCTACGATGTCGGGCTTTCGGGTGCGAATCAGGATTGTCAAGTTACCTAACCAAACAAGATTAGTAAGACCTATTGAGAATGGCGATGGTGAGAAGCACGACTTACTAACGAGAAGATGTAGTGCGGCATCCTTGTACGGTGTGTTATCGGTCAATTGCTTGAGGAAGTGGAGGTAGAGCTGATCAATGTGGCGCTGTGCTGGCATTGTGGCACTCATCATGGAGAATTTGTAGCACCTTTCTGCCAAGCTGGATTCCGCTCCAACGCATGGGGTTATATATCGTGTCTCTTTCTGTTTGAGAAAAGTAGGTAGCAAGCATTCTTGGACAATCTTGCTTGTTATTATGGGCCTCAAGCATACCATCACATAGCAAGACAAAGTCGGCATTTAGAGATCCGATTTCTCATCACAACGCAACATACCAAGAAACTGCAAACACTGCACATATACAACGAAGCAACAATGAAGTCCCATCCCCCATGTTCCACTACCCTCCCTCACCCCTCTCCCACGATCCATCCACCTCAATCCTCAAACCCCTCCACCAATCCACCCAGCCAAACCCCCGCAGCGTACGCCCCCGGATCCGGAATCTGGCTCCTCTCCGCCCCCATCTCATCACCCACATACGTCGCGCGCCCAAACTTGGCTTTCATATCCTTCGTGCTATCCGCCTTGTCCTGCGCAACCTTCACGCTTTCCGCAAGATCCTTCGTCTCCTTCAGCGAATCGATAAACGGAATCAAGACATCCATGACCGTCCTATCGCCCTCGCGGGCAGACGTGTAGTTCTTCAAATTCTCGAGCGCGGTTGCCGCGGCAGAGGACACGGCGTCGATGGAGAGCGGGTGCTGGGATTTAATAGTCAAGTTGGAGAGCGCGTTGGTGAATGCTGTGACTAAGATTGATAGAATGGCGCCGAGGGAACCACCGACATCTTCCACGTTCTCACCGATGCTTTCGAGGAGTGGGATGAGTGGAGGTGGCGGCGAGGACAGCGAGTCGAGGTTGCTGAGGATGGATTTGCAGACTCCCGCGACGGCTTCGCCGCAGTCGCCGTCGCCCATTTGCAAGTCGTATTGTGTGATTGTGGGTTCGGCTTTTAGACCTGCATTGCATGCTTTTCGGAGCGCGGGAATGAGGGATTCGGGGGTAGCAGGGCCTTCTTGTCTGGAGTGCGCTTCTGCTGCAGCTTTGTTCGCTTTCTCGCGCAGGGCGGTGGTCTCCTTGTTCTCTTCGATCTTGACGTAGTTGTTCTTCGGCCAGGCTGGTGCGTTTGTAGGCGCGTCGAGGAGCTCGATGATCTCTTCTGTCTTTACACTCATCGCTTTTGCCATGCCGCTCATGTTGCCGAGCGTTATTGAGAAGCCTTGGCCGTTCAGTGAAGTCTCGAGGATACCGGCGTAGACTCGAGAAGGTGAGATCTTCCAGTCGCGCTTGAGGACTGTGAGGGTGATGTTCGTCATGGCTTCTGTTTCTAGGCCGGACAGGCCGCCGAAGTTGTTGATGAGCATGACGACTTCGTCTTCGGGTTTGAATTCTACGAAAGCGCGATCTTTGTCGTTGGGATCGAGGAGATATCGGAGCATTTCCTTAACGATGTCTTCCGCGCTGGGTTGGGGTGATATTGTTCGCAGACCCTAGATGCATCGTTAGAGGATTTGTGGATAGATCTGGTTGAATATGAACCTACAGGCTCGTTATGAATACCCATCCCAATAACACAAGCGTCATCTTTTACTGACTCAAAAGCTTCTCTCCCTGGGACGTGGCAATGATCCAAGCTCGTGCCGATAGTCACCAATTGTGAGTTTCCGAGGTCACCCATCTTCTTGCACTGCTCAAAGGACCAATTATTTTGCGAGGCCGCTCCGATCAGCTTTATGACCAACAAATTGCCAGCCAGCCCTCTTCGTCCGACCTTTCCGCTCTTTTCTCGTCCTAGCGCAGCGTCTTCTGCCATACATACAACATCAACTCTGAACCCTGCCGCTTGGCCCTTTTCTCTTGCCAGTCCGAAATGTAACATGTCGCCAGTGTAATTTGTGATACACAGAAGGACTCCCTCATTTGAAGGCACATTCCTTATCCCAGCCATAACCTGCTTTGTGGAAGGAGACGCGAAGATGTCACCGCAGACAGCCGCGCTGAGCATGCCATCACCAACAAAGCCAGACCATGCGGGCTCGTGGCCAGATCCACCTCCTGATACGATTGTGACCTGGTTCGGTGGGTGTGCAAGGTTGTAGACAACTCGATTCGTCTCGTCCAGACCCATATGCTTATTTCGTGTGACGAGTGAGTTGAGCATATGCACAACAACGCCCTCGGGCGAGGAAAAGAAGTGTTTTCGCGACATTGTGGACGGTCAACTTGTGTGACGGAAGCGAATGGAGGAATAAGGGCTTGATAGCTTGCGCTCTTGCTCAGACGCAGGGCAATTGAATGTGGAAGTGTCTGTTCAATGTCAATGGCTTCATTCACAGAACAAACGGTGATGATGTTGTCGAAACCGTTAAATGGAAAGAGATCCACGTACAGTGACTTGTGAAGCAAAAGTACCTATTAATACAAGCTCCACCGGCAGAATTCGAACGAGAAGCAAATGCTGCCCATCCTTACGAGCGGACATGCATTCATATATATAAAGCCCCGCATTGAGATCAACACCCCGCCGTTTGGGGCCCCTCATGTCATTCTGCCATCCGAGCCACAAAATTGGCACGAGACGGTACTTCCTCCCGGTACCCTTCTTCCAGCTTCTCGAAATACTTGAACGGGCATGGTAACCGCAGAAAAGTTGAATGTTCCGGAGGCACGAGGGGAGCTTGGAGGTCTTGCGACCGGCTTGTCCTGAACGGGAAATCCGAAGTACTTGGTACAAGAGCTTGAGAGCTCGTCTCGGCGCCGATGCCGACGTTCTGCGTTCGTCTCGAGGCAAGTATAACACGTAAAAGTGATTCTTGCCATGAGTATCCGTTTATATGCTGCTAGAGCGCCAGAGAAGGGTCAGATACGGCCCCGTGAAGCTTCATTAGGTCGTTGCCGCGAAAGCTTCCTTTATAGCTGCGGACATCGACGCGTATTGATTCGTGTATGTCGAACGCAAAGCTAAGGAGACAAGGGCAGGAGCCTTGTGACACGCACGCGACACGACTTGACTCTGCATCTTGGAAATCTTCGACGTCGCCCTCAGTTTCTCGGAGATAGCTTTAGGTTGCAGGCTTTGGCAGTAGCGTGAAGACATGGTCCAGGCGTCGCTGGCAGATGCGTGCATACAAAAAACAAGTAAACCTCACTTATTCCCGCAGAGGCTGGTCAAGATGCATAATTTAGTCGCTGCCAAAGTGAAGTACAATAGACCCGGAGTAGGGGTACGGATACAGTAGGATTATACTATGGGAGCGCTTCGTCTACTAAACGCCACTTAGGTGGGACTTTGTTCGAACGACTGCAGCACTTCAAGAACAGCAATCCCTATCTATATAGAGACGGTCTGTTGACTAGCATACAACTGAGAATATACCTTAAAGAGCGGAGCAGCAGGTGAGGCCGCCAGAGATAAGTACGTGGTATCGACAATTACTATATATAAACAGCCACTGAGGCTCTAACCCTACTCCTACCCCTACCCCTACTCCTACTCCTACTCATGAGTATGTTTTCCATAGGTTCCAATGCACGGTTCCTATCATAACACCAATACCAGCCCAATGATAGCCAAAATCGACCCCCTCTTACTAACAATTACAGAATCCTAATTCCGAAGTTTTGCTACGCCGAGAACTCCAATGCCATGCTAAACAAACACACAAACACAGGTGGTATTTCCAAACAGATGATGCAAGACAAGAGCGAGGAGCAGAGCCGCTTAATGCCCGACCGCAGAATAATGCGAAGCGCGATTGTACGGCTGCTGGTAGATCGAGGGCGTGTAATCCGACTCGTTGTAGACCGTGCCGCGCTTCTCCTCCTCCGGAAGTAGTTCCTTGACCTCCCAGTTATGCTGCTTGACACCGACAGAGAATTCGAGATCTTCGCGGGTGATGGAGTCCCAGTACTATTTATAGATCGTTAGCAAAGCGAAGCGTTGGGGCGATGGAAGGTCAGAACGCACCTTGTAGACCATCATGACTGCAAGAAGGTTGCAGAGAGTGGCAAAGAAGAGTCCGTCGAGATAATGCTGCACCTGGTTGCAGATGGTGTCGCTGAAGACGTAGAGCACCACCTGGCCAATCACGAAGAAAAAGACGCCAAAGATGATATCACCCAGAGGCCAGCGATCTTCGAGGGTGCCGAGAACGAGCAAAGTCTGGCTGACGACATAAACGAACAGGAAGATGGCGTTGACGATGTAGAGCACGACAAAGACCCCAATCGGGTTCTGTGGACTCAAGCCTGCCCAGCCCTTGAAGGTCAGCAGCGCAACCGCGCCGCTGATGATAAACATGCCCAGTGAGCAGAGTCGGAGAAGCCAGACTGATAGTGTTGTTCCATCTTCGTAAAGCTGGAAGCCGACGAAGCCGTTGATGAGGAGAGAGGTGCAGAGAGCGGATGCGAGACCGGCTTGCGCAGCGGCAAAGTAGGGATATGCGCCGGAGCCGGGTGCGGTGACGCCGGAGTCGAGGATTAAAGAGACGATCGTGAGCAATAGGTAGATATAGAAGAACGACGTGATCTCCTTGCGACCTGTTCGAGTAGCTCTGTCAGCGGCTTTCCTCCCAACTAGCATGTCGAACGAGCAAACCTACCAACAGCGGTGAATTTAGACCTCACGTGAATGATCATGATCACGGTCATAATCAACGCCAGAATGTGCGCAAAGTCGTTGGCGCTTTGAAATATGACTGTGTTGGCCAGCTCAATTGTCCTCGAGTAGCATTTCGCCAGTATGCCAATAGCCCCGTTGATGTTTGACGGGGGGCCCACGACGGCACACAGAGGTATCGCCGTCTTCTGGCATATTGTCGTGAAGTCGCCGAAGCCCATGGTGGTTGTCTGCGGTGGTGTTGCCGTGGAGTGGCGGTTGCTGTGAGGCTGTGAAAACGGGAAAGGAGACGGCAGTCCCAGCGAAGGCTGAGAGGCGCGAAGAGGTGCGCGAGGTAGATCCGCAGTGCGAGAGCGAGCGGCGTGAGCGAGCGAAAGTGCAAACAGCAACGAGAGTCGAGGATTGGCAGGCGGGGGTGCTTGAGTGATGTCGTTGGTTGTCAGGGAGTGAATGTTGTTTCAGGAGCGACGGACTCGCCAAGACGGGCACAAGCCATCCTGCAGGTCCCACCGCCAAATCCATTCCACCCTCGTGTTCGCGACTCGTCTCTCCGCTCTGACATCGCAACCTATTTTGAGCGTCAATGGTGAGCGCACTGGAATCGCGGCTTCTGTCATGGTTTCTTGTCCTTTGATACTATGCCGTCTAACATCTCCGGACGGTCGCAGTGGGTGTCAAAACCAGCCGCTACTCAGAGACGACTTTGGCTCTGGAAACCTCGACCAGTCTTGACGGCCCGGAGATACAGGACCGAAGCCTCAACAGCTCTAGGCGAAACGTGGTATCTACTCACTGCACGCCTCGAAAACCATGAGCCTTAATCGTGGATGAGACTGTTTCATCATCACAGGCTGAATTGGCCACTCCCCTGCATCCGGTGGACGACAATGAACGCTCAAACAGCAATTTCTAGTCTTTGAGCTTCCCGCAGGTCACTATCCTTTCAAGTCGTCTAGTTCAGCACGACACGTCAAGTCCACACTACCGACAGACGCTGCCTACTACCATGTAATCGTGCATCCAATGCTTTTCCACGCAGAGAACTGTGTAAGGGACAGTAATAGACACGTCCACTGTCATCAGATGCGCAAGCAACTCCCACGCCCAAGAATCTTTGTAGAGCTCTTAACCGTGGGTACCAGCTGATGGACCCCAGAGTATTACCACGTATCGCACGACATGTTGGGAGTACTAGTTCAATTGCAAAATGACCCTCAATTTTTGTTTCCCTGTGTCCAGTTGATCGGTCTGTTCTTTCATGAGTTTACTAGACATACGAATCGATCGAGACTTTCGTCACTTTCAACAGCTAGGCTCCATGCCTTTCGACACGCGAATGGCTCAACTGTCTCCAGGAAACGTAGGACAGTTCTCGGATAAGCTCGAAACAATTCGACGCTGGCAGCTCCAGCAACAGGCACCAAGCCAGCAACCCTCCAGCTTCTCCACTATGGACAAATCGGACAAGTCGGGGAATGGAGACTCCAGCTGGACATCCATCCTCTCTGAAGAGATTTCACATCTTGATCTTGGGGAAGCCGAATCCTCGACTTCGCCAGATACGAATCGCATGCTCACCAAGTGTCATGAACTGTACGAGAAGAACACTTGCGTAGATCCTCACGAAGCGAATGTGTTCGCGCGTAGGCCACTCTATTCTAATCCCTAATAACAGGCCACTAACAAGTCACCTAGAAACCCTATCGACCTTCCTCAACGGATGGAACAACGATGTCCGGCCCACAAATCGCTTGCCTCTGGACCCCGACGATCTTCAATTCGTGCTATGTAGAAACTGGAACGTGCACGACAATTGGACTCTTATCCTTCTCGAAAGCAACGCGGCAGTCACGAATCGGGTCATCGTTGGCGGAGAGTCTCTGGAGAGATGTTGGGCGGTCTATGAGTTCCAGAAGGTCGTGGAGGGCTTGCTGTGGGAGAAGCTTCAGGAGAGTTCACCTAGGGCTTTGATCTGCTAGGCGAATGGTAACGCTTCGACATGGTCGTGAAGCGTGCTGGGCTTACGTCCAGTCTTTAGGCGATATTACTCCTAACTTTACTGCTGTTCTTACTAGCTATACTATGAGAGGTTATTTTCTATGCGCCTCACCATACATTGATGCTGCTAGGAACAAGTGTTCAGAGGTCTTTACCCGGTAAATCGCTATCAGATACCCATCAATCGCCTGCCTCTCTAGCAGCTCCGCGAATCTAACTCTGCTTACACTGGACCTCTGTTTGTCTACCCTGGACTTCCCTAGATTGCCTGACGGACTCAGCGACTCGATTTCTAGCCAGCGATCACAAGTGAAGATGCGGTCTGGCCTCTCACTTGCAGGTCGCTGGCGAAGGTTGACTGGTTCTTACGGGATAACCCGGAGCCGAGACATAGAGTGCCGTACTGCTTGCATGATTCAAAACCAACCCAAGAGCCTTTGAGGCGCTCGCATTGCTGCACATCGTTCTTGGTTCAACCTGGGTGGCTTTGTTGGAGCTTTTTAGCTGGGAAAATCCCCGCTACAGCTTCGGCGATTGCAAGCATCTCATGCAGCTTCCATTCCACTCTTCATCATCCCACTCTTCTTACGATAGTTCAACCATCTGTGGCGGGATTTTCTGGGTACGTCACTGTCCTTGTATGTACTAAGTTAGCGAGGTGATGAGCTGGCTTTTCGTAGCGGGTATATGCGCCCTCTACACAGGCCCCATGTACAAGAACCTCGGAATTCGGAACTCGCTGCTCGTCATGTTCGCATTCGGAGCCGCGTTCTGCATCCCAGTCTACGTGTTCTACTTCAAAGACCCTGCGATCAGGCGGAAGAGTAAGTTTGCGCAGAAGCTGGCGCATGAGAGGGAGGAGAGGGGTGCGTGTATGAGTGAGCCTATGGGTGTGAGGCGTATGGAACAAGTTGAACAAGTTCCAGCCTGAGAGCTTGCGTGTGTGTGTTTTGGAAGGAAAGACGGTTTGGAAAGGATCAGATACCATGAAGGGACGAGAAAGGTTTTACCATCACTAAACATATCCATTGCTTTTGCTTTAGTTTCCGAGACCAGTAGGTGTGCTATGCTACCTACCATCTCAGCTAATGCCATATCCAATCATACAAATGCTTGGTGGTAGACGTGAGGAGAGGTAGAGGTAGAGACCGAAGACGCCTGCCATTCAATACCCACCATTTCAGCTTTTTAACCCGATACAACCCTAAAACCCAATGTTTATGCATAAGATGTCGAAGGTAGCGCTGAAAAGAAAAAGGTTTCTGCCGTCTGGACATCACATAAGATGCCTATATAAGATGCAGAAGTAATCGCTGGAAAGGAAAGAGAAGGTTAGTTGCCGTCTGGACATCACAAAAAATGCCTCGATACAATACTTCAGAAAAAGAGGCGTACAACAAACGGTACACCGAAATCGAGCAACCAGCCACTAGCCTGTGCATAAAATATGATCCCTCGGGGCAGAGATAACGGCGGACATCTACAAGTGCCGTCATCTCCCCCCCTCCTTGATCCTGATTACGTCGGCAAAGCTAGGAAATGTGCTTCTGAAAGAGGGTCCGAGACTCCAGTTCCTGACGTCGCGGAGATGGCTCTCGAAGGCGGGGTTGATGAGCCATTGGTCGTCTTCTTTGGGTAGGGGTGCGGTAGTGGTCCCGCCTGGTGAGGCTGCGGAAGCTAGGGGTGTTGGAGGGGCAGGTGGAGATCCAGCGTGGACAGCAGTCGAGTAGGGCGAGGACGCTGCGATTGAGGATGTGGTCGATAACGTGTTGTTTTTGACCTTCGAAGCTGGGAGCAGGCAATCGCGTGATTCGTAGGGCCAGTTGAGGGATATAGTGGTAGTGAATGGGATGAAGAAGGTTTCGAAAGGGGTGAAGGGCTGGGTTGTGATGATCTTGTCGCGTAGACGTGGCCTGAAAGATGGTTAGATTTGGTCCGTATCAAGCATTAGGAGCGCTTCTGCAGCTGACGTAGTGACGACAGTGAGAGCTTTTCGCTCGATAACCTGCTCCAATGGGACAATACAGAGCTTCAGCTCGTGGCAATGCTTACCATGGAAGATGGTCCATCCAGCAGGGATGTGAGATGAACAGCTGTGAAGCTCGTGGCGTGACCCAGTCTGGCAGTCTATCGTAGTTCTCCTGTGTTGGTTCGATCTGCCACCGCATGATCAGGAACATGATGAAGACTATCGCAACCTGTTCAGGCAACGCTTTGACATCGGGGAATGTCCTCAAAATGTCTGTAAATAGCCTCGATAGCGGATGTGCGTCCACATTGCGCTCCGGGTATACTAATGCTGTGAAGTTTGGGTACATGGGCCCGACTAGCGTCTTGACCGGCACACCTTCGTTCGCACGAGCTAGCCTATCTGCCAGGAAGTCGAGCATTATGACATCGAGGGGACAGGTCGCAGGGATGTTTCGCGGCATGGTCAAATATGGTGCCATGACTGGCGCATGGTGGCCTGGGCCAAGATTGGCTGGAGCAGGCGTGTGATTTGGCAGGTTCGGATCCACTGGCCTCTGCCTGTTCTCGAGTAGGAAGTCTACGCCCATGCGCTGGTAAACAGTTAGCAGTGTAGTTAGAGGGCTGGGGCCGGTCATATGAAGTTTGGATCGTAGGGTCAGAAGCACCTCAGCATGTGGAGCGAGCATCTGGTATGACTGTTCCGTTATACTGAAGTGCTCCTGATACGCAATCCAAAGCTTCACATGCACAGTCCAACGTACGTACCTCGTCGAATGGCGTATCGGGTCCTTGTATCTGCGGTGCCCTCGGAGGTGGGTGCTCAAATTGATGTGGACTGTCGCCAGAGTATCGTCGTAGATGGCTCGTCGGAGCGTCGCCTGGGTAGATCCATTGTCGCCCAGGCTCCGTACCAGCTGGTGAATGGATGCCATTATGCGGAGAAACAGCGTCCTGAAAGGAGGAAACGCCAGTGTGAAACGTGCGAGGATCGGGAGGGTGCGAGGTAGGATCTCGAGGAGGCAGGACGGGCAGAGGGCTTCGTTCTGCTGCGGCGGCCAATTCTGCAGTTTCTTAGTAAATAGATCGTATTGATCCGTGGAAGCATGGCAGCGACCAAGATATGGCCAGCTAGAGCGTTGTATGGGGTGCTGAAGTGCTTCCACTGTACGATACAGCCCTGAAGTCTCAACCCCCAGCAACAACTAGTTCTAATTGACAATTGAGCGGGCTACTCACCATTGAGTCCTCCAGAGGTCCTCAATATTGGTTGTATGATTGCCACCACACTCTCAAGCCGCTTGCGAACGTCGATGAGTTCATTCTCAACTGCCAGTTTCTCTCTCAACACGACTTGCAGGTCATTGTATGGTTGCTGGCTCTCGAGATCCCTGATCCGTTCGTTCAATCTACAGACAGTCAGTCAAGAGAACGAGCTCAATGCATACTTGTTTCAGACATCAGAAGCACTTTGGGAAAGTCAAGGTACGTAGAGCTACGGCCCAGGCGCCGAAGTGCTTCCAAAGCCTAATCCGGAGCAAAATTGTATGCCGCCACACATACCGATCAATGTGATTCTTCGTCCGCTCCCTTATAGCTCGCTGAGCCTCGCGATCGTTGGCCCTCTTCCGCGCCAGCTGCTCCGGCGTGAGGTTCGCGACACCGCGCGACGAGGTGCCACCACCTGCGCCGCCCGTACGACGTCGTTTTGGCGCCGGTTGACTCGAGTCCGGCGTGTCGTTGGAGCCCGCATCGCCGTTGCTGGAGGACGCTTCCCCGGCCATCTTTATGGCCCAATAAATCTGGGGAAAGGAGCTGGGGTGGGCTTAAGTCAGACAAGTTGCATAACATAAAGTTCCGAGCTGAACATGACTCGAGCGAGAAAGCTGACATAAGATGGAGCGGGGACGGGCCTAGCTGTCTGCACGACGGGTCCGCTGGAAACTGATATCCGAGGCAACGGATGGCTGGCAGAGTCTAGAAGATGGAAGGGTCCTTGGAGAGCGAGAGGTAAGCTGTGAGCACTTTCATGTTCCTGTTGTCCCACCCATTCTTCTGTTTTGTAGTGCCTGGATAGCTTCAGCAACATGGCAGACCAGGTTCAGAACCCCAGCAAGCTGGGCATCACGTCTGCCATCCTCAAAGCCAGTCCGTTACCATCCACCCAATGCGCCGAGCTTGTATAGCTTCACATACTAACAATCATCCGCAGCACTCGCAGCATCAGCGCGACTATGGATCTCCCCCTTCAAAGGCCAAAAAGGCGCCCACAACTACTTCAAAGACGTCATGTTCACCATGATGCGCTCCCAACTCGGTAGCCTCACCCTCGCCCAAGACCGCTACGTCGACGTCCCCACCACAACCGCGTATGAGAAGTTCGCGGAAGCAACCGGCTTCACCCCCCACAGCATCACGCTCCCAAGCGGCATACTAGCCCACTGGATCGGCGACAGCGCCGCAAAGAAGGTCCTCGTGTACTACCACGGCGGCGGCTACGTGCTCTCCGCGACCCCAGGACATCTGCAGATGCTGGCTGATATCAAGGACTCTGTGCCTGATACCGCCGTCCTGCTCCTCGCGTATGACCTCGCCCCCGAGCACACGTACCCGACGCAACTGCGTCAAGCCATCGAAGTCCTGCGCTACCTCGTTGAAACCGAGGGTCGCGATCCGTCGCATATCTCTATTGGCGGCGACTCGGCAGGCGGGAATCTTACCTTAGCCGTGCTGTCCCATCTCGCGCATCCGCATCCGGACATCGTACCGCTGAGCTTGAGGGAGAAACTGCATGCAGCGATCCTCATCTCGCCATGGTGCTCGTTTAACACGCACACCCCCGCTTTCGAGACCAACGCAGAAAAGGACATGTTCACCGGCAAAACTCTGCATAGATGGTCCTCCGCCTTCCTCGGCAGCACATCGCCCTTCGTAGGAGACTTCTACAGCGAGCCCGTCCTCGCGCCGGCCTCGTGGTGGGAACCCGTCTCTGATCTCGTCGACGAGGTGCTGATCTGGGGCGGCGGCAATGAGATCTTGCTTGATGGGATTGAGGAGCTGGCGAGAAGATTCCAGGTCGGGTTTGGGGGCAGGGGAGGGAAGTTGAGCGTGGTTGTTACGCCGAAGGCGGCGCATGTGGAGCCTATTGTGGAGAGGCTGTTGGGGTATAAGGGGGATAGTGGGACGGGGAGTAGGGAGGCGGTTGAGGGGTGGGTGAGAGCGAAGCTGTGAGCCTTCTCGGAGGCCTGGGCTTGAAATAGCATCCTCATAAATGTAAAACTATGTGCAAATGATCATTCAAACGACGCGTGTCAATTTTTGTCACGCTTAGCGATTGGGAATGCCTTTCCAAAATCAATGCCTTTTGGGTATTTCTAGACTATCTGTCGGTGTAAATGGCAAGCATATCATATCATACAAACCCCATCATCACGTCGGCTTCCCATGTGTCACCTCCTCCAAACTCTTCTTCGCAGCCCACTGCTTCTCCTTACTAATCTTCTCCAAAATCCTATCCGCGCCCTTCTCACTCAACACTTTCGCAACATCCCTTCCCATTTCCTCCGCCTCCTCGACAGATAAGACTTTCCGCGCCGTCTCATACTCGACGGAATCCTTGCCGTCTACGCTGACCACCACAGTCTTTAGCACGAGTTCCTCATCGTCCAAGTTCTCGTCGGATGCTGGCTCGATAGCTCTGCCTTCGTGATCGTAGTCTCTCGCGGGCTCGACACCGATTGCTAGACCGCCGCTTTCGCTCTTCCACTTTCGCCATGATGTCTCGACGCCGATTGGTACACTGCAGCCTCCCTCTAATGTTCGTAGTAATGCGCGCTCGGCAGAGCAAGCTCGTGTGGACCTTTCGCATGCCACATTCTTCAACAACTCTTTGATCGCCTCATCGTCTTTCCGTATCTCGATCGCCAGAGCTCCTTGACCGACTGCATGCAACATCCCCCCATTATCGCTCGTCAGGTACTGACTTATCCTATTCTCAAGCCCCATACGCTTCAGCCCCGCTGCAGCGAGGATAATAGCGCTATATTGCGAATCTTCGGCGTCGAGCTTGCCTAACCTTGTCCCAACATTGCCTCTCAAGTCTACGAATTTGAAGTCGGGGTATAAGCGCCGAAGCTGAGCAGCGCGTCGTATCGAGGACGTGCCGATTGTAGAGTCCGGTGGGAGGGAGGATAAATTGCCTTTCGGCATTCGGGGAGATATTATGAGCGCGTCTCGCGGGTCCTCGCGCTCGAGGATGGCCCCTATAGTTAGGTTGTCGGGGAGCTGGGTCGGCATGTCTAATTTAAAGTCAGTACGGCCCAATTGCTTTTCTCATTGCTGGGGTGGAGGGTGGAATTACCTTTCAAACAATGTACAATCAAGCTAAGCTCCCCCTTCTCCAGCATGCCTTCCAATTCGCCCGTCCATAAGCTCTTCGCGTTCTCGCCTTTGCTCAATTGCTGCAGCGGCGTAACCTTGTCGCGGTCTCCCTGCGCCAGCACAGGGCAGATGTTGTACGTCCGATCGGGAAACGCATCTCGGAATGTCTTCTCCACGGACCGCGCCTGGATCTGGGCTAATGTCGAGCTCCGCGTGCCGATGTTGATGGGCGGGAAGTTTGTGCTCGCTGACGTCGTGGCGGTCTGAGGGGTCGGATCGGAGGATATTTGCAGGTCTGATGCTGTTGCTGAGGCCATGGCAGGGTGTAAGAGTGGTTTGGGGGTAATTGGGGGTATCGTGGAGTAGGTGAAGTTTTGCTGAGAGGCAATGGTGTCCGACGGGTACTTTCTAGTGGGCTGGCGGGGCAGTGGATTAGCTCCGAGAGATTGCCGGTTATGGAAAGAGACTACTTCGTACGTACCTCCACCATTTGTCACACAATACGACATACGAGGATCGAACGTCGTTTGTACCGGCACAGTAGTATACCTGGTGTCATCCTAGCATCCTGTATCCACGAATCATGCCTGTATTCGTCGTGCGGGCTGTACCTTCTATATGCTTCGCAAATCACCGAGATCCTCTGCAAAACGATTTCACTTGTGGAATAACATCTGATGACGGAAGGCTACTTTAAACAGATCAATTGCTTCATTCGAATTCGTCTCAATGGTATCACACTTCAAAACGCAACAGTGCACTATCACACACGAATAAAACAAGCGTCTAGCTTGTCCGAGAGCAGCCAACGAAGTTGTTACCGCTAGCACCAGTGTGTGTAATCTCACCAGCACGCTGACCGCTCTTATTGAAGATGACACGGTCCGCACCAGGCGATCCTGCGGGCTTCGTTAGTCCAAACTCAGAACATATGGTCTCCTTGAACCTACCTCCGGTGTATGCTCCACTCTTCAAGAGCGGGAACTCATAGTACGGTCCAGCGACCGGGAAGCTGAATCCCTCGTAGTTGTTGTACACATGCGGGTAGGTTGAGCCGCCTGCTGTTCCGCCTTGCTTGACATAGTCTGCATATGTCAGATACTGCACCTCAAACATCCATAGTGTAATACTTACTGTACCCAGAGTTACGAGCACCGGTTACTTGAGCGACAGTGTACGTGTTGGAACCACAAGTGACCGGACCCGACTGTCTGGTCTCCAATACATTGTCGACAGGAGCAGCGACATCGACTGGGAGAGCAAGGGTGACCGGAATGAGTAGAAAGAGGAGGGCTTTGAGGAGCTGCATGGCGACGGTCTTCGAAGGAAGTTAATGAATGAAGAAAGGTGATCAACTCCTGTTGCGCCGGGTAAGCAAAACTCACTGACCTCTCATTTCCTCATATAGACCTACTGTTTATATACACATCGAGACATCGTGGGCCTCACGGTGGACTCCGACCAGACCAAGCAATGCCCTGAACGATCAGGGACCGGATTGATTAATCTTCATGCAGGTCATGTTAACTACCGCGAGCCCTAACCTCGAACTTACCACTCCTCCGCAGTCACCTCTTACCGACCTGCCTTCCTTTGCTTCT
The DNA here is from genome assembly GCA_010015825.1 of Lophiotrema nucula. NCBI lineage: Eukaryota > Fungi > Ascomycota > Dothideomycetes > Pleosporales > Lophiotremataceae > Lophiotrema > Lophiotrema nucula. Next base: position 628,529 of record ML977334.1, read on the forward strand.
GTATCCTATCGACATCATGCGCTGTCATTCTCATTATGAATTGAACGCGCCTTCAATCAGCAACCTCCAGAGTTTGTATCCGCGCTGCGCGAGCTCTCAGCCCACTATCATCTGGAACACTGTGATAGGCCAAATGAGGCCTTACTCTACCATGCAAGGCATTCATACCTAGCCAGGTTAATCATGATCCTCGTCCCGGCACATCCTGGCGTCGCATCAAACGGGAAGGTCCTGAAGTAAGCTTGTAAATAGACAAGTCAGCGTGCTGCTGGGCGTTTCACACGGAAAGCCGGCGAAATACATGCTCGGGTTATCTTTATCAGATGCATGTGGTGTCTTGATAGGCTGTTCGGGGTTTAGGATCGGCGAGACGGGAACTAGCTGATTCTGGCAGGTGGGTGGGTGTATGAGATGAATGCAGCTAATGGAGGGGTAGCTTCACGATATTGTTGCCCTGCGTGAACGGCGATGTGGGCGGGGACGAGTCCTATTGGAAGAAATCAGGCGGGATGCTTTGGGAGGCGAACATCGTGGCTTTCCGAACTTCGTCTTCTGGAAACGCATCCGAGTCCGTTTTCTTGGAGAACACTCCCGGTGCCCACTCCAACGATATCTCCACGGTTGCTCAATGGTCGAATCAACATCGAAAAGCTTCATTCATACCAAGTCTCGACGCGACATCAGCGCTCTCGCGTTGGCCCCACGAAACTAAATCTTCCTCTTACTAAGAAGTCTACCGCAGCAAAAAGTAAAACAAGTCCAAAGACCGGCCCCGCATAATTCATTGTCGTAGCCGTTAACGGCAAGCTCGTTGGCAGTGCCATGAACGGAACCAATAACGTCGCATAACAGACCCCATACACATTGATCAGCAATCCCCACCGCCCCAGATTCCAAGGCCCGAAGACCAGCCTCTCTTCACTTATCTCAGCATGTCCGGCCGGAGAGTCGTATACCTTCTCCTTGACTCTCAGCCTCATGGCTATTAGACAGCTGATTGGTATGATGTACGACGTGTACAACGCGATCGTGGCCAGTGACAGGATAGCATTGAGCGCCGTCGAAGACCCGATGTTGATAAGACTCAGCAAGACGATGACCATTGACACAAGACCAATTGACCGTATGGGGATCTTATAGTGTCCGTCAACATGCTTGAAGAACCCACTCCACGGCAATCCGTCGTCTCTCGCAAACGCCCACGTCAGTCTCGATACGCTGGCCAGTGTCCCGAACATAGCCGCCATGCTAATCGTCAGGATGAAGCTCATAATCGCAGTAGCTCCGGCGTGTGTACGAGATACCTGGTACATGATCTCTATCAGAGGATAGCCAGTGGCGGTCCCAAGAACGGCGTCGATGTCAGAGATGCTGAAGAGGCAGAGGAGCACGAATATCCAGGCCATTGTGCCATTGACGATGACCGTAGTGATGATTACGCGGGGAATCGTCGTTGAGGATTTGGACGTCTCTTCGCTGAGATGGATAGCGCCGTCGAAGCCTGTAGAGCGCGATGTCAGCTTATACACGGTGCTAAAGAATCTGGAAAGCCAGACGTACCGGTTATACACCATATACACGGCAGCAACCCAATGAACCACGCAACACCATCATTGCTCCACCCAGTCTCGTTCACGAACCCAGTGAACACAAAACTCGCACTCGCGTTCCGCCCCAGAACGAGCATGACGATAAACAGCACAATGAATAGCACGATGTGCAGCGACCCCGATATGAGCTCCATAGTCGGCAGTAACTTGATGCCCCACACGTTCCCGGCATAGGCGACGATCACGACGAGCCACATCATCAGCGTCGTATGCCACCTCTCGAAGACGTAGTCTGGGTAGTTGAGGACGACGACGCCTTGGATCTGCGCCGCGATCAAAAACGTAAGCGATGTTATCGTAGCTTGCCAGGCGAAGACTGTCACCCAACCTAGATATAGCCCAGTCAGCAATCAAATCATACCATCCATGCCCTTACTTCTCTATCTCCCTCCACAACCTCTCCGCCTCCACCTCCGCCTCCGCCTCAAACTCAAACTCAACGTCAAACTGGGAATTCGGAATCATAGCAGAATTGTTAACATACCTTGAACAAAAGTAACCCACACCCTCCACCTCTTAGGACTAAACATAAACGTCCAATGATACTGCGCCCCGCTAATCGGACATATACTCGCCATCTCAGCGATACTCGCCGCGCACGCCAGCGTGCCCGAGCCGACGAACAACAACCCATAAATGAGAGCGACGGGGCCGCCGGCGAGGAGGGATATGCCCATTGCGCTATGTAGGTACTTGTATTAGCCGATAAACGATTATCGTACTTGACCTGATACTGCTTGACCTGACTGATACCGGTGGAATGGAAGTAAGAGTATGGAAGTAAACGTACCTCCCAATAGCCTCCCAACTACTCAACAGCGTCATGCTCAAGCCGAAAATAGTAAACAGGTTGAAGCGGCGGGCTAGTTGTTGTTTCTTGCCGATTTGCGCCATGACCTCTTTATCTTCGACATTCAGACTCATCTCCGAGTCTGTGAGCACCGCATCTTCGGCGGTGGGGGTCTTGTGCTCCATCTCCATTTCAATAGCTGTTGTGGAGTTGGAGGTTTCTTCTTCTTGTGGGAGCTGGTGGTATAGAGATCGAGACCGAGAAGCGCTTGGGCTGTACAAGACCATCTATCTGTATCTGCGCACGGTGTCTTTGGGAGGGAAGCTAGAGAATATGAATGAACGTAGGTAGCGCTCTCGAGGACGTCCTCGCCCCGACACTTGTATCTGGGATCTAGGTAGCATCGTCGTGGCTATCTGTGGGGTTTCTCTGTGTTACCCAGACCCTGCATCAAGCTTCCTTCCGCCAATAGTGAGGCGAGGAAAATCGTCTTGTATGCATTGCTAATCGCATTCGGGAAGTGAATTCGAGGCGCTAAGCCCTTCGCGAGTAATGTGCTAGGGAGATCCCGAGGTCGTTAATCTACCGTGCTTAGCGGCGGGGTGCTAGCTTCGCGTTGTTGATTCTCCTTCGATAAGTTGAGGGTCTTAGATGGGTTATGAAAGCCATGGGAAGATGCAGATTTGAAGAATTGGGTCGTCGGAATTGAAGTATATCGCTTTGAATAATGCTTGTTGGCAACGATGCAGGATTCTTCGACAAGAGTTCTAGCATGCATGCTGGGTAAGTTGCGGTTGCGTTGTCGACGCTGATCGGAGGACTAGAAATGCAGCTAAGATACAAGTGCGCCACTGCCGTTCCACCTGTGGAGGCAAGGATAGATGCGAAAGCGAAAGATTGTTGCAAGACTGCATCGAACAAAACCGGGTATCATTCACTACATCAATAAATAAAAGACCACCCATGCAATTATTCTCAAGACGTGGCATTACTCATGTTCCAAACAGGACCCAGATCCCTCCACCCCTTCGGTCCACCCTGCACTTGTCGTAATCCCCCACTTTGGCCGATGTAGTAACATCTGCTGAGCTCGTGGCCGTACTGGATAGGCGCTGTGTTCCAACTAGCCGGGGTCAGACATGCGAGATTCGTACCGTTTAGAGCAAGACCAAATGCATTTTGCGTTTCTGGAGCTTGCCATCCAGTTCCATTGCGCCAGGAGATGACGATGTTGGAATCGGTATCCTGCCATAGAGCGAAGAAGTTGTTGTATGGGTCTGCCTGATTGCGTGCTGTTGCCATTACGGCGATGGGTGCTGTGGGTGGAATTGGCTGGGCGAATTGCTCTACGGCTTGTTAGCCACAAAGATCGCAGAAGGGTATGAGTTAAAGCACTTACGAGTTCCTGTCCACTCTTTCGTCCTATTGCTCCAAGCATAATTCACAAGCTCTTCATCATCTCGCTGGTAGTAGATGAATAGGCCGAAGAGATTCGTTCGCATGGGAACTTCGGCCAAGGAAGCGGACACAGGTCCACTGATGTTCAGACGATTGTTGTTCCAGCAATCCTTAGCGCTTGTTGAGCAGTCGAACCGAATCTCACCAAAGTGGTTATCCTCACTTTGGTATGAGATTGAAGGCCAGTACGATGCTAACTTAGAGGCCAGGCCGACTTTGATATTCTGGTTGTTGAGGGTGCCCGAGCGTCCGGCTCGATCGGCTTTTTTGAAAATGAACTCTTGCAGAATGCCGTTGTCGTCCAGATAGAAAACGTGGGTCTCCATATACTAAGTTTACGTTAGTTTTGTAGTCATTTCAACTTCTTGACAATCATACACTCTCGGTGTCATTGTACCACGACATGTTGAATGAAGAGGCAGCCAGTGGAGTTCCAGCTTTTGCTTTCACGAACTTCGTTCCGCCTGACCATACTTCGCCATCCGTTGATTCAAGCGAAGCAATTCGCAGGAACCCATCCCCGTCTTGGTAAAAGAGCCGCACACTCCATTGGCTGTCATTATGTTTCCATCCAGTAACCGCTATTGCTGAATCGTTTCTGATGTCCTCGCTAGAAGTTGCATTGGCTGCTGGCGTGGTCGCAGCGTGAGACTTCTTGTTATGCGCAAGTACGCCAGCAACAGCGCCGGCGACTACTGCGATGATTACGATGATGGTGACTGCTATCGCAATATAGATCCTTCTTCGCGATACGAGTATTCCACGTTTCTCAGGCGTGAGAGCGGTGTCACTATCGTTTGCAAACTTCTCGTCATCTCTTGGAGGTGGTACTACTTCCGGTGGAAATGTTCTGACTGGAGCTGGCCCGACCTCAAGGCCTGGAGGCTCGAGGTGTTTCCATGCTTCTTCGGGATTGTACAGCACTTTATGGGTGTCTCCTGGGTTGTAATAATCCTGTTATGATTAGTCCATGCTCATAATGCACGAGGTGCATTTGTACTTACGGCCATCATCCGACTCAAGGCTGAACCTCATGAGCTCCATTGTAGTTGAGAAGGATCCCAAAGAACCGGCTACATGCCTCATATAACATGGGAAACGGACAATTCCCACTCGCCGCCCCTCAATGGCTTGCAAAACCTGATGCTTGTGAGCCCGTAACACGTAAAAGCCGCCTGGTATGCATGTATGGTGGTAGCATCGCTGCGCAGCTTGGAGGCCTAGGTTGGGTCCATCGAACCATAGCGCTAGATCGCAGCCCCATACTCAGACCACAATCTATGCCTGGCAGGGGTTCTCAGCTACGGCGTCCACTGCAATTGGCCACGAGCCAGTTCAAGAAAAGCCATCATTTGAAGCCACAAAGATCATTGGCAGATAGTCGAGATGTGGGTCCGGATTCGTGCCGAGATGCAACTTTGGTGAATGTGGCATGCGCCCGCGATTGCAGCCAACACTGGGGCCGAGAGCTATGACCTTGGCCACAGCAGCTGTCAAAGATAGCAAAGCGAAGTTCACTACATTGAAAGCAATCGAGTCTGTCGAGTCAATCTGTGCTGGCCCGGCTGTTCTGCTCTAAGTGCGCCATAGTGTTGGGCTGCCCGGAAGAAGGTTTCTGGTGAGTGCTACGCGACGAAAGGCTTCTCAAAATGGTGAACGCTGTAAACGCTGGACATTTCTACGCGTGTCGATCGATCATCGAGATGCAAATATTCGGCGAAAGCCTAGGGAGCCGTGTAACAGCATCCCTTACCTGCTCCTGCCAAAAGGAGCATCTGGAGCGCTGAAACTTCAGATGGACGTTGCACAGCTTCTGACAGCGCTCATTCGCGTCGCCTGCCTTGAAACGAGCGAGCGAACGTTGAGCGCGAATAGCGCGCCATGTTGGGCATAAGCTATGCAGTCAGATGCAGGATAAAGTCCGTGGATCCTTGAACGCGAAGGTGGGTACTGGTTAATACAATATCCAAATCACATGCGGAAGTCAGGAAAGTATGTTGTGTCTGTTCAAGTAGCTATTATTTCATGATCTATCATTGGGGGTATCTCAAATGCAAAGAGAATCGTGAGCCATATCATCGTAACATCAAACCAACCCTTCAATTCGTGGAGAGCTGACCATTAGTCTAGCTCGGTATTGTTCCTCCAAAGCGCTTCAGTACCTCATGCAACGCTGTAGTTGATCTCATCTTGCTCGCTGATGCGCTTGCATGGCACGATACGGGACCGATCTGGGGATGCTCAAACCTGAGCTGAGGCTTCTTCAGCGGCTTCTTGCTTGCGAATTTGGTCCTCCAGACGCTTCTTTTCCGCCTGTTTCAGACGCATCATAGTCAGTTCTTCTAAGCTTGCGCCGTTGGGCGTCTTTGGTGAGAAGGAGAACGAAGGTGTGCCTGGAGTGGCTCCGACCCCTCTGGTGAAGCTATTGAATGACGCTCGGAATTTGTTCGGCGTTGATTGAGGCGTGGACGGGGCCGAAAACTCTCCATTCGTGGGTGATTTGACGTCTGGAGCTCCTGCTGCCCAAGCGACTGATTCGAGCGCGGGATGGTCCTGTTTTCCGTCTAGAACGGCTGCATGGGCATGATCAAGTCGCGTGTAAACGATGAAGACAATCGCAAGGACCTTCTTGTGCTTCTCGCCGGATAGCCGGATCTTCTTATCCTTGCCCATGACTATGCTGTCGATTTTGCCGTACTTCGCGAACATGTTCGATATTTTGTCCTTGTCCCAGGAGGCACTCTCGCCTTCTCGAGCGAATCGCACTCTAACAGTCCTCTCAATCTCTGCCGTCTGCCCAGGCTGAGGTGGCTTAACCTCTGCTTCTGGGCTCGGTTCCATGAAGCTCGCCTCTTCCTCCTGCCGCTCGCGCTCCCGCTTCTCCATCATCTGCTTCATTTTCTTGCGATTCTCTTCCCCTATTCTCTGAATCTCATGTTGTTTTTTCTCTTCGTCGTTCATTTCATCCTGCCGTTTTCTTTTCAGGTTATTCAACGCAGAAGCAGCGCCTCGTTCCTGTGCTTCAAGATCTTCCTTCATCTTCCGCCGTCTGCTGTCAAACATCTCAGTCGCGAGCGCCCTCTCCTTCTTCCGCGACCGTTGCCGGTCATATTCGGCTTTTAAGGTGGTGGACGATAGTATGTCGCGTGCGATACCGAGGAGGATGAACTTGTCGGCGGCATTTTTGTCGTCAGGGTTTTTATCTGGATGGTAGATCAAGGATGTCTTCCGGTAGGCGCGTTTGATTTCTGCTTCTGTACAGTCAAACGATACGCCTAGGAGCAGGTAGAAATCCTCGCTGGTGGACTTGGCAAGGTCCTCCAAGTCCTTGTTGTCGCCCATGGCTGGAAGCAGCGTCGGGCGCGAGGGTTGAGGGTTGAGGCTTGAAGTGTTGACTGCTAGGTTGGAAAGCGCAATAGAAGCGCTTCAGCAGGTGATGCAGGCGTCCTAGGAGGCAGAAGTTGCTCGTTGATCTGCTCTCACGGGCGGATGCGCAGGATGCCGGCGAGCGCTGTGGGGTTATTGTATGTGTGAAGGAGCGGGTTGCGAGTCAAAGTTTATGAGACATGCACGCGCGGGTAAGGCAACAGCCAGTTACGGGCGGGCGATCCACTCGCGTAAACCTGCCTGTAGCGCCCCAATATTTCGACCCTCGAAGCTTCACCCCGCCGACAAGTCCAATGTCGGTGGGTCCAGCTGTCATACGCGCAATAATGTCGACTTCTCCGAAGCCGAAAGAGACTCGCAGGGTCGTCGAAGGTATCTTCGGTACGTCAATTTCCCTATTCTACGGCATAGTGAAGCCCTCCAGCCTGCGCAATGGAACAACGTCTCTACCCCAAGGGCTCAAGCTGACCCTCAAGACAGCTATCAACAAACCCCAATGGCAAACCTCCGCTGGCGTCCTCCGCGACCTCAATACCCACTTCGACAAATCTCCCCTCTTCGCGCCATGGCTCGACTTCACCCGTCGCAACATGATCCTCTCCAACGCCAAAAAGCGCAACATCGATAACCTCAAAGTGAAGCTTGGCCACGGTGGAACCCTCGATCCTCTCGCGACAGGCGTCCTCATAGTTGGAGTAGGAAAGGGCACGAAATGTCTACAGAGGTTTCTGGACTGCACGAAGACGTATGAGACGGTGGTGCTGTTTGGCGCAGCGACGGATACGTATGATGCTGTGGGCAAGGTGGTGAGCCGGGCGCCGTATGAGCATGTCACGGAAGAGGTGCTCGAGAAGGCGTTGGAGCAGTTCAGGGGCAAGATCATGCAGAAACCCAGCGTCTTTTCTGCGCTGAAGGTCGATGGGAAGAAGATGTACGAGTACGCTCGTGCAGGAGGAGACATACCAGAGGTGCAAGCTCGACCGGTGGAAGTAAAGGAGCTGAAAATCTTAGAGTGGTATGAGCCAGGTACGCACGAGTATGAGTGGCCGAAAGAGGAGATCAAAGGTGTGGAAAAAGTCGGCGCACAGAAGTTGATGGGCGTCAAACCTCAAGACGCGCCTCTCGAAGCAGACGACCAAGAGTCTCGAGGCCTCAAGCGCCCAAGAGACGAGGAGCCCGAAGAAGACGACACAGTCTCAAACATCGAAAACCTCCCCAAGAAGCCCAAGACCGCAGACGAACCAGCAATGTCCGGCGCCCTCCCCGTAGAACAAGACAGCGAAGCACCCCAGCCTCGTGCAACCGAGAACGAAGCAAACGAAGACAGATCCTCCACCGACCTCTCCACAGAACCAAAACCCAAACCCCCAGCAGCCCGCCTGCGCATGACCGTAACCTCAGGCTTCTACGTCCGCTCCCTATGCCACGACCTCGGCCTCGCCCTCAACTCCCACGGCCTCATGTCCTCCCTGATCCGCACCCGCCAGGGCGACTACAGTCTCGCCTCTTCCAACCCTAACGTCCTCGAGTACGCCGACCTCGAAGCCGGCCCCGAGACCTGGGAGCCCAAAGTCCAGGGCTTCTTAGAAGAGTTTATGGAGAAGGAGGGCTGGGAGGCTGAGGAGGTCGAAGATGAGGAGAGTTGGCAGGCGAATAGGAAGGAGAGGGAGAGTGAGCGGCAGGAGGGGGATCGGGAGAGGAGTTATAAGGGTGGTGGGAAGAGGGAGGGGAAGTGGAGAGGGAAAGGAGGCGGTGGTCATGGTGGAGGGAGGAAGTTCTACTCGAAGGATATGAGTGGACGCGATTATGAGAGTAGGGAGAGGGATCGATAGCGCAAGGACGATTGAAAATGGAAGGGAAGGTATATGTGCATATCTAAGATACCCCATGCATTGAGGCATTTAAATACTGATAAAGCTTCTAACAATGTTACCTATCTACACCATTGCGATGCTCATGAATATCCATACAAGAACCATAACCATAACTATACCCAACGCCACGCTAAAATGCAAATCCCTACGCTATGCTCCGCGAACTCCTAATCGAATCCCTCCGACTCCTCAACGAATCCCTCCTACTATCCACACTCGGCCGCACACTCAATATCGGCTCCGCACCTTGCAACCCCTCCTCCTCATCCCTCTTATCCTCCTCATTAATAAAGATAAAACTGACCACCATAATCGCAGCACCGATCCAGTACAACACGCTACTATACTGGCTATCCAGGATCATCTGGCCGACGAGCGACAGAGGGATGGTGAGCGATAAGCCGACAGTGACGATCAGAGGCGAAGTGAGCAGCATGGCGTATGCCCAGCAAAAATCTGAGACTAGGGAGGATGCGCTGTTGACGAGGACGATGGTGAGGATTTTCCGGGTAGGAGGGAGCTCGAAAGGCTCTACCTTCGCAAGATGCAGAATAACGAGTCCCGGCCAGAGCAATACGACGTTGAACAACCCCACGAGTCCGAAAAATAAAGGCATGTTCACTTTCGACTCATCACCAATCCGCTTCTTCATGAACACGGCGTAGAAGCCGTACAGCATAGCTGATAAGCCGGCCATGATGTCGCCAATCGCAAGTTCGCGGGGCGATTTGTGCGGGAAGGAGCCCCGGTTCTCGTCCGTGTCGCCGGAGACGTCGATCATGGATATCAGAGCGATGCCGGCGAGCGAGGCGGTGACACCGAGGAGTTTGCGCAGCGTGAAGCGCTCTACGCGCATCAGGGCGCCGCAGAGCAGTGTCCAGATTGAGGATGTGGAAGCGAGGATTGTGGAGGAAGCGACGGTCGTGTATTCTAGGCACGCGGCGGCGAAGTAGTTTGCGCTGAACCATAGGAGGCAGAATTCTAGGCTCAGCTTGACGGTTTCTCGGAGTGTGAGGCCTTCTTCCGAAGTGTCGTGAAAGCTACTCAGATCTTGGGATTCGCGCATCTCGTCCCCAAGGAGGAGTTCTGCGGCTGGCGACTGGCTGCGCTCGCGCTCGCGGATACTCTTTGGGCCGGGGGATGCAGAGTTCGAGCGCGAGGAGGAGGATTCATGATCGCGAAGGAGTTTATAGCGGCCTACGCGGCGCTGGAGAAGGTCTTTGAACTGGACGAGGAGCGGGGTGTGGGGTCGGAGGATGTGATCGCGGTCGTCCCATGCATGCTTGAGAAGCATCGGTATGAGAGGGATTATGAAGAATGCGGTATTAACGTAGGTCACTAGGTAGGGCTTCGAGTATGAGTCGTCCGCGAAGATTGTCTGTTTCCAGTCAGCTTCAACCTCTTATTCCTTTCTCGATATTGTATCACGAAAGGCTCTATGCGTTCGAAGAGAGGACAGCCTACACTCGCAAGGAAGTTGCTCGCCGTCCACAGGAACACGGTCGCAAGAAGCAGTATTATGCCAATGGTATGCCGCCATTTCGAATGTGGTCTCTTGCCCTCGCTCCAAACACTGACTACACTTGCTGGTGACGCTATTGGGCTGTCTCTTCCACGCTCTTGCTCTACATATTGTTCCCCGAAGCCTGAATCTACGCTCGCTCGAGGCGGTGCTGCTTCCGCTGCTTCGCTATGTGGGGTCATCGTCTGTAAAGAAGGGTATCGCGCCACGACTCGGTTTCTAGGGCGGCCGCTGCGAGGAGTTCGGGTTATTCAAGGTGAATGTCGACGGTCGTTGCGCGGGGACATGGAGATTCCCCATGGAATGGCCGCCTAGCGATAGGCAATGAGGTGTAGAGTGTGGAGAGAGCGTGTGACGGACTGAGGAATAGGTGCGGCGTGGTGGGACGTGATGCGTGACCAAAGAATGTATAGTAGACTCCTTGCGCGCGCAGAGGATGATGTGTTTCGGTGTCCACCGGTAACGTTTCAGGCATGTGTGGCGCTAACAAGCCACTACCAACGTCACTGCTGACCTGCACGATTAAGAGCCTCAGGTGCTGATTCAAACGGCTGTGCAGTTCATGTTGTAGGCTATGATCGATTTCTATGCTCGCTACTATAGGCAACTATCTGTACGCTCTGTAGCCTTGACAGCCTCCAGGCCAAACTATACAATGTCCCAAGTAGGATCAAGACGGACACCGTAACCCCATGCGCCGCAGACAATGAAAAAGATGTAGACTGTACACGCAGGAAAGCGACGACTGAACAGAATCGAACATGTTTAGCACGCGCAGCCCCCTTCGTTGCCCTTGAGGTCGATTGGGATTGTTTCTGGAAAGTCCAAGGTGTCCCCCACTTCTTCCTGAGCAAGTGCTTGTCGTGCAATCACTTCGAATGCTTGCTCGACGTTGACGGCCTCTTTCGCGCTCGTCTCAAAATATGGGATGCCACCTTTTGATTGGCAGAAAGTCATGGCACGCTTTGACGATATCATCCTTTTGCTCTCTTCCACGTCAATTTTGTTCCCGATCACGACGAAAGGAAAGCTTTCGGGATCCATAGGGCTTGCTTGGACCTGGATGAGGTTAGTAAGGTCTATTCTTCGCACTGGGATTGAGGCCTAGAAGCGCTCCAGCGGGTTGATCAAACTCCCGCTCGCGCAACTGTTATATGTTGCAGCGCTTCCAAGGAGCATTCCAGAGCATGTCTCGTGTTCCATGTACGTACCAAGAACTCATCTCTCCAGCTGTCCAGTGTATCAAAGCTCTTCGAGTTGTTGACGTCGTATACGAGCACGCAGCAGTCGGCTCCTCGATAGAAGGCAACACCTAATGACTGGAAGCGCTCTTGCCCTGCTGTGTCCCAAAGCTACACGTAGTGAGCCCATGGTCTCCAATGTATTGTCCGCTTACCCACCTGCATTGTGACTAGCCGATCGTCCACAAGTACTTCTTTCGTGAGGAAGTCCGCGCCGATGGTCGCTTTGTAGCTTGCGCTGAATTTTTTGTTGACCTATGGTGTAGCGTGAGCGAGTATAGCATGGAAGAAGCGATGTTCGGTCGAAAATGAGGCCCGGAGTGAATCTCGAGGTGCTGACGTACATATTGGTTCATCAAGCTCGTCTTGCCTACCCCGCTGTCGCCGAGAATGATAACCTGAGAGAAATATTAGGAAGGTTCAGTGTAGCTATTGGTGTTGCCTGGAGTACCTTAAGGAGAACCTTCTTCCTGGAAGCCATGGTTGCGGAAGGTGGGTGATTGAAGTGGAGCGATTGGGGTGTAGGCGACGAAGGTACAGCACTCGAAAGGCGGCGCAGGCTTCTAGATAAGGCTACAGGATCCTAGTAGGCAACAAGACAAAATCGTAGGTAGTTTAAGAACCTTGGAGAAATTCCCGGTCGTAGGAGCGCTGCGCGATCGTTAATGGGCGGCTCGCAGGTTTGCTGTGAAGGTGTCTTGGGTCGGAGCTCGATGTATGATGTCGAGCTATCAACAGGGTTGCCCAGCAATCTAGCGCCGAGCTTTGGCCCGTCCCATGCACAGGCGGTTCACCTGACCCCGACGATTCCATTCACTGAACACCACGTTCAGCTGTCGCTGTATAGCTGAATAGCTTAACACATGATTCTCGAACTCAACAAAGGCTCATCTGTGTTGGAGCGAAGTATGTCACGTTTGGTCGCGACACAGGAAAGCTCCAGAACCCCGGACGTTTAGGGCACTATATATCCATTTCCTCGGTTCTCTTTTTTTCGGTTTGCGATCGTTCAGCACGGTTCGGCTGCTCTTTCTCGTCAAGGAGATCGAGGTTCAAGGTTTCAGACTGCGGTATGGTTCGTCCAACGCTTTGGGTACCACCTCCAGTGTCCGGCCCGAGAGACCAAAGCTTTCGGAGGGACGTAACCTCTCTTCTTTAGTTCCACCTACCAGGGATTCTCGTTGATCAACACTACTGCGAGGGGGCTCAAGACTTCGGGTACAGCAACGACTTGTGCACGTGTCCGCGATAAAGACGGATTTAGATGGTCGATGTGAAGTACTGCCTCGAGGGTGGAGGCCACAACTTATTACCGCCAGAACAGCACCCGATGGCGAGACAAGGCAGATATGGCTACTGTTGCAGGATCCAGACAGCTCAATCTACCGGCCAGGCAGACACCGAGCCATCACTGCATTCCCAAATTGCTTTGCTACCTAAAATCTCGCCGTGAGGACGCGACATAGAGCCCGGAATGGACTATCAAGCTTCGCAAGCAATGCTTGGGAAGAGCTTGAAGCTGTTTCGGGCAGGTCGAATGCATGAAGTCGAAGCTTGATATTCCGAGCTGCCCCCCCAACGCGGCCACCGGGGTTCACCGAGTGTAGGTATTTCCACGCTCAGCCAATCACGGCTTCGAGCACTGTTTAAGCTTCAGGCCACGGGTGATCCACGTTGGTGGCAAGGCTTATCTTCGACCACCATCTGTGCAACTTCGCTGGCACTACCTGGTACCTGGCAGTAATTGCCGCTTGGTCTTGACCCGATTCTGCATGTACGCCACACAGTTGTTGAACCAGCATCCAACCAGCCCTTAAGGTCTCATATGGATGCGTTTTGCCGACGATCTATTCCCCACACGGCATCTCCTTGTTTCATCGGACCTGGGAAGACCTTCTAGACGAAGCTTTCGGGCGCAATGCTTAGCAGACAGCAACTGCCCTATTCGTCTCATTTTATATTGCATGCTGTGAGCGTGCGCCAACCTTCCCACTTCGACGCGCTCTCCGCGCACCAGGCGAGGCCCCACTGCGAGATCGCCCCGTAACGGCTGTTTATCTACCGTTACACACACATACTATTCGCAGGTAGATGCATATCCCTTGGGACACCTGCTCAATATGATTTGGCTAGCGTGTTCTCATTTGCTGCGGTCTCGCGATGATCGCATTTCCTAGGCCCTGAGTGAGTATATAGGGAGCGCGTCGCCAAGGTCAGTATTGCTTCCATCACATCAGTCGCTTGTCGTTTTCTCTCAACATGCGCTCGCTCATTTCTCTCTTCGCCTCGGCGACCGCCCTTGCAGGCGCTGCATTTGCTGCTCCTACCATCACCCATGACAAGCGATCCATGGTCGAGCGCGAAGGTGTTGTTTACAATGTCTTCGAACATGCTGCCACGGGAGCAAGGCTGGAATTCGTCAATAACTCTGGTATCTGCGAGACGACGCCTGGTGTCAACCAGTACTCAGGTTACCTCTCAGTTGGTACAAACATGAACATGTGGTTCTGGTATGCAGCACACCTATTCTCGTAGGGCAATGATTGACGTCAAATAGGTTTTTCGAAGCAAGACAGAATCCCGCGACTGCTCCGTTAACCGCATGGTTTAACGGTGGCCCTGGTTGTAGTTCTATGATCGGCTTGTTCCAAGAAAACGGACCTTGCAAGTTCAAGGTTGGATCGGCAAACACTACGCCGATCAACAACACCTACAGTTTTAACAACTACGCCAACATGATATACGTTGATCAACCTATCGGAGTTGGGTTTTCCTATGGCACCGATGATGTAACTTCCACGGTGACTGCAGCTCCCTACGTTTGGAAGTTAATTCAGGCCTTCTATGCTTCCTTTCCACAATACGAGAGCCGAGACTTTGGCATCTTCACAGAATCTTATGGTGGTCACTACGGCCCTGAGTTTGCCAAGTACATTCAAGATCAGAACAAGGCCAACGCAGGCGAAGCCATCAATCTAGTGGCTCTTGGGATCAACAACGGATGGTTCGATGCAGAAATCCAGGAAAAGGCTTACGTTCAGTACTCCTACAACAACACCTACAAACCGCTTATCACCTCTTCCCAGTACACCCAGTACATGAACAGCTTCCAGCAACAATGTCTGCCAGCAATCCAGTCCTGTGCTAGCAAAGGAACGAATTCAGCGTGCCAAAAGGCCGACAATACCTGCAGTCAGACGATAGAAGGACCACTCACAAATAACGCGAACTTCGACGTCTACGACATTCGAGCTCCAAGCAATGATCCGGAGCCGCCTGAAAATTACGCCACGTACCTAACCCGATCTGATGTTGTAAAGGCTATCGGCGCGAAGAGCACATACCAGGAATGTCCGGATGCACCCTACAACAAATTTGCAACCACTGGCGACAGCCCTCGCTCCTTCCTCGACGAGCTCAGTGATGTTGTCTCGACTGGCCTCACAACTCTCATTTGGGCCGGAGATGCTGATTGGATTTGCAATTGGTTTGGTGGTCTGGATGTGGCCAATGCCATCTCGTATTCTGGCCAATCTGCATTCAAATCCAAAGCATTGGTTCCTTACAACGTGAATGGGAAAGAAGGCGGAACTTTCAAAACGCAAGGTAACCTGTCATTCTTGAGAGTGTATGCCGCTGGTCATGAGGTTCCGTACTATCAGCCTGCACTGGCCCTTCAGGTGTTCATTCAGACGATGAAGAAGGGCGCTATTGCGTCGACCTAGGCTACAGTTTTGAATATATCGTAGAAGGTCAACGGGACGAATGGCGTAAGACGAAGATATAGATCTAATTCAAACTCATCCAAGACCCGTATTCATCATTGGCGATGGGAACAACCAAAAGCGATAGTGACCCCGCACATGAGCGTGAATGACTCATTCCTTGGCATGCATACTATGCCCTCGGACCTGTCGATCTTTTTTGCGATCTGAAATACTTTATTACGTCGACTGTCCAACAGGAGAATGTTGAAAGCATCGAGTGTACACGAGGCGCGACTGCCATACTGGTCGTTATTACCGTTTTGCCACTCTACGCGCGAACCTCGAGTCAGTGGAAGCTACAACAACTCAACCTCCATGGTTCAGCGACCCGCATGCGAATTTTTTTTAACACAGGACTGTCTATGCGAGTAGAGTGCAACGGAACACTTTCTTCCAAAGACTTGTGTCTAGATGAACGATGTCAAAAGTGGACCCTCAATTAGCGGTTGCAGATCTTAACACTCCAGCCGTCGAAAAGGGCGCAATCATCGAGCCAAGTTTCAATCAACACAATGACACCGCAGCTCCGAATACATCTCGATCGGAAACGATCCAGCCAGAATTAGGCTCTCAGTACAACACTATCCAATGGCTCCTGATCGCATTCGCCGTCTACTCTTCAGCCTTCCTGTATGGCCTCGATACCACGATCGTCGCTGTTGTCCAAGGTCCAGTTGTGGAACGCTTTGGCGATGTTGAGAAGCTGGGATGGCTTGGAATCGGATTCCCGCTTGGGAGTGTTGCTACGATCGCGGCTTGGAGTAAAGCGTACGGCATCTTCGATACGAAATGGATGTATATCGGTAGCCTCGTAGGCTTCGCATCGGGTAGTGCGCTTTGTGGCGGTGCGCCAAATATGGATGCACTGATCGTTGGAAGGGTGTGGGCTGGTGCTGGAGGCGCTGGGATGTATCTTGGGTGAGCCTTTCGCATCTCACAGATTGCACCGAAGGGAGACGCTGACGGTGACGGTGACAGTCAACTCAACATCTGGTCACAAAACGTTCCCATGAATAAGCGACCGCTCTACCTCTCAGGTGGAGGAATGGTATGGGGTGTTGGTTGCATTCTCGGTCCCATCATTGGAGGTGCCTTTGCAGACAGCTCGGCAACCTGGCGCTGGGCCTTCTATATCAACCTCGTCCTATTTGGCCTCTTCAGCCCGGTATACATCTTTGTCTTACACTCACATATACCTCGCCTTGGAGAGCCGTTGCTCAAAAGAGTCATCGAGTTAGACTGGCTCGGCATCATACTTAACGCGGGAATGTATACCTGCTTCGTCATCGCCTTTGCCGTTGGCGGTACCCTCTGGCCATGGAACGACGGTCGAACGATAGCCACAATAGTCGTCTTCGTGATTCTGTTTGTTTGCTTTAGCATGCAGCAAAGATACTGCATCTTGACAACAGTCGCAAGCCGGATTTTCCCCACTCAATTTTTACGCAGCAGAACCTTTCTGTTGCTCTATGTCGCTCAGTCTTGCGTCTCGACTACTTTGGCGATTCCGCTTTACTATCTTCCGCTCTTCTTCCAATTCACACGCTCAGAGTCAGCGACCAGATCGGCAGTCCGACTGTTGCCATTCGTCATTGTCAACATAGTCACGGTTTTCGCAAACGGTGCGCTGCTAACCAAGTTCAAGTACTACGTTCCATGGTATCTGGCATCTGGCATACTGAACACCCTTGGAGGCGCTCTTCTCTTTGCAAGGCTGTCCTCGCGTACTTCTGTAGGGGAAATATACGGCTACTCCATTCTGATAGCTATCGGGACCGGGCTCACTCAACAAACCGCATACTCTATCGTCTCAGCAAAAGTCCCAGACCAGGTGTCTGATGCTGTCGGCTTCATCAACGCTGCACAGATCGGATCTGTGGTCGTGGCTCTCACATTCACATCTTTGATCTTTCAGAATGTCGGATTCGGCAACATCGAAACCGCGTTGACAGGGTTGGGCTTCAATGACGGAGAGATCAGGGCTGCCCTGGGAGGAGCTAAGAGTAGGGTATTTCAAGATGGCGTTGTTAGCCAAGAGGTCAGAGCTAGAGTAGAAGCGGGCATTGTCCAGGCCATTCGGTGGAGCTTCCTTCCAGTCTTACTAGCTGGAGCAATTGGTCTGGGTGCTGGCTTACTGATGAAGTGGGAGGTCCTTTTCAAGAAAGAAGCGGCACAGCAAGACCTTACTGAGATCGAAAAGGCATGAGAGACAATGACAGTTTGGTATGAAGATTTCATTCATCCCGAGCCATAGTTGAACCGTGTGAGCATCTCCGACTATCCCTCAACCCATCTATCGTTTCCTGTCCAAGCCAAACTCGATCTTTCAAACCTGACAACCTCCAGCACACGCGATCCTTCACCTTCTCCAACCTTCCCACTCTTCTCTTCCTCGAAAGCGCCAACTACTACACCCCAAAAACCTTCCCCTGATTCATCTCTAAGACCTTCTCGATCATCCCATCCACCTCCTTCGCAAGCGCAACAAGCGCATCCTGTCCACTCGCCACCTTCGCCTGCGCGATGATCCCAATCTCGCTCTGTCCATCCATATGCACGACCACAGCAACTCTATGGCCTGGCCGGTTGGTCGTCGAATACGACGTGTTGGAGATGCTTGTGGTGGGTGTGATAGTGCTGGTGAATGTGATACTTACTTTCTCGGGCGGACAGGCGGCGCCGACGGCGAACTTGATGAGGTAGGTGATGTTGTCTGGCGAGGGCTGTGAATAGGGCTTGGGAGTGGGCATAGGGGAAAGGGGTGTACTTACTGGCGAGGGTTTGGAGGGTCAGGCGGCTCATGCTGTCCTTCCTGTTCGGATCGAGGAGGTTGTAGACATGGTGGGCTAGCGGCGGGGTGGTAGACGATGTGAGAGCTGTCGCGACATTGTTCCTTGAAGCCATTCTGTTGGTGGTGTGGTGTTGCGCTGGATGAGGGTCGGTGAAGTCCTTCGGAGCGCTGTGTTGGGAAGGAGTGGGTGGTGCGATCGCGCTCGGGGAGCCGTTGAGCTTATATTGCGCTGGCGCGTATTGTTTGTTTGCGTCACTGGAGGACTTCGGAGACAGTGATAGAAAGTCTGTGGCGCAGTCAATTGAAGCGCCGAGCGTGAAAGCTGGCCCATGGCGGGCCTTTGGGAGGAACATGCGAATGCATTCACGCGAAATCTCGAATATCGCAACCTCGGTGCACAGATAGTAAAAGCACTTCAAAACCTTAATCACTACAGAGGAGGGTCCTTGCCTAACTATACGAAGCGCTTCTGCGTGACGAATCCAGAATCTAACACGGTATCTGTACACCTACTCCTGAAGTGCTGTGTCCGGATTAACGATATCCCATATAAGTAGTGATTGACGGACGAAGCGCTCCCGCAAAGTAATTCGCTACAGTATCTGTACCCGTGTTCCAGGCCTACTTGTGGAGCACTTCAAACGTTGAACACTGCGCTAGTAGATTCTTCTCAAATTGCCTACAGTGCGTCCGCCAGAACTATCACATTGTATTAGCTCTATACCCCAGATTTGAACATTAAGTCTTCTAGGACATGGTCGCATATTTCCATATTAACATTTAAGTATTACCCCTACTACCTATTTCGGTCTCAACTGAACATTTACAAACAAAGCAGAAAAACGAGTGTGCTTTAGACAACCAATATCCTCCCCGAGTCAGTGAGTGTATTATATAAAGAAATTCATCAGTATCTATTCCGAGTTTCCACCTCTTCCAATCATGTTTACAGTTAAGAGCCCCTATTATTCCCTCGGATTATTCAAAAGGAATGCCACACTTCTTAGCACAAGACTCAACAATACTAGTGAAAGAGCTAGTAAGCGTCGGTCTCAGCCCTGCAATTTGTGCTGGAGTCAAGAACTCCGAGTAGCCCGTGCTAGCAGAGATAACCTCGTCAGGCTCAGCAGAGAAGAATCCACGGGCGGCTTCCACGCGACCTGGATCAGGTATATCAAAACCAGCGACGAAAACAGCTGGCTCGCACTCAGGGTTGAACCGCCAGTGAACCAAACCCTTCGGGAAGAGCATGCCCGTGAAGTTGCTCAGTGTCGTGTTGATCTGGGGCAGAGCGCCAATGATTGGTGGTGGTGCACCGACGACGTTGCCGGCACCATTATCGTTCTCGAGGATCAGGGGTCTTCATCAGTGCCCGAAGCAACCATCTTACTACACCACAGTAGTACAAAACGTTGCGAACGACATCAGATACCAATCGTATCGAATTTTAAGCGAGTGTGGCATTGTTAAGTAAGCTCTGTGTGGCTTATGCGTGATCTCATTGCTGATGCGATTATTCCCGCATCAAAGCTCGATGAGCTTACACAAAAGTCACACGATCGTTTTGCTTAATTGTAAACCGCTTTTATGTGTCAGTTTGGAGTAGCATCCGCGAAGGCACTTACTTTCCTACCACTGCCTTACTCAAGTAAGCCAGCATTGGTCAAAATGATTACAAATGTGGACTCTGACTAGCTATCCAAAAGTTACCAAGTGGGCATCACAACTGTCTTCCTATTATATCTGTGCAATGGCAGTCAAACTAGTCTGTCAGTACGTAGAAAAATTGTATGAGAACGGAAAATAGGGAGCGATGAATCTTGACGATGGCTCGACAGAATCGCCCGAAAGATCGAGCCGTGAGAGTAGAGCGGGCCCGAAGTTTACTGACATCTCGACGACTACCTGATCATAATCCCTGCAAGAAGCGACCGAGGTAGTGAGCTATTTAGAACAATGCTACTAAGAATTACCGATTGTCTTGAGTGCCACCACTGGATCCCTGCGTAGATTCCGAACGATGCATCTAACCAGACAGAACGATGGGCCGTTTGGAAAGAGTCTCATAGTCTCCAACACTCAAACGAAGCTCCCCGGTAGTCAAAGAAAATCGTGAAGAATTGCGAGCTTCTCATGCGCCTCAGGTCGTTCGTCATTCCCTTGTACTAAGCACAACTGGAATGCGGTGAGAAAACAACGATATCTGAATCTCGTATGCTATGAAGCATAGTCTAAGAGGGAGAAAACTTATTACCAGGTGCCCATCTGAGAAACGAAGCTATATCCCCCCTCGCGCGGTTCTCATTTGGTTGCGCTTCAACATCCTCTATGCTAATTCGATGGGCCAACAGTCAAGATTCTAAGGTACGTAGATCTCACGTGCCCAAGTCCAGATATAGTCTACAACCTGTAACAGTTGGAGCGAACCATCGTTTGATTCAAGGTGTTCCGTGCTAGAGATCATACGTGTGCTTGTCGTTAAAGTGTTTAGACCTATAAGTATGAGGATGTTTGATAGAAAGTGTTGAAACACTTACTACTCTATAATTCTCGCTATCTATGTCTCGCTTAGGGTGACATATCTTCCACTATACAACATCCATTTCTGTCCTTGAACGGCTAGAAGCTATACCAGAGCCGTTTTATACCGTATCTGACTAGTCAGATACAACTAATACTGTAGGATCAGAAGACGCCGGAGAGGGAATTCGCTCCATCTCAACTGATCGAAAACCTGGAGAGTCTTTGTCTTTCCTCGCCTCGAGAGTCAGCAAAAGGATGTACGGTGCTTCTTCCTTCGAATGGCTCTTGAGCCAAATGACGGTCACAATTAACGAAGATCGTTTCCCATGTCCGCATAAGAGCTAATCCACCGGTGCCATCGATTCTCATTTGAACGTGACTTTTCCTGTAGGTGTTCGTCCGATTCGTGTAAATTAGTCCGTTGCATCGATATCGAACATTCCGCTTTGTTTGTCAGCCCTACTCCTCACAAGCATCATTCCACTTCGTGATGATTAAGTGAGCCACTTATCAGCCCTTTGCACGATCAATACTACGATCAGACAAGCTTACTGTCGGATCTAAACAATGTCGATATCTTAGTGAATGTGAGAGAAACTCTGCGATGATGGCCTAGTACCATTTCTACCCCCCAGCTACTATTATTTCGAAAAGATGTAGGAATTGCCAAATGATGCGTGAAAACCTAGTTTTTGAGGCTGAGCCCGGCACCACAACGATGATGCTAACAAGAACTTCCTGCTAACGAGATAGCCACCGTGTTGCTTATTGTATATTTCTCTTGGTGGTACTATGTTGAAACTTGTCGAGTCGATTTGCCTGAAAGCGGCCTGTATGTCAAAATGTGTGTCATGTTGTGGAAATTATTTATATGATTGTACGGAACCCTCAATCATGATGAGGTTTCCATCATCAACGTTTGATACAGTTGCGCTGAAGCTCTAGCTTTATTCTTTCGGTGCAGCATTGTGTTTGAACTGATAGTTGCCGGAAAATGCGCCAGGTGGAACTCGACTGCATCTTCCTAGCAGCGTACATGGACCCTCCGACCGACGGGGATCATGAACGCACGAGCCGAAACATGTGGCTGAGCGCCCAGGCCGTTGAGTGACCGGACCAGGACTGGTAGGTCTGTCTCGGCGTCTGTGTGGTTGCGCTTATTGAGGCGTTTGCTCACGATCTCCGCCAAAGGAAAAAAAAGCATTGCAGTGATGTTGCCCCACGGTAGCCTAGCTGCCACGTTATCTATCGTATCCCCCTCTCTCTGAGTAAACACGAGGCCGTTCTTTTGGATGAATGAGCATCTTCGTAAGCGATCTAGCCTCGATGCCTCAAACGCATATCTCGCTTAGCTGGTTTATGCGAGTAATGAGATAACCCTAGATATTCTCGTCCCTGTAATAAAGCCAGTGCAAGATCGACGAGAGAATTTGCCATCATGCACTAGAACTGCCGCTTCGTAAATAACAAACCCATCCGTACGTCTCTCTTCGAAGCTGATCGAAAGCCCATGATAGTCGACCATAATTGCATCGCGAATATCGTTACAGTAGAGGCCAGGAATAACGGCCAGGAATAACAGCCAGGCAAATTCTATACCTGGCCCCATATCACTTCGTATCTGACCGCTGAGAACTCATGCTCTTCTTATCACGGTTGAAATCCTGACGAGGCCATAGATACTCCAAAACAGATCCGCTAGTGTTGACTGCACGTTTGATCTCCAAGGAGCAAGAGAAGTTATCCTCGGTGACTTGTGACATTCTCTTGTAAGCCGCGTCAACGGTGCTATCCTCTACACGAGGCGATTGGCAAGCACCTAGGATTTAGGTGTCAAGAAACTGCTTTTGAGGGTAAGAAGGCGATCCTTAATAAGTCTGCTCCGATTTCTAGGTTATAGAACAAGCCTTTGCTTGTATCCAGGTCTCTTAAATACCTATTAATACTATATGTTATCTTAGTTGTGATGGTATAATCGATTATCATAATTTGCTATATTATTCTATAATTAAGTCAAATATATACAAAGGTAAACCAGGTCGGTAGGGCCCACTCATTCATGAAGTAGCTTATATGAAATTAATGCTAGAGAGCTCGAGTACTTTCTAAGTATGAAGTTTAGCCTGTAAGATGTAGTAGCACAAGCGGAATTTGCTTACCGGAAGTGTAACCGTACTTTGCCCTGTTCCCGTTAGCATCCTCGTCGAATCATGTGTGATCTAAAGCGTTACGCTTCAGCCAGTCTGACACATTTCACTTTGTGGATTAAGCAGATCCCAAGCCAAAGACCAGTGAGATGCTGATCGTTGCGAAATGCGGCGTCTATCAACACCCACTGTCCTCGCATGGTGAAGTACAAATCTTAATTGGTTCCTGCGACCCGTGGCTGCCTTCGATGCGTTGTCCTTCTGGGTGCAAAGTGTAACAAATCTGTGCGACGATTGCAATCATCGCGCGCGTTTTTGAACTTTCGCTCCAGTCGCAGAGACCCGCGAGCACTACGGGGTGGCGTAGTACAACCGAAAAGTCGACTGCAGATGGAAATCCTGTTTCTCTTTCCGTACAAAAATCATTCTACTACAAATTACTACAGCTGTTCGACACCTGGCTAATGTGCAAGTTGTGAGGCTCGTTCTACAAGAGGAGCAGCAGACGAAGAGGGTGGGGCGGGCTGAACCCCCCATACCCACAGACCGTCACTTCTCTATCTTGCTGCTGACATTGTAGGGGAGTGCGGGGTGGGCTGCGCCCCCGCCCTCGCAGATGATTGCCCTTTTATATCGCTGCTAGCACTTGCCCACTATTTCAGATTTTTCCCTCTTTTTACTTCGTGGTTATGGAGACTTTGACTGACACAAGCTTCGTCCATCGTATGCAACTCCCCAGACCAGACGTCACGCAAGAAGATGCTGAACATATCCTCCGCAAGCAGTACAATCTCTCCGGGAGCTTGAAGGAGCTTGGTAGTCAGCAAGATCGAAACTATCGCGTTGATACCGGCGAAGCGCGCTTCGTGCTCAAGGTCTGCCTGGTTGAATATGCCCTCGTGGAGCTGGAGGCGCAGAATTCGGCGATGAAGCATCTTCGCAACAAGCCAGAAGCTCCGAGAGTGCCAGCCATCATACCTACTGTTGGTGGCGAAGAGATAATCATGCTCAAGGTTCGAGGTCAGGAATACCGCGTTCGTCTGCTAGAATATCTCGAAGGCGAGCCACTCATTGAACAGAGTCATCTTCCCACCACCGCAGTCTTCGCCATTGGGACTCTTTGTGCGCAGCTTACCCTGGGACTTGCCGACTTTAAACACCCCGGCCTTGAACGCAGCCTACAATGGGATTTACGCCGTGCTGGTCCAGTAACCGATCACCTGCTTCCAGCGATCTCCAACATTGAGAAACGGGACCACATTGCCACGGTGATGGCCGCTACCCTCAAACGAATTCAGCCATTGGAGAAGGAACTTCGTATTCAACCTGTTCACCATGACCTGACAGGCGACAATCTCCTGGTAGCTAGCGAGGCTGGTCGTGCAGTACCCGAAGCCGTCATTGACTTCGGCGACATAACACAGGGCTGGCTGGTGAGTGATCTCGCCGTCACTGTCGCCTGGCTACTTCAGTGCGTCGGAGATGATGTACGGTCTATTCTTCCGGCAATCAAAGCCTACAATACCACGTGCCCGCTCAATGATGCTGAGCTGCAGGCACTCTGGCCACTCATCGTCGCTCGTGCGGTTGTTCTCGTTGTGAGCAGCGAGCAGCAGCTCGCGATCGACCCTTCAAATGACTATGTACGCCGAAATGCGGAATACGAAGGCAGGATCTTTGATATTGCAACTAGCGTTGACCCAGATCTTATGGATGCGGAAATACTAGCTGTGGTGAGAGATATTGTGGTAGAAAGTGGGACCCATGACTACTTAAGCAAAGTGCAATGGCTGATTAAGTACTATAGGGACAATTCAAACGCCGACCCGAGCTCACTAAGAGTATGTAATGCCCGAAAGACGGAGGGAAAATAATGAGACTTTCATTCAAAAGGCACCCTACGCCATATTCGCCTATAAACACTCGATAGAATTGAATAGAAGGAATTCCTAGGGCAAAGGATCATCCATTTTCCCTTCTTCTGCCCCTTCATTCGCCCTACTCATTCTATGCGTCGTCTGTCAAGCTGCGTGAGCAAATTTAAGAGATTCAAGTCTGTGGAGCCATGACCGTGACAGGTAGAGTGAATGGGACGATGAGTGAGTGACGTATCCATAGTATGGGCCCTACGACTATAGCGCCTCGATTGGTGGTAGCCCAAACATCAACGGCGCGTTCTGTACCTGCTCCCGGATATCAATACGTTCGTTCCTGCTGGACTTGACCCAGCTGTATAGTGGCTTGTCGATCTCGGGGTTGACGAAGTACATTAGTGATTGGCGGTTGTCAAGGCCATGATTCCGGACATGATGGTACAGCGGTGAGATGGCTCCGCCGGTCAGCGCCGTGAGTACCGACCCAGGCGATAGGACGACCTCGTTCCGCGCTGGCAATATCGGCAGTATGACTTCAGACTCCTTCCCATTGGCGTAGATCTCCAGGCCGGGGGTATTCGAATGAATCACGGTGACCATGTGGCCATCTTCATGCTTATCCTGAAGTAGCTCCCGCTCGAGTGGTATAGGAAGGGAGTTATTGATCTGCAGGTAAGAGGTCTTTTTGAATGAAGGAGCGGCTGTGGCACTGAAAGACCTCGCAATTTCATCAAGAATGCCTTTGACAAACGGCGCCAAGGCGTCACGCCAGCCGAGGAAAGAGTTGATAAGGTCCGGAATATTTTGGGCGCTCGGTATAAGGTCCATCTGGTCAGACCAGACAGTGAAACACTCGTTCATATTTGGACGCTCCGGAATAATCGAGTGTTCCACGCCGAATGGCCGATAGCCGTAGTAGTTGTCCATGCTACCGTGAAGGAGCTTGTAGTCCAGTGGTTGCCGGAAGAACTCACCAAAAGGCTGACCAAGGAGATCGTCTTATCACACAGTCTCCGCGACTTATGGTGACTCGGTCGGTGAGCTCTTTCCATATTTGGTGAAGACACCTGCAAGCTTCCTTTCTGTGTAATGCTTCTCTCAGTCTCATTCGTTTGATCTAGCAAATCATCCGCACAGGATTGCACACTGGCAGAAATCTGGGCTTCCAGGCCGCACAGCTGAAAGCGAGGCAACATTTCAGCCTTATGTCGCCTTGACACTACCATCGAAGGCAAGACGGTCGTATCAGAATGACGACGAAGGGCATGAAAAGCCTAGGACCGCGAAATGAGAAGAATTGTAGTATCGAAGTTCCATCCGATAGTAAGTGTTTTTGCTTCCTCTCAACAACATAGGCGTAGAAGTTGACATGCTCTGCCAAAGACAAGGCTGCGTGAAGCAGCACGGCTGGGTATCTTGCGGCGTACGCCACTTGCTTGACCCCGCAGCTTACCCCTCCTTTCCTTCCAATCAACTGCTAATCTTTCCGTTTGTGCTATCCTTTGCAGCGACTGTAACACACTGGCTCTGCACCATGAAACTGAAAACCTCCAACGATCCGACTTCCAGCCTCCCATCTATTCGCTTTCTTATTCCACCCAAAGGTTTCTAATCAAATGCGAAAGATTTCCCCGCAGACATGCTATCTTTGCCTCTAAGCAAAGACTTCACGATATCACACTCGCGTGACTTGGTTCTGCGGCACCCTACACCTGACGAATGTGTCAACATCTGGACCGAGACTTCGGAGCCATGGGGAGACGCTTTGCCACTATCTGTCTATCTAAGAGAATCAGAATTCCTCACAACTATACCTCTGGCCAAGGATGAGAATATGACGACATGGATTCTGGTGAATAAAGATGCTCCCGCAGATCACCGACCATTATTTTGCTCCTGCGAGACGTATCGTAAGGCTGCATTGACGAGCAACTCTCATGGGGAAGTTACTGAAAAGGTTGTACATGGTATCGCAAGCGTTTTTTGCTCCCCTCAATATCGACGTCAGGGGTACGCATCACGAATGATGAAAGAGTTGACAAATATTCTGCCGACATGGCGACTACCATCCGGAACTCAATGCGTCGGCACTATACTTTACTCGGACATTGGCAAGTTGTATTATGCGAAACTAGGATGGAATCCAAACCCAACAAACATGCATATCGAGCTCCTCCCGCAGATGTCCAGCCCGCGAACAACACCAGTTCTTGCAGATGACCTTGAGAAACTCTGTCAGCGAGATGAAGCAACAGTTCGCAGAGTGCTGGAGGTCCCATCGGAGGATATCAGAAAGCGCGTAACGATTCTGCCTAACCTCGAGCATATGCTTTGGCATATCGCAAAGGCGGAATTTGCTACTGAGTACCTCTTCGGGACAGTCCCAAATGCTAAGGGAGCCATCATCGGGGAACCAGGGAGTCAGATATGGGCCATTTGGACTCATCGCTACTACAACCACTATGAATCGGTATCCGCCAAGAACGTCTTGTATATTCTTCGCCTTACTATCGAATGTGATAAGACTGCTACACGGCTCCCGTCGGATGCTGATAAGGTGCACGTAGCGGAGTACGGTACACAATTAGGATATCTAAAGGCTATCCTACAGGCTGCACAGGCTGAAGCGTCCTTTTGGAAACTTGATTGTGTTAATCTATGGGATCCTACACCTTTGGTCCAGAAAATGATAACCGACAGTGGGATCGACCATGTCGTTGTTGATCGAGAGGAGGACAGTATTGCCTGTGCAACGTGGTATGATGACGCAGGAGAAGTTGGTGAAGCTCCCTTGTGGGTGAACAACGAGTATTATACTTGGCTCTGATACATCCAGATTGAGAAATCGCAGGAGGTCCGATCAACCAACTAGCCCAAGAAAGTATATAGCACAGGTTCTCAGTGAAGAATACATTTTTCTTGTGTGCCTCGGTAAATTCTTCATAGGAATTACCCTTCAAAATCATATCACAGATTGACTCCGTTGTGTTTGACAGTAGGCTACGCAGGCCATGGCTATGCCGTTGCTTGATTGGCTTCCATTTGCGGCTTTTGGACACGCTTCTCATCAGCTGACTGGCTCCTCGGCTAGGACACGGGGAACAAGGTCTCAATGTCGCTCCAGCTTTGTCGCCTGACTCACAGACTTCTCGCCCACGTAAAGCGTTGTTGGGCTCGACATTGAACCCAAGTCGACTCTTTGCACCTTTCTACTGGGTCTCACCAACCGATCGTGACATGTCTCTCGTGCTTTCCCGCGGGCAACCTGCTGATGCAGCCCGTATTGCCGAAATTCATATGGGTGCCTTCGGCCAGAATCAGATGCTTTTGGCACAATTTCCTACGCCGGCGGTTCGGAAAAGATTACAAGAAGCGATCGAAAGAAAGGCTCTAGCTGACATATTGGATCCAAGAATAACCGTGTTGGTTGTTCGTGAGGTGGCGCATGGACAACGATCCACCGACGAGCAGACTCCGCAAAGCAACGGCTCTATCATTAGTTTCGCAAAGTGGATTCATCCTGTAGCAGCGGGAGAAGATTATGCTGAAACTCCGTGGCTCTGGCCAGAGGGTACAATGTTGGAAGTCTTGGACGCTTGGACTGGAAAGGTCGAAGAGGCAGAAAAGAAAGTGTTGGGCAGCAGCCCCTGCTATCGTAAGTCCAAAACCTCACCATGTTAGCTATGACGGAAAGGACGAGCGACTGTGTGCACAAAATTACTTTGCTATTACCCCACGAGTCTGCTTATGTGGAAAGGATCTCAATTCTGAAACTGACGCGCATGCAGGTCTTAGTTTCATAGGCACAGATCCTCTGCATCAAAACCGTGGAGCAGCAACAATGATGGTTCAGTGGGGGCTTGAGCACTGCAAAAGGGAAGACATTCCCGCTTACTTGGAAAGTACTATGGAAGCAGCGGCACTATATGAGAAGAATGGCTTCGTGATTGCGGCTTATATGTGTTTGAACATCGAAGGGAAGGGTGACAGTACAGTAGACGTATACGAGGAGGCTGCATGCATCTTTCGGCCGACTCTGAATTGCCACGAACCATCGAGTTAGAAACGAATCATGAATAGTTGAGTGGGACCCATAACAGATGGGTGCTTTATAGCCGATCGAATAGCCCTACCATCGAATAGTACCTTCTTGTCTTTATTCACAGCGGAACTCGCTGAGTCAGCAGGTGTCATCATCTGGAACGATGGGAGATCTTTTTCACATGCAAGCGACGCCGGTCAGTCCTGTTACGTGTCAGCTGGAGCCTTGGTACTACTATACATACCTTCAAAGCCTTCTAATAAGGCCACGAGGTTACCACGTCTAAGCAGCCGAGAACCGTTAGATGGTTCTTGGGTGGTGGGAACCCATTCACCATTGATCTGCTACTTTAAGTATAGAGGTATCTAAACATGGTTAGCTCTCTGAGACCTTACACACAACATTATACATCACGGCGTTTGCTTGCTCCCCGATTAGGCTTAGACTATACCTCCTTCGATCACAGCGCCTCACACACAGGTTAATTAATACATACTTTTTTCCCACCCTCCAGCTCAGCATAGTGCAATTTGTACACCCGCAGAGATCATTTCAGATTACAGGTTCTCACAAGGTTCGACGAGCTAATCATGGAGAAGTTGAGACACGAAACATGTGTTGCCAAGAATGGCAAGACGATTGAAAGTATCGTCCGACGGAACATTAAGTTAAAAATCTTAAAGTAAGCTAAATCTAACATTATTTACTTCTACCCTAGAGCGTTATACTCACCGGCGGCTTTGGGCAATCTAGATACCTTCAAGAAATTCTCCGGGAATATCTCAAGAGGTCAGCAAACCGCAACCTTTCTGGACAAACGATTAGCATGTTGATTCCAAGGGAGTTGTGAGATCCTCTCCCCAATAAACTTGTGCTCAGCACTCACGTAGCAATAGTCCCACCGCGGTGGCCAGAGGTGCCGTTCTGAGAGCTCTCAGTAAGAGCGACGGCCCCGAAAGGTTCTCTCAATGTAGTTACGGATTATCGCTCAAAGAACCGTACATGCCTGAGGAGTATGAAGCACATAGAAATGCCACTGCCAAGATTGATGATGATGATGGTTGTTGGTATGTTGAACGTACAATTGACTGGAAAATCAACAAGGTATATATTGCAAACACACGTAAATGCTGTATCAAAGCTTAACTTTGATTCAGGGCTCCCAAGTTCCTAACGGTCATGAGATCAAGTTCCTTGTCAGACAGACCTTTGCCCATCGTCGGAGAAAATTGGGCTGTACAGTCGATCTGTACGTGTCTGATAAAGAACACAAATCTCACTATCCGTTAAAACATGCTAGTAATAAAGGTAAATCCCCAGAGGGTCATGGTCCATTAGGTTCCTTCGCCTTCATTTGCTAAACAGGGTGACTACAGGTACCGAGCTCGCACGTAAGATTAGTCTGGACTGGACCATTTTGAAGAAAAGTAAGAGATTCCAGCCAGAAATGCCTCTGGAAGACAGCGTCTATAAGGGTCAAGCAAATCGGATGTACTGGGCTGTATATTATGACGTGGTATTGATCCTCGAAGGTCGAAACCCGAGGTACGAAGCTCGCTGGCCGTCAAGCCCAGACTTGAGAGCAGGCGAGGAGCAACAGGTCTATGAGCAAGGACAAATTTGCGTTGCAGCTGCCTTCAAACCTGGGATAGAATGAATGAACATCATCGAGAGACTCGTGAAAGGGACTGACGATAGCGATGGGATGTGGAAGAAGGTGTTAAATTGCCCTGTGGGAGATCGCGGCGTCAGAAAGAAATTGGACAAACCGGACTTTTAGGGTAGCATATGTATAACAATATCTTTCCCATAGCTCATCAGCATCGTCTCGATACATTCCAGCCTCCTTCTTTCTGACTGATTTCGCTCGCCTCTTCACCACCTTCATCATCTGTACCATCTGTACCATCTTCTTCACTTTCTTCAATCTCGATATCCTCTGTATCCTCATCTTCAGAACCATCAGAAACTTCGGCTTTTTCTGAGACAATACTGTTATCCTTGTCCTCGTCCTCATCATCTCCATCAACTCCCACAGCTCGCTCTCTATCCTTCAACTGCCCCCTCAATATATCCACCGTAGCAATCAATTTACTCTTCAGGTCCGCATTCCACACTTTCGGTATCTGGCTCTCCATCTCCTCGATCTTGCTCCTCAGCTCTTCTGCTACCTCATCTTCTTCGTCCTCTTCGTTGTCGACTTCACCAGGACCTGACTCAATCACAATCCCACCGAATGCGCGACCGAACTCTTCTGCCATACCCCGGTTCGAGATGGCGAAGATGATGTCTTCAACAGTCTCCCAGTTTTCGACTTCTACTGTAGCTTTACCCTTCTTCGGTGCCCCTGCCGTAATCTCGGGGAGGAGTACCCTCCGCCACGCCTCAGCAACATCTCTAACCGGATTGCCATAAGCACCAGCTCCCCACGCACCAAGCACTATCTTCTTCGCGCCCTTCATACACGCTATTCGCATCACAGCTCTCATCTTCTGCTCCACGAACTGCATATCAGCCTTCGACAACCTCTTCTCTTCGTCTTCCTCACCTTCAAGATCGGGAAAGCACAGCATACCCGCACTGACTACGTCGATCCAGAACCGTTCGCCTAGACCTAGCTCTCCCTTCGAATCGCCCAGGGGTAGATGATTGCGGAATACCATCACGTCGTGCGTGTAGACACCGCCGAGTTCTGGAAGCCGGTAGAAAGACTCTTTGAGAGATGGTAGTAGTGTTGTTCGTGCACAGAGAAATTCTTCCTGAGATGTCGCGCCCGTGAGAACACCGCCTCCTGGTCGCAGCGGTGATGCCATGTTCAGGATAAGCGTATTTGGCTGTTTCTTGTTCGACCGTAATGTCGAACCTACCTCCCCATAGTTGGATGGGAAGGTGAGCATATGTGCCGCTGTCAGGGTATCCGTAGCCACGATTCGGATCTTCAGGTTATCTCTTGGCCTACTCTCTTGCGCAGTTGGCGATATCGAGAGATCGTCGAAATGCACATCGATAGAGTCTTTCCTCCTCTTGCCTTTTCCCTTTCCTTCTCTCACGCCCATCTCATCCCCACCACCTTTAACCTTCCTCCGTCCCTGCCCCTTCCTCTTGACATACTCCACCCCAACATCTTCTCCTCCCATCTTCCCACTACCCTCCCTCATCTTCCTTCCCTCTCCCTCAATCTTCCCACTCCCTTCCACACCTCCCCCGCCTAGCCAAGCAGGCGGATCCACCACAACCTCAGCACCCTCAACCCCCCTCCTCGCCCTCGCGTTCCTCGCAATAATCGCCGGAACAACGCGCTTCACAATCCTCCTCGCCTCTTTCGCGCGGAGCTCTTTGCGTTTGGCGGGTGGGGCTAGGCCTTGGGAGTTGGTTGCGCGGCCCATGGTCTCAAATGCACGAGACAGTGTTTTGGTAATTTATAAGTGTTGTGTTGGAGGGGGCCTATGGGTGGGTGGGGGTGTAGTGGGGCTTGGTTTGGTGTTGATGTATTTGTTGATTTTTGGGGGGAGTAGAAGAAGGTGCTAAGGTCCGGTCGCAAGTGGCAAGATTAAGCGATGCGATGCCAAGAGGGGTAGGGCACCTTGATGGACTACCTACCATCGGAGCATGCACGTTAGTAGCGCAAAATCCAAAGCAGAAATCCGCTGTTTGTTCCAAAATA
Source organism: Lophiotrema nucula (assembly GCA_010015825.1). NCBI lineage: Eukaryota > Fungi > Ascomycota > Dothideomycetes > Pleosporales > Lophiotremataceae > Lophiotrema > Lophiotrema nucula. Next base: position 661,219 of record ML977334.1, read on the forward strand.
GAAATGCTTCACATTTGGGGATAAGTCCAAGAAGGTATGGTACGGTATCTCTTAATCCGTGTTATTCATATTATGTCATGTCATACTCTCTTTTAGAGGTGTAATGTAGACCGCCAATGCTATCGCTTCTATGACTTATCTATCCATCGGGCATTCCAACCACGCCTCAATTTGAGCTGAATCGGCGCGCTTACGCTTGGGCACAAACCGCCTCTAACGATCTCTATCCCTCATGTCCTCCTGAACAGTCTTCAGCATCGAAGCGAAGTCCTTGTTGATCCAATCCCAGTACTGGCTCCACACCCGCATCTGCGGGTCATCGTGGCCACCAGACTCCGTACCCAGCTTCTTATTGAGAAGAACCGACACCTTGAGCACGCCCTTGCTTCCCTCTTGCAGCTTCTCCAGCTCCTGCTTCACAGCGTTATCCTTTGGCTTGATGGAAAGGACGGCGCGGAAGTTCTCGGCGATGGCTTCAAGACGATTGTGCGTATCGTCTGGTGCAAGAGTCATGAGCTTCGTGAGCATGAGGTTGCACAAGATGCGGATATCGTGCTCATCGCTGATACCAGCTACGATTCTATCAAAACAGTCTGAGAGCTCGATCGGTGAGAGTCGCTGGAAAGCAGTGTCAAGTAGCGCGTACAATGTCTCGTACGCACTCTTGCGGATTTCTAGACCATCATCGACCTTATGCTTGAAGGGACCCATCTGGACTTCTCGGATGAGTTCGGGCTTGATGATTGTCTCATGCATTGCCATGGGCAAGAGCTGGTCGAGAGCAGGAAGGATGATATCGGGCTTGTTGTGCATTGCAGAGTTGAAGGTAGTCAGAGCCAGGCGGCGGTTTTCGAGGTCGGGCTCCTTGAGCATCTGGACAAGCATTGGAATAACGATTGGCTTGAGATATTCATCGTACGTAGCATCTGTATCGGCGAGGGTGTATCGAAGAGCGGAGATGACCATACCACGGACGCTAGCCTTGCGGTCACCGAGGAAGGACTGCGATTGTTAGCTGTGACCTTCTGATGTTTCTGGTTTGAACTGCTTACCTGGAGCTGTGGGAGGTATGTCTTCGGATCGATAATAGCGAGCCTACCGATACACTCCGCTCCAATTGCCTTGTTGTCCTCGAGCTGAGACGCAGCGACGAGATTTTGCCACAGGGTGCCTGCGTAAGGAATGATCTCCGTCTCAGTTCCGTCGTGCTGCAAAATTTCCTTGAGAGAGTGCAATAGCAGATATTGTGGACTTGAGGGCTGACCCATCGTCGACAAGATGACCGGAAGATACTTGCCAACGCTACCTGCACCAGCGCGACCAAGTGCAACGGCGGCCGCAAGCGGCACTTGCTCAGACTTGAACGAGAAGTATCGCAGGAACAATTGAGGATCTAGCGGTGACTGATTACCCAGACGAAGGGCGGATTCACCAAGAACCACCAAAGCAAGACACCTCTGCTTGTCGCCAGTCGCAGTGTTCAGCTCATTGACGAAATCGTCAAGTTTCACGCCCGTGGTGTTTCCACCATATACTAGCAGATTTCCAATGACTTTTCCGACAACTTCCGGGTGACCGCCAATGCCAACGCCTTTGAGGAAGGTCTGCATCAACGATTTGCCTGCACCTTGCTCGCCAATGGTGCGCACAAGGGCGAGCAGTGCCTCCAAGGGCGTTCCGCTGATGCTTCCCTGAACCACGCGACCCAGTGCTTCGTTGAATTGGGGCGTGACAACTGATTTAGCATCATCCTTAACGAAGGTTGCTAGGATGATGAGTGCGGGTCCAAGGAGGTGAAGATCAGCTGCATTTAGCAGCGGTAGAAGTAACTCAACGATCTGAAATTTAGTAGCAGCGTCGAACTGCTGCCGTGAAACTGGGTTCAAGGCAAGCGTACGAAGGGCATTCAAGCTAGCTCCCCGGAGCGTGCGACTCGCCTTCCGCAACTGAGCTCCAAGCTCCAAGGCGACGCTGCGAACCCACTTGGCGGAGAGTTCGTCCTGCACCTTTGTAAGAGCGGCTATTGTATCAATAGCACGCACAGAAGCGAGACGGGTGAGCTCGTTCTTTAGGCGGTCTGCCAAAAGGTCTAGTCCTGCGGTTCGCTTTCGTGGTGGTAGCAGACCTTGCGTCCCAGAACTTCGACCAAGTAACAAGCCTAGCACATGAATGGCGCTCTGTCGCACTTCCAGATCAGCATCATTTGCTGAGATGCGGTTCACCAATGCGTCGAAGAGCTGCTCGAGATGTTGCTGGTTTTGCGAACCCGACGAAGCTGAACGTGGAGGCGTTAGAGCCTGGATAACCTGCTCTGCTGAATTCAAAGCCTCGATGGATAACTTGCTGTACTTGTCCCGAATGGCTGAGAGGAGTGCAGGAATGATCTTCGATAGGTAGGGTTGAATAGTGGCGGAGTTGTGAGTGTCTGCAATGGCTCCAATCAACTGGAGAGCCTGAATGCGAACACTGTTGGCGGTCGCAGACGCACTGCTAGTTGCATGGGACGTCGAGGCTTTCGCAGCATCGACGACGGGATCAGCGATCTGGCTTAGATAGTCCTGCAATCCACCGTGCTGAGTTACAACAATGTCTTTGATCAAGATGATTGAGGCCTGCTTTGTAGGGGGCGGACAATTAGGCTGCTTGAATAGTTGCGAAACACCGCGGAAGATGTCTGGGCTGATCTTTGCCAGGCTTGCTCGAGGACCGGCTGGAGGAGTAGCAGCTGGGGCGGGCGAGGCATATCCAGCCGATAAGGACGAGCTAGCGTGGATGTCGAACATGCTCGCGTCACTTCCTCCGCGACGTCGCTTTCGACTAAGAGGAGGTCCCATCGCGCCCGGGCCCTGTGTTAGATCGTTGGTCACTTTAGCAATCGGTGCACCATCGCCTGTCTTGCGCACGAGGTTGGAAAGCGTAGCTAGCACTTCCAAGCGAACATTCTCTTCTCGTTCCTTGAAACGTGTGATGAGAGCGGGCGCAACGCGGTTGTAGAGGGTTCCATCTTCCAAAAGGTCACCGTTACTACGTGTCGAGATGAGCGTGTAGAAGACTTTTGCGGCGCACCGTCGGACTTTCCAGCTGGCGTCTTCATCGTCGTCGTAGCCAGCTTCCTCTTCGAAGTCATCGTCTTCGAGCGCCTCTTCCTCCTCATCACTCTCCATAGCATCGTCATCGTCGTCCTGAGCAAGATTGGGATCATACTTCAAGAATCGCGTAGCGGCTTCGATGACCTCTTCCGTGTACATGCGCATATCCTGGGTACACGAAGCAAGGAAGCCTTCGAGTGCGATAAGAGCGGCTTCCAGCACCTCATCAATCTCGGGATCGCGCTCTGATTCGTCCCCTGAATCCTCCATTTCATCATCGAGTTCCTGTGAGCTCAAGGCGCTGAGAACGAAAGGTGCTAGAGTCTTGAGGTACGGGCCAAACTTTCGCGGGATGGCCCTGGCCATAGAACCTAGAATCGTGATGTATAACTTCCGCTTGCTGCGCGTGAGATGAACATCTCGCAGGTGCTCAATGACACGCGAAAGAAACGCGCTCAGCAAGGCGTCCGAGAAGTATCCGGCAAGAGTCGAGACCGCGGTCACAGACTTCTTCTTCATCATCGAGCTTGCTCGATCGCTCTCCAAGACCTCAAACGTGATCTTCTGCAGGGCTTGGATCTCGGCATCCTGGAGCATGGGCCCAAAGCACCTAGCCACTTCGGTCAACACATCAATGGCGTTGCTGTCGGTGCCTGTCTCAAGATCCACCTGCAGCATGCCTTTCGGCGGCTGTGGGAGACCCTTCTGGCTGGGTTGAATGACATTGTAGCCGACCAAGCGCGGGATCAAGACCTTGCTCACTGCACCGTACGAGTCCTGCACTGCCTTGCCTCGAGACACGCCGGCCACGGGACGCGGTAATGACACCACAACCTCTCGTAGCGCCAGCGAAGGAATCGACTGGTCGACCGTGTTGTCCGTCTGTAAGTTCGAGAACTTTTCGATCATTGGCGAGAGGATGCTCTCGGGCACGCGGTTTACGAAGGGACCGAGACACTTGATGGACATGTTCTGCACCTCGCCGTTCGTGTCAACGAGGGTACTCAGCAGGCCGTCGACCGTCTTCGCGCAGGTCGCTGTGCCCCCACTCGTCAGCTTCTGTTCAAGAGCAATGGTGGTTGTCATGTAGTGTCCAGGGTCTTTTGTGGAATATCAAGTACGTGCTTGTCTGCTGACAGCTCACTGAAAACGAAAAGATCCCTTTCTGACTCACCATACTCGTGCTGCAGGAAGCCAGAGTGGCCAGCAAGCAGGATCTCCTGCAGGTCGCTCAGGGCCATGTACCGGAAGTCGGGGTCGTCATCGTGGAGCTTGGGGAGCAGCTGGGCCACGTTGTGTGCCGACGGATTCGGAGGCACCGATGAGGACGGCATCGTGGATGTGAGGGGTCCTCAGACGGAAATTCAGCGTCAAATCAGTCGCGAAATCGAAAGAAGCGGCGTGGTGGGGTAGCGCTGGCGGGGGTGGCTCGCGGGTGCTGCCTGTATCGTGAACTCGGAGAAGAATAGGAGCGGATGGGGAGCTCTGGCTATATAGGTAGTGGTGGGCAGGCCGCGAGCAAGGCCGCCAGGTGAAGGATGGGCGTGCAAACAGGTCGCTGTGTTGCCTGCTGTTTCTCGAGCTCGCGCAGGCAGTGATGCTAGAAGTGCGGGCCCGAGCGCGCGGCTACACTGGCACGTATGCGCTGCCGTAGGAGCTTATTAAGTTCTGGCGTGACGTTCGATTTACCAGCCTCCGATTTGACCTGGTCCGCCATTCCAGCGCACAAACGACTCCAAGACGATCCCCAGTTGCTCCCATCCGAGCCAATTGGTATTCCTGCAGCTCCATCATGGTCCTCCCTCGATATGCGGCGCTGCGAGCGTCCTCAATCGCACGATGCGCGCGACCGGCCAGATTCATCCGCAGTGCCGAGCTCCAGCCATGGCAGCGCATGGTTCAGCGAAGAACCTACGCATCTGAACACGGGCACAGCGAGTCGAAGTCGAGCGACGTCCCGTGGTGAGTAAAACATTCTGAGATCACCTATAGCTCGGATTCTGCCATCTGCCGTCCGAAGCACAGCGAAGCAAATTGCTTTCCACACACCACGACGAATTTGGCATTGACTTCATGTACGTAGGATTGCCGGAGCTACAGTTACAACTGCAGTCGGGCTGTACCTCGTTACTACGCAAGACCTCGGCGGCCACGAAGCTCACGATGAGCACGGTCACGGCGACGCAGAACATGAAGAGAAGGACAAGCCAGAGGATGATGCAGAGCAATCAGAGGAGTCCGACGACAAGGAGGAGAAGGATGACAAGCAGGAGACAAAGGACGAGGGCAAGGAGGACAAGTCTGACGAGAAGGATGAGAAAGACGACAAGTCTGATGACTCGAAGGAGGACAAGGCCCCATCTACGACCGACAAGGTGCGTTCTCCACGCAGCTATCATTATGAACATGCTAACACCATGCCAGCCCGACCCTAGCAAGGATTCCAAGAGCCAGAACGAGACTTCTGGCAAGCAGCAAGGCTTGTCCAACGACGATACCGGCCATTCCACCTCAGTCGCTGACAATCCTGAGAAGAGCTCCAAGGGTGAGGGTGTCGCTGAGACAGCCAAACTCAAGGGAGCTGTCGATCCACAGCGACCCGCAGCCGAGAACAAAGACGAGCGTGGCAAGGCTACTCAAGACAAGAGCAAATAAATCGACGCCTCAAGGAAGCCCACCGCTGCCAACATCACTTGTACAACTCGACAGTCAAAAGCTTGTTCCCTGCTAGTATGGATGTCTGTAAATATTCTCGCATGTAGCTGTTCCGGAATTCATCAGTACTTGCTCATTCTTCGAATTGCGTGTTCTTGAAGGGAAGCACCTAGCTGGGTTGAGGGTCTTCTAGACATCACAAGGAATCGTGCAAACACTTCCACAAGCAGCATTTCTCCAACAAGTCCCTAGTTTTGAATCTATAGTCGAACTTACGTTGTAGAATGTGAACCATATCGTGCTCCATAGTAGTTTGCGACCCGTGAGACATATCGACTCTACTATACATTACTTCCATGTAATATCATGCCTATCCCTCCCATCGACTGCTGTTATCGATAGCTGAGAGGCCAGATGTTTCGTGGCGCCCCGCAATGTGTCAGGGAAACAATCTCACCTCACCTCATGCCCATCGTCGACTGAACGCCTCTGACAGACGCCTATCGTCTATCAGTGGAGCCACCAACGCAGCCTCGATAATTCTCCGCGCTTGCCACTGCGCTTTGCTGATTTTCGGCTTCTCTAATGAGCCGGTTTTAGGTGAGCAGGATGAATAGTTGATCTCAAAATGGAAACACTAGAATACGAGATGTTGTAGACGCCGGCGATTGATTGGCTCATGCACCTACGCGGACGGTCTCTCGGTTGCTCGCAGCGGCCCTTAAGCGCCCGGAATTCGACTCCACAGCGCCTGTCACACCCGTCTTCAACATCAATTGGTCGCAGCTGCGCCGCATAGGAACACGCCTCATGCATCTTCCTCGAAGTCTGTCCAACGGCGGGAAGACGTCCTCGCCGCGCTGCTCGATCATGGCAGTCTGTGAGGTGGATCACGGCCCTCGAGCCAACCATATCACTGATAGCTCTTAACAGCGGCTGCTCGGATGCCAAAGATGTCTTCACCTTCTAGTCTCTCCCCTCGCATCATGCATGTCTATCGTTCTGCTGATCGAGCAGATATCAGCTCCTCCGGCCCCCGTTGAGACCCCATCATTTCTGCATATACCCAGCTGCCGGACGTCTGACCTGCTTCACTTATACTGCCTCTACAGATCTTGTGGTACCCTTCGAAACAGCTGCTTACGGACCGTAAGCCTGACCCCGAATGTGGTATTAGGGCAGTCGCTCCAGATCTTCGTCCAGGCCACCTTCAGGTCGCCTCAAGCAACTTGAAACCAGTTGAACGTACGTGGCTTTGTGCCAATCTGACAAAGAGACAAAGATGGATCCCCGACAGAACAATGGGCATGGCCGACGTCAACGCCAGCCATCGAACCGTCAACATCAGCGATTCTCGTGGCAGACGCCTCCAACGACCCCACCTGAGGAGGAAACAGCTCCAGTCCAGCCTCAACAGCCTCGACAGCAGCCGACAGCGCGAACCATCGACACGAACGTAACCGCTCACAATCGAGCATTCTCATATGCGCAAACTCCTGTTGAGCTTCGAGCGCCGAACTACTACACATCGAACGAACCTCTGCCCCAATCGCAGCGTCCGACAACTCCAATAGATCCGCGACCGCAATCGATCTACATCCCGCAGAGCCCCTCTCAGCCCCAGCCACAACCACCTACGTATCAAGCTTGGCCTACCGACGAGAAATCGCCTGTTTCCCCGGTCTCTCCACATAACTACATAAACCCTGCGATCGTATCTTCCGTCTCCCCAGTCGCCCCGCAGCGCAACCATTCTCGACAGCTCAGCACCCTCTCCCCAATCAATACGAATGTAGGACTATACAACAGGCCTCCGCTCCCAGCGACTCCACACTCGCACAAATCGCAAGCTTCGCCGCTCCCGCAGAAGACTCCGATAACACCAATTTCGCCGGTAGCGATCAAGAAAGATCCGGACTATCCGCCAATGACAGCCACGAGCCGCAAGTCGTTCCCAGTGCCGGAGCCCTACTCGCCCCATGGCTTCTCCTCTACGACGCCGCGACAGCCGATCTTCTCCCCAGATGCCGCGACAGGGCCCAATGGGTTGGACTTTGCGCTGCATCAGCCGGGCCAGATCACGCACCCAAACATGGATATGAGTCCGAAGGGTGCGTCGCATGAGTGGAAACACTCGCTTTGCGAATGTAGCGGAGATGTTGGAACGTGTGTGACTGGACTCTTCTGTCCGTGCATCTTGTACGGACGCACATCATACAGGCTGTCGCAGAAGGCGGATAAGAAGGATCCAACAGATATGCTCGGCTACAGCGCAACGAACGGGCACTGTATGCTCATGGGCATATCCTGCGGGCTGTGGTGGTTGTTTCCCATGATCCAACGCACCCGACTACGGCACCTATATAAACTCACAGGCAATTTCAGCAGCGACTTGGTCAAGTCGTGTTGCTGCTGTTGCTGCGTCGCTATCCAGAATGAACGGGAAGTCAAGGATAGAGAAGAGAGCTCGAGGAGATGGGCAGGGCCAGCGAGTTCGGAGGTGTATAAGGCGCCGCCGCAGATGAGCTATACGCCTCAAAGATAGAGGGATAGATGGCTTTGGCCTGGTTCAGGGCTGAGCTGATGTGCCAAGCCTCGTTAAGTAGGCTTCACTTTCGTTAAGATACCCAAACGTATTTCCTTTTTCAATGATAGCATACTGAGACGGCGTTCTTATGACCAAAATGAAATCTTTTTTCATGCCAATCCTACAATGCATCATCTTTTCAGTGTCAGTCACATGGACGAAGCGTAGTCGTACCAATGCACATCTCTATCGCTGCCAAAGAGGATCAGTTCAGATGCAGGTTGGTGAGCTCACTTAAAAGCCAAAAGCAACAGTCAAGTCAGCGCACGCTGCCCTGCTATAATCTCGAATACCCACCCGAACCTCACACGTCCTCCATCTTCTCTCCCAAGACAACTAAAATCCACGAAGTTCAGAGTTTGTGGCTAGCGAGACCTATCTCAGGCAGGCAGAACGAAAGCCCCACACGCCTCTCACAAACAACATCGAACACCATCATTCGGTTCGGTCTAGGTATCAAGTCGCTGAGCAAGTCGCTGTACCACCAGTCAAACCACCGCGTCCGCCTTCCCTCATGAAGACGAGGTCAGATACCACATCTCAAACAAATACCACGAAACCAGGATCGATGCAAATTATACCACAACCCCAACTTGCGTATCCCTCGCTCTATCACGACCCCATCATAAACACGCGTTTCCATTTCCGCCCCGGATCTCAAAATGGCAAAAGAATCCCCATCAATCACTCGATACACACCGATATGCTTCTTCCACCAACACGAGGCCCTACGAAGAGAAGTCTACATCCGGTATATCTTGCGCACGCGCAGAGTTACATGTATTGTACCTCGGCGAATCTAGGGTAGGTACTTACGCAACGCACAGATGTAGATGCAGATGAAACGTACCTCGGCGAATTCAAATCCACGAACGCACAGATGTTGAGCTGAACGAGTGCACCTATCATAACTCTGGAGATACGAAAAGGAAAGCGAAAGCGTTCCACGGAGATACGGAAGAAACAAGAGAAGGAGAATTGTCGGTGAGGTTCCGATTGAGCGGTGGGTGATATCTTCGCAGGGATAGGGCTGAGGTGCTAGGGCTGCTTACTGTACCCTGGTTTCACAAGGCTGGAGAATGCGGATGGATGGTAGAGCGTGAGAAAACGTGCTATCTAGTATCCTAGCTAGCTAGGTAAGATTGCAGCGTGAGGCACTGATGCGTTATATCACATAGAAGGAGAAAGAGAACTCATACGGCTACTTGGGACGTGGGGAACAGACTCTATTGTTTGACGATAGACTGGTACGTGAGTTTCTAGCAAGAGAGCACAATATCTTTGCTAAAAGGAATTCTCGGAAGGAGGTCAAAAGGTAGTCTCCAAGCAGTCAATGAGTGTTATCCACGCTGTTTGCTAGTTCAGTATCGAGTCTCCCTTCGAATTGAGTACCAGCCATGGTTCCGAGACCGGCAATCGCTGCTCGAGTCAAAGCATCTACAATACTCTGATCAATCAGTCCACACGTGCATTCCTTCAAGCTAGATGGCGTTCTACAGGGGTTCTGGAGAAAGGCAGCTGGGCCGTCATAGGCAGGCATGTGGAGGAAGTGTTCAAGAGGCTTCAGCGACTGACTTGTTGAGGGCAGGGACGTGAGGCCGTTGACAATGAGGCCATGGTAAGCGCAGTGAGGAGTCGTTACATGGAGATGAATTGTTTGCGAAGGCGCTACGTGCACGTCAGTCCGGAACGGCTTGGGTCCCAGGATACTGACTGGTGTCCATGTTCTCTGACCTGGTCGAAGCTGACGTCGTGTCGTGGTTATTGTCTTGTGATGCTTGGTGGATCTCGACAGGATGACGGGTCTTTAGTGATGTGCGATGGCTCTTCGATCCTCTTCTGTTTGTATTAGCCACGTTGTTGAATCATGGCGCGCAGGTACCGACTTGTTCGAGGGATCACCCATATTCCTTGGCGACGATCTCAATGGAAGATGATGATACAGTGCTCAGTTGTGGGCAGGATCGTAGAGCTGTTTGATAGCTTAGTCGCAGTATATTGTGTCGTGTGCGGACAGCTGCATATATATCCAATGTGGCAAGGGATGACGAATCCAGACAGAATGAAGCGTGCAGCGACAGGAAAGTTGGCCTGAGCTGGCAGCCGGGTCGGAACTGACAAGCGAGCGAGAGAATGGTGTAGACTGAGCTTGCCCGGGGCGGCAATGCTTATGCCATATTGGCGCCATGGCAGCGGGAGCTGGGAAATGAGCAAGGGGCGATTGTGATGGTCCTCCAAGCTGCGACGGGACGTATAGTAGCCAAGGTCAGTCCACAACAGCAAGAATTTGGCCACAGTGCATCGATTCAGAGGATGCGGGGTTGCTGGCTGCGGCGCCATCACGAAAAAGTCACTGAGCCCGGCTCATCTCGATTCGCCATCTTCATGAATATGCTTTAGAGGGAGAGGGAGAGGTAGCGATGATCAGGTACGAAGGGAAGCGGCGGTGACGACGTGCACATTGGTGTCTTGTTCTTAGCATTTGGTCTGCCGGGGCGCCGCATCCGTAGCTGGCGCTGGGACCAGCCCAATCCGGGAGCTAAATGTGAGCACAGAAGGTTGACCGAAGGTTGAGCCACTCTATACTGTTGGTAAATACGCCTTGGTGGCCTCCTGGATGGTGCTCGTGCCCCTTGACGTGATGAGTTCTGACCGCGGCGGTGTATTGGCCAGGCGATTGCTTCCAGAGACCCTTTCGAGATGCTTGTGAGAGTTTCCTATGGGAAGATTGCCAACGCGCGTGGCGGAATAGATGAGTTGTCATAGACCGAACGTGGGCGGATTTCCAATTTATTGCGCCGATTTCTGTCCGGTGAAATTGAAGATGCCGGAGAGAGCATAGTACAGTATGTGAGAAGATCAGTCGCCTCACCCAGGCACAAAATTACTACCGCACCCCGCAAGCTCCCGTCTCTAAGACTGTGACTAGCAATAAGGCGCCACCATGCAACGCACGGGTCCTCGTGCGCTCGAGTGTCTAAACTGGCAGGCTGTTTATCGACAAGCGTAATTCAGTGGCACATGCAGCGGCGGTGGTAGACCATTTTGTTTGCTGGCCTCCTGAATGAGTTGACGCAAGGCTGAGGAGTACCAAGAAATGATTGACAGTGTGAGACATTAAGGGCAGATGACAATGAAGAGATAGCGACAAGGAAGATTTGGGATGAACGTAAAGCATAGAGTTTGTATGCAACAGGGTAGACGAATCAGAAAATTGAGCTGCCAGACGTGGAATGAAAGGGACTGGGGAGTAGGCTGAAAACAATCCAAGTGACTGGCGATACGAGCCGTCTCCACCCTCGATCAGCCCTCCCAGTGGTAACGGGATGGCATCCTCATGTGCAGCTTGGGGTGGCAACATCACAAGTTGCCACCGCCGGATGGGAATGTGCATGCGTGGGGAGGCGGTCAGAGTGTTGAGCTTCTGCCTGCGCGTCCTGGATGAGTTGAGGTTGATGAGCGCTAGCGTTAGCTCGGAGCACAGGCCATGGCCCTTCCTCATTTGTCCCTGGGTCTGGGTTCGCTCAGCTGCGAATCCCCATTGCGCGGCACGAATTGCGTTCAAGACTCTGATCATCTCCAGGGTTGAAACCTTTATTTCGGCGTCTGCGTGCCTTTGCCACTCACCGCTGCCCCGCGCAAACCCAATGTCAGGGTTTCGAAGTGACCCCAGCTGAAGCACATGGACGAGGCTGGCGATCGCATTGCGGACAAGGTGCAAGCTCTGAGTGACATTGAGCTTGCCGTTCTGCTTTGCCTAGTAGCCGATCAGCATTGTATCATCGAAGCTGAAGCGGCAGTGTTTGGTGGGGTGGAAGCTGAGCTTCGCATTGTACGTTGAACCGTCGTTATTGAAGCTCCTGGCATCAGGCTGATGTTCTAAGGTTGCTTCCAACGTGTTCGGGCTCACCTGTTCTGTTCTTGAATGCTCAGAGCGCACTACACTAGATGATTTCGGCAATGGAATCCTCGTAAGAGAAGACGGAGGTGACTACTTCAGTACCAGAGCTAGGAAGCCTCAGGAAGATGTTCGTACCTCCTTGATACAGAGCCAACGTCTGGGGTATTAATGATTCCGACAGCGCTTTTTCTCGACCTCAGAGTCACCAAGATTCCTGGAGAGGAGGGCGTCGAAATCTCCACGACCTTTCAGCCCTCTAGATAGCCACAGGATAGCGAATGTCGTCATTGCAAAAGGTTTGAACACGGCGAGCTCGCAAGTACAAACACAAGCGTTAGAGGTAGAAAAAACTTATCTGATCACTATGTCCATGACGTGGCTCACCATCTGTAGCTCATACGAGGAAAGCGCAACTTCACAAGGACAGCTGTACATGCTGCACCAAGGCCTTTCTTGTTCATCGCCTTGAACACTAGCAGCACGGCTCGCTTGACTTCACACCTCAACGATCAATTCTTCATCTCGCATAGGCATCTTGCAGATGATGGACTTCCCAACGTCGAGGACCTTCAAGCGAAGGAGCCTGTATCTGACGATGATGCTTCGACGTCTTCAGTCGTCAAGTCCACACCACGGATCTACGAGGAGAAGAAACTGCCAGCTATATCATTCTCACTGGAAGAGATCACCAAGCTCACGACACTCACTGCGGAGGTCAAGATAAGCTCAGAGGTTCGCGCGTACCTTCATAACATTACCGTTTTCATGCGGCTCCATCGAGCCGTCGGGGGAGGCATCTCAGCCATGGCTACTCGACACTTCATTACCCTGTCTCAGTAAGCTATATCATTCATTGTTTGACTCTAATGAAAAAGCTAATGGTAGCAGTGCTCTGGCTCCACTACATGGGCTTACATACGTGTCTCCGTCCCTGGTCGCCTTGGCAGCACGCAAAATCTACCCACATCGCATTGTTATCACATCGCCAGAGGATGAAAGAAGCATGCAATGGGGCAGCTCTTTGGAGGCTGTCAAAGCAGTTTTGGAGGGGGTCACGGTCGAAGATGTAGTAGAAGAGGTGTTGCAGTCCGTAGAAGTACCACTGTGAAAGAAGTACATAAATCCACCACCTTTCGTTGCCTAATGGCACGAAAAGAAGAGTCCGAAGCCGAGACCATTATCACCTACTCAAAGTACTCCTATATTGATGAGTAAATAGGCGATTTGCTGACTCTGCTGCTGTCTTTCACGCTTAGCTGCCTTCATTGGCCGGTGCGGGGCACGAGAGTCGACCCCACGTCCAACGGATTCCGAGGTCGCGCTACATAAATATGACTTCAACCGCACACAATTTGCTAGGGTAAAAGGGACAAATGTCTCAAGACAACTTGTCGCCGGGCAATCCACTCGTTCCTACCATAACCCAAGCTATTGAAATGTCCTCCGACTACTTTGACAGCAAGACATCGACTCTGGCAACGCCCTACGAGGTACGCACCTATCTGCATCTCCCGGAATGCGAAAGGCTAACATCCACTCTGAGAGCGACCAAGTTGACAACGATAGACATAGCATAAGCAGCGACCCCGATGGGCAACTCGAGGCATGTTCCTTCCGTCCCAAGACATTACCTCACCTCTGACGGAACGCGTCTAGGTCGTCTTCGAAAACGAAGGCATCCGTCGTCGCAAGTCCTCGCTCGTTCCCTCAAGCGCACCCGTCCCATCTCGACCGAAAACCGCACGACAGAAGACGCAATGCTTTGTACACACCCTTCTCCAGAAACACGATGGCCTGCCCATGAAACCAGAAGAGGCGTCTTACGAAGGTCTCGCGCAAGAGCGCCTGATGGACAAAGACCCGCACGGCCATGTGCATGATTCGCATCACTCGAGGTTGTTGACGAAGAAACAAATTTCGGATATGGCTTTTGGTATACGAGAGTTATCGAAGAAGCTTTCGCAGATTCGCTTAAAGCTGAATGTGAGAAATATTTTCTTACTGGGGAAAGCGCATGATGAATCGCTCATCGCCCACTCGCGGGAAACGACTGAGTGGCTTTTGACAAGGGATGGGCATTACAGAGTGTAGGTTCCTGCTGCAGCTTCAAAGCGGGTGCGATTCTAATCCAGTTGCAGCTACGTGGAGAACACACTAGAGCACAACAAAATCTTCAATGCAGAAGGCTTACTAGCCAAGAACCCAAGCTTTAAAGGGCGCTTAAAGTTCTGGGACAATGACTTGTGCGCGCAGAAACCTCAGACATTTGACATTGTCCTTGCTGTAAGTAGCGTCTTTCCGTTCCATTTAGATGAGATATTGACGGTACTTGTAGTTGGGAGGCGACGGAACGGTTTTGTATGCATCATGGCTCTTCCAGCGCGTTGTGCCACCAGTCCTTGCCTTCTCCCTAGGCTCTCTTGGCTTTCTAACCAAGTTCGATTACGAGCTTTACCCACAAACACTATCACGAGCTTTCGATGAGGGTATCACAGTCAGCTTACGTTTGCGCTTCGAGGCAACAATCATGCGCTCACAAGCAGAGGAAGGAGGCAACAACAAGAGCGGTTCTCGCGACCTCGTTGAAGAACTCATTGGGGAAGAAAGCGAAGATCATCATACTCATCGGCCGGATGGGACACACAACATCCTAAACGAGGTAGTTGTGGATCGCGGGCCGAACGCGACCATGTCCTCAATTGAATTGTTCGGTGACGACGAGCATTTCACCACAGTGCAAGCAGATGGCATCTGCGTCTCGACGCCCACAGGCTCAACAGCGTATAACCTCGCGGCTGGTGGCTCGCTCTGCCACCCAGATAACCCAGTCATTCTCGTAACAGCGATATGCGCGCACACGCTGTCTTTTCGCCCGATCATACTCCCCGACACCGTTGTCCTACGCGCAGGTGTGCCATACGATGCTCGAACATCCTCTTGGGCAAGCTTCGACGGGAAAGAGAGGGTTGAATTGAGACCTGGTGATTACGTCACAATCAGTGCCAGCAGGTTTCCATTTCCAAGTGTGTTGCCGTTGGATCGGAAGAGCAAGGATTGGATTGATTCGATTAGTCGGACACTGCAGTGGAATAGTCGGCAGAGGCAGAAGAGCTTCAAGGAGTGGAGTGCGTAGGTACCATCTACTATGTGGCGGTTGAATACGTAGAGTTCGCAATATTGATTTACATGCAACAGAATACTCTTTCGGGGAGTCTCCGTATCGTGATGAGCAAGATAGATTTCAGTACATGGTAGGCCCGGAGTAGGGGTACAGATACCGTCGCATTACGATGTAGGAGCGCTCCATCTACTAAACACTACTTAGGTGGGATCTTGATCAAAGGGCTGCAACATTTCAAGAATAGTAATACGCTGCTATCTGAACCCCGTACCGGGAGGCATGTGATAACCTCTAGAACAGCGGGTATGTGATTCCCCTGGCCACAAGAGGCTTAGTGCGACACGTGCTAGCGTGAGTCGTTGAGTTTGGGACGTCGCGTCTCAACATCTACACTCTCTAACTCTTTCTCCAACAACATCGACGCTCATTTCCACATCAAACATGGCTCCATCCACAACCCCATCGCTCGATCTACTCTACGAAGCGATTGACACAACTAGTGTTGACCGTCTTCGCGAATTCGTGCGCGAACTGTGCGCGTCTTCCGAGACAGGACGCAAGCATTTCAGCGATCGACTATTGCTCTCGGAGCCTATAGCAGATAACGCTCCGATGGCTGAGGACAAGGAAAATGAGCCAACAGAAGGAGGCGCGTCGACGAGCCAGAAGCGAAAGAGAACGGAAGAGTATACAGTGCAGCAGCGCTACGAGATGTGCACACAATGCGAGACTGAATATGACGTCTCGACCAACTCCAGCACGAGCTGTGTATGGCATGACGGTAAGTTCCACGCACTCTTCATCAATCTCTTGCAACTGAACATTTAACTTGTCACACAGGTTATACCGAACCGGATTACGACGGTGACTTTTGGGCGGACCCCGATGAGGACTGTCATGGGACTATCGACACCGATGATATGCGAGAAGAGTTCCCTGAAGGGTTTGTATGGAATTGCTGTGATGCGGAGGGCGATGCGAGGGGTTGTCAGACAGGCGAGCATCGACCAAGGAAGGTGAAGAAGGTGCGGACGAGTTTGATTGGAGCAAGAAATATGATGAGTATCGCTGCGCTTACCTGAGACAACACACGAGATGAGTATTAGGAAACGTTGTAAGATTCAGGTGTTAGATGTGCGAACGAATCGTGTCCTCAAGTCTTCAAAGTACTATTCGATGTATCGATCTAAGAACCAGTACAAGCCCTCGAACGGAAAACTAATTTCAGCGGACCAGGAACAGCAGTGAAAGAATCCTTCATTCCCAAAACTTCTTCGCTACTGGCATCTTCGGCAAATTTAAAGTCGTACCTAGAGACGATCTTCGCTATAACCAGCCGCAGCTCCATCAACGCCAACTGCTTTCCCAAACAGCTATGCGTGCCTATACAACAGCTATTAGCAAAAGGCTCAAACTGGAGGGCTGTTCAAAAGGAAGAGGAGAGAAACCGTCAAAGTTGTCACTACGCACGTAAGAGAAAAGGAGCAAAACCTCTTCGATCCTTAATACTCTCCGATCCCGGAAACCACCGCTCTGGTAGAAACTCATCGGCCCTCGTATAACTACTCTCCAGCCTCCCAAGGCTCCACAATGGCGTCGAAACGACCACGTTCCCTGGTATGAATCGCTCGCCAATCCGCAAGCCCTCTGGTGGCGTTTGGCGCAACGGCGCTGTCGGAACCGGAGGATAGAGACGCAGAGTCTCGTTGATGAGAGCATTGATCCAGGGCAAAGCCTGAAGTCTTCGGTAATCTGTGATGTCGGTGTGCTCTAGCTCCCTGCGTAGGTGGTTGACGTAGTGAGGGTATCTAGCTAGGCTGTAGAAGAGGAACGAGAGGGTTATGGAGACGGTATCTCCACCCGCAATGATGATGACCATGGCGTCGCAGGTTAAGAACGTCATGTCGATCTTGTTCGCAACTTTGGGATCGCGTGCTGCGGAGATGAGCTTGGACATGACCTAAACATCGACTAAGCGTATGTTTACTGATAGCATGCATTTGGGGTAGGACTTACGTCGTCATCATCGCGCTTGATCCTCACCCGCTTCAGAACCGACTCGTGCGCGAACTTCTCTAATCTGCTAAACCCTTCATTCCCTCCCGGAAGACACGCCAGTATAGTAATAAGCCACGACACTGGCGATAATCCTTCCAGAATATATATCCCCGATCTCATGGTTTGTAGGACGTGGTGTGGCTCGTTACTCTCAAGCATCCCAAATCGCTCACCAAATGCTATCTCGCCCATACCATCAAAGCCAAAGAACAGAAACAACTATGTGCAGTTGACTACCTCTCCAGTAGCTCGACGACCTATGTTTCCATGAGCACTTCGACCTTTGCATTGACGCGCTCCTGGTAGCTCTGAAGTGCCTTGGCACTGAACCCTTGATCCCATATCCAGCGTCGCGCTTGATGGATCTCTGGTTTGCGAGTCGCGTGGATAGAGCGGTCCTTTTGGAGCATGTCGTACCAGGGTGCTTTTATACATTTTGAGCCGGGGCCATGGATGGCAGGGACGGCGGCTGGGGTGAACATTACGACTTCGTTGGGCCCTAGACTCGAATCAGAGAACACACTTCTCATTGTTCGTTAGCGGAATGTATAGTGTGTTCTACCTATTCGCACAATATCTTCGTATCGACGATGCAGCCTCTCCATCACCTCGTGGTCCTTGACATCTGACACTTGCGCAACGTGCCAAAAGTTCGAGAGCTTAGCCAAAAAGGGACCCGGGATGGAACGGACAGGGTGGAAAAAGAGCCTATAGAAGAGCGTGCTGCCGAATAGGCCAATAGCAAAGATACTTAGCGTTATCGTAACTGCTCTTGTCGCTGTCTGGACATCTGTGGCTTGAGATTCTACGGCCACAAGAAGGGTCCAGGTTGTAGGTATGAGAAGCACAAGCCATGGACCACTCATGTGGTGTTCCCTTCGTATGAAGTAGAGGAGGTGGGAACTAATTCCTAAAGCCAGTGCGGTAAGGTTCTGGAATAAAGCCATTGCGAACAGCTCTAGCGAGTATTAGATTAGAATTGTCTCTACTTTTGGAATGAACAATGCGTTGCAATGTTGTTGCGGACGAGGTATGCGGTCCTTGTGTTCATTGCAGAGTGCTCTATAACACACTCGCAGAGGGAACACGTCGACGATTGGCAATGAAACTATCTCTGCGAGAGAATGGGTCAATGAACGTGAGCTGCAGAAAGTAACTGAAGCAGAGAATACTGATGGTGTTGTGCGGGTTCAATGTGAAATTACGAGCATGGGGAGTTTAGTGCACGACTAAGCCCGTGCCGCACGCTCGCATCTTCGGTGTAGTTCATTCGAAATGCAGGGTAAGGCCATGCGCCGGAGACGTGAGGCATATGTTCAAGCAAACCACCCTCCAGGAGCACTCAAATCTCTAAATTCAGGTAGGCGGGATCTTGTTCGAAGAATTACCGCGCTTTAGGAGAAGTAATATGATATTTGTATCCCCAGTCCGAGTGCTCTCTACCGTACACATCTTACACCCAAACATTCTCTATTGGAATTATTGGCGACTGGGTCTACTCAGTATTCATACCCAGAGGTTAACTATCAGACTCTGCCGCTCTTCGCCTTTCCCTTCGAAAAAATCTTCTTGAGATCCCTCTCCAGCTCCCGCTTCATCCTATCGCTCCCGTTGTCCTTCCTCAGCTCCGCGTCCGGACCTTTAACCATAATGTCTTCACAGTCCCTCATAAGAAAGATCTGACACATCCCGAGCTGAAAATTCAACATCTGCTTCTCTCGCTGCCAATCCTTAATCCAAGTTGCGTTCTGCTCAGACTTCGGTTTGCTACGCTCGAAGCCCATCTTTATGATCCAGGTCACAAATTCGAGTCTAGCTTGAGCGAGGTCGTAGAGGAAGTCCTTGTGCAAATCAATGATTTTCCTTAAGCTTGCGATTGTTCTCGGCTCGCCAGGTGTTGTTGTGTTTGCGGTCCCTGTAGACTCGTCGGCGAAACTGGCAAGGTCATCGCTGTACTCCGCAATCCGCGCTTGTATCTTTTTCACAGCTTCCTCGACCGGCTCCAGGATTTTCGCAAGAAGGGGATGTGGGGTCTGGCTCGCCATGTCGGTGATAAGAGGGAAGCCTTGAACCTAGTAAGCGCAATACTCCAAGACGTGGGCATGATAAACGTACCTGTTGTACGATGTTGTCGCGGCGTGGAAGAAGTCGAGTGTTGTTGCTATTCAGTGTGAGTCTCGCATAAAGCAAAAGCCTCTATAAGCGCTTTCGGGTACATTTCGCCAAAACACTAATCCGAACTGGGAAAGAGCTGTGAGTGACTACGTTGTTGGTTCGTTGACCGGGCTACCTGTGATGCAGGCATAGCGCGAGTTTGAAAATGAACCACCAATCTCAAGTGAAGAGCTCCGATAGAAACTGCGGTCCAAATTTCGTCTTCGTTGCGTGAAAGCAAATCACTCTTCCACTTATCGCGCGAGAGGGGCGAAAGGGCGGCAGAGTGTGCCCGTAGAAATAAACAGATAAAAGTACTCAATCAAAGCTTTCACTATTTGTTCCTTGCAATCGAGTGCGTGTGATCGTATATCGCTTGACTATAATTAAGAAAAGGTTGCGTATTGTATTGAAGCAATCGTAGCATTTTGGCCAACTCACACCTATCAGAACTTTGATCTTCTATTATTTACATTACGCAGACCGAATCTCGAACAACTACTTCTGAGTCAAAACAGCAGCATCCCGATGCGAGAAGAGCGGAGTGTCGGTACCGTTCCTCATCACGCACTGAACATCCTCCTCGATCGCCCACTGAGGAGCCGGAGGGTAAGGTCCTGTTGCTCTTTCTTCGTCTTCCACTGCCTGATCCATTTCGAGTACCGCTCCTGTGGAACCACACTGTGCTCAACCGCCATATTGATCACAATCTCTAGGTACTTCAGCCTGTGCTTATCGAGCTCTGCGAGAAATTCCCCGTACATCAAACGTACGTGCTCGAGGCGTTAAACAGCTATTATTCGTGCAACCTCCACCTCTGGTATGTCCGGTAGCTCTCGACTTACTTCGGGGATAGCAGGGGTCCATTCCTAGCAGTGAGTTCATTTTTAGAGCAACTCTAGAAGTCGGGAAACATTGCAATCATTCATCTCAATCTCCAAATAGCAACATTTAAAACAAAAAAACCACTGGGTTTCAACTGAGTAATACATACCGCAATGCGTTCCTCTGCTCACGTTCGAGCCTGTCCACCAGCTCAAGTGTACTAACAGAAAAAGGATGGGGTTTGGTAATTAACATCATGATTCGTAAGTGGAGGTAGACAGTCGGGTAGGTTATAGGGTCTGGCAATGTAGTACAATGCACCGAGTTCATGACTGTACGGACGAGTCGATTATTTGTAGCAAGGCCAATTTGTCTTACTATGAAATCAAGGAGGTTTGTCCTTATAAAAAAAATCTTTTATCCAATGCACAGCAAGGCTCAAGCTTTTTCAAAACACTCAGTATGGAAAGAACGATTGAAAGCATGACTTCACAGCCACAAAAGCAGAGTGGGCATGTCCCCCCACAAATCTCTTCGGAGTGGGGTCAACAGATGTTAAAGGTACTTCGAACCTCAACTACTACAGAGAGAGAAATTTACTTGGCGATTTTTAGTGCTGCTACAGGACTAATCCAAATCCTGACGTGTACCCTTTCTCCGGGGCTCGTAAAAGGCCTATTAGAGGCTATGTCTCCGTGAGGCCCCCGCTTTCGCAAGTAAACAGAAACAAGTCAGCGTCCTTCAATGATCAGATCATACTGCACTTGTTAAGTTTGATAAAGCTCATTCGATAATATATGTGAGGTTTAAGAGTAGTGATAAAGATATTGCCTGTGTATAGGCACTAACCAAAAGTGTCTGTGGTCGGTTACATCATACGCGTCCTAGCGTGTATGACCCTTATCAACTCCCGTCTTCCTCCGTGACCCACGAAGGCCTTCCCAAACTTGAATACATAAAGATGGCTTCAAAAAACAATCAATTGTTACTTTTCGGCGCAATCGAGTCCTGCACTCTTGAACGTCTGCGAACGGTATTGTCCGTTCTATGCAACAAGTCGCCACATGGCTTTCGCATCGCGTGTGATGAACTGTTGGTAGAGCAATGTGTGCTCAGGGAAACGCGCAAAAATACCAAACAATCGGAGCGAGATAAAGATGGATTTGGCGAAAAATATAATAGGGACATAAATAGCGATGGCGAGCCTCTCGAGATCCCGAGGAATCTGCTTGAGAACGCGTTGTCCGAATCCGAGTACTCCTCTGCAGAATCAGATATCGACTCAGGCGCAAATTTGAATGCTGCTGTAAGAGAGATGAGGAAGCGTGCGTATACGCGTCAACGGTACGAAATATGCGGCCAATGCGACGAAGAGTATGATGTCCTTTCGAATAGAGACACCAGCTGCCGATGGCACAGCGGTACGTGTCGTCCTTATTCTCGAAGCGACAATTCGCCTTTTGTACGTTGTATAGTAATATAGCACAGGGTATATAGTCTTCGATGATGATGCCTCAATATGGGATGATTGGGATGTACCAACATGGGGCCAACCCGACACGGAAGACAATCGAGTCGAGTATCCCCAAGGCTTCAAGTGGATTGCTGCCAGAGATCTGGCGGCAGAAAAGATTGTTGAAGGAGTGTACATAATCCTAGTCGGACTAAACGGGCCTGGTTATCCAATCGAGCTCCTGAGTTGAGCGGCCAGGCAGTCGTAGTGGATGGCGCCTCCTCGAACAATGTGGTGAGCATCGCTTCGCTCATATAAGAGATACAGTGTCAATGGTATGCTATCCAAAAGCACAACACCATCAGTAAAACAGGCCGGCTGTTCAATACCAATTCGCATATCCAATGCAATCTTGGGTCAGATACCGAGTGCATAACGCCTCATTCCCAGGCTTGTATGGTAGCAACAGGGTTTCGCAGGGCTATTTCGCCGCTGCTACAACATAATTTTCGTCTCATCTTTGTTTCAGAGATCATCTCGTTGACTTGTGGCGGATCTCTATCCTACCACGATCCGAACTTCTTCCTTTTCTTAGTGGCCCTTTGGACCGGTTCTTTCATGTCAAGCTCCTCGATCTTGCGATATTCCTCCACCCTCCCGCCGTGGCCGTAGTAATCGCGATGTAGCTTGCCCACTGCCCAATGAATTCCTTCAGCATCCCGATCTTTCCAGTGGTTTACGGAAGTGACCCCCTTGGACTTGTGGTTAGACACAACCCGAAACTCCTTCGTGCGGCCATCCTGGGCAACACCAAACTCACTTGGAGGATGGAATAACTTCTCCATTACTTCCTTCAACTCCTTCTGGCCGAGCTCAATCTCGGCTTTTGCTAGCGCAGAGCGGTCTCCTTGGAGAAGTTGTATTCGTTTCTGTATCGGATCTCTCGTGATCTCCATCTCCTGCCACTTCTTCTTCGAAAAGAGGTGAAGACACCACTTCGGGTCTAGAGGAAACGACAGATGACTGTTGGTGGCGACCGCCTGTTCATCTACGGAGCCGCGAAGTAGCGGTTGCCACTCGATATCGCTACCCTGCTCCGTGGTGGTCACTGCTGCGAAAAGCACGCCAAAAGCTTCTATTTCAAGAGCCTCTCCAAGCTCTGCGCGTAGATCGAAATAGTCATAACAGGGCTCAGGCTCCCATGGGTCTCCCGCATCGCGGTGTCGACTCCAGAAGGCGTGACCGAGCTCATGGAAGAGGGTGCTAGCGGTATTGAACATCGTGAGGACCTTTTGCTCTTTGGAGAGATTTTCGTTCAACAACGCTACTCGTAAGGCATCGTGGAGAATGATGTGACCCTTGTCTTTGCCCCGTGGGAAATTGGTCGAGTCTTCCTTCAGACAAACATTATGGGGGAAATGCTCTTCTCCCTGGCAGCAGCATCCTTGACACTGGAATCCATCTTTGAGCGTGGCGAGACCGAAGTGGAAGCTCATGCCTTTCCTCATGAGGACCTGAAAACCCGCTTCAACAGATGAGTAGTCGTTGTTCTTTCGGGCTGTTCGCTCTACCGCAGTTTCGCGGATGTACTTGCATTCTGGCTTCCCATTCTTTTCTCCTTGGTTCTCACGATCCTCGTTCGCACTGTTCTTCACGTCGCGGCGGTAGACGACCTCTCCCAGCGCCAAATGACGGAAGTAGTCTTTCACCTTGCGCTCCTCCATGAGCTTCCCTACAAGGCGAAGACAAGGCAACATTGCTGCCCACAGCTTGCTGTTTTCTTCAGTTGTCCAGTCGATCATCGGCCAGTTGCGTTGATCGAGCAGAGTAGGGATGTCGTTGTCGAGATCACTCAGACCTTCGACACTGAGCCCTCCACCTTGCGTAGCGAGCTTCATCAGCTCACCTTTAACGATGTGGATCTTGAGGCCGTGCCCAGGATCGTTTAGCAATCGGTTCCACTTAGCCTCTGAGCATGTGATCTTTCTGTGTGGTTCTTGTTGGTTCGCATTGGAGGTTGGCTTTGCCACTGCCTCTGAGTACCGCGTAAACTCGGTGTCGTTGTTCTTTCCAAGCTCACTGCTTTCGCTATTATACTTGCTCGCTTCACTGCTGAAGGAATCGAACACTGTTGTCTCCACAGTCTGTGTTGCGTTGCGAGAGACTTCAGGGGGCTCGATTGCTGAAGTTACTCCGTCCTGAGTCCCATTGAACAAAACCTCCTCCGTGCTGTTCGCAGTGTGGTGAGGAGCTCTCGCTGGAGCAATATCGTTCAAGGCGTACCTCTCTGCGTCGAGCATCTCCGCGTCTTCCCCATAAACTGTATCGTTGGGTCCATGCAAGGGCTGGCTCAAATGAAATGTATCGATATCATGATGCCTCGTCCGCTTCGTCGCCCTCGTTTGATGAACAACCTCCTTGTGGATCTCTAATTCACTGCTCCCCTCTACCGCCCGCTTCCTCTTAGCTGATGCTTTGGATCTCGTTTCGTAACTGTTGATAGAAGCTCGTTTCATTGTTCTTGGATTGCGCGCGCAGTGCTGCCAACTCTAACGATGTTAATGTTTTGGTCTCTTGCGCCGTTGTTCGTTCGGGACTCCGCTGCGGTTATAGTCGACATAAATGTTAGAAGGCAGTGACTGCTTCCATCCCTCGAAATCAGGGCCAGGATCACGTGTATTCACCGTCAAGAAGCCAATCTGAGGCCGTGCACACCCTGTCCTTGCCTCCAGATTGGTCCAGAAAACAGTGCGGCGCGGCTTCCCTGACCGCTACTCTATCATCACTTACTTGAGATGACTCGGCGGCTGCACCGGACTCGATCCCCAATTCCACACATAACGAGTTAACGTCCGGCCCAAATGAGGACAAAGTAAATGTGAACCTCGAGGGAGTCGCCCTAGAGCAAGGGAAATGGATTAGGCGTAAGATGGCGCGACTCCTGCATTGAAAACTGGCAAACAGCACCTCATATTATGCCAGAACATCTCCAAGTTTATGTTGAGACTTTTAGGTATTGTAATCTCTCCGTCCACCTCAAATGCGGACATGTCTGTCAGAGAGCGCGATCGAAATTAAGCAGGAATTGGCTCCCCTATGCTGCAAGAAGTCGTATACTTATGCAGCGCATTGTGGCCTCACATCGCCTCAGACGAATGTCGAGTAGATCTTCTCTCCGGAGCAAGTTGACCCCCACAGAGAGCAGGGCGATCAGACCGTATAGATAGGGCGCGCATTGTGCGAGCAAAATGGCTTAGGAATACCTCCAGGGGTTGCTTGCATTCTCATCGTGTGAACATCAATACAATATAGAGCATTACCGAACAGCTTGTAATCGCGTTTTAACATGATGTTATATTCGATAGTGAGTACATATGGGCCTCTGCTCTACGATAGTTCGACTCCTCCACACGTTTACCAAACTCCGGACCAAGCACTCAAAAGCCTGTGACATCTTTTTGACCACCGCCTGATTTCAGACTAGAAACCCTCTCATAGCGTTAGGGTAGCATAAGTTGCCCTCCAATCCAAGCGTAGCATTCTTCAAGGACTCTGTTCCCGCTGGCAAGGCGCGGATGGCACAGTGGAATTCGTGAATCCAAAGCTCCAAGAAACAGTATAATGATCTTTGCCCCTCCACTGCCCGTCATTCGTCGCAAAGCTTTTTGGCCACGCCCGCGTATACAAGCTGCAAACCTGCTCTTTCGGCGCCCCGTTCTTCTCAAGCACATAGCTGTTGAAGTACATGCACAAGCGCGGCGCCGACCCGTTGGCTGGTAGATGCGCCAAATTGTAATCGTTCTGGGAGGAGCAGGCAGCTGCGCACTTAGACGGGTCGTAGGGAAGAGAGAACTTTTTGTAGCCCATGTATGTGTAGACGTTATTGCAGTCGAGGAGCGCGTTGATCGCACTATTTCCTAGGTATGTTGGGTTTTCAAAGTCTTCAATAGGAGCGAAGATGTTCTTAACGTAGCCGTTGCTGCCGGCGATTACGACGTGAAAGTCTCTACGCCATTGACCAGTGTTGACAGCGTTTTGAGCGGAAATAAGACTGCCCCAGAGAACGCATTTGATGTTCGTGGTCGAAGCTGGGTTGGCGCAGCTTGCAGCCGGCCTTAAAGTGGGATCGCGCTCGAAGTAGATGTTAAAGGAGGAGCATCCGTCCTTTGCATCGCACCGCGCAGCGCAAGCAGATACATCATAGCTGCTAAGGCTGCTGTAGTCCATGTAGCCATCTTCCTTGTTGGAGGCCTGGAGGTTTTGGAAGCTTTGGAAGTAACCGGATGGAGCGGCGGCCGAAAGGGCGGTCTTCTCGAAAAAATCATAGGCGAGGAACGCTTCCGGAGTATCGGGATTGGGTACTGGTCCTGCTCCACGGGGCTGGGGTGCGCATGCGTTGTCATTCTCAGCAAGTACTGGGACATTTTGTGGAAGAGCGAACACTAAGCTAGCCAGCGCTAGGAGAGAGGCAGACTTCATAGTAGGCATTGTATGATTATATTGTAATAGAGGGTATGCAAGTGATGGAGAATAACAACCGGATTGGAAATGTTGTAATGCATGGAAAGACCAATGTGTCCTTATATACACCTTTCATGGCCATTACATCAGCCGAGTCTACTTTCGCCCAGAACCAAAGAACTTTGACTTCGGAAGGCTAAGTATCGGTCGTCAACCCCCATAATGCGATGTATTGAGTTCACAAAATGATATACTGTGAAAGTGATTTGTTGAGGTTCGGCGTGTGGCCCACAATTGTACGTGATGGCAATGTCTCAACCATGGAAATTTATGGCCAGATTGCATGTCTCGTAACGAGAGTCGCTGTAGTGGACCGATAACACACTTCCCAAGAAGGCGACTCAGAAAACTGTAGATACGCCCACCGGCTGATGCAAGACATCATGTCCTTGGAGTACAACGTTGTCGCAACATGATGGGATGCTTAAGGATTTGGAGTGTAGAGGTAGCTTGTTGAGGATGAGACAATCATTGATTTGTATCACTACCCCTGAAGGGCTGCAGGAAGTTGAACAGTGTCCTGCCTAACTAGTTGTTGACAGTCGAAGTGCTTCAACAGAGCAATACAGCGTGTTTTCTGCACCCATACTCCTCCAACTCCCTTCACTTATGCTCGTCCAGCATGAGATCGCTGTGCTCGTTCCTATATCATGTCAGTATTTTGAACATATCTCTTGAATGGAGGGGAGCTCACTTTGCCATCTCCCTATTGAGGTTAGTCGCCTTATGGAGAAGACCCGACCAATGGAGAGAGTTTAGGTGGTCCATTCCCACAACATGGATTAGTTATCTGAAAAGTCAAGATCTCTCAGCATTAGGAGATGACGACATAGGTTCTCAACACAATTTTGCGGCCCCTGCATTGGTGCGAAGATTGCCTGTTTACGTAATAGGCAGACAATAATACAGCCACATGTCAATGACATATGCATTGTGCTTGAAATTTCATGGGTGTAATTGTTCCATTGTTTAGTGCATGTGGCATAGAGCTGAGCTTGCTCGTTGTCAAAGTATACGAATATACCGATATACAGAGAAGCAAAACCTACGGGAAGAGACTTTTACCATTTATGTAAGTAACATCTAAAGGAGTATTTGAACTTGATTCGAAAGTTGACAAGACCTAGGAGGAAACCTCAAATATAGAACGGATGGGTAATGACACAGAAAGATATGAAAAGCATAATTTGAGAATACCGATGCTGTAGCTGTGTGATGACCCTCGGCCTTGAAAAATTCCCCATCTTCGATGACTCAGTATCTTTCTTCATTCTCCACTGAGCGAACCTGACGAATCTTCGCGATAAGAGCGACGATCTGAGCAACTCGCACGGGCCTCACAAGCCCAATTGCAGCTTGACTGACCGCGAAGTGTGGGTTGTAGTAGACTTATTTTCTTCGATGCAAGTTCCCTCTGGACGTTTGACATGATGTGTTCATCAAATGGAAAGAGCTTATTCACACATATCTGTTTCCTTGATCTTTGCAACTATATATTAGGTGCTTCCCCACGGCCCTTGGGTAGAAACAATGTGAGACCCCACCAAACGACGAAGTCATTGTGATGTCATGGATCGTGAGATCGCACCCACCACCGACAGGGATCATCTTGCTCTTTATCGGTGTACTGTGTCGCAAGTGCCTAAAGACTCCTCATGTGCAGCAAATAATATTATGTCTCCTTCCTCAAGCCCTCGCTGTTTGCGAAATGACTCAATGAAAAAGTTCTCGCTCGACCACGGTGAGCATCTAAGCAACGTTAACAAGGCGAGGTAGCTGACACATTGTTCATAAAGTCTACTTCCACACCAGTTCCTAGCATCTCCGTGGGGATACACTCTGGCTGGGTAGCCGAAGGTATTCAGCGCAAGGTCGATGGGGAATCAGCAGGTGTGAGCTGCTCGGGGCTTTCGGTTGAAACCTTGGCTCACGAGTGAGTCACCGATAGGGAAGATACGCCTGACTTAGTTTCTAGCTTAGTAGATTTATTATGTCGCCTTTGGGGTCTAGAGGAATGATAGCGGCCTAGCGTAAAGTTCTGCGAGAGGGTCCTGAGCACTTTGAGCTAAGCATCGTGTTGTTGATATCGATGCCGCCTGTAGGCGGCTGTGAGGGCAAGGGCAAGGCTTGCGCGCCTGCTGTCGATCTCTTGATATTCCCTTCTCTGATCAGCTCGCTGATTTTATCGGTATGCGCTAGGCTGTATTGATGGTTCAGATCGAGAAGCCTACTGAAGATTAGTGAAAGTACGACGAAATGCTAACGCTCGGTGGAGTAATGAGCAAGTTGCTGCTGCAAGTGAACTATTGAGACTGCTGGGTGCGAACCAGTAACAATAGTCTGGTGAGTCATTCCGATAAGTCTCAATAGCTGCTCAAAATGAGTCTGGGCCACGTCAATAGGTGATTGCCGATCGACAAGTCACAAAACCAAGCATAGGTTGGTCTATTTCTAGCGCTCTGAGAGATTGCTCCACCAATGACCGCGATCGTGGGGTGGAAATGTCCAGTTTCAAGTATGTTGGCAAAGTATGTAGATCACAGCATCCAAGAGGGGTCGTCCAAGACAGTCTCAGCGCGACGCAGTGGCGCGGTAAGCCACGGATATTCACGAGAGCATAAGCAATAAAAATGAATGTCATTAGTCTGAATCGCATTACAACCCTCCATCTGACTACCTTACTCCGAGATATCCATCCGCATAAGTGTCCCCCACCAGGGCGTTCTATGTGGTCTTGGTAGATAAAAATCGTCCACTACGCGGAAACCTTGCTGGTCGTAATACCTGCGGAAAGGTTAGCAAGTTTGCGATTTCGAGCATATGTAATCAAATCTAAAGACGAACTTGATCAGCTTCTTCTCATTGCCTGCCCAACCATCCAAGTAGAGTGCGTCCTTTCCCCTGTTACGGCTATAATTATGGACAGCACGAATCAATGCTGCCCCCGCGCCACAGCGCAGGCTGCCAACGCGGCTGTCTGTGACCATGACCTCGAGGTAAACGATGTTCCCGGGCTCAGCATCACCTATGTGTAAGTGTCGTTGCGACGTTATATAGGACGGAAACCAGTTGTCGCGGACGAAGGCGAAACCGACCGACAGGAAGCGCCGGCCATCCACAGCGATGCGGTAGTGCGCACCAAGAACCTCAGCACCCTGCGCTGGGCACTGCCTCTCGACGATGAAGACGTGTAAACGTTCGCCCTTGCTGTTAGCCGTGAGATTGTAGTTCTCCGCGTCCCTGATCTGCCGTAGGGTATCCTCTACCCAGCTCTGTTGATGTGAAAAAGGCGTCGAGCCCCATTGCTCATGACTGCCGATCGAGTCCAGGAACGGCAGTGCCGCGTCGAATGTCGAGATGATGAATAGGCCGTCGCCATCGACGGTTTCGACGTCTCTGACTAGAAATTGGGGCGGAGTGGCCATTTCGTTTCGAGCCTGTACTTTAGGAGGCGGGGTTTCTAAGTGGGGGGAGAGACTGTTACGGTGGGCGAGACGGGCCAGGCGGGTTAAATCTTAAATCCTTAAATTGCCGTAAGCTCGGCTATATAGTTTCCGGCCACCTAGGGTTTCCGGCCATCTGCATCAACACTACGTAGGGATCGCGATTAGCTATAATACTACAAAAACTAGTTTAATTACTACTCTATATATATAGACTATAAAATAGCTACTACTATAGTTACTATAGTTATTATAGCTAGCCTTTTTACTATATTAGCTACTTCTCTAGCCTATATAGCTATAGTAGTATCTATTATAGTAGCTATCTTATTAGCTTTAGTAAATTATTAATTAAAGTTTTTAATAATTTACTTATACTTAGCTTAAGGCTATAAAGCTTTAAGCTAGTATTTTAAGTAATAGTTCTTTACTTTTAGCTTTACTACTTTAGTATTTACTTTTTTAATTACTTTACTTATTTTACTAAGAATAAGCCTAGTTAAATAGAATAAGTTTTTTAACTATAGTAGTACTTATTAGATAGTATATAAGTTCTAAGGCTTCTAAGGTATATAATAAGCTATATTTATAAACTATTTAAATAAGCTACTAGCTAAGGGTATAATAGGCCTATTTATAACTTATAATAAGCCTAAGACCTACTTTATATTAAATAAAACTAGGCTAGCTACCTTTTAGCTTACCTTAATAATTCTCTTTATAAAGCCCTCCTTTTAGGTATTATTATAGTAGATTATAAAGTATTTTTTTTTAATAAGTATTATATTATTTAGGCTAGCTAGCTTATAGATCTAGCTATAGTAATTTAACTTTATAATTAAAAAAAGCGTAAGATTAAGAGGCTATAGAATATAAAAGGCGTATATAAATAAGTATAGTAGATATACTCTAGCCTATTTATAGGCCTATAAGAATTTAATATTAACGTATAAGCTATAACTATTAAGAATTAATAGCCTATAAGCTTAAGCTTATATAATTATTAAAGGTAAAAAAATATATTATAGCTACTTAAGGCCTATTAAATTTAATATTTAGCTATTCTTAAATATTATATAAAACTAGTAGAGGACTATTTCTAATAAGAACTAGGTTATCTATAAGCTTTAGCCTTTAAAAATAATAACTAGCTATAGTTTTTAGCCTATAGTTAAAATAGTCTTAATTATTAAGACCTACTTATAATCCTCTAGTAACTTAATATAAGTCTTTTTCTTTAATAAACTAGTAAAAACTCTTATATTTATATATACTTTTAAAGTAATCCCTATTTTATCTATATTTTATATATCCTCTATTTATATACTTAGGTATACTTAAGTATATTTAAAGAGTTTAAGAAATATATATATCTATTCTATTATAGCTACTACTAATTAAGTAGCCTTAATAAGCCTATCTACTATTAAGGTAACGCGTAAGTTATAATATAAAAAGTAAAAAACCTAAAAATAGCTAACTAAAGCTAAATTATTATTTATATATAAAATTTAATTAGCTATTTTATATATATAAGGATAAGAAAGAAGGTAGCCTTACGTATCTTCTTTAAAGATTTATTTAATAAAAAACTTTTCTTAATCTAGTATTAATTATTATTAATATTAATAAAATATTATAGAATTTATTATACTATTTAGGTAATCTTAAAATATTACTTTAGAAATACTATATACTCTAGTAATAGCCTACTAGTTTATAAAAATACTATTATTATATACCTATATAGCCTCTATAATAGCTAGCTTATAATTATCTATTATAGAGAGATATATAGAAAAAAAACGCGTCGAAAGTATAGGGCGTAGTATTAATATAGATAGCCGGAAACTCTAGATAGCTAGAAACTGTAAGGGGCTGCCTTAATAGCTTAAGTATAGAGTAACAATAAGTAAATTTAATAGAGAGCTATAAAGGCTTTTAAGTAGGCTTTTAAGGATAGCCCCTATACTAAGGTTTAAGTAAGCCTTTATATTATAAGGTATTATAATTATAGTATAGTACTTTTAACTACTATAAGTACTAAAAGAGTATTTAAGTAGTATTATTTAGTAATAAAGCTAAAAAAGAATAAAAAAAATATTAAAGCTATTTAGCTAAGGCCTTAAGAGCTTAAAGGCTTAGCTAAAAAATACTAAGGCTAACTAGCTAAGGCCTTAAAGGCTTAGCCTATAATAATACCCCCTTATTAAGGTTAGGCTTATTTAAAAAAAGTAAAAAAGAAAGTATATAATAGTAATAGTATATAGCTAGGCTTAAATATAAGTTAAAAAAAGTAAAAAAGTAACTAAGTTAACTTATCCTATTAATACTTTAGTATATAATTAAAATAAATTACTTAAAAGTTAACTTACTTTTAATTAGTTTCTTACTTAAGTATCCTTATATAGTATACCTTAAAAGTAAAAAAAAAAATAATAGTAATAAAAAATAGCTAAATTTAAACCTTAAAGTAAAAAGTAAATAACTTTTATATAACTAGTTATATAATAGTATTATACTATAAAACTATTACTTAATAAGATATATATAAATTACTTACTTTTAAATAATTATTTTATATAATAGCTTTATAATACTTAGATAGATAAATTAGTAGTTTTATTATATTTTTATTTAATTAGAGCTTTAGCGTCTATAGCTTTAAAAGTAAGTATAATAATAAAAAAGTAAAAAAGTAAAAAAATAAAAATACTTTTAAGTATTTAGTATAGTTTTATACTACGCTACTAAGGCCTCTATATTTATAAACTTTAAAGTAAATTTCTGTAAAGAATAGGTAGTTATTAAGGTATAATAGCAGGTTATAGTAGTTAAGAGAGGATAGTATAGCTTAATTATAGTAATAGACAAATTAATACCCTACCTCTAGGTTAATTTAGCTACTATATAGGCTATTCTAGCTAACTAAGGAAGGTTTAGAATAAACTAGCTCTAATTAGCTTAGATCTTTATATTATTTCCCTTCTTTTTAGTAAGCTAGCCTAGTAAGATAGTAAGTAAACTAGTATAGCTTAATTAAGGCTATTTCTAAATAATTATAGAATTTACTTTTATTTAGTAAAGATAAATACCTAAATAGTAGATAAGTATTATTACTTAGTATTAGCGCTAGATTTTAGCGCTACCTTAGTAAAGTATACTAGTAGATATAACTTTATACTTTTTATACTTAACTTTTTTTTTATATATACTTATAACTAAGTAAGTTCTCTTTCTAAAAATTATTAAGTATTATAAAGGTAGTACTAATTAGCTTATTTTAACTCTTTTATAATTTTCTTATAAGAATCTAGGCTAATAGCTTTTAGTAGTTTTTTTATATACTTATATTACGCACCTATACTTTTAGCTTTATTATAATTACCTTTTATATCTTTAAATAAACTAAATTTAACTCTTTTAATACTAATATATACTAGTTTATTTTTTCTTAGTTTAGCTATAGTCGCTACGCGCCTTAAGCTACTTTATAAGTATTATTTTAATAAAGCTAAGACTAAGCTAGCTTATAACTAGCTATATATCTATTATATATACTAATATATATAAGGCGAGCTCTTAGGTAACCTATATATATACTCTTTTACTACTATAGAGTATTTAATTCTTAAGTACTCTTATAATAGTTATTAAGTTAACGTCTATACTTATTATCTTACTAAGAAGATAAAAGACTACTATAAAGTATAATATATTTAAATATAGTATAAGGTAGTATAAATTAAACTAATTTAGTTTAGCTTTTTACTACTGCGTCTAACCTAGTTAAAACTTTAATAAATAAAATTAATAAATAAAATACTAGTAGTAAGATAGTAGATTTAATTATTATTATCTAAAATATAGCTTAAGAGGTTATTAAGTATATTAAAATATATATTTTAGTACTAATTAGTATAATCTAAGCTAAGCTAATACTAATAGTATTAATAAGTATAATATAAAAGCCTATAAGCTCTATAATAGTAAAAATAGTATTAGTTAAAGTAGCTTAAAAGGTATTACGTATAATTAGTCTAATACTAATATTACTTAGAAGTAAAAGTATAAAAAAAAACTTTTTAAAGCTAATAATAAAGAGTATAAATAAATTTATAGTACTATAGGTTATTTCTTATTATTATATACTAGTTTAGACTACCTACTAACCTATTTTAGCTTTTTAAAGTTAAAAAGATTATTACTCCTAAGAAGAAAGTTAGTAAATATAGTTATAGCTAAAAATAATCTTTTTTAGTATTTACTACTTTATACTAGTTTAAAATAGTTTAGTTTAATAAAGTTTAGTATAGTTTAGACTATTTTATAATATTTTTAAGTAATACTTACTAAAATAATACTTCTTTAAGTAATAGTAATTTTATATAAGCCTTCTTAGCTCCTTTTAAATAGAATTAACTCTTTTTTTTTTATTTTATCTTAATCTATACTAATTTAAACTAGCTTATAATTTTATATAAGTTTTACCTAAGTAAATTTAACCCTATAACGTTAGTAGTACTATTAAATATCTAAAAAATCTTTATAATAAAGTAAAAATAGGTAAAGGTAGCTACTTTTTATATACTTAAATTAACTTTTATCTAGTAAGTTACCTAGTAACTTTTTAGTTTATAGTAGCTAAGTTTAAAAAATCTTAAGTTCTAAAAATTTCCTTATACTAGGATTTTAAAAATCTCTTAAGTTACTATTTAGTAAGTTTAACTAGGCCTTTCTAGTTCTAACTAGTTCTTATTTTACCTTTAGAAGTTTACCTTTTAGCTTTTTCTCTTTTCTTTCCTTTAATAGCTAGCCTTAGGTATATTTATTCTTTTTTTTTTTTTTAATAAGAATTCTATACTTTTTCTAAAAAGCTTTTAGTATATTAATATTAATATTTATACTTAGCTCTTAAGAATTCTTAGTATAGTTATATCTTCTTTATTTAATTAAGTATTTTTATATACTTATACTATTTTTCTTTCTATCTAT
Source organism: Lophiotrema nucula (assembly GCA_010015825.1). Taxonomy (NCBI): domain Eukaryota; kingdom Fungi; phylum Ascomycota; class Dothideomycetes; order Pleosporales; family Lophiotremataceae; genus Lophiotrema; species Lophiotrema nucula. Next base: position 696,021 of record ML977334.1, read on the forward strand.
AATATATTTTATATTATATATATCGTCCCTAAACTTCCTTAATATATTAGATATTAAGTTATTTAAATAAGAAAAGGTACTACCTAGTTAATATAGTTCTAATAAGGATATATAAAATATTAGGTAGATACTTCTAACTCTTAGTAGATTTATATTATATACTATTAATAAAAGTACTTTATAAACTATTTTTAGGCTTAAGAACTTTTAGTCTAGTTTCTTCTTTAGCCTTATAAAAGTTATATACTTATTAAAAATAAGTACTTAGTTTCCTTTCTATAAAGTAAAGTACTTCTTTTTTTTATTAAAGTACTTTTTCTAATAGGCTATTATTACTACTATTTTACTATAGTATTCTTATTATAGAGTAAGTACTTTAGCTATAACTTTTATCTTTAAAAGTACTTCTCTTATCCTTAGTAGTTAACCTAGCTAGTTTAAGCCTTTTAAGTTTATACTATAGTAAGTATAAAAAGGTATAATATCTATTATTATATAGATATTATTATTATAGGTAAACTCTATAATAGATATCTATAGGGCCTAATTATCTTATTTAAGGTAGTAAAAATAGTAAAGGTACTATTTTAGTATTTAATTTTACTTCTTAGTTTAGCTATTTATTTTTAAGTAATATATAGAGCTTAAAACCTTCTTTAAATTTAAATAATATAAAAAAGTCTTCTAGTACTTTAAGTTTATAATAAAGCTTTTATCTAAGATTATTCTCTTAGGCTAACTATATAGTTAGATAATCTTTTTTATTTATACTTAAGCTAGTTCTTCTACGTTCTAGTCTCTCTTTATAGAAATATAATAAGTTATCTTAATTAGTTAGTTAACTATTATTATAATTATATTATAGACTATTCTTTAGTACTTACTTAGTAGAAGTTTTATAATAAAGTTAAATATAACCTTTTAAAAAAGGTAGTTAGGTACTAGTAAGAGTTATAGTAGCTTATAAAAGTAATACTTTTATAGTTTTAATATTTAGTAGCGTTAGTAAGACTTATAGTAAGTATAAATTTTTTACTTTATATTTTTCTACTTATATTTATGCTAGACGTATTTTAGTATCTTTTAGTAGCTTAAGTAGCTTACTAATAAGCTATTATAAGTATTCTAAAGGGTAGCCTTTTAGTCTTCTTTCTTTATAAGCTTAACTAAACCTATTTAGGCTAGTTCTAGGCTTATAAGGGCTAGATTAGCCTACTTATTTATCTCTTACTCTATTAACGTTATAGTAAGGTTACTATACCTTTTCTAAGTAATTAAAATTTTTTTTAAGCGTATTATTACTACTACTACTTTTACTTAAGTTATATTTAATAACTTTATACTTAAAAGATTACTTTTTAAACTTTTAATATTTAACCTATTAAGAGGAGCCTTACTTAGGCTACTTTTTCTTATTTTTAGCTAACCTTTTTTATTTATTTATATTATAGCTATAACTAGCTAGTTCTTTCCTATAGAGCGCTCTTCTAATAGTTTATCTTTTAGTAACTTTATATATACTTTATTATATTAGTAAAAGGCTAATTATAACTCTACTATATAGTTAGGCTTTCTAGATAGGCTATTTATAGGATTTACTTTCCTTAGCCTATAAATTAGGGTATAATTAAACTTAGTTAGCTTTTAATATAACTATATATACCTTTAGCCTAACTTCTTTATCTTTATAAACTATTTAAAATTATTATAGTTTATAAAAAGCTTAAAATAAAGGTAACTAAAGTAGTATTACTAATATTAAAAACTTTTTATAATAGCTAAAAGCTCTTAGTTATAAGTATTATAATTAAACTTTATAAAGTTTAACTTATAAAAGAAAAAGTTAATTAGTTATTACTTTAGCTTACTATTTTCTTTAAAAACTAGCTAGCTAAAAATTTTAAAAATAGCCCTTCTAAAGGTGTTAACTTTAACTTTAGTAGTATACTAGTAGTTATAATAAGCTAAGATAAGTACTAAAAAGAAGGATTTTTTAAGCTCTTAAAAGGCCTCTCTCTTTATAGTTTCTATTTATATAGCTTAGGTTTCTTTTTTTCTCTATATATAGTCTCTTTTAGCTATACTTAGTCTCTTTTAAGTTAGCCTTATTAGAGGCAGCGTAATATATAAGAAACTAGTAATAAAGTAATAGTAATAGTTTATAAATCTAATAAAAATTCTAATATTATATATTATCTATAGTTTAAGCTACTTTTAGATTATATTTAGTTTTAAAAAGTTAAACTTTACTCCTTTTAGATAAATAATAAAGCCTAAATACTCTATTTTTCTAGTATAGAATTTATACTTACTAGCTTTTATATAAAGCCTTACTTCTCTTAACTATTAAAGGACTATCTTTATATAGTCTCTATAGTTATTAATTATATTAGAGAATATTAAAATATTATTTAAATAGATAATATAGTAGATATCTACTAATCTAGCTAATGTCTAGTTAATATAAGCTTAGAATTATATAGAGGTATTTATAAGGCTAAAGAGTATAATAGTATATTTAAAATACTTATAGCGTATATAAAAAGCTATCTTTTATTTATCTCCCTCCCTAATTTAGACTTAATAGTAAGCCTTTTAGATATTTAGTTTAGTATAATACTTTACTTAAAATAGCCTCTCTAAAGATTCTATAATTAAAAGAAGTAGGTATTAGTTTTTAATAGTAATTTTATTTAGACTCTAATAGTCTATATATAGCTTTAGGGTACTGTTTTTTTTCTTTATAAAAAGAATTAGTACCTTAGCTAGTAACCTTAATCTTTATATTTATTTATTTTATATATATTTATTTAGATAGTTCTATAAGTAGGATAATTCTAATAAGGAAAGATTATATAAAAATTAATAAAGTAGCTATACTTTTTTTTCTAAATTAATAGCTAGATTTTAAAGGCTATACTAAGCTAAGGCTATAGTAGCTTCTTTACTAAATATATTAGAGTAATTAGTATATTTTAAAAGAACTTAGCTTAAACTAAGCTTTTTTTCTTTTAATTTTTTAATACTTATAATAAGGTACGCGTATACGTCTACTTTACTTAATTATATTATTTTTATAAAGTTACTTACCTTCTTTAAAGATATTTTTATAAAAAGTTTAACTTTTTTAGCTAATACTTTTTAGAATAAGAGATATTTTATTAAAAAATTTATTTTTAAGTTTACTATAGTAATCTAAAGTATTTCTAAATATAATTAATATTTTTTAAGGTTTAATACTATAAAAGGGATTTACTAGGCTCTTTTTTAGCCTTTAGAGTTTATAATAGTAACTTTAATTAAAGTAAATTTATAAATTTTTATTTTAGTATTTTTTTTTTTTTATACTTCTAATTTAAGTAGTAGTTTAACTTTTAAGTTATATTTTTTTATTAATTTACTTAATATAAAGTTTAGTTACGCGCTAAGATTTATAAGTACCTTAATATTTTCTTAGCTATTAACTATAACCTTTACTATTAATAATTAGACTAAAGCTAAGTAGAGTATCTTTTTAAAAGAGCCTAATTCCTTCCTCTCTTTTAAGAGATTAATAAAAGCTATAAAAAAAAAGTTTATTTTTTTAGCTTTTTATTTTTTTTTAAACTTTTTTTAGCTAAAAGTCTTTCCTTTACTTTAAGTTCTTTATAATTAAAAAATTTATATCTTTTTTTATTATAGTTCTAGTAGATAATTTTATAATATTTTAAAATAACTTTACTCTTACTTATTTAATCTATTACTATATAGCTTTTATAAGCTTTTTTTAGTAGTACTTTTAACTTACTAAGCTTTACTAAGGTACGTTACTTTTAGTTATCTTTAGCTTTACCTATTAGCTCTATTTTAAGCTATTTAAAACACCTTTAAATTAAATTAATTTACTTTTTTATTTTTTATAGTATCTTACGCTATATTTATAAGATATAAGATAATTTATTATAAATCTTAGCTAATAGTATACTAATAAACTTAAACTTTATTTAATTTTAGTTTATTTTACCTATCTCCTCTTATAATACTTATATATAATAGAAAAAATTACTTAGATACTAACTTTAGTATTATTTAAATACTTTTAAAGCTAAAAAGGCTTTTTACTTATACTCTTTAGGCGTCTTTAAAGTATTAAGTATAACTTACCTAAATTTACTTTAGATTAAAGTTTATAAGGCCCTTTTAAACTTACTCTTTATATATAAATTTTAAATTATCTTTAATAGTTTAAAGATATAAGTTTTTCTAAAAATAACTTTATTTTCTTTTATAATAAAATTACTTAAAGATTAGTAAAAGTAGTCCTTATAGTTTTATACTTATATATAGTATTATATTATATTCTTTTTTATATAAGACGTTAGTAAAGCTAGATAGGGAAAGTTTAATTAAAGTTATATAATTTTTACTACTAGTATAGAGTTCGCGCCTTATAAAACTATATTAATAGTATTAAAATTATCTTTATTATATTTATACTAAATCTTTTATAAGTATTATAGTTTTTTTAGCTAGTACTTTTCTTTTACTTATTTATATAGTTTTTCTAGCTTTTAGGCTAGTCTAGACCTATTTAGGCTAAACTAAGCCCTTAGAGCTATTATAAGGCTAGCTAGTAGCTTAGGTTTTTTTAAAATACTAGTACTACTTTTATTTTAACTTTTTAATAGTATATACTTAATACCTTTACTTAGGGTAGAGCTTAAAATTATAAAGAATAACTATATTTATAGTTATATTTCTCTTATTAGGTCTAGGCTCTACTAGGCGTATATTATAACTATAATATTAGTTTTACTATTAGGTTTTAAAAAAGGAGTAGAGATTAATTTAAATATAAAGAATAAGTAGTTATTAAGGTATAATAGTAGGTTATAGTAGTTAAGAGGAGATAGTATAGCTTAATTATAGTAATAGATAAATTAATACCCTGCCTCTAGGTTAATTTAGCTACTATATAGGCTATTCTAGCTAACTAAGGAAGGTTTAGGATAAATTGGCCCCAATTGGCCTAGATCCTTACAATTTCTAAGTAAGTTTCTTATAGTTCTTTTATTTAACTAAAAGTTAATACTAAAATTTATATTTATAGTAATATTTTTATTTATTTAGAATCTTTTTAATAAAGTACTTAGGCTTTTTATTAATAATAATAGGCTCTAGTTAGTAGTCTATTAATAGTTAACTTAGTAGTAAGTTACTAGTAGTAAAGCGTAGCCTATTTATATTAAAAACTTTTTTAGTCTTATCTAGTATATTTAATTTAATAATATAAGTTTTAATAAGCTTAATAATAGTATACTTTAAGTTTTTCTAGTCTAGCTTTTTACTTATATACGTAGTCTTTATATATATTCTAAGTATAAGCTATACTTTATTATTTACTTATAGTTATATAGCCTCCTTATATTTCTTATTAGCTTATTTTTTTTATTTTTACTAATTATTTACTATTAATATATAAGTAAGATTAAATACTTTTTTAAGTTTATTTATAATTACTAAAGCTTTCTTTTTATTTAAGTATAAAGTTTTAGTTATCTTAATAACTAAACGTAACTATAAAAGGTCTACGTAATATTTATATTAAAAGAAAAAAAAGTTTATCTTTATTACTACTACTTCTTATACTTTAATAGCTATTATAGCTATTTTAATATATTTTACTTAGTCTTTCTAATCCTATATAATATATATATATATAAGTAAGCTTTAATAGTAAAATTTATCCTCTCTATTAAACTATTAGTTTATAAATAATAAGTTATTAATAACTTATAATTAATACTATAGAGCTTATAAAATATTGTTTAAAATTTATTAATAAATTAAGTTTTTTTATTTAAAATAATAGTATCTAGTAACTAGTAGTAAGTAACTATAAACTAAATAAAAATATTAACTATTATAATAACCTTAATATTTAGTAATAGAATAAAGACTATATTTTTATTTAAATAATTTATAATAACTATTAGGTTTATATAGCCCTTACTTTTAAATAGTTTAATAATAAAATTTATTAAGATTTTCTTTTAGATCTATTTTAGTAATAGTAATAGTTTTAGTAGTTTATAAAAGCTATTTTATTAAAGTTTTATTTATCTATAAGTATTATAGTTTTTAATATATTAATAAATATTATTTAATATATTTAGCTAGAAGAAATCTTATATAATTACTTTATAAATAAAGTTCTTTCTTAGATAACCTAGAGTAGGTAAAGTATATATAGTATAAACTATTTTTATTTATAAGAGTTTATTATCTAAAACTTATTAATAATCTTAATATTAGAGATCTATATTAGTATCTACTAAATACTCTAAAATAGAGGCTTTTTAGCCTATTTTTAATAGAAACCTTTATTTACTATTTAGTATAGCCTACTAAGTTTATAAGTAGACTTTATCTTTTATTTAAGTAGCTACTTACTATTCCTTAAATAATAGCTTTTTTAGATTTTATTTAATATTAATAAAAGTACTAAAATCTTCTTTAGTATTAATAGGAGCCTTAAAAGCCTTAATTTAAGTAGCTATAATAAGTATTAGGTCTTTATCTTTAAAGTTATTCTAATTATTAATAGTAATAGGTTTTAATAACTATATATATTAGTACTATAGTTATTTATTTATTATACTTTTAAGTATATCTTATTTATAATAAAAGAAAATATTAGCTCTTTTATTTAGGGAGCCCTTATTTAGTATACCCCTTTAGCTATTTAGTATACCCCTCTTAATAAATTTAAAAGTTACAGAAGTAAAAAGTTATAAAGGTAAAAAAAAATTTAAAGCTACTTAGTAACTTAATTAAAAACTACCTTAAGTAATACCTAAGTCTATAAATATAAATAAAAGCTTAACTAATAAGTTAAAAGTAGTTATTTTTTTTCTATATATTTATAAAGTAAGTAATAGGTAAGCTTACGCTTACCTAAAGGCCTTAGTAAAAAAGCTTTAAAAAAAAAAAAAGTAATAAAAGAATAGTTACCCTTTTATATACTATTTAATTTAAATTTATATTAAAATAAGTTAGTATTAAGCTAAGGTATAGCTCTAGCTAAGTAAGATTAACCTAGTTTATTAAAATTATAAGTAGCGTTACTAACTAAATAAAACTAAAGATAATTAGCTTTTTAAGCTAATCTATTTAAGGCCTTCTTAAATTCTTATAGTAGCTATTTACTACTTTATTTTATACTTTTATAGCTACTTATTAGCTCTATAAGCTTTATATTTTTTTAATTATAATACTTAAGTACTTTTTAGTACTTCTTTCTAAAATAGTTATAAAGAAATCCCTTTAACTTATAAAGGCTATAATAACTAAAAAATAAATCTTTTATTTTTAAACTATTTATAGTTAGACTATTTAGTAAATAAGCTTTAAATTTAATCTTTTTACTTCTTTAGTTAATAGAGAACTAAGTAAAGATTATACTCTACTTTATACTATATTAATAACTTAAATATATATTATATTAGTAGCTTAAGTATTAGTAGCTTAGGTATACTTAAACCTAAAAAAATTATATACCTTTTATAATATAAAACTTAATATTACTATTCTTAGTTTATTCTTTAGCTACTCCTTTATTTTAACCTTTAATAGATCTTAAATTTAAGTAAGTAGATTAGTTTTAGCTACTTACTATATAAATAAATACTAGTATATATTAAAGTCTCTCTTTTTAATATAAAAAGTAATCTTTACTACCTTTATTACTTATAATAGGCTATAAATTTTATACTTATAAAAAATACTAAACTTTACTTTAAAAGTACTACTATAAGTTTTTAAATAGTTAAGGGCTTTAGCTAGTTCTAACTACTATTTAAAGAGTATTAATATAATAAATAAAATAAGTTTATAAAAACTTAAATAAAATTTTTAAACTTACTAAAGCTTTACTATAACCTTATTAGTTATAGTAGAAAACTTATATTTATATTTAAAAACTTACTTTTAAATTTATTAATTAAGTAATTAGATAACTTCTTAAAAATAAAAATTATAATATAGTAAATTATTTTTTATATACTTATAAGAACCTTCTAGGTATAATATTATTTTACTAAATATTAATATATTATTATAATATACTAAAATTATATATTTATAACTAACTTTTAACTAAAATCTAAAAATATTTTTATTTAATATATAGTTTACTTTTTTTAATTTAGTAATTACTCTTTTTTTAAGTATATAATTACTTTAGAATATACTTTAAAATTATTTTTAATACTCTACTACTCTTTCTAAAATTCCTTAGTTATTAATATATTTATAAAGATTTACTAATATAATTAAATTACTTTTTAATTATTTTTAACTTTTTTTTACTATTTTTTAGTAGCTTTACTTAGGGCTCTAATCTTTAACTATATATTCTTTTTAATATTTTAGTTAATATACTAAATATACTAATACTATAGAATATCTAGAAAGAATTCTAAAAGCGCTACCTTTAAGCTTTTATTATAATTAGTAATAAAATATTATAGCTAGACCCTAAGCTCTTTAAAAAATTTAGCTATTATATAAATTACTACTTAATAGTTATCCTTAGACTCTTTAGGTATAAAAGTATATATAATATTAAATATTATATTAAAATACGTAATAGTAGTAATATATAAAAAAAATATATTAAACTTATTAGTCTTATATATATAATCTAGTATAATAATATTTAGATTTTTTTATATATACTTAAGTATAAAAGAATAGGTAAAGAATAAAGTTCTAAGTTAGTTATTTAGACTAACTTATATTTTATATATATATCTATCCCTATTTAGCTCTTATAAGTTTTTAAGTATATTTAATAGTACTTATAACTTTAATCTCTTAGCTAACTCCTTTTCTAATAAGTAATAATACTTATTTTAAATATTTTATAAGATTATAGGCTTCTTTAAAACTAAAAACTAATTTAAGATTTAATTACTTATAGTACCTTTATTATATCTATCTTTAATAATCTTTTATATACTAGAATTAAGCTAGTAATATTATAAGTATATATAATAGTTTATTATATAGAGGTAGTAGTATAAATATATACTTTTTTCTTTTTTCTAACCTTATACTTTATCTTAAAAAACCCTTATAAATAGTATATATTATAGGTAGCTATCTATATAAGTACTTATTTTAATATAAATCTCTATCCTAGTATCTTTATATCTCTAGCCTTTTATATAATAAAGCTAAAACTTTTAAACTATACTTTTTCTATTCTTCTTATACTAGTAGATACTAACTATAAAGCTATACTTTACTAATATATTATTTATATAAAGGGTAACCTTATAGTACTCTTCTATTATAATAAAATTAGAGATATTATCTATTATAAAAAATATAAAGAAAGGATCTTAGTTATTAAGTAACTAGTTAATTCTTTCTTTAAAGAGAGTATTATCTTTATTATTACCTATAAAGTAATTAATAAAGGAAGGTAAATTATAGTTAGAGCTACTTTATACTATATTATTTAAGCTATTAATAGGAACCTTTATAGTATAAGGCGTTATTTTATAGCTACTTTATAGTAAGTATAATTATAATAGCTAAATATAGGTACTTTTAATTTATTACTTTAGGCTGTACTAATAGTACTATTTCTAATACCCTTAGTAAGCTAATATATTTTAACTATATAACTTTACTTTACTAGAGAAAACTAATATTATACTAGTAACTTTATATTTTCTTTATATATAACTAAACCTTAAGTATAAAGAACCCTCTAGCTAATAATAATATAAATTTAAATAAGTCTACTATAGGCCTACCTACTAGTAGACTTAGTCTACTAGTAAGATTAACCTACTTCTATAATATCTATATAATTAAGTAGGGCTCTATAAATATAATTTTATCTACTTTATTATATCTTATACTAGCTAAGTATAGCTAGCTTAGCGTAATACTATAAATAAAATACTTTATATTTACTACTTATTTAGATTACTTTTATTTTTAAATAGGTAATCTATTACTAAAAGTTAACTAATTAAAATAATAGTATATCTAAGGCCTATATTTAAAGAAAGGTACTACTTTACTTAGTATTAGCTAGTATATAAATTTTTTTATATACTACTTAAGTAGCTTATATTACCTACTACTACTAATAGATATTAGCTTAAATAGAAATTAACTAAGAGCTCTACGTTAGCTTTAGATCTAGACTTATAAGTACTACTAGTTACTTTAGTATAGTATTAATAGTAAGCTAATACTTACTTTAGTACTTAGTATTAATAGTAAAAAGAAAAACCTATAGCTTATAAATACTCTTATTACTTTAATATAGTATTAATAGTAACTAGCTAATTACTTTAGCTTAAGACTAATTACTTTAGTACTAAGTATTAATAGTAAAAAGAGATATTAATTCTTAGTAGTAAGCTTACTTACTATAGTACTATAGCTAAGTACTTATTATATAGGGCTATTAGACAGACCTACTAAAGAAATAAGAGGTATAGAAAAAAGGTAAAAATAAACTTAAGTTTAAATCTATTTATAGCTCTTAGTAGGCTATTTAACTTAGAACCTAGTACTAGCCTTAGCTAAAGTTAATATAGTATATAATAAAACTATTACTAGATTTAACTTAGCGCCTATTTATCTACTACAGGAGTATTTTAAAGTATACTCTAAAATTATATTAGTAAGTATTTCTACCTATAAATTTAATATATAAGTAGTAGTATTATATACTAAATATAGAGATTAATTAAACTTATTAGGAGTTTATTTTTATTAGCTCTAGTATAAGCTATATAGAAAAGCTACTTATATATCTTTTATATCTTTATACTTATACTTTATACAGTAAGGCAGCGTAAAGTTAATAAAAGATTAACTATTATAGCTTTAAAAAAATATAATATTTACTAATAAACTTAGTTTTTTAATAAAAATAGGCTACTAATAGGTAAACCTACTAAAGAAATAAGGATCTAAAAAAATAAAGAATTAAAAAAGATAGCGTAGCTAGGCTAAGCTAATATACTATAAATTAAATTTCTTCTTTAGATTATACCTTACTTTAGAATTAAACCTATATTCCTTAAACTTATTATAGCTATAGTAGGCTATTATTTAACTATTATACTAATAGGGTAGAAACTCTAAGTAATTATTATTAGCTTAGAGTTAATAAATACGTTAAGTATACTTAAGTAGTAATAAATATATAAAAGCTATTTATAGTTTTACTAAATTTAATATCTCTTATAAGGCTAGAGTTTTAAAGATATACTTCTTATAGAGTAGTATTAGGCTATAGGCTACTCTTCTTTATTCTCTATATATATTTTAATAGATTAGTTTTTTTAATTATACTAAAAGTAAAGCTAAAGGTAGTTACTAATTAAGTATAACCTAAAGACTTTATAAAATTATAGCTATTAGCTAGTTATCTATAAACTATAAAAATATACTAATTAGCTAAGGCTAACTAGACTTTTACTCCCTTTAATAAGCCTATAGTAGGATTAGTTATTAAAACTTATCTACTATAAATAAAATAGAGGGAATAACTTTACCTTTTATAAATATACTAACTAGAGTTAATATAGCCTACTACTATATAAAAAATAAAGTATACTTATAAAAAACTAAGGTAATACTATAGGATACTTAAATAAATTAATTATACTAAGTAATACCTTTATTAAAAGAAGACTAAGACTAGAAGTTAGATATAGTATAAAATTACTTATAAATAGATAAAGTATTTATAAAAGGATTACTTTACTATCTTTAAAGTAAGCTAGTTTAGTTTAAGGCTTATAAACTCCTCTTAAGGTTTAAATATTTAGTATATAATAATAGTTTTAGCTTTTAGCTTAATATAGACTACTTATAAACGTACTAACTAGAGTTAATATAGCCTACTATTATCTATAAGTTAAATTAACCTAATAATAAAGGCTAAAGACTTAAGTATAGTAAAGGATAAAGTATACCTAAGCTTTATAAGAATAGCCTAAGACTTTAGTAAGTTTTATTAATACTAAGCTTAAATACTCTTCTTAAAGTATAAATATTTAGTATTTAATAACTACCTTAGCTTAAAGCTTAACGTAGGCTACTTAGTAAGTTTAGCTTAAAATCTACTCTACTATTAGTAAACTATTAAATATCTTAGCTAGTTTTAAGTAATTAATTAAATAACTTACTTTACTTATAACTACTAACTTATATTAGCCTTAATAGGTAACCTTAGGCTACCCTTTTAATATTTAACTTCTTAGTATCTAAATTATTAACCTAGTTAATAAAGTAAATATAGTATATAAAAAGTTCTATATTAGTTACCTACTTAAGAACCTTAGTAAATAGTTAAAGACTAACTTACTAGTATCTCTACTATATTTAGCCTATTCTAGTCTAAATAGAAAGCTACTAAGCTACTAAGTTTAACTTAAATTCTAGTAGGGTAATTAGGCGCTATAGTATATAAAAGTAGCTTAAATTTCTAAAAGCTAGCCTTTAACCTTAGTTCTACTTATTACTTAAGTTTCTATTAAATTAGATTATAAGTACTTACTATTTTTTTAATTTTAAACTATTAGTAAGTAAACCTACTATAGCGTATAAAGTAAAGTATCTTTAAATAAATTTTACTTAAATCTACCCCTAATATTAGTTTTACTTATTTATAATATACTTAATCTATCTCTATACTCTTTTTATATAGTTTTTATATTCCTTTTCTCTTAATTTTACGTCTAATTTTATACTATCTATCCTTAGTCTTACCTATAATATATAGGTACTAATAGTAATTTACTACCTCTTTCTAAATAGCTGCCTTATAAATACCTTTTAGTATTATAGCTTACTACTTACTAAACTTACTACCCTTTAAGCTTACTACTATTTAATTAAGTTATTACTCTCTCTTTAATTTAGCTACCCTATATATACTTTTATAGTATATTATAGCTTACTACTATTTACTCTATATATACTCCTATAATATATTATAGCTTACTACTACTATAGCTTACTATTATTTATACTTAATTATTATTTCCTTTTATAATTTAGCTGCTTAATATGTACTTCTATAGTATATTATAGCTTATAATACTTACTACCCTATATACTTATTACTATTTAATTAATTTATTACGCTTTAGTATAATTTAGCTACCCTATATACACTTCTATAGTATATTATAGCTTACTAGTACTATAGCTTACTACTAATTATATTAGGCTATTACTAGCCTCTTACTCTCTATACCTATATAACCCCCTAAGCCTACTAACTAGTAGCTAATATCTTTTAGAGAGTACTAGCTAAGACTTATCTAGACGCTTTTACCTATATAGAGTTATCTACCTTAGGAGGTAGCTACTTTTAGAAATACTAATACTTATTAGCTCTAAACTCTCCTACTTATATACACTAGAGTATTAATTATATATAAAAGTTATATTTAGAGGTTTATACTACAAAACTTAGTTATAGTAGATATACTTTATATAGAGAAAATTATTAGAAGTAATTTAGCCTATATAAGTAAGAATACCTAAAGGTACTATATTACTTATATATTACTTATTACCTTTATAAGGTTACCTAGTAATAGCTTAACTCTCTTAAGAGAGTTAAGCTATTACTAAATAGCTTCTTTAATACTTTTAAAGAGTATTAGTAGGCTACTTAACTTACTTAAAAAAGTTAAGCTATTACTAAGTAGTTTCCTTAATACTCTTAAGGAGTATTAGTAAAGGTATTAACTCTTTTAAAAAGTATTAGTAAAAGTATTAACTTACTTAAAAAATATTAGTAAGCTGCTTAACTTACTTAAAAAAGTTAAGCTATTACTAAGTAGCTTTCTTAATACTTTTAAAAAGTATTAGTAAGGGCGTTAACTTACTTAAAAAGTATTAGTAAAAGTATTAACTTACTTAAAAGAGTTAAGCTATTACTAAGTAGCTTCTTTAACGCTTTTAAAAGACTTAGATAGTTTCTAATTAAGTTACTAAGTAGCTTTAAACCTTTTTTTACCTTTATAACTTTTTACCTCTATAACTTTTAAATTTATTAAGAGGGGTATACTAAATAGCTAAAGGGGTGTACTAAATAAGGGCTCCTTTAAAGAATATAGTTAAAAGTTAATCTTAAAGCTTAAGTCTATAGCTAAGAATAAAATTATATAAAAATTAAAGTTAAAAGATATTATAGCTAAATATAGTATTTATTAGATTAATATAGTTATTATAGCTAAGTATTAGCTATAGATATACTTAATCCTATAGAACTTTATTAGAGTTTACTTTATTAGTTAGTATTTTATAGAAAGTAATAAGATTAGTTTATAATTATAAAATTTTTAATACTTATTAGAAAATTCTATAAAAGTCTTTAAAATTACTAAGAAAGACTTTTTTAAGTATATATAGATAAGCTACTATAAAGCTTAAATTTACTTAGTACTTAATACTATTTATATCTACTAAAAGATTAAGGCTAAAAAAGTTAATATAGTAAATATAGTTTAGTAAAAAATAGTAAGCTTATACGTATATTATAAGTATAAGTATAATAAATTTATAGTTAAATTTAGATTAGAGTAAAAAAGTTTATAGATTATATATTAAAGACGCTTAGAGAATACGCTTACTTATTAGTTATATAATAATATATAATAGGTCCTTTAAAGAGACTATAAAATTAATATAAATTTAGGATTTAGATAAAAAAGTATATAGTTAATACCTCTCTACGCTAGAGACGTAACTCTCTAGCAACAAATACTAACTATACTAATATATAACTATATATATTTATATAGATATATTATTTAATTCTAATATATTATCTATATATATATGTTATCTAACTCTAATATTAATATATATATTATATTTAACTCTATTAAATTAATATGATATATATATTATAAATCTAATATATTAATATATATATACTTACTCTGTAATGTCAGTTTTTTTTATAAATAAAGATATAGTATATTAGAATTTTACTTTATAAAGCTAAGTAATAATTAAAGTTATAAAAAAAAACTAAATATAGCTAAGTTTAAAGTATAAAAAAAAATTAAAAAAGTTACTAAATATTATTAATATAAAAAGTAAACTTTTTTTAGTTAAATAAATATAATATAAAATAAATTTAATTATAAAGAACTTACTTAAAAAAGTTAAAAAAAAGTTATAAAAAAATATTTAAATATTTAAAAAGTTTTAGAAGTTACTTTAGCTTATAAATAAAATATAAAAACTAATAAAATAACTAACCTTAAAAAGTTTTATAGTTTATAAAAATTTATTTTTTTAAACTTTACTTTTTTTTTTAAAAAAAAAAAGAAGTTTATAATAAATAAAGTTTTAAATACTTAATTAAAAAATTTTAAAATTTAAAACTTTAAAACTTTTTTAACTAGCTTTAGCTTAAAATTTTTTTTTTAAAATTTAGTACTTAAAATCTAAAACTAAGCTCTTTATTAAATTTATCTATATTCTATTTAATATCTTAGATTCTTAAAACTTAGCTACTTATAGAACCTTCTTTTTATATAAAATAATATTTCTTTACTATAATAATACTATTAAGCTTTTACTACTTATAATACTTATAGAGAGATCTTATTAAAGCCTTAGAATCTTACTAAAATAGTAGAAAGTTATTACTAGTATTATGTCTAATATCGCGCGCAAATTATGTAGGGTCGTTACCCCAATCAATACCTCTAATAGGAGCGATCACCAATCCTGGCTAGTGCGATCCGGTTACATAATCAATGCATTGTAATCAACTTACAGCGGCCGCCAAGCAGGCTTGTGGTAGTCACACCTGTGGCTGTGCGAAATCCTGGCAAGCGGGCCGACCTAAGCCCCGCAGACAAAACCGGCCTACGCATTCGTGGCTTCTCGAGCAAGTGACTGCCCGACCATGCGACCTACCATGGAACCAGCCAACGCAATCGCGGCAGCTCCAAAGGGAGGGCATAAAAATGACGCGGTGATAGAGGCTCCAATCATCCATCCCAACATGTCCCCCCTCTGACCCATCGTCTCCACGAACAATTCCTTACCAAACTCGGCCCCATTAATATCCCCGTTACAGTATCTGATCAACAGCTTGCCATCATTGTAGACCATCACGCCGAAGCTCGAAATGCCATGGCTGCGAATAATCTTGGAGATATGGCTGATGGCGGCGGCACCTTCGACTGACTTATTCAAGGAGGTACTAAGTTAGCGACCTTCTTGATGAAAAACTTGCCGGTCGGAGTCTTGTGAAGAGCGCCCACCCCTTTCTAGACAAAAGTTGTTGCATGTCGTGCGTATTTCCCCTTGAGAATTTCGTCTAGAATGGCCTCTCTTACGACGGCAGCAATAGCGTCATCTGAAGGGGGTTTGTTCTTGTCAAATTCTTGCTGAAAGTAACGAGGGGCGTCCTCGAAATAGCTGTAGCCTTTCGGCGTCGGTTTCGGTACAAAGGGCATCTTCGGTGCACGTAGAATTTTAAATTAGTCATTTAGGAAATCCTATAGTTTATGGAGCCCGGCCAGTCTAACAAGATTCCACGTCCCAAATCACGACTCCTCTTGAATCTTGTGCCCGTAACTTGCGAACAATCTAATAATAGGCTCCATCGCCTTTTGCTCTTCCACTACTGTCGGACGCTTGCCGTCAGGAGTTAGTCGACTCCGAAGCAGGGCCAAAGGTGATACTCCTTGTCGATCCGGCAAGTTCGGATCCGAACCCGCATTGAGAAGGCAGGCGACCAAATCATAGTTCAGAACGTCAACTGCACCCCATAATGCGGTCCTTCCGTTGTCATTACTTACAAGGTCGATATTGAGGCTCGTTGCACATCGGTCCACAATCTGGTTCGCGAGAGCTGAAATCACCGCATCGATACGGTCGTTTGTACCGAATCCGGAAAGAATGTGCAGAGCCGTGAATGTGTTCCCTGGGCTGACGACCCAGTTGACTGTTTCATTGAATGCATGAACCACTTCGAACAGTCGCGTGACTATTCGGGGGGTATTCTGATGACAATCTGATAGGAGATAGCCGAGTATGGTAACCCCAGGGGGAGACGTATTAAACGTCGGCCCAGTTGAACAGGGTGCGTTTATCATCAAGTGTCTATCCTTAGGGGCCGTGTTCTCGAGCACAAAGTGAGCCAAGTTGAAGGCATGACGCGATATAGCCCCGAAGAACGGCGTCTGGTAGTGGTTTGAGGGAATCTCAAACTGAAGCCCTTCACTGAGCAGTAGTTTAGGTATCTCCAAGCCATCATGGTAGTTTGCGTATTGGCCAAGAGCAGAGATGCCGTCCCAATTTCGGCCGTGCGGATCCACATTCCGTGATAAAAGTAGTTTCACCAGGTCCACGCGGTCTTGCTGGACGGCGAAATGCAAGGGTGGCTGTCTAAACCTAGCGTCGCACATTTCGGCCGTCTCCGGAGTGGCATTGAGCATGGTCTGCACGATATCGAAGCACCGGAGAAGGATGGTCTGAGAAATTGCGGGCAAACCGCGGAGGTCCGGATGCTTGATCTGTGATGGCAGGATCATTCTGGCTCCATGCTTTTGAAGAGCTCTAATCGTATTCTTCGAGGCAGCTTGGTAGAGTGAACCATGCCTTGCAATTCTTCCTATAGTCGCACCATTCAGATAGTAGTAGCCGAGGTCAAGCACAGGCTTCAACAACGGCCACTCTTGTCTCTTGTCGTCGTTTAGAATACCAACCACGTCTCCCTTCTGGGCAATATGTTCTTGGGCAATATGTTCTAGGATAACTTCGACGGCTTTATCACTGTGGAAAGTGCAAGCCAGCCAAAGTGGCGTTGACAATTCATGCGACCTCACAGGCTGCAGTGGATCAGCCCCATATTCAAGCAATACTTTGACTACCCTGCCGCTGTTCCACGCCGCAGCTCGATGTAAAGGACTTCCAGGGAACAACAGTCTCCTCGAGAATGCGTCGACATCGCCTCGCGTTGTATGAGCGTTGATATCCGCTCCATTCTTCAAGAGAGTCTCTGCGAGCGACGCTATGGACGACATCTCCATGTTGTCAAATACATGCAGCCAATGCAACGGATTATCGCCTGCGTCGTCGGAAATAGCAGCGTCGGCGCCGGAAGAAAGGAGGACTCTAGCTGCAGAGATGTCTTTGGCGATGCATGCCAAGAGCAATGGAGTTTGTCCCATTGTGTTTCGTGCATCCAAGAGCTGTTGCCTTTCCGGCACTTCCAGCAGAACCCTTTGCATCAACGATAACTCTCCGCATTGAGCTGCTTTGTGAAGAATATTTTGCCCGTCATCATCTACAAGGACAAGCCCTTCCAAAGACATTGGCAAAGCAGAATCGAGCGACATATTCGGAAAACCTAATCAGTCAGACCTCCTAGGCTTTCTGAAGGATGTGTGGGATAGCTCACATTGTTCCCGGCGTTTGTTCTTTAGTTTCTCGTAAACCGTTTCAAATATACTCTCGTTAACAACGAGTAAATCTTCAATTGCTATGATGATGCCCTTTTCAGCACTTTCGATCAAATATTCGAGTACCTGATCCTTTCTCTCGTGATAGAGGCCGAGCGCCGTTGATATCCGGTAAAGCAGCGACTTGGCGACATCGTGCCCCAATGATGCGGCTAGATCCAGCCAATCTAGTGCTTCACTCTGCGTTTTGCCACACTGGGATTCTAAACAGATTTGTGCGACAGCCATCGCTGCTTCAGAACGTTGCACGTCATTAATTTTACCGGAGGCACGGGCTCTTGCCGCCAGGCTCTCCAGGATTTGAGGTTGGATACGAGACCCCAGATGTCTGAATTCCCTAACACTAAACTGCATTTCGTCGCAGACCAATTAGACAATAGAATTCGGTGCAAATACTGTAGTTCTAGTTGAAATAGAGACTTACGCTACTGGCGTGTGCGCGACGTGAGAGAATGCGCTCAGTTTTCACAGGACCGTTTAACGGAGCAGTCGATTCATCCTGGTTGAGGTGCACCAGTGCGGCTTTCAGGTCCCTAGACTTCGGGTCCGTCGTGAGTGTGAGCCCAAAAATGCTAGAATAGAAAGACTTTTCTCGCACTAAAGAGCCGGAAGCGATGGCTGCTATAGATTTCGTCTTCTTTAATAAACGTATGGACTCCCGGGCCTCTTCATTGTCAAAGGGAACCGGAACATCCTCCACGAATGTAAAAGGGTTTTTCCCATCTTTGGAAATGTACCAGGTAAGTAATCCATAAGAATAAGCATCAGAAAGCATCAGAAACTCTCCACAGGACCTCCCCTCGAGAATTTCTGGCGCTTCCCAGTCCGGCGTGCCCCCGAGAGGCGGCTCCGTGGCAATATTGCTGTCGAGGACTGAGAAACCGAAGTCGGAAAGTTTTGGGACTAGGGAGCTTGGAGAATCGCCTCTGAACATCAGGACATTGTCCGGCTTGATGTCACCATGAATTATTCCATTCTCGTGGAGATAACTAAGGGCGTCACCGATGGCGAAACAGAGCTTCTTCTCCTCTAGCAGCGAGAAATTCAGACCACGGTGATAGCACGCCGACAGCGTACCATACTCAGCATACTCCATGACAAGGGAGGGCCAATAGCGTGCTAGGTCATCCGGGTGTTCTTCCCAAACGATTGACTCCAGCTGGGCGATATTTCCGTGAGCGCGGATACGCGTGTCTGTCAGAACGCGTAATTCCAGATGGAGTGAGTAGAGCTGTCGTAAAGTATGCACTTCGTCCTTTCCGTACTCAAACACCAGGCGTGGTCGCTTGATTGCGTAGGTGGTATCTCGATATTCTCGAGCTCGATAGACAGAAAATGTGGCCCCTTGCCCAATGAAAGATGCCCCTTTGAGCGCCGTTGGCGATGGGTGGCTTTCGCCGTAAATTCCAAGCTTACTAGCCAGCCAGGTGATGGAGATATAGTCGGGGGCAGTGGATAGAGGCTCCATGGTCGATATATCGCAGTCGGCCAGCCTTCTCTGCTCAGCATCGACCTCGGCCGGCGATCGTCGCAAGTACCGCGAGCTCGACTCGAAACGTGTCGGCATTATGGATCCTTGAGTACTCTTCGAATGTTACTGGTATGAAGTATAGTTGCAAGCGATTGCGTAGTATGGACCCAGGATCCCACGTCAAGCTTAAAGTTAGCTAGGTCTAAGCAAATTTCCGTTCGTGGATGCCGAAGGAACCAAGGTTGCGCGTCGTGTTCTGGCATCTGAGGGCCGAGAAACCTCTGAATGCTCAGATTCCAGGAATCAGGCTTGTGGAACGGGAAGCTTGTAGTAGGTGTATTGAAGCTACGGACTGAGACTAAATACAGCGCGCTAGCCGAGGTCACGTGAGGCGCTCAGACCAACACCACATGGGCACTGACAAGGCTGACCCGAGCTATTTAGCTCACATTGTTTGTCCTAGACTTCTTATTGGCCCAACCCAAGATTGCTGGTTCCTGCCTCAGGCTGCCGTTGTTATCAATAGTATATCGAGGGGACCCTTTATGTGGCTAATTCAGCCGCTTACCGGGATTTCCGCAGGCAATATAGCCCGTACGGTCAGCACCTGACAATGTTAACCTATATCAACGACTAGCGAAGTCCGTACGTGATTAGATCTCGCTATTAATAAATATTCTTAATACAAATACTATAACTATATATATATATACGTATAGCATATAGAAGGGAATACTTAGTATATCTATTTTAATACTATCTAGGCTTTACTACCTTTCTATTAGCCCTTAATCGCTTACAGAACTGGTCTAAGGAGCACCCTAGCTGCTACTGCTGTAGACTGAGCTCCCACATCGCCGCTTCCTCGCTTGTACGCCGAGCCTGTGCATAGCGCCTAATCTCCTTGATAGCCTCGAGCCTGAGTGAGTACCACTGTAGCTCACTGCGCCGCCCTGCCCTCCAGCGGCTGCCCCATTTGATGTCTAGTGCTTGGATCGAAGGACCCCCGCATAGGCCGATAGTCCACTCGCGCCAGAGGCCGTCGACCGTTTTGATGCCTCGGGACATGCGGTAGGGAGGTGGCCGAGGCTGAGGCTGAGGCTCAGGCTCAGGCCCAGGCTCTGGGGAAGCCGCCACGCTCGCGCGAGCAGAAGCATACCGACTGGATCTAGCGAGCGACAGCGAGAGCGGCGGCGGCGGCAGCGGTAGAAGCTGCTGTCCGGGGGCAGTTGCCGGCGTAACGGCTTCTAGCCGGAAGACGAGACCACCGGAGGTAAGCTGTTGGAGCTGTGTGGCCTAGGAAGACTGGGACTCAGCTAGACTGCTGACCAGCGCCTTTACTTCTGCGATCTGTTGCTTGATGCGCGCTGTGCGCTGCTTGCTATGCACTGCGTGCTACTTAACACGGGTATCTATGGCCCTAAGGTGGTCGGCGAGTAGCGGCATGGCTTGATGGAGGATAGATAGCTGGCTGGGACCCTCGCCGTCGTAAGCGTAGACGCCTGCCTGCTTAGCATAGGTGCTGTAGGCCTCGTGCTGGAAGACCGGGTGCGTCCACACGGCATTGTTAGGAAACAGCTGCCGTAGGACCAGGGAGTCCTAGATGATGACCTCTCTAAGGTAGAAGAGGAGGTTGGTCGCTCTAGTCGCAGCTAGGTCGTTGATCTGGTCCGCGTGCGGCCCGAACTGGTCCTTCCATATATCTAGCTCAGGCCAGATCTTTGATAGTAGGACGTCTGGCGGTGTGAGAGTCGCCCGGCGGATCTCAAAGCAGCCAGCCTGCGCTGGGTGGCCAGCCATCCTCCTCATGAACTCGCGCGGCAGTGAGTTCAGGTAGCAGCCGATCATCTGCTCCTGGTTCCACCTACCGGCGCGCCGAATCTGCTCCTCACTAACACCCTTTAGCTTAGCCGTCTTCGCTCCAGTAGCGCGCCCGATATGCGTCTTCTTCTTAGACGAGATCCCTACATAGCTAAAGGCCTTAGCCAACTATTCTCATTATAAAGTATAGGATAGAGGCTCCTAGCGGTCGCTAGCGCTGCGCTTAATCAGCCGGATGCCGTACCATGCCGGGCGCGAGCTAAAGTCTGGGAAGGGCTCGTCGGTCAGGTCCCAGCGACAGAGTAGGTAGAAAGCGAGCCCGCTAAGCATACAGACGAGTGGGTCCTTGTGGCGGAGGGCGCCGATCATCTCAAGGCGGCCATGCTAGTTCTACTTGCTAGCTCGCATAGTGAATATTAGGGGCATATACCGGGTTAGACCCTCGCCTTTAAATTCAAAGGTAAAGAGGTCTAAGATCTCTGCTGAGCGCCTATCGCCGCCCCGAGCGAGCATGTAGTGGCCGAGCAGGAGGTCGACGAGGGTGCGGAGGTAGCACTCGGGCGAGGCGCCGCCCTGAGCCCACAGCGACCGGCAGACGTCCTCCAGCTGGTCCTCCGTGTAGCCGTCTAGCAGCGTGTCCCTACCCTTATCGGCGAACTGCTCCCGGTCGAGCAACGCGTCCCTACGCTGCAGGGACCTGAGGTACTCCCGCACGTTGTCCTCGCGCGGCGACTGGTGGCTGTTCATGCCCATGGCCTTCTGAGCCCGGTAGAGGTCGGTCAGGGCGGTCACGTATCCGCGGACAGAGCGCCAGGAGAGTCTTGTCTCCTCGTGCGGGACGTCGTCGGCCACCTTACGGCTCTTTGCCTTCAGCGGCCTCGCTGTGACCTCCTCGACGAGGAACAGTAGTAGCTTGTCCTCCGTGACTGTATCGGCGTCGTGGTACTGCTTCTTCGCGCAGAAGGTCTGCAAGTGTCGGTCAGCCGGCGCTCCTTTGTCCTCTACTACTGCCTCACGCTCCGCTACCTAGCCGGCCAGCTCACCCTGAATTCGTCCTGCTTCGGCTCGTATGCGAGGCTGGTGTTCCTGGGTCGAGCTGCGCGTGTAGATGCGAGGATGCGCTGCGCGTTGGCGCGTAGCTCAGCATTGTTCGCGACCTGGATGTCCATCGCGGCGCGGTCGGCACGCGCCGCCATCTCGTCTGTAGAGAGTACAGCGTCGCAGGGCCACGCCCAGAGCAGCAGGGAGGGAGCGCTCCATATCTGCTCAGATGCGACGAAGTCTCCCCCCCCCTCCCCTTCTCGCGGCCGGCGTGCCGGCATGTTGCTCGAGGTCAGCAGCGGTCAGTACGCTTGCCCTCAGCGGGCGGTAAAAAACATAAATAATCGAGGCCTGCCGGCCAATTAACTAATAGGTACAAGGCGGTCAGCCACCCGGTAAGCTGAGGGCCGCTTGATGCGGGGATATCGAGAGGTGCGCGGCGCGGAGGCGCCGTCGATATACTAGACTATCGGCGGGCGCGAGCGAGAGCACGTGATGGCTTACTGGGTCAGCGCCGGCTACCGCGCGGTAAGCGGGCCCTTCGACACCATCGGATACGGCACCGGTGTTAAGTCAGTGATGGCGGGAATCAATGCCAACATTTTGTAGCGGTGCAATTGCTCGTGTCATGTGAATTCGGCCACTTGCAGAATGCTGTGTTGGCAGCCGTCTCTTACGACGTATTCGCACTCTCTTTTACTCTTCTCTCTTTTGTGATGCGCATTTGATTGATATTATCAGGACGAAGGTCACATCATGTGACTAGCCAAGCTGGTGGCCACTAGTGCGGGGTACATAGAGTCCCTCATCCGTAGGCTCCAACAATCAACTCGTTCACCCCTCCATGACTTGCCACCTTGGTTGCCCCCCCACACACCACGATAGATATCGGCTTCCATTCAGCTCGTATTTCGTCTCATTTTTCAACGACGCCATTCCAACACGCAGGCAAGCAAGTGAAACGTCAAACATGTCTGGCTTCGGCGAGGCTGCAGCTGCCATCTCTCTCACCGTCCAACTATTCAGCCTCAGTGTTGATGGGCTACGGGCCATTTCTCGCGCAAGGCACTCAACAGAATGTATACTGAATTTCAGCATTAAGCTGGACCTGGAGATTGCGAGGCTGGTTCTTTGGGGGAGAAACTCCGGCTTGACGAGCGGGCGACTCGACCCAACTCTTGAGCCCATCCGGCTCCTTCTCGCGAGTATCCTCGGCACCCTTTCTTCAAGCATCCAGAATGCCGATGAACTGAAAGGCAAGTACGGCATTCGGCTTGCCGAGGAAAGCAAACTGCATACCCCCGCAACCAACCCGCCAACCTATCGCACACTAGAGACACTTGATATTCTGGCCGCCCCAATGATTTCGAGAGAACTTGAACGGCAGCGAGAATTATCTCAGAAAATCAAAAGCCAGACGACCATGTTCCAGAAGACGAAGTGGGCTGTTTTCGATGGGGTAAAGGCAGTCAGGTTTGTAGACGACATCAAAAGCTATGTCGACAGCCTTAATCAGCTGTTGACTGAGAGTCAGAAGTCGACACTAGACTCCGAAACGGCAGCTATGCGCATCGCAATCTTGGGCACTAATTGGGCTCAGCCTATAAAAATGCTCTCCACTCTCGAGAAAGCCACTCTGGGTCGGTACGAGTCGATCGCTTTGCCAGCCCGCTTGTCGCGGCTTCGCTTAGAGTTGGAGATGGAGGAGGCCACCCCATCGCTCCCTGGGCCAGAGGCGATCCCTGAGGGTGCGCTGCCTCTTGGATATGACCAGATGCAAGCCCTAAACGCCGATATGTCTCTCGCGAATTTCGACAACAAGACCGTTCTCATCGAATGGAGGACGCTCAAACCATCAGAAGCTGCTGGAGAAACGGGAAGAGCTCGAATGAGACAGGCAGTCAGGTTGGCTGGGATGTTCCGGGAACTGAGATCACTTCCAACAGACTATCTAGTTCTTGAATGTTTTGGCTACGTTGACCAGAGGGATCACATTCCGGCTCGTCTTGGGATCGTGTTCAATATCCCACCTATGCCAAGAGTTGTAACAAGCCCACCTACAAAACCCTTCAATTCTCTGTACGAATATCTTTCGTTGAAAGATTTCGAAGATTTCAGACCATCTCTCGGAGCGAGGTTCGACCTTGCCAGAAAGATAGCTTCCGGCTTTCTCCAGTTCCACCAATTGGGCTGGCTCCACAAGTGCATTCGCAGCCATAATATTGCTTTCTTTCCAGAATCCGAACGTCTCTCGATCCAATCTCCTCACATACTTGGCTTTGCATTCTCGCGGCCAAGCGAAACGGGGATATCGGACCGCGAGCTCCCGAGTAACGATCTCAAGCTTTACCAACATCCGGCATACCAAGGCCGGGAGGGGACGGGTTATAAATTAGTATATGACTTCTACAGCATTGGGCTTTTGTTGTTTGAAATCGGGAAATGGAAGCCATTGGACTACTACTTCCGCCGCCTGCAAACGCAAGGCAAGTCGATGTCGACTAAGCTTTTCGGCAGCAGACTAATTGAACTGGAAAGCGATGAACTAGAGTTTCGAACGGGCACTCATTACAAGACCGCAGTTCTCACATGTCTTCGGGGCGACTTTGAAATGGAGGGCGAGGAACCAGGTGAGAAGCAGTTAAAATTGGCTTACTTCGATAAAGTTGTGAAGAGTTTGGATCTCTGTCGCGCCTGATTTATCATCAAGGAAATGCCCACACGTATGCACTCTTATAGAATCCATTGCTAAGGCGTCTCAAGCTTTTCCTTCGTAAGTTTATAAAGCTATGTTTAATATATTATTGTTCTTTAGACATTTCTCCTCAGGAAACCAGTCTGCAATAAGAAAAATACAGCGGTCTTGGTCATGCTGTCGATCGTTCTGTTCACAGCATCCGTGTTACGATCCAACATCGTCACAAGGGACATATACTTAATAATAGCCATGAGGCCCGGAACGAGGCCCAGGGCGACAAGATCACGTGACCGCTCGACCTGCTCGACGTGAGCGGAGTGAGCGCTCGACTTGCTCACGGTGAGCACGGTGAGCAGCACGAATTATATAGAACCCACGAAAAGCCCATGAGGCATTTCGTGTTCAACTTGAAAGTCAACAGCTCTTGATGTAACAGGCTAGGGCCATGTCCAAGGCTTTGCCGACAAATACGGTTAGCGCATGGTTAGCGAATGGTTCGCGCACAAAACTTTGTAGCTTCCAGATTCCTTTCTCTTTTTCTTCCTATCTTGGTTGTAGATAGCATCTAGACTAGATAGCTAGAATCTAGTTACTAGAGACCGCTCACACTTAATAGTAGATTTATATAAGCCTATTTTCTCTTCCTTTATATTTATTCTAGTCTAATAACGTTGCGTTGTACTAAAGTGTATATGTTGATACTTTAAATCGATAAGAAATTATAACAGGGGGTAGGAAAGGCTTTGTATAGCTATAGATCTATTAGCTATTATAAGTAAATTATACCGCAATAATTATATAGGACGCCTAGGTCTATTTACTACTAGCTAAGGTACTAATTAGTATAGCAACTTTATATAAATTTAGGTACTATAGTAGATATAAGGCTAATAATAACTTACTAGGCTATTATAAGGCTCTTAGGTTTAGATAAGGCCTTTCTATAAGTATTATAAGTATTAAGAGCTTAATAGTAGTACTATAGTAAAAGAGTATTATTATATATAAAAGAAGGTTCTTTATAACTTAAGTATAAAGGTAATAATATAATTGTAATTTTTAGGTAAAAGGTATTCTAGATATTTATAAATAGCTATAGTATATAACTTAATAAAATTATAGTAAATATTAATATATATATAGAAATTGTACTATTAAAGACTACTATTAAAGACTACTATTAAATATTATATTGTATACTCTAAGAGGTTATTATAGGTAAGTAATATATATAAGGTAGAATGCTAATAAACTAGATAGTATAAGTAGATAAGTAGAATACTAAAGTTCTCCTAGTTAGCGTTATAAGTACTAACACTAATCCTCTAATAGCTCTATACTCTATAGAGTACTCTATAGAAATATTTTTTTAGCTATAATACTAGCTTTAGTAGGGTACTAGATATAAATATATTATTTAGACAGCCTTACTAGTAATACTTTAATACTAACTTAGTAAAATATTAACTTGTTTTTCTTAATACTAAATAATATATCTATACTTTATACCTACTTAGTAAGCTGATAGACGTAATTATATAACCTATCTCTCTAAACTTATAGTATTATAACTTTATTCTATAGATTAGTATTTATATAGATTATACTGTAGTATCTAAGCGCCTACCTTTTAATAGTACTATTTATATTCTATAGCTACGCCTCTACCTAGTAGTTCTAGTAAGTCTCTAATACTTAGTTCTTTACTAATTAAAATTTAATAGCTTTAATTTTACTATACTCCTCCTTAAGTATAAGTTTTTTAATTAACTTCTTAGCTAACTCTATAGCTATAATACTCTAATAAAACTAGTACTAGGTAATAATACGCTACTAGCAATCTCTAATAAAGGCTCTATTATAAGTAGATATCTAGCTAGTCTAAAATATCTATACTTTTTCCTAGTACTAATATACTATAGTTATATATTCTTTAACTAGTATACTTAGATTAATTATTAAGAGCGTCCTTATTTAATTAAGTAGTATATATTTTTTATAGAGATAATTTTATACGCCTAAAATAACTAGTATTAAGATAGGATTCTATAAAGTAGAGGCTATAGTAATTTAATCTAATAGTTAAGAGGCTATAATTTAATAACTATATACGCTATAAAATAGTTTAGGAGAAGAGTTTTATTTAGGAATAGATAATATAAGACAATAGTTTTATATAGCTATAGTAATAAATTTAATAATTACTTACTAGATAAGATAAAAGTAATAAAGAAAAAAAGTTAAACTTACTGCCTAAGAGAGAATTTTATATATAATTTATAGCTAGTATATCTTATAACCTACTACTACCTACTTAAGCGCATCTTTAACAAATTTTATAAAATACTAAGGAACTATTACTAAGTAGTACTATAATACTTACTATCTAGATACTTAGTAGTACAAGCTATAGTAGGTACTATAGTAGGTACTATAGCGCTTAGTAAACTATATAGCTATAGTACTTAATAGTCCTACTTTACTATATAGCCGTAAGTCTTAATAGTATTACTCTACTATACCTACGTGCCTAAACTACAGCTAGGCCCCTTAGATTTCCTTATATCTTAGATATTAGGTAACTCTAAATACTATATTTATTTTATTAACTACTTTATTAATCTATTATTGTATACGGCTTGGTAATAAAGCTCCTACTAAAGACTTATTAAATAACTATTACTAAAAAGCTAGCTCATTCCGGCTATATCTAAACTCAAAAAAAAAAAAAAAATATAGAAATTGAGTTATTTAAAGTTAAAGTACTTCTTATTTATTTTAGTATAGAGGGTATCTTGCTATATAGAGAGAGACATTACTATATTTTATAATTAATTAGTTAGACTTATTTAAATATACTATATATATACTTAAAATCGTATCTTAATATACTAAGAATAATAAGCTACCTTTAGTAATTTAGATTAATATTTTATTAAGTCTCTAAATTCTAATAAATTAGAATATATATAATCTTCTAACTATATAATTGTTAAAAATAGTTATAAGAATAGTAAGGCAGTAAATATAGAGAACCTAAATCTATATCTTTTAGATATTCTCTATTAAGGCT
This sequence comes from Lophiotrema nucula, assembly GCA_010015825.1. Lineage (NCBI taxonomy): Eukaryota > Fungi > Ascomycota > Dothideomycetes > Pleosporales > Lophiotremataceae > Lophiotrema > Lophiotrema nucula. The sequence continues at coordinate 724,649 of ML977334.1, forward strand.
AATATATAAAGTAGTTAAGATAATTATTACTATTAGTTTCTATTAGTAGAAGCTATAGAGTCTACTAGGTATTTCTACTATAGAGCTTGTCCTATATATTAGATCTAGATATTAGAACCTCTAGCTATAATACTATTAACCTAAATTAGGTATATATTTTTAATATACCTTAATATTATAAAATACTCTCTAAAAGTAATTAGTAAAGAGACTAGTAAAGTTATAGCTGTTATATAATATCTTCTATATAGTTTAGGTATTTACTTAGATAAAAACCTTAGATAACAATTATATTATAACCTTATACTTAAAGTTAGTTAATTTTAATAGTCTCTTAAATATTTATAAGTTAATAAAGAATATAAGAATTATATAGCTAACTAGTAGTAACTTATTACTTTACTATAGTTCTTTTAACTTTTAGCTAGAAGACAACTATAAGACTAAGTTATAGATTAACTATATAACTAAGTATTATATATATAAAGCTACTTACTAGCTATCTCTCTATTAGAACAACTAATATATATATATTATACTTATACTTATTAATAATATATCTTATATACTTTCTACTAATCTTTATAATAACCTTTACTCTTCTACGTTAAGCTTAATAGTAAGATAGTAACTTTATTACTAGTAGTAGATATATTTTATTCTTTTAAGTATTAATATTACTAGTAAGAGAAGAGGAGAATATACTAGAGTATTCTAGTTAGAAGGTACCTAAGACTAACTAGTCTTATCTATAGATATAAAACTATAAAAGCAACTGTTATAATATACTAGTAGATAGATACTTATATTATATTTAAGGTATATTTTAGTTAACTTTTAGTTAAGTTTCTAGGCTAGCTTTTAATAGTTGTTATTTATAGTATATCTTACTTTAGACTATACTAACTACTATATTTACTCTTAAGAACCTATAATATTACTATATATAGCTAATAGTTAAGACTGTTATTAAGGCTTAGTAATTATATTAATTACTATTATATATATATACTTTTATAAGTTAGAGCTAACTTATTACTAAAAACTATTTTTAGTCTTTTAATTATAAAAACTAGGTTCTAAAACTAGGCTTCTATTCTATAGGGGTGTCTTTATAAGTATAAGTATTATATCTTTTATTATAATTAGCTAGACTTTAAGCTATATAGATTTTACTTAATAGAAATATATATATAATTAAGTTTAAAATATAATTTATAGTTTTTAGCTTCTAATTACTAAATTTATATCTATAGTAACTTAATTAATATTAATTAGATTTTCTTTCTTTATTTCTAATATATTAAGATTACTATAATATATCTTTAGGGTGCTACTGTCGGCCTTATAGTAATAGTAGAAACTATAGTATAAATCTAATTACTATAGTAGATATATCTATAAATAAAAATAGCTTTTTTAGGAACTTATACTTTTCTTAGTATAGAACTTAATAAGGCGCGTTATATATTTATTTTATAGTCTAATTTATATCTATAATTAGTCTAGTCTACTTTATATAATAATAATAAGTTAGATAAGATAGTAGCGTAACTATATATAGAGTTTTAAATTTAGATTTATAATATTTAGCTTCTATTTATAGTTTTTAGAACTTAAGATCTATTTCTTTCTTATAGTATACTAGAAGACTATTATCTATCTTTAGGGCGTAGTTACTAAGGCCTAGATATTATATATAGGTTATACTTTTAGACTATAGTAATTAATCTAGACTTCTATATCTCTTATAGAAGATTATTGTCTATAGACTCTTATTATCTAACAATTCCCTAAAGTATATATTACTAGTTTTTAAAAAATTAATCTAAGCTATCTAAGTTATTATAGAACTTAATAATATATTAAGCTACTAGAGTATCTAGCTTCTATATTAGAGGCGCATTTAACTAGTTAATTATTCTAATTAAAATTATAAGTTCTAATCTAACTATTATCTTCTATTATAATATCTAATCTCCTATTAGTCTTACTCTAGGTAATTCTATCTATTATATAGTAAAATAGCTAGTATTTATTAGTAATAGTATAATTTATATTATTTAGTTATAAAAGAAGTAATTATCTATCTAGTTATCTATATTTTGTAAATAGTTAATAAGCGGCTAGGTACTCTTAAATTCTAGCTCTAGACCTATATATAATATACCTAGAGATAGAAAAGAATTACCTTCTAGATTATTAGCTATAATTTAAAACTAGAGTATTAAGTATAAACTATTATCTTCTAAACCTACTATAATATTTATATCTATTTCCTAATAAACTTACTTTTAATCGACTTTAACCTTAAACTTTATAAACTTTAGTATAAATTCTATAGAAAAACCTTTAGTATATTTTAATATAGTCTAGATATATTAGTAGAGTAGTCTTATATCTTTTTAATTGCCTCGGCTAGTAGATCTTAGTCTTATAGGTATTTTTATAGAATTATATATATAGCTATCTCTTTTATAATAATCTTAAGCTTTAGCTTTAGAAGAAGTAATATTGTACTATAGGCAATATAATCGCCAATTAGGTAGTTAGTGCTATATAGAGAGGCAGCTTGCCTATAAGGGCAAGTAATCTATAAACTACTAGATATTATACTTATAGAATAGGCAATATACAATTCTTTCCTCTTTAACTATAATCTTTACTCTTATTATAATAGTATTTGAGCATCCTGCTAGCTACAAGTTAACTAAATTCTATATACCCTACTACTAATATACTATTACTATTAATAAAGCTATTTAATATACTTTAAGGTAGCTAGTAAATCTACTTTAATATATTTAATAGTAAGGTTAGTTCTTTAGAGCTATTTATTTATAATATTAATAGTAATATAGTAGTAGCTTTTAAAAATAGTAGTTAAAAATTAATTTTAAAGCTTAGAGCTATAGCTAAAGATAAAGTATTATAAAGATAGACTAGGAAAGTTATAAACTAAAATAGTATTTATTAAATTTAAATTATTATTAAAGCTAGTAGTTAGTAATAAGTATACTTAACTTTAAAAAATATTATTAAAGTTTACTTTATTAGCTAGTCTTTTATTAATAATAAATAATTTAAGTTTAATTCTTAGTTATAAGGCTTTAAAAAGTTATTAAAAAATTCTACTAAAGTTTTTAAGATTAGTAAGAAAGATTTTACTAAGTATATATAAATAAGTTACTATAAAGTATAAATCTATTTAGTACTTAATACTATTTATATTTACTAAAAGATTAAAGCTATATAGAAAGTTAATATAGTAAATATAGTTAGCGTTTGTTGCTAGAGAGTTACATCCCTAGCGTAAAGAAGCGTTAACTATATACTTTTTTATCTAAATCCTAAATTTATATTAATTTTATAGTCCCTTTAGAGGACCTATTATATATTATTATAATAGTAACTAATAAGTAAGTATATTCTCTAAGCGTCTTTAATATATAATTTATAAACTTTTTTATTTTAATTTAAATTTAACTATAAACCTATTACGCTTATACTTACTCTTATAATATATATATAAGCTTACTATCCTTTACTAAACTATATATACTATATTAACTTTTTATATAGCTTTAATCTTTTAGTAGATATAAATAGTATTAAGTACTAAGTAGATTTATACTTTATAATAACTCGCCTATATATACTTAGTAAAGTCTTTTTTAGTAACTTTAAAAGCTTTAGTAAGATTTTTTAATAACTTTTTAAAGTTTTATAACTAGAAATTAAACTTAAATTATTTACTATTAATAAGAGACTAGCTAATAAGGTAAACTTTAATAATATCTTTTAAAGTTAAGTATACTTATTACTAACTATTAGCTTTAATAATAATTTTAATCTAATAAATATTATTTTAGTTTATAATTTTCTTAGCTTACCTTTATAGTACTCTATCCTTAGCTATAGCCTTAAGCTTTAAGATTAATTTTTAACTATTATTTTTAAAAGCTACTACTATATTACTACTAATATTATAGATAAGTAGCTTTAGAGAACTAACCTTACTATTAATTATATTAAAGTAGATCTACTAGCTACCCTAAAGTATATTAAATAGCTTTATTAATAGTAATAGGTACTATATAGTAAGTATAACCTATTTATATAAAATAATAAGATAATAGGAATAATAGTAATATATACTTATTATTATATAATAATAATAAAGTATAATAACTAGAGCTTATAAAGTAAAGTATATATATAAAGAAGAGAAAAAGAGAGAGAGAGTAAATAAAAAAGAAAAGGTAAAAATATAGCCTACTAACTAGTATTTAAGTATTCTTTCCTCTAACTTAAAGTTTAAGTATTAAAATAGATAATAAGTATTAAAGTAAATAGTAGTTAACTTTACTAAATTTAAAAAGATATAATAATATTATAAAGCGTTAAGCTTACTTAGCGAGCTCGCTTAATTATATAATTATATAAATATTATAATTTATTAATATTTAAATACTTTTTTATTAACGTAGTAGTAGGGGCTACTTATTTTTATATATAAT